>CM045764.1:65415984-66031210 GCA_025200525.1 Camellia lanceoleosa
TCTTGGCTGTTGTAAGGCATGTGTCACGCCCCGAACCCGCCCCTAGAAGTTCGGTGACGAGACCGGCCAGTAATCTTTGGATTACCGAAGGCCTTCCTGTACTAAACATAAATAAAAGGGGCTCGCGGAAGCGAAATAAAGAAACTAATAGTCCAAGAGCTGTGCATAAATATGAACATACCTTCACATGCCAAAAAGATGAGTTAAATACCCACAATCTTTACATAACATGCTCACAACAATAATCTTGTACAACACATATCATTCAGTTATAATTATACACTAAAAGAAACAAACCAAAACTCTCAAAAGCGCTTTTCCGGTGCGGCCCCAACTCGAGGCACTCTAGACTAGGTAGGCTTCAAAACGGCTCGGCTAGAACTCCGCCTATGACTCCCTACTGTTCACCTATAATACATAAATACACACAATGAGCTAGAGCTCAGCAAGTAACATAACGGTAAAAGGGTTAGTGAACGAACTCCAACATTTCATATATACGTAAACTAATCAGTCATCAGTCATTAATGGCATATTCCACAGAACCTTTTCATAATCTTTTCAGAACATTTTCATAACATGTGTCGACTAACGACTAGAGTAACCGGTCCTTACACGGTTAAACACATACCGAGATCTCGTAACCTTTACCGTGGATGCCATAATAGATTCAAACTAGAACATTCGCTCACGAAAACATTAACGCTTCAAAACCATATCATAATAATCATTTTGAACATACTTTCATATAGACATATCTTTTACGGTGATGTTACTCACAAAGGGTTTCCAATCTGATTGTACGGTCTTCGAAGCTCGACCTGCAATTGACATTATAAAACATTTCTTCAATATACATATCATAAATCATGTAATTCATGCACTTCATTCTTTTCTTTACATTCTTCTCATGTTCATTCCTTTCATATTCGTTTCATGCATTCCATTCATTCTTTACTTCCTTTCATTCCTTATTACATTCTTTCATACTCATTTCATGTTCATAATATGCTAAAAAAACACAATTAACATGCTAAAAATCATGCAGAGCAACTTCCAGAATTTCCTGAAAATAAACCTTCCCGCCGAAGCGCCCCATGTCCGCTCGACAAGACAAATCAAAACTGCTGAGAGGCTGAATTCTACGCCGAAGGCCTATCTCCGCCGAGCGACAAAGGTAAAGTCCGAATTCGGGTTCTTCCTCTCATCAATCTTCCATTTCTTCTACAAAATCATTCCCAAATACATGAAATCCAAGTCTCAAAACCTTGAACAACAACTTGAATTAACTATTACAACTTTAATCAAACCTCAATTACATCATATAGAAGATCAAACCCTTGATTTAAGATGAAAACCCATAAATTGAGACAAGAATCCATAACCTATACATACAAGCTTCATATCTCATTTCCATGGAGGTTTTCCCTCAAATATAACAAACATAACCATGAATCATCAATTTATGCCATAATCTTGAGATCAACATACTAGATGCCAAGGATCACACTCTATTTTAAGAAATTAGGATAGATTCTTACCTTTTTAGTTTGATTTCCTTTCCTTTCTTTCTCTTCTCCTTCCTTGCTTTCTTTCTTCTCTTGGTCTCTCTCTTCTCTCCCAATTCTCTCTCTCTCTTTCTAGATTTTTCCTTTGTTGAGTCAAATGAGTCAAACAAGCCACCATCCTTATCTTATAAGCCATATCTAACACATAATCCATTTTAAGCCAAAACGGGTACCAAACAAGGCCTAACGAATCAGATAATTTTCAGTCTTAAATTTATCATTTCAGATCGTTCTAAATATTCCGGCATTGCATAGGTATTTTCAATTTCATTTTCTGAACTCATTCTGGTCATTATTTTCAGTCCCGAAGATGTCATTTCACCAGATATTTTTCCAAAAGTAAACAGATAGTCTTCAATTAAATCACACTCAAGCTTAATTAATTACTGATAATTGTATCACACGGTTCCGGGTCGTTACATTCTCCCCAACTTAAGAAGTTTGGTCCTCCAAACTTTTCTCATCTTAGCAGAAGTTCAATCAGAAATCTCAATCTTATGGTACCAATCATTCCGTCATCACGCAGTAGTTCACAACAGTGTCATCATGTAGAAAGAATAATTCAGTAGTTCTATTCGCCACTCAATTAGTCTATGTAGCAATCTCATAATAACCCGACATATAAGATACATATTCACACGTGCTGAAGTCAACTAACAAATTCCACAGGGTTCAATGCAAAGGTAATAACAGAACATAATAATCCATAGCAAAGGGAATA
This sequence comes from Camellia lanceoleosa, assembly GCA_025200525.1. Classification (NCBI taxonomy): domain Eukaryota; kingdom Viridiplantae; phylum Streptophyta; class Magnoliopsida; order Ericales; family Theaceae; genus Camellia; species Camellia lanceoleosa. The sequence continues at coordinate 65,418,274 of CM045764.1, forward strand.
GTCACAATTCCATGTGGTAATAGCATTCATACGATCCGATAGTCCATAGTCCCAATTTGCCAGGTCCTTCACAATAAATCAAATACCGTAGAAGTCATTTATAGATGCCCACTAAATCAGTTCAAATCAGTTCAATTCAGAAGTCTAGGATACATTCGGTTTCAGAAAGCATAGTTCAAATTGTCAAGCATAATAACCCATGGTCTAGTGTTCCCATTTCATGTTCAAGTTAAAAGTCCTTAGACAATTAATAGCAAAGGATAGCATAGGTAATAGCACAAGTCATTTATTCCGTCATGGTTATAGCCAATTTAGTTCATGTCATTCATATTCAATTAGCGTCACATAATTTGCATAGATTTATTCCACACAAATGATATTCAATATTTCTCCATTGCATAGGTATCATCACTAACATAACATATATAAGAAATTCATACTGTAGTTGTTTGTCCACTATTCTCGTTTCACTTTTACGTCCACTAGTAGCAGATCTCACATTTCTTGAGTAAACGATGGGCAAGCTTTAGCTTTATGTCCTTTCGTCCATTTGAAACAAACTCAGTTCGGTTCCTGCGACAAATACCCCAATGATGCTTTCCACATTTCGACAAGTAGGTTTACCCACACTTCCTTTTTCAGATTCTCATCAATGTTCAACTTCGATTCTCATTCACAGACATCATTGATTCTCCAACCGTTCCACTTCGCTTCTTAACATCAACATATTGTTCTACCACCATTAAAGCTTCCACCTTCGCTCTAACCGATCTATTCTCGCATTAGATTGAGTCTCACTTCCATTCTTTGCTTCAAGATTCTCCATTGGTCTATAGAACCCATAACATATAAATCATTTCATTCTCAATATAATTGGTTCTTCATATTTCATCATTCATCGCTCTCATGTTCTGCTCTCATAAACACGCACACACATGCACATGTGTTTATGCCATGCTCTAGTTCTTTTCTAATGCCCTAATTCATATGGACACGTGTGTGGGTAAATGACTCGTCGCCTCGATACCACTGTCACGCCCGAACCCGCCCTAGAAGTTCGGTGACGAGACCGCCAAGAATCTTTGGATTACCAAGGCCTTCTGCACTAAACATAAATAAAAGGGCTCATGGAAGAAATAAAGAAACTAATAGTCCAAGAGCTGCATAAATATGAACATACCTTCACATGCCAAAAGATGAGTTAAATACCCACAATCTTTACATAACATGCTCACAACAATAATCTTGTACAACACATATCATTCAGCTTATAATTATACACTAAAAAAACAAACCAAAATCTCAAAACGGCCTTCCAGCCCCAACTCGAGGCACTCTAGACTAGGTAGGCTTCAAACGGGTAGCGGCTCGGCTAGAACTCCGCCGGCTTGACTCTACTGTTCACCTATAATACATAATACACACAATGAGCTAGAGCTCGAAGTAACATAACGGTAAAAGGGTTAGTGAACGAACTCCAACATTTCATATATCGTAAACTAATCACCATCACCATTAATGGCATATTCCACGTAACCTTTTCATAATCTTTTCGTAACATTTTCATAACATGTGTCGACTAACGACTAGAGTAACCGTCCCGACACCGGTTAAACACATACCGAGATCTCGTAACCTTTACCGTGGATGCCATAATAGATTCGCAAACTAGAACATTCGCTCACGTAAAACATTAACGCTTTCAAAACCATATCATAATAATCATTTTGAACATACTTTCATATAGACATATCTTTTACGGTGATGTTACTCACAAAGGGGTTTCAATACCGATTGTACGGTCTTCAAGCTCGACTGCAATTGACATTATAAAACATTACTAAAAAATAAATAACATAAAACATGAAATTCATGCACTTCATTATTTTCATTACATTCTTCTCATGTTCATTCCTTTCATATTCGCTTCATGCATTCCATTCATTCTTTACTTCCTTTCATTCCTTATTACATTCTTTCATACTCATTTCATGTTCATAATATGCTAAAAACACAATTAACATGCTAAAAATCATGCAGAGCAACTTCCAATTTTCGAAAATAAACCTTCCCGCTGGCGCCCCATGTCCGCCGGCGTCAAGATAAATCAAAAGCTGAGAGGTTGAATTCTACGCCGAAGGGCCTATCTCCGCCGAGCGACAAAGGTAAAAGTCCGAATTTCGGGTTTCTTCCTCTGTCAATCTTCCATTTCTTCTACAAAATCATTCCCAAATACATGAAATCCAAGTCTCAAAACCTTGAACAACAACTTGAATTAACTATTACAACTTTAATCAAACCTCAATTACATCATATAGAAGATCAAACCCTTGATTTAAGATGAAAACCCATAAATTGAGACAAGAATCCATAACCTATACATACAAGCTTCATATCTCATTTCCATGGAGGTTTTCCCTCAAATATAACAAACATAACCATGAATCATCAATTTATGCCATAATCTTGAGATCAACATACTAGATGCCAAGGATCACACTCTATTTTAAGAAATTAGGATAGATTCTTACCTTTTTAGTTTGATTTCCCTTTTCCTTTCTTTTCTTCTCCTTCCCTTTGCTTTCTCTTCTTCTCTTGGTCTCTCTCTTCTCCACCTAATTCCTCTCTCTCTCTTTCTAGATTTTTCCTTTGTTGAGTCAAATGAGTCAAACAAGCCACCATCCTTATCTTATAAGCCATATCTAACACATAATCCATTTTAAGCCAAAACGGGTACCAAACAAGGCCTAACGAATCGATAAATTTTCATTTTAAATTTATCATTTCAGATCGTTCTAAATATTCCCGAGATTGCATAGGTATTTTCAATTTCATTTTCAACTCATTCGGTCATTATTTTCAAATTCCAAGATGTCATTTCACCAGATATTTTTCCAAAAGTAAACAGATAGTCTTCAATTAAATCACACTCAAGCTTAATTAATTACTGATAATTGTATCACACGGTTCCGGGTCGTTACAGCATGCACCTTTGATCTCTGAAGCTTAATATGTTATGTGCAGTTATGATATTTGTGGTCTTTGATTATGACTAATTGTGATGTAAGTAATGATTTATTATGTTATTATTTTGGTTATAATTTAAAAAGTTTTTAGTTATATTTTATGTGGTCTTTAGTTATGATAACTTGTGTATGATATACTCTCTTGAGGACAGGAATTCTAGAATGACCCATTTATTTATGCTAGTTTTAGGTCATGTTTGTTTGGGTGGACATGAGCTTGGGATTGGACTAATAGTCCAATAAAATTATTAATCCGATATTTGGTTAAACAATTAAAGTACGGACTAATTATTTTAAACTTGATTATTAGTTAAGATAGGATACATAATTCAACGAATTCATAGTCCTAGGACTATTAGTCATGGGAATGTTAATCCAGTCCGCCCAAACAAACATGGCCTTAGTGTACAGTGGGGACTATTAGGTCAAGAATTCAATTGTGTATTAAACAAAAAAGATGAAATATGATCGGAGGATATCAAATTGCATCCATGATGCAATAATCTTGATCATACTTTGTTTGTTTGTTTGTTTGTTTATATGATACCCTTCTGAACCAAGAGGCTGAAGGAAGTGCTGGCTGTTGATCATATTACTAGTGAACACCATGTTGGTGTAATGGATTTTAACACTAAATGTATATTTTTAATGCAATGTTGATAACTAAATTGATACATTTAATGGTAAGATAAAATAGTAAAAATAAAATATTATTATAACGTTGTTTTTTTAACATGGTAAGTTACAAATAAACTCTATGAGATTTGTTTAAAGTATAGATTGCCCGCTGTGATTTGAAAAATTATATATACTCTTTTGTCAGAATTTGAATTAATTGGAAAAATAAAATTCATAATTGCACTTCTATACGATAATAAAATTACTTAAGTTATTAATTGAAATATATTTTTGACATCATTAAAAATTGTTAATTGATTTGATAATTCGTTAATAAAATAGACAATTTGTTATGAAATTAGAAATCTTAATAAGTGAAATGTAATTTTTAAAATTATAGAGGGTGATTCGTATTTTAATTAAATCTTAAAGGATGTATTTGTAATTTATTCTTTTTAGCATAGTTGACTATGAGAATGGGAAAAAAAAATTTTGTAACGAGTATATGATAGGGAATCGAGCCTTTAAGCTTGGGAGGAATTTTGATTTTCCATAGTCACTGCCAATCAACAGCCATATTGATATTATCCATAGCCACATCATAATTTCTCGAAGTAGAAAAATTCCATAGCCACATCATAATTTCTCGAAGTATTAAAATTCCATGAGGAGACCCATTCCAGATGGGTATATCAGCGTTTGAGTTGTATAAAGGGGATTTCTCCCTAAAAATGGATTCCGCCACACTAGGGGAAATAGCTTGGTTAATAATATGCACATCCCAGTCTCCTTCACTAAGGATTGAATTCACCTTAACTGAGTTGTAGTTGGTAGGGGGACTCGACTGGTGGAGAGAATTTCTTCAATGTGTCTGTCCCCATTTAACACATTTTCCAAAGATGTTCCTGGTTTCTAGTTATAGTTTTCAAAAATTATTTTTAAATAGTTTTCATTTGTCTTTACTGAATTTTTTTAATATATTTGTCATTTTTTTTATAACTTTTAAATACATCAAGATTAGATGCATCAAAAAAAAAAAAAAATTACTAAAAACAAACGAAAATCCGAACAAAAATGAATACAAATTTTGTATGAATTTTCGTTTATTTTTAGTAATTTTTTTTAATATTTTTAGTCAATTTGTATTACTTTTTAGATGCATGTTGATTAGGGATATAAGAAAAATCGAAAAAATCGATCAAACCGGTTGCACTTAACCAAACCGGTTATATTTGGTCGATTTTTTAATATGAATCGGTTTGTGTATTTTTTAAAATTAATTTTTTTCGATTTTTAGTTCGGTATCGATTTAGGCACATTGTACACCAAATTAAACCGAAACAGACCAAAAGTTTCGCTTATTAAACATAGGGTTGTTTGGAAAGTATTAGATTAGTATACTTTTTGATTTTTTACGAAAAAACGTAAAATATAGGTTGAGTTTGAAGTGATTTGGTAGAGAGATGATGTAACCCAAATAAGATTATTGTGATCCAAATAGGATAATGTATTAAATAAGCACATGCCAAACAAAGCCATAATATATATTAAATATATAATGAAGTTGGTTGAGTAAAAAGTTCAATTGATTCACTTAATTGTTTATTTTTTCTTAAATATTTTAGATTTGACAATAGATATTGACAATGTGATAAGTTAGTAGTTTGCTGTACTTGAGTCAAGTTTTGATACTACTATGCTTATATAGTTATATCATATGTTTATGTCATTTTTAAGTTTATGTTTTAACTCTACTTGATAGATTTGTGATTTAGTTTTATGGAATGAAGGTTTTAAACTTGGGTTTTACTTGGTGCCAAAACTTTGATTTTCAAATTATATTTTGTTTCTAATTCTACTTTAGTAAAAACTTAAACACTTAATATTTATTAATTCTTTTGTTTGTATTTTTGTAAATGGTTGGATTTGATACTGAAATAATATACAAATAGCTAATTTAATATTTTTATATAAATTATTTATTATACTACAAATTTAAGAAGTAACTCAAAATAATTCAAAAAATATTTTTGTGAATGGTTGGATTGAATATTGAAGTAATGTAGAAATTATTTATTTTTTTGAATTGTTGATTATATGCATCTAAAAGGTATAAAAAATTAGAGTCATAATAGAGACCGTCTCCAATCACCACCCCCACCACCCCACACACACGTGACGGGTGGTGATTGGAGGAGCAAGAAAAAAAAATGTAACCAATGAGAGAGAGAGATGGGGTCAAAGGAGGTGAGAGAAAAAGGAGACCTGAAACATTTTTAAAAAAATTAATTAAAGGTACTCGGTTCATAAATCTAAATTTAGATTTCTTTTGGTCAAGGATCCAATAACTAAAATACTTTGTCATAAGAACAAATTTTTATAAAATGACCAAACTATCCATTATATATATATACATATTATTCTCATTCCTTAACTAAACAATTTTCGCTCTCTCTCTCTCTCTCTCCACCGCCAAAACCCTTCCGGCTTTCTACACCGTCGACCTCTGTAGATCCGATCGGAAAGGTTGTTACCGTCACCGCCGCAGCCGCCTCAGCTCTATCTCTCTCTCATCATCTTCTCTCTCTTCTATCACTACCTCAAAAACCCCTCCAGCTTCCTCTATCTTCCTTCATCGTCGACCTCTCCACATCCGATTCGAGAGGCCACCTCCGCCACCTCAGCTGCTCCTCTCTTTCTCTGTTCATCTTCTCTCTTCATTTTCTCACAAATCTGTGGACCAGTGATCGATTTTAGTCCCCGATCTTCAAAACCAGATCTGCGAAGCCCATGAAGGCCCAATTAGATCCTCGCTCTTCTCCTCCAGATCTGTGGCCGTCCTCCGTCGCCGTCTCCTCTGTTGTTTTGGTCTCCTTATCGCCTCCGCCTCTGTTTACATTACAAAAGTTATCGATATAGATGGATATATATATACACATATTCTATATAGCCCTAGTGTTGGGCTTCGAAGGTGTTACAACATTAGATTGCGAATAGTGTTGTTCGTCGACAGATTTGTATAGTATAATTTCATTTTGGGTTTGCTTTTCACACTTCAATATAAAGGTTTGCAGGCAGGGGTGGAGGGAATTGAGGACCGGAGCACAATTTTTGAAAAATTGCAATTTTGCTTTTAGTTAAAAAAAAAGAAAAAAAAAAGTTTTAATTTAATCCATTCAAATATGATATTAAATTTTTATATCACCATTTTCTTTACATTTTCTCTTTAAAAAAACTTGTTTAATATATTACTATGTGTCACTAATTTTTTATATTAGAGAAATATTATATATCACTGAGTTTTTTGTTATATCATATATTATATGAATACGCATAATTAGTTCTTTTGTTTAGAAATATTTATTACACAATTAATTTCTTAGTGTCTTTGTATTATTTATTCACATTCTCTCTCATTTTTTATTTTTATTTTTTATATTCTTATCTACATCTATTTTTTGTGTGCAACTTAATATAATTTCATTTTCATATTTTATAAAGCATGTGATTATTTTTTAAATCATGTGATCATCATACATAAAATCAAATTAAAAACAAAAAATGATTAAGATTGGTTAAGTCGAACTTATATTTAAATATAACATTTGTAGTACAGTGCTTTTTATTCATACTATCAAAAAAAAATTAGGTTAAGTTTGATTGTAATTTTTGTTAAGATTTCAACTTAATGATGTCCCCTCTAAGCTAAAATTATGGCTCTACCACTATTTGTAGGGATTATTTTACTTGATTCAAATCATTTATTTTATAAATTACTATATATATATATTTGAAATTGGTAAACTCTTTTGAGTATTTGATAGAGTTTTCATTTTTTTTTTTCTTTGAAAACATTTATTATTTTTTTTGTATGTATGGATGTTATCAGGTTGGTTGATTTTGAGGCAATTTGAAATTGTTCAAGTCTTATATTTGATAAATTTTTCCAATTGAACAAACAAGCAAGCATGTTTTGTGTGGCTTGAGGTGAGGTTAACATGCAGGTGAGATGTAGATCGAAGATGTACATGTTGTTTGGTTTTATGTTGGTATTCTTTTGTATTTGATTTAGTTTTTTGGTTGGTTAGAAGCTGCTAATGTAGTACTTTTAGACTCAAGTTTATTTTTTTATTTTTTTTGACATCTAATGTTTAAAGGATTTGGAGAATTTGAGATAAGGCATTAGAACAGATTGGATTTAAGCTAGGGTTCTAGATCTATGTTTGGAAAAGAAAAATAGAATAGATAGAAAAAATATGTTTGTTGAATTTTAACAGATAAAATATTCAACAGATAGAAAATTCGACAACTAAAAACAGTTTGTGAATTTTTGTATATTTGAGTGTTGGTCGTAGATAATTCCAATAGATAGAAAAATTTAGTTTGTGAATTTCAAACAGATAAGAAAAACGGGCTTCCAAATTTAAGTAACAAATAAGAAATTGTTATTTTAATATATAAAAAAAAATTAAACAAATAGATAGAATTTAGCGGAAAAATTGAATAGATGAGAGGGATGGGAATTGAACAAATAGTTAAAAAATTTGAACAGATAGACAAAAAAAATTGAACAGATAGATATAAATTTGAATAGATAGTCAACGAAAAGTCAAATAGATAAACAAAGGTCAAGGGATAAAAGCATAAACAAAATGTCTTTTAGAATTTCTCACCAAATTATTTCACAAAGAATGGATCTCTCACTAACAAAAAAATATCCACTGAATATAATATTTTATACTCTATAGATTTATACACGATTGAATGATGTTATCCAAAAGAAATAATTATATGATGTGATCCTAAGTTGAGGTCTAAACGGTGACATTATAAATAACCAAAGCATCTAGTTCACTTTCTTTACTTTGTTCCCTATCAAATGGAAAGTCTAATTTGTCTTACCAACAAGTATCAAGAATCGAGAATTAAAAATATATTGATCAAATTTATTTATGACGTAAGGTACTGTTTGATAACATTAAAAACTAAAATTTAAGTATTAAAAATTGAATGCATAATTTTTTTAACTAAAAAATTGTTTGATAAAAATTTAAGTGCTTAACTAAAATTAAATTGTTTAATATGTATAAGATTAAATTTGAAAATTATTTGAAAATTATATATTTTAATTTTTATATTGTGGTGGTGGTGGCATAATGGTGATGGTAGTGGTGGTGGCGGTAGCAGGCGTGGTGGGGGTAGTAACGGTAGCAATAGCCATGAGAAGTAGTGGTGGTGGTGGCATGATAGTGGTGATAGTGGCGGCAGCGGTGGTGATAGTAATGGTGGTAATGGTGGCGGTGGCATGGTGGTGGTAGCGGTAGTGATGGCGCTGGTAGTAGCAGTGGCATGATGATGGTGGTGGTTGCAATGATGGTAGTGATATTGAAGGTGGTGGTGATGGTGGTAGTAGTGGCAGTGGACATGAATTTATAATAGTGTATATTGATACTTATGTTTAATATTTATAAATTCAGTCAAAATTAAGTTTCGTATAACTTAAATTTTAGTCTACACTTTAAGAAACACTTAAATTTTTAAGTGATATCAATTGTGATTATCAAATAGATTTAATTAATGATCACTTAATACATTTAATTTTAAGTAATGAATCATATTCACACTATAAAATTTAAATCAATTGTGTATAGACAGATAAAGGAATAAATGACTTGATCTCTCAAAATTCAACACAACAATCATTGACGATTCATAAATCGATACTGATTTTGTTTATTTTTTTCACGATCTTGGTTGACAAAAACCAATGACCCAAGTGCCGTTGCTATGAATGTATAACTTGTCACTTGATTTTCTTTAAATTAATTTAATCTCCCATGACTTTATTTATTAATATATTATTATTTTTCTTTTTCTTTTTTCTATGTGGGACAAGATTTCATAAAGACAAGTAAAAACACATGAAGAAAGCTTTTAAAATCCAAGAAATAACTTTGAATGTTTGAAAATATTTCAACCAAATCGACCATTGAATGGCAATACCTAAAAAATATTCAACAAAATGTTAGATATGAAGTGATTTCAAGTCGTGGCATTATAATCCAAGCTATCCAATTGTTATTCTAACCTTTTGTTTCCCATTAAATGGATAGTTTAGTTTGCCCTAACAACAATGGCAACATCTCTAGAAAAGTATTCAAAAAATATAAAATATATAAATTAAATTTATTCGTAATGTAACTCATATGATATAAAATTTAAATCTGCCCCATATAGATACATGACGTATATGTTTAATTTTAGGTTTTTTTTTTTTTTTTTTTCTTTGCAACCTTATCTTCCTCTTCTCACCCACTACTCGTATTGATGTTACAGATGTTAATTGTTATACAGTAGGGATTAGTTTTAGGTGTGAAAGGATTTTATGGAAAAACTTGAATGTTTGATTATGATGCTTGCATTTAGACACGACCCTGTGCATTGAGGTACATGAAATCTTATTGGCCATTCAGATTTGCTAGCTCTAAGGTTGTGTTTTTCTATCCCTATCTAATCATGGTCGATTCTTATTATTGAATCTATTGATAACCTGGCTAGTAAATCTATTTGTCCAAAAAAAAAAAAAAAATGGGTCAAAAAATTTATTGAGAATTTGATTACGTGGGCTATCTTTTTTAATAAAAAGGCGCTTCTATGATGAAGAAGGCATTCTGGGCTATCTTGTACATTTGTAGCTATCGGTTCATGTTGAACACATAGCCCAACTACCACCTTGAGGTATGGACACATAACCCAACCAACACCTAGAAGTATTGTCCGCTTTGGCCTATGCATGATAGCTGGCAAGCCACACGGATTTATTCCTTTGATTTTCCAAGGACGCCTCCATAATGGAAGTGTCCAATGCTATCTTATAAGTTTATTCTAAATATTATCTACAATCGATGTCGGATGGCAACACATATTTGAAACAAGATAATTGAGAATATTATCCACAATCGATGTGGGATGGTAACTCATATATTTGAAACAAAGTGATTGAGATAATAGGAAACAAATGATAGAATAACAAATAGATAGCTTGGACATGAACTTTGAATACATCATATTAATATTTTTTCAAACTGGTGTCATTCAATGGTCAATTTTATTGAATTATTTTAGGAAATTTGAAATTATTTTCAAATTTTCAAAACTTTACTTTATATTTCTTTATTTATCTTGATGAAACTTTGTCCAACGTAAAAAAGAAAGGATAAAAATAATGTATTAATAAATGAAGTTTTCAAAGTAATTTTTAAATCAAAGAGGCTTGATCTGATGACCAAGATTTAAACCAAAAAGGCATTTCGACGGTGGAGGTATTGCAAATCAAGAACGAAATTTTTTTTTATTAAAAAATCTATGTCAATAAATTTTTATTTTAACTTCACAAATGGTTGATTTTTTTTATTTTTTTTTAAACTTAAAATAATCTGATAGGTATAGACTGTTAGTTTTTAAATCTTAATCATATAATATAATCTTATGAAATCAAATAGAAATCTAGACATAATGATCAAAATTCTAATATTTAGAGCGTGTTTGGTGTGAGGGTTTGTTGATTAAAATAGTCAAAAAATCAAAACATCCAATCACATCACTTTCTTTACATTTTGCTCGTTTTTTCTTAAAATATTAAAAAAAAATCAATTAAAATAATCAATTAACCCCTAATGTCTTTTTTCACCTCTCCATTTATTTATATTAATCGTAACTAATAGATTAAAATTTTACAATGCATATGGCACATATGTTTGTTTGGTAAGTGCTACATATGAACTTAATATTCATTTCATCAACAGCAACAAAACAAAATATTTATAATTTCAACTCACAAAATGATTACAGCGGCGTGAACCAAAATGATTAAATATGCACTAATCAAATAAGTCTCAAAAATTAAATTTATATGTCATTTAATACTCAAGACCTAAGAATAATTAAATAAAAAAAATGCCAAATGGGCCTTACGAATTTGAAATCGAGAAGTAACATAATTTGTTTTTATCAATTTAAATAGAATTATTCACAACACCACAACTATAACAAAACTACACAATAGAAGGATTTGAAAATTCATACCAACCCAACTTCAATCAATACCAGAATCCACAAACATATTAAGAATATTATTAAACAGATACCAAAAAAACAATAAATAAATAATTTCAATTTAATTCAACTCATTACAAATTTATTGATAACATCGTATTTATAAGGAGTATGCTATACAATGGTATTATTAAATTTTCGAAAATAGATGCACAAAATCTTAGTAAGGCCAATCATCCATTCACACAAGATCTTATGTCCCTATTTTTTTCCCCTCATGTTTCAAATTATTTATTTGTCATACGATAAGTTTGACTGTAAAATAAGAAATGATTTGAGACAAAAATATAGATGATATGGTGTTTGTATATTCAACATAACAATGTTCAAAGAAATGAATGTTTTATGTTGTGTCGATTACCTTGTTTCAATTATATAGGTTGACGTTTCAAGTATGTTACCCAAAAAGCAACTTAAGAAAATGGGTGAATTAAGTTTCTACAAATTAAAATTAATAATACCCCAATAAAATTAACTACTAGTACAATAAATTATTAACAAACACAATGATGAACTTAGCAGTAAATGATCAAGCAAAATAATAATGAAGTATAACTAACATACAGGATAAATCAAATGATTAGCACATGAATATTAGATAGATATAGCAGTAGTAGGCAAGTAAAGAGATTAGGGAAGAGAAGACAAACAGATATATAATGGTTCGGCTTCAACCAAGCCTACATCCACTCCTCAAGCTTCACTTCAGATTTTCCACTATCATCTAGTTTCACAAAGTGCTAGCAACCTTTTCACAAATAGAGCAATCCTCCACAGATTTTACACAGACTTTCTAAGTCAAAAACACTGAGTGTACTACACTCTTACAAGGTTGAAAAGAATGTTTTTTTGCTTTCACAGAAAGCTACAATTATTATCTCTCAGAGATAGATATAAAAATGAAGCTCTGATTTTTCTGTAAACCTCACACAGGAAAGATGAGCTTAATGCTATAAGGCTCAGTGTATAATTTCTAAAAGAGGATGTAAACAAAAATTAAAAAATACTTCTCAAAAAAAATTTCAGAGAATAGATGAGAGTAATTTTAGATCAAAGAATATTTTCTGATTTTTTTTTTTTTTTTTGTAACTTGTTTACATTAGAGGTTTTGGTATATATAATGAAACTTATAGCTGTTTATAGCCGTTGTAATTCATTTGAATGTATAACCGTTTATAGCCGTTGTATTCATTTGAATTTATAGCCGTTTATAGTCGTTATATTCATTTGAATTTATAGCCATTTATAACCGTTGTACTCCATCATTACTAATTGAAATATCTTCCACTCTATCATTACAAATTTAAATATCTTCCACTTGAACCTTTTGGCTTGCTGCTGTGCTGGGCTGTTTGAACCTTTGTTTTGGGCTGTTTAAACTCCTGATTTAATCAAATATTAAATACATTCTAACAGCATTTAGGATAGAGGTTTAGGTGAGAAATAATGGGACAAAATTTATTTTGATTCTATTTTTCTCTTTCAAATAAATCATCAAAATTTATTTTGATTCTATTTTTCTCTTTCAAACAAATCATCGAAATAAATTTTGATTCTATTAAAATATAATTAAATAAATCATCAAAATAAATTTTGAATTTTATTTTTCTCTTTCAAATAAATTAAAACATAATTAAATAAATCATCAAAATAAATAAGTCTAACAATCTCTCCTTTTTTTATGATGGCATACAATGATGTTTTGATTTGATTTGGGGATAAGAAAGGCTCCCCCTCAAGTCATACTCCCTAAATTCATTTCTAAATACATAGGTTAGCACATGTGTAATAAATAAGCTTTAATCAACAACATGATATAAGATTAAGATATCAAACTATAAATACATAATATCATATTAGTTTGAAAATAATACCATAATACATAACATCATAACAAAATAATATCATAATACATAACATCATATAATTTCTCCCCCTGTGACATTATCAAAAAGAAATCACGCGTCAGAATCTGGAGGAGGAGAATGATAGTGATAAATGGCATCTATACAATTCAAAACATATATATACAGATATGCATACACATATAACTCGCCCGCGTCTCTCTTTTTCTTTCGATAAACGCATTTGACACGCGGCCTCACTTTTGCGTCATTGGCCAACAAAAGCAGGCCTCGATTTGTACTCGCCTCGGCTCCCTCTCCCTCCTTGTCTTCTTCTCTTTTACCTTCTTCTTAATCACACACTCTTCTATTTTCTTCTTCACCATTCTCTTCTATCTCTTCTTCACCACACTCGTCTGTTTCTTCTTCCTCATCGAGAGACAAAAAAAAGAAACTAAACGGAGGAGGCCAAACCTCAGTCTATTCTCTTCTATTTCTCTGCAACTCATTTCTTTTACATCTCTCACCTCTAAACTATGGCTTCTTTATCCCATCCCCTTACTCTATTTCCGGACTTGAACGATCCCATAAGCTCTAATGGACCGAGTGCCCTTACTCCTACTCTTCCTGTCATTCCTCTGCCTAACCTTCCTATGATGTCGATTGAGCAAATCATGGTAGCTTAATCTAACATAGAAGCCAATCATTTCACACTGACGTCCTGTATAGAGACGGTGACGGCAATCACAAAATTTGCTCACCGATTGCAGAACAAGACGAGTGAGCTCTATCAGGTCAATGCCCAACTCTCTCTACTCCAGTGCATGTACAAGGATGCACGAATAGAAATAGGCGCACTGAAGGCCGAAAATAAAGAGCTTAAACAGAAGACCACATCCATGGATCGATTTGGAGCAATGCCGTTCTTGGTCTTTGATAGTCAACGGGGAGTCGTTGCTCTCGACGAAAGCACGGGGGCAGGGGTGTCAAGGGTCGCCCAAGGTGATAAAAAGAAGAAGAAAACGATGGAAGAGGCGAGTAAGTAAGATCGGCGTATGGCTGGAAAAAAATGACGGTTTTTTTTTATGTTTATTTTGATTGGCATGTGGCCGTAAAAAAGAAAATGAAGGGTTTTTTTTTTTTGATTTTTTTATGTAAATATTTGTATTTTGATTTGTTGTTGTGTTTATGTTTAAGTACTGAAAAATGAAATTAAAAAGCAGAGAAAAAAATAAGAAAATTAAGTCCAAACAAAAAATAATAATGAGAGACCGAATTGTTAATGAGTATGTGAAAAGCATTTGAGCATGATCTAATTCTCAATTTCTTAGCAAGAGCACATCAATCTCAAGACTATAATAGACATAACAGTGTATAGATCAAACAAGGTTTCCAAGCAAGAGTATAAATATGGAGCTAAAGTTCAAGTCACTCTTCCTTGAGGAAAACGATCTTCCTCTTACATTATCAACAACTAATCAGCTCAAAGGTCATGTTGTAAGAATTAAGATACCAAAAGCATAGAGATACCAAAATAATCAGAGATACTAAAACAATCAAGTCTCTTTTTCTCCCCTGATGACATTTTCAACAAAATCAAGCACAAGGAGGGAGTATGGTACAGCATATAGGATGAAAGAATGTAAGTCTCATTATATCACAAATAATCATCCATATCAAGGTAGCTCTATGATACCAAAAAAATGATAGCACATAATGATCATACAATTGAAGCTCATACCATTTGACAATAATGGGCAAAAAAAAAAAATAGTAACATGTGAAGGTACAAGCCCATAAGTTTGATATCAAAAACAGAATAGAAACTAAGGGGATTTTAAAAAATAATCAAGTTTAAATTATTCCCCTTGTTTCATTTGGCAAAATCAATAAGAGATATGATAAATGAAAACTCATAACTAAAATGTTCTCGTCAATAATATCAAATAGGATGCCAAAATGATACCAACATATAATCTACCAAAGATACTAATATGCAATCTAGAAGATTTAACAATCATAGCTCAAGTATTATGTAGAATACCAAATATTGCTTATAATATGTTAAACTCAATATAATCTCATGGAGCTAATGTAATTCAAAAAAAAATGAAGCATGTTCAAGGTATAGCAATCCATATGCCAAGAAAAATCATGAATTTCAATATGTACCACACATTTAAGCATAGGCATGATTTTTAGATAAGAGTATCATCAAAGAGTATACATTGCAAATCATATGAAGCATAATCAATCTTTTTCATATCAAAGTAATAACAGTATTAGCTCAACTAAGATAGAATTTTTACCTCAAAAGCTTAAGAGAGTATATAAGGCATACCTTAGGTTCAAGAGATGGAAGCTTTTCAATCTTCAATTTTCTTTCATGAGGAGTTCATCTCAAAAGAGTTTAACAAGTATGTTAGCAAAATGATTTCTCCCCCTAAGTTAGTGCTACCCTTTTCTACTTTGTGTAAATATAGCATTCATAGAACAATCACTATTACTCAATAAAAATACAACACAAATCACTTCTTATCACAAACTAAAAAGGTGAAAAATAATTCAATAATCAAGCAAGAGTTTGGAATGCTATTTTTCAGAATTTTCAAATTGTAACGCATAGCATAATATGCATAAAAAAATAGTTTTATACTCTTTGTTTTATTAAGAAATGATGCAACAATCTCATTAATCACATAACATTATCAAGAGACATTTTCATCAATTCAATCCACATGCTCAAGTGTGATAAAACATTTTACTCAATATGGAACACAACATGAATGTTATAAACAATTAATTTAACAATTTATCAATCAAAAGCATTTCATGAGATGTATGCCAATATAATCCATATTCAAAAGATATTCAATAGAATAGATGCAATGTCTCTACAAACGTATGATACTTCTTTTCATTTAGACATTGTTGATGGATCATAATCAAGAAATTTCACAACTCATTCAAATATTCCAATATAAAACATATAAGCATGAAATTTTCATATTGAGCATTTTCTTGAGATCACAAATGTAGAATTCAAAATATAAATAGTATACATCTCAAAAACATATTATGACATCAAAATTGATTCTACAAAGATATGACTCAAAAATGAATTAACATATTAGTATGAAGTCATATATAAGATGTGAAAAGTATGCTCACAAAAAAATTTATCACTTCTTATCTCTTTTTCATAGCAATGGATGACATGATATAAAATGTTAATGAACACATGAATCATTCATATTCTAATAGGCATTCATCAAAATAATATAATTCTCATTTTTGAGTTCAATGAATGTTTGAAAGAAACTAGCAGAACATGACTTAGCAAACTTAGTACAATTAGGTTATATGGAAGCAATGATCAGACATAACCTATTGTACACAAATCACACCTTAAAGAATATAAAACTTTAAGCTTAAAGGTGTGTTAGGAATTATACCTTCATTTACCTCTTTGAAATCTTCACCCATACATTACCTCTATTGTTCATCTTGGTGATTTTCATTTCATCATTCTTCTTCTTGTAGAAGCTGATTTTGCTCTTTAGATTGAACGCTCTTGTTGTGCATTTCCTCTCGAAGTCCTTGGTGTTCTTTGCGATTCCACCTACAAAATATTTTGATTTCTTTCTTGGTACCCATACTTTCTTGGGTCCATGGGGATTCATCTAAAAAACATTTAATCTCATAAAAGGTTTAGGAGGATCAAAACCAATGCCTACTTTGTCAAAAACACACCTTTTATTTCTAAGAAACTTGTTGAGGTTTTCTTTTCCTTTTACAAAATTTTCAAGAGTTTTGTTTAAATCCTTAACATTGTTTTCCAAAATATTTTTCTCATTGGCAATAGACGTAAAGTCATTTTTCAAAGTAGCATTTTCCATTTTTAAAACACCCACATCATTTGAAAGAAAAGTAACTAATTTCTTTAATTTAGAATTCTTAACACAAACATTTCTAAATATGTCATGTAATTCATTGAAAGCACTTTCAAGTTCTACATAATTAGAAATTACCTCATCTTGAGTGGATTCTTTTTCCCCAAGAGCCATGAGACACAGGTTGGCTACTCCATCATTTTCTTCCCGAATGGCTTCCTTTTTACTGCCATCCATCATTGAAAGTTCATGAACCATGAGTGAGCCTAGGAGTTCTTCAATGCCTAATTTTGTTAGGTCTTTTGCTTCTTGGATAGTTGTAACCTTAGCTTACCATTCATTTGACAAAGACCTAAGTATTTTTCTTACAAGCTTATCATTAGTATAAGATTTACCAAGAAATTTTAGAGCATTAATAATATTGGTAAATTTATAAAACATCTCAGAAATATATTCAAATGATTCCATAGTAAAGAGTTCATAATCATAAATAAGCATGTCAATCCGAGACTCTTTCATTTGGCTAGTTCCTTCATAGGTGATTTCAAGTTTATCCCAAATCTCTTTAGCAGTAATACACCCAGAAATTCTATTGTACTCATTTGCATCTAGTTCACACACAAGAATAAGCTTGGCTTTAGCATTAGCTTGAAGGAGTTTATAATCACGCTCATCAA
The DNA here is from genome assembly GCA_025200525.1 of Camellia lanceoleosa. Classification (NCBI taxonomy): domain Eukaryota; kingdom Viridiplantae; phylum Streptophyta; class Magnoliopsida; order Ericales; family Theaceae; genus Camellia; species Camellia lanceoleosa. The sequence continues at coordinate 65,436,447 of CM045764.1, forward strand.
ATTCATCCTTAAGTTTAGGCACACTGATATGGTCTACTACCTTGGTAGGGATTTTAGGACCTTTAGTGATAATGAGCCACAAAGCATAATTGGTAGCTTAAAGATACAAAGTCATTTTTTCTTTCCAATGAATATAATTACTACCATCAAAGAGAAGTGACCTATTGCTAGCTTGTCCTACAGTAGAGTAAGTAGAATACATGGTTGCTATGGATCAAAAACTCAAGATTGTTAAATCTAAACAAATCTAAACAAGAGCCCCTGGCTCTGATACCAATTCTTATCCAAAAAGCAACCTAAGAGGGGAGGTGAATTAGGTTTCTACAAATTAAAATTAATAATACCCTAATAAAATTAACTACTAGTACAACAAATTATTAACAAACATAATGATGAACTTAGCAATAAATGATCAAGCAAAATAACAATGAAGTATAACTAACATACATGGTAAATCAAATGATTAGCACATGAATATTAGATAGATATAGCAGTAGTAGAAAAGTAAAAAGATTAGGGAAGAGGAGACAAACAGATTTATAGTGGTTCGGTTTCAACCAAGCCTACATCCACTCCTCAAGCTTCACTTTAAATTTTCCACTATCATCTAGTTTTACAAGGTGATAGCAACCTTTTCACAAATGGAGCAATCCTCCACATATTTTACACAGACTTTCTAAGTCAAGAACACTGAGTGTACTACACTCTTACAAGGTTGAAAAGAATGTGTTTTTGCTTTCACAGAAAGCTACAATTATTATCTCTCAAAGATATATTTAAAAATAAAGCTCTGATTTTTTTGTAAACCTCACACAGAAAAGATGAGCTTAATGCTATAAGGCTCAGTGTATAATTTCTGAAAGATGATGTAAACAAAAATTGAAGAACACTTATCAGAAAAAATTTCAAAGAATAGATGATAGTGATTTTAGATCAAAGAATATTTTCTGATTTTTTTTGTAATTTGTTTACATTAGAGGTTTTGGTATATATAATAAAACTTATAGCCGTTGTATTCATTTGAATTTATAGCCGTTATATTCATTTGAATTTATAGTTTTTTATAGCCGTTGTACTCCATCATTACTAATTTGAATATCTTCCACTCCATCATTACAAATTTGAATATCTTTCACTTGAACTTTTTGCTGTGCTAAGCTATTTGAACCTTTGTTTTGGGCTGTTTGAACTTTTGATTTAATCAAATATTAAATACATTCTAACAGCATTTATGATAAAGGTTTAGGTGAAAAATAATGGGACAAAATAAATTTTGGATTCTATTTTTCTCTTTCAAATAAATTAAAACATAATTAAATAAATCATCAAAATAAATAAGTCTAACAAAGTCAATTACGGATAATATTTGAGATGAACTTATAAGATGACATTAGACATCTTCATCATAGAGGCTCCACATCGATTGTAAACATTATGATTATAGATAATATTAGACACTTTCATTATGGAGGCGTCTTTGGATTTGAATCCAAAAGAACAAAACCCGTTAGATTGGGCTAATGGGCGATAGCAAATAATAATTTTGGATGTGAGTTGGGTTGGGGACATCACCCCTAAGGTTAGTGGGTGAAGTTGGATCCCATATCATTTAGTGTATAGTAAATTAAAATTTGATATATATAATACCATATTATTATAGATACAATTGTAATTACTTTTTCTGAGTCTCAAATTTTTTTTTAATTGACACCGAAATTAAACAATTTGATACATTAATGATTGACACCCCAATTGACACGAAAACTTGGAGTTTGACACCCAAATTAAACCATTTGATACATTAATGATTGATAAAAATTAAATGGGCAATGGGCCCAATTGCTCACATCATGCACGTGTGAATATTGTGAAATACATTAGTGCATATTAGCTTGATGCTTAATTCTTTTAAAATTAAGAAATTTTTTTGTAACTTGATTTATTAGTGCATTATTTTTCTTATCTATTTTTTATGTAGGACAATACTTTATAAAGACAAATAAAGAAGCATGAAGAACACTTTTAAAAACTCAAAAAATAATTTTAAAATATTCCATCAAAATCAATCATTGAATAGCATTACGTAGGAAAATGTTTATATGATGTGATTTCAAGTCAGGATTCAAGCTATGTTCTTCTTCTATAATTTAGTTTTCTATTAAATGGAAAGTCTAGTTTGTCTAAAAGAATATCGAGAATTTAAATATATGAATATATGAATCAAATTTATTTATAATATAACTCACATTCATCTTATATAATTTAAATCTACCGCATAGCATATAGATACATGAAGTATGTCACATTGGCTACTCAAATTTGTTGAGGTTGCGTTTTTCTATCCCTATGTGGTTATGGTTGATTCTCATTAATGAATATGTTGATAACATGACTAGTAAATCTATTTGCCCAGAAAAGTTGGGCAAAATTTATTCATAATGTGATTTTGTGGTGTAAATTAAATTGGTGTTGTGTGGATATATATAGAGAATAATGTAGACCATAGATTAATATTTCTAAATTAAATTTGAAGCAAAAAAATCTGAATTTATTTTCTTATTGCGCAACACAATTCCTTTTTTCTTTTCTTTTTTTTTCCTTCCATATTCCAAACTACTTATCTATGAGTTTAATGGCATCGTAAATAGATGATTTGAAATAAGGCATATAAATGATTTGGTATCCCACATCAAACATAACAATGTTTAATGAAATGATTGCCTTAGGTTATCCCAACTTCCTTATTTATAGAGAATAAATGTAGACCATAAATTAATATTTCTAAATTAAATTTGAAGCAAAAAATTCTGAATTTATTTTCTTATTGCGCAACACAATTCCTTTTTTCTTTTCTTTTCTTTTTTCTCTTTTTTTCCTTCCATATTCCAAACTACTTATCTATGAGTTTAATGGCATCGTAGATAGATGATTTGAAATAAGGCATATAAAAGATTTGGTATTGTGATAACCCTGTTCCTTAATATGCTAATTGGTCCTTATTATGAATGTGATTATGTGTTTAATATGAGTTTGTGTGCCATTTATGTGAATATATGTGATTTTGAATTTTTATATGTTCACCGTAGGAATATCTGTTTGATTATCTGTTTTGGAATTTAAATGGAAGGCCTTATCGGCCATGAAACCCGAAATTAATTACGCCATTGTGATTAGTATAATTTTTAGAGCCTACGGTGAAATTTAATTGAATAATTGAAATTGATTCGGATCAAATTAATCAGATTAAATTAATGGATAAGTGCTCAATTATTTAACATTAAAATAATGTATTTGAGAGAGAGCCTTATAAAGGCCCTTATATGTTCAATCCTTCTCTTTTGTTCAATATTTGGCTAATTTCAACTCTAAGAAAAGAGAGAGGGTCGGCTAGAGAGAGAGAGAGAGGGAAGCAATTGGAGATTTGAGCAAGGAACTTGAATAACTTGGGGATTCAACTAGAATTTGTGAAGAATTGAACCTCTAGGTAAGTAAATTCATGGATGTTAACTTGTAATTTTGTGAATTCAAGGTTGAATAATGATCAAGAGCATGAATTAAATTGATTGTGATGAAATTGAGTTGGTTTTGTTGAATTTGAAGTCAATAGGTGCATGCATGTAGGAAATTGCTATGAATTTCCATGTTTGAGCATAAAGTGTGTAATCCATGTTGAATTTTGATTGAAATCCATGTATTTGATCATCTCTTCACCAATTGAGTTGAGAATAATGAGTATATCCCACATGCAAGTGCAAATTATGGAGCTGTGAGTCTTGAATGTTTGAATTTGTTATGTTGGTGATGAGTTTGGAATAATTTGGAGCATGCATGTGTTTGATTCATGGAAATTGAGCTTCATAATGTTGAATTTGGTGTTTATATCATGTTAGTACATGTACATGTGAAGTTTGAGTCATAATATGCAAGAAATGTTGATGGGAATGCAAGTTGAAGCTCAAGAACAAGTTCTGAAAAATCTAGAAATTTTTATGTCCGCTCGAGCTGGGGAACCACCGCTCGAGCGTAAAATACGAGCTCCCAATATATTTTGCAGACATGGTGTCCGCTCGAGCGGGGAAGTTCACGCTCGAGCGGGGAGCTATGTAGACAGACCCTTCACTCGAGCGTCTGAGTTCGTGCTCGAGCGTGAAAATGATATAACCAGTACTTTTGCAGACCTCTTGGGTCCGCTCGAGCGGAGAAATCCATGCTCGAGTGGGGACCCCTGCTTCTAAAATTCTGAAAATGCATTATGTGTTTCGTTTTCCGTTCTCTTTCACTTCTAAGTACTCTTAGGCATGCATTGAGCATTATGAATGAATTAAAAGAAGCCTAAAGAGGAATATGTGAATTAAGGGACAGATTGAATCGTTTGTGACCCGTTGTGTTCATGTAATGTGTAGGGTCAAGCTCCAGGGCAAATCACCCAGCCGATCACTGTGAGTAATATCTTAACAAGGATATCTAAAATGTGTTATTGTCCAATTGCTTACTTCTATGTAAGTTTTATAATTTCGTTAATTCGATTGGTGGACAATGTTTGCTATGAATGAAAGTATGAACGAATGAATGGGCCAGAGGCCAGTATGATCTGAATGATAGTATGAATGGGCCAAAGGCCAGTTCGACCTGAAATTATGAATGGGCCAAAGGCTAGTTTGACACGAAAGTATGAATGGGCCAAAGGCCAGTTTGACGTGAACGAAAATATGAATGAATGAATGAATGGGCCAGAGGCCAGTATGATCTGAATGACAGTATGAATGGGCCAAATGCCAGTTTGACATGAAAGTATGAATGGGCCAAAGGCCAGTTCGACTTGAAAGTATGAATGGGCCAAAGGCCAGTTTGACACGAATGAAAGATAAGTGGGCCAAAGGCCGTATGACATGAATGAATTGGGCCCAAGGTCGTATGATGTGTTTGGGACCGCAATCACTTGACTTATATCTATACATATGCTAGATAGAAACGCGAATTGGGCCCAAGGCCATTTGAAACATGTTGTTCTAAATACCATTTGTGTAATTTCTTTATTGATATTATTCACTGGGCTTTCACTCACACTCATTCATGTGTTTGTAGGTGAGCCGAGAGAGGTCCCAACCCAGCCTCAGTGAAGTCTATGTGGAACAACCAAGGTTTTGAAGAGTCAGCCCTTACGTCTCACGCACGAGACTCGTCTTCGCCCTTTTGCTATCCTGTTTTATTTTGTCATGTCGGCGAGGACTTTGGTTTATGTATGTATATAGTTTTGATTGGCTGACCCAGACTGAATGATCCTGTATGTACAGAGTTATTTGTATTAGTACATATTTTGATGTGAGTTATTAATATGTATATACATGGTTTGTTATGATGTGCCATGTAAGCACAGCTCTATGGACAAAATTTTAAATTTTGCTTCCGGTTGGCCCCTTTACTCTGATGAGTTATGTCTAATTTGGTTTGAGGCCATAGGTAATCCCTTGATTACTGGCCGGTTATGTCCTTAACCCATAGGGGCGGGTTCGGGTCATGACAGGTATCCCACATCAAACATAAACAATGTTTAATGAAATGATTGCCTTAGGTTATCCCAACTTCCTTATTTCAATTATATGGGTTGCCTTCCTGCATCGATTGCAAATAATATTTAAAATGGACTTATAAGACGGCCTAGACACTGCCCGTGTGGAGGCATCCTTGGGAAACCAAGGAATAAAATTGTGACGCTTGCCAATCACAAAGTTGGGCCAAAGCAGACAACACTTTAGGTAGAAGCTAAGCCGTGTGTCCAAGATGGATAGTATGGATCTACTGATTTACATGATACTTCCTCTTCCTCTTTCTCTTCCTCGAAGTCTTGAAGTTTTTATGGTTGAATTTAGACATGACCCTGTGCATTTCCGTTATTTATATTTTATTATTATTATTATTATTATTATTATTATTATTATTATTATTATTATTATTATTGCCTCAACATGTTTGGATTGGTTGATTTGGAGAGGAAAAAAGAAAGAAAGAAAAAAATAAACAAACCTCTTCATTCTCTTTAAATTTTAGAAAAAAAATTCTCATGACTTCATTTATTAATGCATTACTATTCTTATTTGTGGGATAAGATTTTTTAAAGACAGGTAAAAAAATATGAAGAATGCTTTTAAAAACTCCCAAAACAACTTTGAATGTATGAAAATATTTTAACAAAATCTATAACCTCTTCATCAATTAATGAGATGATGTTTGAAATAGAAGAAGGAGAAAAAACGTACAAATCTATAGGAATTAATTTTAAACTGTTTAAATCATGATTAAACAATTTATCACATTTATCATTGTAACAATGGAACATTTTGACCATTTGATACATTTATGATTTGATAAAATCCAATGGTGCATGTGTGAATGGTGACATGCATACAAGTTGTCTTCCCACATTGATTGCAGACAATAGTTAGAATAGACTTATAAGACAACATTGGACACTTATATTGTGGCGACGTCTTTGGGAAACCAAGGAATAAAGCCATGAGGCTTGCCATCTACTAAGTTAGACCAAAGCAAACAATACTTCTATTTGGGGGTCAGCTATGCATCCAAGATGAATGGAAATGGATCTACAAATTTACAAGATATATATAGCTTGGAGGATACCTCCATAATAGAAGCACCTTTTGGGTTGGAGTCCAAAGCAATGAACATATACGATTACTATAGAACGTATATTATTGATTTCTTTGACATTATATATGGATACTATTACCAAATCCATTATTATAATACAATTTCATAAATAACTTATAGAAATTCAAAACATTAATAAGAACAATTAAATGAAGGTTCTCTCATTCGAATGCAAGATGAATGCAATATGAGTTATAATTAAATAAATTGTGCAGGCTTACATCATTACATATAATAGGGTCCAACCTTTTTTTATTTACAACAACGTTGTTCCGCTAACAAATAAAAGGCCCCGTGGCCAATAGATAAAGAAGATCCTCAATCTTGAACCATTTCTCAACATTCACCAAAATAAAATAAAATAAATAAAACAAAAAAATAAAAAAGGGCAACGTGGAATGAACATAATGTCCAATAGGGATCCCAACATGATCCTAACAATAATAACTTACAGATAGCTATGATCATGAATGCTTCATCTTATATTATATAAATAATGTGACGGTTTATAACCAAAGTATTCTTACATAAGTACTTTTTTCCAAAATCATCTAATTTATTCAACAATACAGAGGGTTCACCTTCTTGTAGACACCTAATTTTTTAATGTCCTCAAGACTTGGTTGTGCTTGTAGGTACACCCAACAATTGGTTCGTTTGCTCGCCCAGCATTCGACTATCACGGCGGAACGGCACCGGTTCGAGTTTCCCGGACCTTGTATCTTTTCTGCCTCATTTTTGGACCCTGACTAGGTCCTGTTAGAGTGGCCCTCATAGTGCACTACCGGCCATGGCATGGCACTGCCGGCCATGGTTTTTCCCCTGCCGGCCACTGATGAAGCCCTGCCGGCCATCAGTGTGGCACTGCTGGCCATTATTGATGGCCGGCACCCCCCCTATCTCAGCTGGTTTTCAGGCAGATCTTTTGAGCCAGCTGGATTTTCATTTGCTCCTCTCCATACACGTGTATGGAGGGATGGAAGCCTTGAAAAGCTTGTTCAAGAAGCTTTGGCTTTGCATTGTTCTATATAAGGAAGAGCCTTCTTCCTTAGGAAAAGGTTCTGAGTTTTGAAGAGGAAAAAATCTGTCTCTCTCTATATTGTGTGTATTTTGTGCCTTAGAGTTGGATTTCTTTGCACTTTTGCACTACAACACCTAGATATACACCTCCATCCTCCATTTCAGTACTTTGGAAGCCATTTGAAGAGGTTGGAAGCTCAGAATCTTGGACCAAAACTTGCTGGAAAGCTGCTCTTCTAGGGTAAGTGCCTATTTCCCTCAAACTTGCACTTTCTTGCTTCATCTATAAGCCTTACTTGCAAGCATTTTTGGACTTTGTCATGAACTGAAAAAGATCATATTTTGAGCTCCTCTACATGTTTGATCAATGACTCTTTGCTATTTGAGGCCGCCTCCTACCACTTGTCTCTTTATCCCTCTTTTAGGCCTTTTTCTTGTATGATAGTTTGGCCTTATTTGTGATTATTTTCGTGGCTTGATGTAAACTGTAAAGTTCCTTGTTTTGAGTCCCTCTTCAACTTTATTAAAGGGCTCTTTGCCATTTGGGGCCAGCTTCTGTCCCTTGTCTCTAACCTCTCTTTTAGGGCCATTTTTGCATGATAGATTAGCCCTATTTGTGTTCACTGTTGAGTTTTGTTATAAACTAGAAAGAGTCTTGTTTTGACCTCCTCTTTGAGTTTGTTTAAGGTTCCATTTTTTTTGGAGTCATCTCCTTCTTTGCATGCTTTATTTCTCCATGCTTTGAGCCATACATGTGAGCATTTGTATCGGCCTTGTTTTGGCCTATTAGCCACTGAAATCCAGCGGATTTTTAGTGGCCTTGTTGTGTTCTTGAAGGCCAAAATTAGAGGGGGGTGACCCCCTCTCTCCTTGTCTTGTTTGGTGGCCTTTTTGGCCTTCCAAAGAGACTACATTTTGCATGCTTCTAGGCCTTGTTCCAGGCCCTTTTTAGTGGGTTTTGGAACCCTCTTGAGCCATTTCCAGAATTGGTTTGGCCTTATTGAATGTCCATCTTGCATGTGCCTAATAATCCCTTGTGTGACCCTCCAAAGAAGCCCCTCATTTTGGCATGCATTGGCTGCATTTCCATGATTATTTAGGGGTATTTTCACATGTTTAGTTCACTGATTTTGGCTGGTTTGGTGAGATTTCATATGCTTCATATACATGTCATACAACTCATGCCTACTAGCCAATCTTGCATGCTATGTTAGTCCATCATGCTAGCATCTTTTGGCCATGCTTTGAACTAGAAATGTTCATGTGTTGGGGCTGCCTTGCCTCTGTATTTATGCTTCCTAGTCAAATAATGCATGCTTTGTATAGCTATAGTGTAATTAACCTAGCAAGCTTTGTGTTTCGGTGATGCATGCATGCTATCTTTGAGACATTTAGATGATTTGGCATCATTTAATGCTTCGTTTCAGAGCATGTACCATTGTCACATTCTCACTTCATTCATGCTTCAAGTGCCTTTGAATGTCGTGCATTATTGCCTAGTTTAAGGCTTAGCTTGTATGCTTGCATGTTTAGGTGTTTGAGCCTTCATTCCAGCATGTTTAAGCCCTTGTTTAGGCTTAATTAAACTCTGTCCATGCTTAGTTCATGTGTTCGTGCCATGTATTGCATGCCTCCTTTGTGTTGCTCTTTGCTAGCTTTCATGACTTAGGACCTTCGCATGCTTTGCTTGTGCTATTTAAATGATTTGGCATCATTTATCATCTCATTTCAGTGCATATAGTGTTGTTACACTTGCACATTTGTCACTTCTTAGGCACTTTTGAGAGTTGCCCTTTTAGGCCCCTTTGATGAACCTTTCGCATTTTGCATGCTTGAGTGTTTTTGTGTGGTTTAATTCATCGCTATTGGCTACTAATTCGGACCTAGTTGAGAGTTGTCCATCTTTGGTGTAAGCCCATTTTTCCATGTTGTCGCATGCTCGTTACATGTAGTATGTTGTTGCATACTTGCTTAGCTTTACATGCCTTGCATGTTCGCATGTTCATGTTGCATTTCGTCATGTTGTCCAAGGTTGTCACCTCACATCATGGTTATGTGCTTGTTGCACGTCATTAGCCTTGTTAGGTTGTTCGCATTGCATGTTTGCCATGCTTATGTGTTGCATTGCTTGGATTAAGTATTAATCCGAGCACGAGGAACGAGGGGCATTTCATACTTCAAGTGATGGAATGCGTCTCAATTCTCGGTTGCCGAAGCTCTTGATGATTCATGATAGAGTTCTAGGCTTTACTTGCTCTATTTGTGCATTTATTTCTATATTGATTTGCACAAGTTGGATCTTTGGCCATCATGCATCGGGATGCGTAATTGATGGTCGTGGATCCGACTTGGCCTCTCCCTTGATGTTTTGAGGTGATTTGAAGTGCCATGGTGCATACATGTCCTAGGGAAACTCTCATTTTCCTCTATTTTGTGCTTCGTTGCAGTTTGGTGTCACTGACACACGATGTGGCAGCACCGCCATTGATGGCCGGCGGTGTACCTTTGGTCGCGATGGGCCATCTCGGCGGCGACTTTCCATCCTTGGCGGCCAGCCACTGGTGACTTCCCCTGCAGTGTTTTGGTAAGGTTCAGCAACAAGAACTGGAAGACACCCTGCAAACAGAGCCTCTAAAGAGCAACCGAAAGGCATTTCGAGGCGAGGAACCAAAGTGAGCATGCATCTCCCTCTTCTTCAAACAGAGCTGGAATGGCATCATTTACTGCTTTCCCTATTTGTTTGTTGTCGTTCATTTGTTAGTTAATTAATTTGTTAATTAATTAAGTTGTGTAATAATTAGTTGTAGCTAGTTATTTATTTTGTTTTGTAATATTTAATTAGCTCGTGAGTTAGTTAATTAGGTGGATTGTATTATTCTTTCAGTCCCTCCGAGCGAGGGCACAATTGTAATAAGTGTGCGTGAGTATGTGTATGTCTTCCAACCTCACGTCTTTCTTCCCTTTTATTTAACTGCTTACAATGGTTAGATTTAGGGCATATCTCAATTAGCATTCTTATGCTTCGCATGTTTGAATTCGTTCATTTGTATTGCATGCACCGGGCTCGGCGTATCATGCTAATTGCATTGTATTCCAAATCTAACTTGAAATACGTGTTACTTGTCACATTTCATATGCCATCTTAGATTAGCCGAGCCTATTCTAGATTGGATTTTGTATGTGATACATTAGCCACTTAACATGGACTAGGGTCATGCATGTTTTGCTAACTAGCTTCATTGTTTTGGCACGGAGTACGATGTAAGTATTTATGCTTTAGCATCTCGCATGAGTGTGAATGTCAACATGACAGCATGCTTACCATGTGGCTAAATGCTTATCTGATTAACTGCCTGAATGCCTGTTGGTGAAGGTTGGATTGTTTGAGTTGGAACAACTCGTTGAAATCCGTGTTTTAGCCTACTTGCGAGTAGCAAATTTCAAAACGTTTCCAAACAAATGGATATGCAATGCTTTGTTCCAAATTAGGCGATCTAGTCTATACTTGTTTTGTTGTGCGCATCACATAGTAATTCTAGCTAATAACCGGAATAAGAACACATAACGTTTTCAAAATCAGATATCATGGTTAGTAGAGGCCGATTTTCGGATTGGGCAAGAGGGGGTGCTCATAGCTGACCTTCCCCAATCGTACCCAAGTTCCCGAGCCGAGGCAACTTTGGTGATGACGGACATGTGGCCTTTGGCACCAAGTCAGGGTTTCCTAAATTCCCCCATTAAAAAATATTTAGGTGGCGACTCTATATCTGGCAAAGCAGTCCATGTTTGGCACTTCTTTTCTAAAAATCTGTTTTTCTCAAAACGGTTTGCCGGATTTGGACTCTTTGGTTCAGATTTAGAACCGTGACAAATTGAGTCCGAACTGTAGTAAACCCCACAAAAGAACAGAACGGGATTCATCCTCCCGGGGCGTTCGAGGACGTCTACACTTCCCTTCTCATTTTCCATTTCATAAATATCACTTACCATCGGTTATTTGAAAATATGTTTATTTTTAGTACATTCATCACATTTCCTAGCCATAAACTCATGGTAAAAAAAATAAATAAACACTTTCGACAACTCACCAATACATCCAAGTACATACATATACATCTTACACGAAAATGGAAACAACACATGCTTAACAACCTCTACCCAATCATATAAGACAATCCGTACTCATTTAACCATAACCATCGCCACACTTGATATACACAAATACACTGGGATAATAGTGATAAACAAAACTCTTTTTTACCTACCTTAAGCATGGTAAGCCAAGAATACACATTTTCATAATAGAAATGCCAATTTACTAGACACCAGCTGGAAAATAATGGTACCTGTGCCAAGTTCTCTAGGCGCTAGTTGGAAGGTACTGATACCTCTCATTTTAAGCGCTGCCAAGTTCTCCAGGCACTAGCTGGAAGGTACTGGTACCCCTTATTCTCAGTGCATGACGTCACCAATCATTACACATTGCTAAAAGCATAAATAACGCAAGTCTAATACATTCACATACTCTATTCAACACATTATCGTTATCCTCCACTGATGACCAAGGACAAAACCTCTAGGCACATACATTTAATATGCGTAATACAATAATCCGAAACTCATGGGACATTAAGCCCAACAACAATTATAACATGTAAAGTGTTCAAAGCTTAATCCCCGTTCATTCTCAATTTACAAAAGAGTTATGACTTCATTTTCTTTTTCCAAAAATCAATTCCGTTATTCCTAATACTCCAATCATTTTCCAAAAATTCCCTTTTTCTTTATTTAATCAAAAACCTAATCTATGGTTATCAAGTCACAACCCAACTCAAGTCAACTTAACAATTGTGTAATCAAAACAATCTCATCATCTTGGTTAACCCCCTTTTTAGCAATTAACCCATTAATACAATCCATATAATACAAATATAACTATTATTCAACATTACCCCTTTATCTAATTGAACCAATTATATATCATTAAGGCTTCCCCCCCCCCTCCCCCACAACATGAAGATGTTTAACTACTTTCCAATTCACCAAAACAACTACCAATTTAACAATTAAAATCCCTAACTATCAAACCCTAAATCCCTCTTTCACGATTTTTGAAAAATCCATAATATACATGATTTAATGCAATACCAATCTACCACATGTCTATCTATAAACGAGGTATTGAAAATGAGCAAAGAAATCCCTACCTCTTGAAGCGATGAGGAGAAAGTCGAAAATCCACGCCGATGAAAACATGATCCGCTCAAATTAAATGGAAGCCCTTGCCGAGCTCTAAATTTTGGTATATGGAACTAGGGGTCAAATATGTTTAGAAATAGATGAAATCAAGGTTAAAAAGCTTGGAAACTCAAAATGGCGGAAAGAGAGAGAAGAGAGTAAAAAATGAAGAGATTTGACCCAAAAATTGACTTTTAAAGATATGATTCTGGACAGACCACTCGAGCGGTCAAAAGTGCACTCAAGCGGTGAATCGAGGCTTCTAGTATCTCACAGTTTTTTTAAAAAACAGAGCTAGAAGGGTCTATGGACTACTCGAGCGGTGAAAGTCGCTCGAGCGAATTATGCACACAACACAGATTCACAAACTTAAAATAGGCATAACTCTCTTGTCTGGACTCCGTTTTAGGTTGTTCTTGTGTCCAAATTGAAGCCCCGGAAGTAAGCTTTCTAATGGTTCTAGCCTCACAACAAGATTCAAAGTGTGGAGAGAGAAACTAATAAAAGAGTGAAGACTACTCAATAATAACTATTCAAATTTGGAGTTTTTGATCCAATCTTGCCCAACTACTATGGTAACACCTCAACCAAGGCTCAAATATCGACTAAGAAGCTTCTCAATCAAGATAATCAAAGAGTCAAACATAATTCTATTATAACAGGAAGTACAGAGTGCTATAACCTCCCAATCTTAGGAAATTCCCTACCCGAAATTAAGAATACACCAAAACACAAGGCAAACCAACCACAAAAGAAATACAACCACCAATCCAAGCCTAGATCCATCCTTGGGATAATTTCCCTGATCATGGTCCAACACCTAGGGGCCCCAAAGATACCGGAACAACAAGAATACAAGAAAGAGGTCACGAATGATTCTTCGACACCCACACAACTTGTTGGGATCAATGAGACAAGAAAACAAACAATGGACTCTACGTGCACCCCAAAGACGTCAACGACCATTGAGCACTCAACATTCGAGCACTTAGCAAAAGAAAACCACCCTCACAACAAAACCCTCAATTAACTCTCACAAAAGAAAAAGACTTACCATGAAAACAAGGCCCAAAAGACAACGCTCTGGCACAATAAGCCCGAACAACACCAAACCCTCCTCAAAACAAAATACCTAAACACATGACTAGCAATCTGAGCTAAGTCACTACACAACATCCATCATCCCAAGTAAAACAAACGATAATAGAACTCTGTTTAAAAAAATAAATAAAAAATTCCTCTATTTCTTAACTCTTTGAAAATCATTCTCTTGTATATAAAATATTTCTCAAAAGATGCTCAGATTTTCACCGTCTATAATCAAAATATATTTTTTGCATTTTCCGTATAAAACTCAAACATTTGGTAAATATTTTTTTCAAAAACAAGGTGTTACCCATAACACATAACCATCCATAATTTAATTGCAAAGAACTACTCGTTGAAATTCCATATACTATTTAAATTTAATTTAATCCTTAACATTTATGTTTTAACAAAGCCATTTCGAGGCCATAACATTAGGAAAAAATTTCGCTTTTCAATTCATTTCCAATATAACAACCGGTGAACCTCTACCTTCACCCAACAACACCCATCCCTCACATGGAGACGCCACAACCAACAAAAAACATAACATTTCTATAATAATAATTAATAGAAATAACAACTATGCTATCAACACAATAAGGCACAAGAAAATCCACAATCTTGTAATTTCATTCTGTCATAATCATTATCATAAAATATCAACTACATAAGGCATATGCATATGCAAACGAAGAATCTACAATATATTACCCTAACCCAAGGTTTTTCTATTAATCCAAAACATGTCTCACATAACAAGCTTCCCAACCACATACATGAGAGTCCACGCTCACAAAATCATTCCAAGCCACCCATAACCTTTCAACCCTTATACACAAGGCCAAGCTTTTTCCAAAGATGACTACTTGTCAACAAAACACCAATATCAACCAACTGACTAATCAACTCGATAAACCTCTACACTCGGCACCAAACACTAATGTGTTACTCAACACCATTTACCCCAAAAATAGAGTTCCACACACAATCCCCCATATTTTTGAATCTCGTCGAATTCCTCAAGATCAAACCATACCACCATTGTTCCCAAGAAAATCATCACCCCTATGCTTATATAGTAAGCATGTCCTTACATCTCAAACACAAGATTGGCATGGTCAATGGCAATCACACAATCCCTAACACACAAAACAATTCCCACCAACGCTACCCTCATTACTCGAGAACACAAACCGTTCTTCCTTCCAAGGAATATTTCTAGCATCTACTCACAAAATTATCCTCTCACTCATAAACTCCACCCAATATCTAATAACACCACAAACCCATTTCACCCACACATAATTACCAACTCATAACAAATCACAACATGAACACTACTCTTATTTACGATTGATAGAATCACAACGAACTCACTAACCAACAAAACCCAAAACACTAAACACTAAACAACACACGCAAGTACCATTCTCACTAACCCAAGATACAAATCTCACACTCTCTCAGCCATTCTCACATAACTTCACCAATTTCATAAAACTCTAAAGTCTCGTATTTCCTTAGACTCAACACATCTAAAGCCTTATATCTCGGCCCTTACGATACTAGCACACCAATCACAATAACCCACAGATTTCTTGTTCTCAACAAACAACTTCCAAACAGAACAAAGCTCACAGACCATCACATAACCATCTCATAATTTAATATTAGACATACCACAACACTTGGATCATCGATCCCATTAACAATTTTGCATTACATATGTATATAAAAGAGAGTTTGAGATTCAATGTGTGCCCCCAATACATAAGGATAAACAAACAACAATATGTATATATATATACAACACATAATCATGATGTCTCAGCATCCAACAATACACTAGTCAACAACAAAGGTTCAAATATTATCTCACCAGTGTCTAATACAAAAGCCCCGCTCAAGGGTAATACTACTGTGTTGGTTGAAAGGTAGACCCTCGCGAAGCTCTCGAAGCCTAGCATGTTCGAGTCTGGTATTAATACCGCCCCCGACTGGACAGATGAGACTGAGTCTAACTAGGTTCTGGAACACCCGAAGAATTCACACGCAAGGGACATGAACGCCTAACGTGGCCCAACTAACCACAATCTAAACAAACGGTAGACCCCTTACTCTGAGATTGGCCTGAAGCCTAAGCCCCACTAGACCTCCCAACGAACAAGTCTGAAACCCCCGACGAAGACAAAGACTGAGCTTAGGTTGCGCTCGCCTCTATCTCTTACTGAGTCTAGAGTGCTTATGAACCGTAGGAGTAGTCGAAATGGCCTTCTCCCTAACCTGACCAACACACACAATCATGGCCTCTACATGGGCCGCTGTCTCAACTAGAGCATAGTAATTCTTCCACATAGATCCAATTAGCTTCTCCTAGATATCATCACACAGCCGCCTCTCAAACTCATAACAACGATGCTCTTTTGTTGCCACCAACTCTGGAGCAAATCTCGACAAACTAGTAAACCGCATCTCAAACTATGCTAAACGAGTAACATCCTGGCGTAACTTGGCAAACTGTTCTCCCAACCTTTCCCGAGTGAAAGGAGGGAAGTACTTGGCTAAGAAGGCCTCAGTAAAAGCAACCAACGTGTTACCTACAGTACCCTTAGCATATTTCCACCAATAACTTGCATCTCCCTTCAGTTGGAAACTCGCCAAAGAAATCCTCAACCCCTCATCTTCGACTCTGAGCATATCAAGTGTTTTGGTAATCTATTCCAGCCAAATCATCCACCTCCACCAAAAACTTCGGTGGATTGGAGCGAAGAAACTCCTTAGTGAGTTTGAGGGTATGCCCATTGTCTCCTTTATTGTGAGTTAGAACCTTTTGCACTGCTCTTATAATCTCGCGTGCAACTTCATTGCCGATAACCGATATTGTAACAGCAGTTGCTAAATGAACTGTTGTGCCCCTACCGGCACTCCTACTCCCAATTCATCCTCTATTACCTCATGTAGGCATCCTATAAAACCCAGAAACAAAACCAAACTTAGTGAACAACACAACAGCCTTCCCCGAGGCACACACTCACTACCCTTAAGTTACGAGACACACTTAACCCCTAAACATATAGACAATTAAACACTTAATTACATAATCGAATCAAGTCTGTAAATATAACTACTCATCCCGCAACTCTCAAAGAATTCTTATCAGAAACCACGTGTAGACATCCCATTTTTGACCACCCTTAAGACTTGGGTGCCTCATGTTGATCGCTTGATGGTGAAAAGCTACGCTGTACATATGCTCAATTTTCTCAGCAAGAAACCTCGATTCTCGAGTTTTAGAGCCTAGAACCTTGCATTACCTTTGGACCAAAACCTAATTTTTTTTAAGCCTGACCACTCAGAGGCCTGCAGGTCAACAGGTGGCCAGTTGGCCAAAAATTGGTGGCCGACCGTCCCTTACTTGGCGGCCAGCAGATCAGGTTTCTCGACTGGCAGATATTTTTCCCACGTGCATGCACTGCACCAGCTGGCTCAATATAGATATTTCCGACTGAGGCATCAAGTTTTCTATATATAGAGGACCATACCTTTTGTTTTTAGGTTAGAAAAAATTTCAAGAGCTCGAATTCTTGAAAATCTCTCTTTCTCTATATATATATTGCAACATGCATACACCCTACCTATACTTCTTAAACCAATATTTTAGCTCTCTTTGCTAAGATTCTTGAGTTTAAATTTCTACTCTTGAGGGTGCTTACTTGTGAGTTTGTGAATCAAAGAGTTTCTCCTCTTCAAGAGGTATAACCTTGGCCTTCTTTACACTACTTCTCCTCTATCTTTTCTTGTTGTTTTTGTATTAGTTTTACATTGTGTTTTACACTGTTTTTATGGGCTGACACTTATGGCTTAAAGCTATCAAAGGTGGAGGGGTTAACCACCCTTCTTTGAACCTTTTTTTCTAAGCTGTTGCCCTTGTGTTTCCCACTTCTTTCTCAACTTTTTTCCAACATTTTACCATTGCTTTTCAAAGTTTTTTAGAGGCTAAAAATATGGTTTTGAAGTCCTAAAAATGGATGGGTTAGCCACCCCTCCTTATGCTTGCTTACTAGCTTCATTTCTCCATTATTTTAGTTAACTTTTTTAGCTTTTTCATGCTAATTCTAGCACTGTTTTTGTGAGTTTTAGGACTGTTTTAGTGTGTTTACTTCATTCATGCTTTGTATAGTATGCTTGTAGTGTTGTAGTCCTCATAGGTTTGGCGGTTTAGGCCTTAGACACCAACCTATTTGAGTTGATAGATTTTATTTTATACTTTTCATACATGTATTCACACTTGTAATAACCATCTCTGCACCCTTCCTCCGTTCTTGGTTTTATTTATTTGAGAGTTGTTTCAAATGAATGTTGTTTAAGGCATGCGAAAGAGACCCTTCCATGCTTAATGGTTTAATCTCTTCGGAGGTTTATTACTAAGGCATTACATCTCTCCCATGTTAAGAACAACTTCTTGTTTGACACTTTCCTCCATTTAGTGGACTTAATTCCCATTTTTTGGACTAAATAATTAAAGAATGGAAAGGTAATTAAAAGAGGCTAATAAAATTGGACTAAAATAGTAACAAGAGTAATAAAATCAAGTCGGGTTCAATTGGACGTTAATTGAACCCATTGACTCTTGAGTCATTTCATACTCTCTAGTGATGATAATGGCTCAAGAATCAATGTCCACCACCTCCCTTGAGATAACTCCATGATAGGGAGAAGGTGTTGTTGGTCTTTACTTTCCATTTATTGAGACTTTGTCATGTCAATTCATAGATCATCACACAACAAGTTTGCATTGATTGATGGTTTGCAAATCGAGGTTACCCCTCCCTTGATTTGTTTCATGACAGGGAGAGGCAAGAAGGACAAACATCCCCTGGAAATACTCAGTTTGTGCTCTGTTTCCTTTCTGTTGCAGCAGGGCAGACCCCTAAAATAGTGGCCGACCAGCTACCTAACCATCCGACCAACCACTTTTTCTAGCCGACCGACCACTTCATTTTACATAGGTAGTGCCATTTTCATGGCAGAATAGAGCAGAGGCTAGGGAGAAAATAGTTTAATTTTTTGACTGCAGCATAGAATAGAAATTGGCAATAAACAGAGAAGTTTTTGGGCAAAAATTCATGTTCACGCATGTGCACTTCTTCACTATCTGTGGCTCGTGAAATTAATTCTTTAATAGTAGTATGTTGTAACTAAGTACTTAGATTTATTTGAACTTGTATTAGTGTCACAACCCAAACCTGCCCCTAAAAGTTTTGCCGTGACCAGCTTGCACTGAGGCCTCAAAAGCAGAAGTTTTACAAAATAAATGCTAATCCATAACGAGGACTAAAGTGATAGCAAACAAATAGTAGAATGTCCATTGTGCAGTGCTTATATGCCAGGATCATTAAACACCATAGTCAGATGATTCATATGCACGGTTCATATATATAAGTACAAATCATGTATGTTAACAACCCAAAAAAAAAAAAAAAAATAAAAAATAAAAATTACATATTCACAAGTCCAAGCAACAAGCTTTAAAAGACTTAACAAATGTGGAGACAATTCCAAACGACAAAAGGCTCCATTTGGAGGCTTAAGAAAGCCGCTCCATCAAAAGTTTCCTAAGCTGACCTAGGGCTGTCCTCCATGCTTCACCTACATAAACATATATAAAAACGGAGTGAGCAAGGTTCAGTGAATAATAATAATGTAAGGAGGTTCGGGTGAATGGGCATATGTCTTGGAGAATATTTATTTAACGTATACATGTCCCTATAATCATATTCCAAAACGGCCTCGGACCCACATAAGACGGAACGGCCTAGGGCCCAACGTAAGACGAAATGGCCTCGGGCCCAACATGATGCACAACGGCCTCGGGCCCAACATAATACATAACGGCCTCGGGCCCAACATATCAACAGCTGTTTTGGACTTTATAAGGTAAATGGAACATCGGCATGTCTCCATCTCCCTTGGCCTTAGAGCCATTAATCATAATAATTCATGTCATGGTAGGGTAGATGGAACATCGACATGTCTCCACCTCCCTCAGCCTTAAAGCCATCGTATATAACGGAAACAGAACGACCTTAGGTCCATTTCATATGCCATTGCTCATACTTGTACCATTGCTCAATCGTTTTCACCAAGGTATATTTTATGTAACGTATGCCATTCACAATCATAATACATAAATCATAGCACAATTTAGCACACTTTATCTTGAATATACCAAACACAATCAAGGTACATAATTTATAAACAAAAATATAGAAATAAACATATCGTTACACTATTATTACTCACAATGGTTTAGTTGAGCAACGGTCGCTTCCGGTACATGACCTATACATGGCACACAACCTGTAAGTAATTCACTTTTCCTTGGCCTTTTTCTCTTTAGTCATTTGTCCGATTTGTTTATTTCTTATTCAATTGTAAGCATTTCAAAAGGATCAAATGTACACATTAACAAATTTAGAGGATCAAAAAGAATAACAGAAATGGACAGAATTTTTCCCCAATTCCCGCATGTGTTGAAGTCCTTCACCGTACATGCGGAGAGGTGTGCCGTACGTGCCTTTCTTTCAGGATGCCGAAGTTGCTTCCCCTGTTTTTCGCACGTGCAACCGTGAGCCCCACACGTGAAGTCCTAGGCCTGTTTGAGTAGTCCGAAAATTCAGCAATTTCAAGCTTTTCAAAGGCATCCTCAAGGCTCTATTCAAGCAATTTCACTTCAACAACATATCATATGATCATAATAAACATGAAACCTAAACTCAAGTGGATCATAACTTACTTTAATTTGGCATATACAACTCTAACTTTTATATTCCTTCATCTTCTTCATCTTTTCATGATATATAGATACAAACATATATGTACATATATGCATGAGTTCAAAACATGCTAAAATTAAAGATAAAAAGGCAATGGCCCACATTCTAACTCAAAACACAAGAATCAACCCTTTAATTAGCCAAATCCAAAGATTACATCTTCAATTTCATGACATTGGTTAAGTTAAGACCAGAACCCAAAACCCTAACTTATATACATGTAAGAAACTTCATTTTAAGACTTGATTCCAAGCAATTGAAGAAATATTATAAGTATTTGAGTTGATTAACACTTACCTTGAGCCAATCTTTAAATTACTCTTCCAATCTCCAAGCTTAACTTGAATTCTCTTCTTTTCTTTCTCTCTCTTGGGTGACTCTCCAGATTTTTCCACTCACCAAAATGAGAGGAGATGAGCTCAAAAGGGGCTTATATCACATATATATGTATATAGCTAAACTACTTGCCAAACACGCCTTAATGAATCAGACTAAATAAATTTTCAATTAAATGTCTCAAATGGCTCTAAAAATTCCCATTAACATATTCATGTAATCAATTTCAATTTCTGAACTCGTTAAAGTCATTAATTTCAGTTTCACAGTGTTAACTCTAGGAGTTTTAGCCCAAAAAAACTAATTAATTCATTACGAATCAAATTTTTACAAAACTTCATATTATGTTCTAAAAATCATGCTAATCATAATTGTAAAGTCAATTTCGGTTTATCGTGCCTCTAAGGCTTTCAATTTTCAGTCCCAATGTTGTAATTTCAACAGATGTTCTTATAATCGACAGATACACGTTCAGAAATATGGAATTCACACATTTAAACATGTAATTTCACATAAAGCACATAAGCACACATATAATCACACATATAATTAGGAAATCAAAATAGATGAAAGAGTCGGGTTATTACAATTAGTTAGTTAGCATAGTTAATTAGTTCATTTGATTTGTAATAATTAGTTAAAATTTGAACACTTGGGCATTCGGACCCTCCTGTGCGAGGGCATATATGTAATAATGCGTGTATGTCTTCCAACCCCCATTTCTTTCTCCCTTTTATTTAGTCGCTTATGATGGATAGCATATAGCATCATGTTTTCCTTAGCATTTTCTATGACTTGCATCCATTTGTCTTCCATGGATAAAGGTCCGGCTCATCATACTAATCAATGTTAATTTCAACTTTCTTAAATCGAATACGTGCTTTACTGCATGTCTTGAATTGACTCACATGCCATGCTAGATGTCGATCCTATTAATGCATATTGCATGTGTTGCATTAGGCATTTCATAGTTAGGATCATGCATTTTTCTAACTATTTTCTTTCTTTTGGCTCACTTCAGATATTTTGGGGTAAGCATTTTTTGCTTTAGCATATTGCATGCATGCAATTGTTGCCATGTCAAACATATATACCATGAGGCTAAGTGCTTAGTTGATATACCTATTTGAAATGCCTGTGAATGGAGACTCTTCGCTTAAGTTGGGATGATTTGAATGAATATACATATGAGATCACTTTGTCAAGTGGTACATATTCAAAACACTTTTCAAAACAAACATGATATCAAAGCGTTCAAACTTCTATGAATTAGTCTATACTTGTATGTGTCACCTAGTAATGATAGCATAATAATCAGAATAAGAGCATGTAATGTACATAAGAATCACATCATGATTAGTAGAGGCCGATCTTTGATCGGATGAGTGGGATGCTCAATTCATGATCTTCCCCTCTCATACCTAAGTTCTCGAACCAAGACACTTTGGTGATGACGGACTAATGGCCTTTGGCATGAGTCACGGGTTTCATAAATTTCTCAAAAATATTTAGGTGGCGACTCTAAAATCTAGCAAAGCGGTCCATTTTTGGCATTTTTTATTCAAAATCAAATTTTCAAAAGATTTGTCGAATTTGGACTCATTTGTGTTTATCTATTTCACATTATACTTGTGAAATCAGATTCAGAACCACAGGAGTCCGAACTGTAGGGCTCTCATATTTGAGAAGACTAACCCCCCGAGAAGCACGAAAAGCAAGCTACACCATGTTGATCAAGCATGTTTCCAAAAAGACCTCAAAGTGAGTCGACCGGTGACAAGTATCATCTCAGAAACTTAACACTATATTCACAAAAATGCAACACATAAGTCCCAACACCTATCCTATCGATATGCAAACATTCTCACCAAGCATAGCAAACTCGTTGTGGCAAAATGACTTCCCACAACACCAAGGTATTCAAACCCAGCTAACTCTGATGCCAAGTTGTAATGCCCCACTTTTTATTTCACGGATACCATTACCAAATCCATTATTATAATACAATTTCAGAAATAATGTACGAAAATTCAAAACATTAATAAGAATAATTGAGTAAAGGTTCTCTCATTCGAATGCAAGATGAACGCAACATAAGTTATAATTAAATAAATTGCCCGCAAGTTTACATCATTACATATAAAAGAAAAGGTCCGACCCTTTTTTATTTACAACAATGGCGTTCCGCCAACAAATAAAAGGCATTGTGGCCAATAGATAAAGAAGATCCTCGATCTTGAACCATTTCTCAACATTCACCTAGAAAAAAAAAATTTAACAACGTGGGATGGAACATAATGTCCAGTAAGGATCCCAACATGATCCTAACAATAATAACTTATAGAGAACAATGATCATGAATGCTTCATCTCATACTATATAAATAATGTAACGGTATATAACCAAAGTATACTTACATAAGTACCTTTTCCAAAATCATCCAATTTATTCAACAATACAAACGGTTCACCTTCCCTTCTCATTTTTCATTTCATAAATATCACTCACCACTGGTTATTTGAAAACATGTTTATTTTTAGTACATTCATCGCATTTCTTGGCCCTAAACTATGGTTAAAAAAAAAAACTTTCAACAACTCACCAATACGTCCAAGTACATACGTATACATCTTACATGAAAACGGAAACAACACTTGTTTAACAACCTCTACCTAGTCATATGAGCCAATCCATACTCATTTAACCATAACCATCGGCAAACTTGATATACACAGATACATCGGGATAATAATGATAAACAAAACTCTATTTTACCTACCTTAAGCATGGCAAGCCAATAATACACATTTTCATAACGAAATGCCAATTTACTAGACACCAGCTGGAAAGTAATGTTACTTATGCCAAGTTCTCCAGACACTAGCTAGAAGGTAATGGTATATTTGCCAAATTCTCCAGACGTTAGCTGAAAGATACTGATACCTCTCATTCTAAGCGCTGCCAAGTTTTGCAGGCACTAGCTTCTTTTCCTTCTTTTTTCTTCTCCTTTTCTCTTCTTCTTTCCTTTTTTCCAGCTTCCCCCACATTCACACCACTCCCACTAAATAATCACTTCACCAACCCACTGCATAATCACTTCACCAATCTACATACACCGCACCCTTGTCAAGAAATTAGTAGAATACCGAAGGTGTCACGCATGAATGAAAAAAAATTACATGAAAGCTACTAAATGTCGGTAGCGCTGTGGATTTCAACAAAAAAAATTTCTTTCTAATTCTATATCTATATTTTTCTTCTTTTCTAGTTCAACAAAAATGTTTAATCAATTACAAACTCTTAAAATGGCCAATACCCA
Source organism: Camellia lanceoleosa (assembly GCA_025200525.1). Classification (NCBI taxonomy): domain Eukaryota; kingdom Viridiplantae; phylum Streptophyta; class Magnoliopsida; order Ericales; family Theaceae; genus Camellia; species Camellia lanceoleosa. Next base: position 65,460,954 of record CM045764.1, read on the forward strand.
GATTTGATTTTCCACTCCTCAGGTCACACATCAATCTCTCACCCTCCTTTTCTATCTATTTTTCTTTTATTTTAGTTGTCTAAATCTAATACTTCTTTGTTGCCAAACTATATATTTGTGTGTGTATTTAATAGATAGAAAACAATTCTTTCACAACACACAATGGAGATAATTTGTTTGGGTCGGTGAAAACATTGTGTTATTATCATCATTAGTGCCAAAGCAACATGAATAAATGAGAATCGGTAAAGAGATTTGATGGTGTGCAGGTGTTGCTTGGGTATTTGTTGAAGTTGCGATAGAATTTGCTATAGTTGGCAACAATAGAGAGGAAGAAGAAAGAATATATATCTATAGAGAGAGAGAGAGAGAGAGGTTTCATTCAAGAGAGAGAGAGAGAGAAGACGAGGGTAAAAAGTTCAATTTACCAACAGAAGTTAGTGTGCGCTTTAATTCACAAATCACATAGGGTTATGTGGTTATTTTTAAATGTTAGGATGGTAAACTGCACATGGTCCAAAGTAAGATGAAATATGCCCTCAAAGATTTTATGGCAAAGTTGTAAAGACGTTAATCTCATTTTTTTTTTCTTACTTTATTGTTTTATTAATTTATTATTATTATGTTTATATATGTATTTTTGGTAAAACGATAAGATTAAAATTGAAAAACAAAATAGAGTAGCACTAAAAACCAAAAGAGTAAACTACCAATAGGTCTTAATAGTTGTACTTAATTCCGCTAAAATTTATAATTACTGACATTTTTCTATAATGAATTTTTCAAATTATTGCTGAAAATTAAAAATTAGTGACATTTTTTCTGATGATTTTTTTAAATTGTCACTAAAACTTATAATTAGTGACATTTTGTGACAAAATTTTCAAACTGTCGCTGAAAATTAACAATTAGTGATGTTTTTTTAATAGTGTTTGATGAAAAACGTCATTAATTCTCACAGAGTCTATTGGATGATAAGTTCATCTATTACGATCTACACGTAAATCCTCCACAAAACAAAATAGAGTAGCACACTAACAATGAACTTTGTAACCTTCATTTTTGACCAAATTATGTAGATCAAGATCAAGCTCGTGGTCTGGATCTCCTCACCAGGTAAGCTCAATAAATTGCCTGAGTTATTTTTTGGGAAAAGTGCATTAAGAAAATTTGAAGAAACATATTTTAGCATTTACTATTATTATTAATATTATTATATCATTATGATTATGTCTGAATGGAATTTCATGGACTTATTGTTGAAACTTGATCTTGTTTGGAATCTCCTCACCATTAATCAACTCAGGTAGTGGCTAACTTCTATACAACCGGAGTGAACTTTTTGTAGCCTGCTTGGATGAGACAGTTCGAGAGCATTTTTTTTTATTGCATCTGAGTAGACTAATTATTTGAAAATGTCATTTATAAACCAATTCTAGGACTAGGTCTGGAAAAATTTTCATTATCATGAAGTATGTCAATCGACTGAATCTGATCTTTATGTTTTGTATTGTCATTAAGTGAGTTAAAAGCACTGTATAAATGGTTGGTGAATTTTTATTTATTTTATGAAAGACTCTGGATTGTAGAACTGATCAGCTTATAACATTGAGGTTTGCTTTCTGTGTCCAATGGAATTAGATATGTTGATGTGTGGACTTGAAGACTCCACAAATGTTAATGCAGGATTATATTCATTTTTCTTCTGCAAACTTTGGGTCTTACGTAACAATCCCTCAACTGAACTGGGGCTTAGGTTGTGTTTAGGTGAACAATAGCTCTGGTCATTCCAGCACATGAGTAAACCTGCTTTTGAATCTTGAATCTTGAATTTTTTATTTTTTATTTATTTATTTTTAGTTTGGATACATTAAGGAAGTTGTGGCCTACGAAAATGGAATCTTGGCTGTTGTAAGGCATGAACCTTTGATTTCTGAGGCTTAATATATTACGTCCAGCTATGATATTTGTAGTCTTTTGAGTATGATTAATAGTGATGTTAGTAATGATTTATTATAATTATTATTTTAGTTATGATTTTAAAAAAAAATTATTATATTTTATGTGATCATTTCTTACGATAACTTGTATATGATGTACTCTTTTGAGGACGGAAATTCTGGAATGACCCATTTATTTATGCTAGTACTAGTGTACAATGGGGACTACAAGAAATTCAATTTTTAGCGGCATTTTTAAAACACCGCTAAAAACCTGAAAAATGTCGCAAAATGTTACGGCAATGTTTAAAATTTTCTTTGTTGATATGACCGTGACAATAGCTTTATCACGTTTGAAAACTGTCGCTAAAACTATTAGACGGCATTTTTTAAAACGCCACAAAACTTTTGACATCCGCTTCCGTTACAAACTAACATGTAACATCATCATGACGTCATTTAGTGACGTTTTTTGAAAAAACAAAACGCCACTTCTTTTTGGTTTTTTCATTTTTTTTCCTCCTAACTCTGAAATATGGGAAGAATTACAATCAATATCTTGTCCAAAACATAGCATTTCAGAAGATATGCACTGAAAGATTCAATACAGTTATGAGACCCCGTTTGCCAAGAATCTAAAATACAACAGAAGCCAAAGAATTTAACTAAAGAAGGTAACTTGAAAATTTAACTACGAACACAAATGACTCAGATTCACATATTCATGCGCCAACCATACATCAAGCTAATTAGAAATTTTATACATCCAATATATTGCAATCAACACATCATAAGATATTATACGGAGTTGGAAAAAAGTACATAAAAGTACTCAAACTCGTCTACGAACCAAATTAATTGCACATTTCTTGAGATTTTTACTACACAATATATCCCAAAAAAACAATCCACGTGCAACAATCAACCATCATCGACTAAATTAGACACATAATATATCCAAAAAAAAAAAAACAGTTCAATTCATATTGCTGACATGCTACAGTAGTATAATATTTATATTGCTAACGTGCAATGTCAGTAGATGCATCCACTTCAATTCCTTACATTTGTTACAGAACTTGGACCAAGACAATAAACCTCCATCATGTAGTGTGTGTATCTCTGCCCCGATCTCTGACTGATTCATCTTCAAACTGTAGCTTCCTGGCCCACCCCTCACCATATCAATCTAAGGAAAAACCTTCATTATATTAGTGAGACATTAAAGAGTCCAAAACAACAACAACAAAAAAAAAAAAAAAAAAAAAAAAAAAACACCCTCTATTCACAACTTGGAAAGCTTACATGTGATAGATGAATGGTGTATCGCTAGGACTCTCGACTCTCCAAAGGCAAAAATATGACCCGAGGTACATTCAGTTTTAGCAGCATACACACTTGACAATTTATAGAATCATCTATACACCTAGAACATAACTCTGCTTAGAAAGTTTTTAAAAGAAGCTGTCTAAAATATAAACACAAATCATCACGATGCCCTAATGCAGAAGGTTGCGTGAGATAAACTTGATACATATATATTGTACAAATATCTAAGGCTTGGTTTGGGAACAGGCTATTTTAGTAACTTTTTGGCTTTTTACGAAAAGGTGTGCAGAAAAGTAGAGAGGTGATGTGATGTGTTTTAGTTGGCTTTTTGGCTATTTTAGCCACTTCCCAAACATAGCTTAATTAGGAAATCATAAAATTATGTATCAGTTCACAAAAATATAAATATATGGGAATACATATGGGATACATAGGTAAGCCATAAATATATGACAGTCACATGAAGAAGCACAAAAAACTAAAGGTCAAAAAGTTATTTGACCTTGGAAGAACTCAAACAACAAGCACAGTCTTAGTTTATAATTAAGTTGCATTCATATCATCTGATTTAGCCAGTTTATTACGTTTCTAAGCCACTGCCAAATTGAGAATCTAAAAATTCATGAATGCCTCCTCCAGACTGCAAACAATCATGGGGTGGTCAACCACAAGTTTTTGAATTCAAGGATTGTCCCCTATAATATTACAAAAAAAATTTACCTTAACAGAAAAGTATGGTCACACATTTGGCTTGCTTTTAAAACTCAGCTCTGTAAAAATTCCAATGACTTGGTAAATGTTCATAATGAAACAAACCCCCCAAATAATATGACCAGGCAAGGAGTGACTGAGCAAGAAGAAGAGGATGCTGCAGCACAGAACATAAGCTTCACCTAATCCCAATCAGGTAGGACGGACTCCAGAGATCAAGCACCGGGTATATCCAGTTTAGTCTCAACTCATGGGATTCTTCTCATTCCACTTGTCACTCAGAACAAGACCAGTAGAAGCTGGCACAAGCTCAGTGCTAGGATGAAAGCCCCTAGTGGGAGTACTTTTTATCGTTCCCGCTAACCTCTTATAGAGTAGGAAGGCCAAGGAAATGCTCTTCTTAATATGAATGGTAAGAAACTGAACCCAAAGAAAGGTAGCTAAACGGGAGAGTGATTCCTGACAATCAGCCAGGATGACCCGAGTGCTCTCGTTTTAGAGCAAGCAGAAGAAGTGGCTCAAGAGCTAAACTGGGATGAAGGGTAAAGGGGAGGCGCCCAAACAACAAAAGAAGACTTTGGCACAGGATTCAGTTGAAAGGTGGAAAGGAAAGGTTTATCCGCTCATAATGATTGCAGAGTCCCTCCGGGTTGGAGGTCTAATAGTAGTCACATCAAGTCCTCCCCCTCTTAATCAAGATAGCTAGCGAGAGGAATACTACTTATTATCCATGAAAGAAGGCTTTGCAGAATGAAATAAATTTTATCTAAGAATAGAGAGGCCCCCGCCTTCGTTTTCAAATACGAGTGAGTGAGCACTTTTTCTGCTATGAATGAATGACCTCTCCATTTATTTTCAAGCTTGCTCTTCAAACCGGCCTATCGCTCTCCTCTATGAAAAGGTTCTTCCTAAATTACTTCCAATAAGACATCCATTCCCCTTTCAAATGAAAAGAAAACTATACTTTTTTCTTCATCATTGAAATCTGCCATTCAATCGCAGTGCGGTGCTCTCAAAAAGCTCAATCTTTTAAGGCTGAAACGAATAGATCAGGAATTCGACCTGGGATCCGCCTGTTCCGATCCCTGCTTACTAAACGCACCCCCAGATATGTATGTTGGGAGAACCACAGGATCCTTCCATGTGGAAGGGCAGGAAGAAAGAAGGCGAACACGAATACTAAAAAGCGGTTCATGGGGACCTAAAAAAATAGGGAATAGAGCGCGCGGAACTGGCTTTCCAAGCATAAAACAATCCTTACCTACACATTCCATGGCAACAGATGGAAGGCAGTTTTGTTGTCGTTGTTAACCCCAGGCCCATTCCCGTTCCCAATAATCTTCATGAAAAGACAACCATTATTTCCGAACGAACTGCGGGAGAGTCGAGGCATGAAAAAACTTTTCTATGACCCAATTATTTTCAAGTACGTATCATCCGCTACGTTATCCATTGCTTTATTTGCCGCCTCTGCGGCCACCAAAAGAGTTTACTACTCCGCTGATCAATCCAACGCAATAATCCCGGCTAGGCATCAGGCTCAATTCAGGATCACTAATCACTAACAGAATCGAAAAGAAAAAGCCTTACTCAAAACAAAGAAAGCCGGGTAGGGGTCCTCTCAAGGAAATGGGATTCGTATTCTTAATCTAAGGATACCGAAAGAAAGACGAGACTTGAAGCTCGAAAAGAAGAAGCTTTATTTTCCCAACCGACTTTTGCATGCTATTCCCTCTGCCTTGGTTCAAGGCTAAATAAAAGACTAGCCCGAGGCTTACGTAGTGAAAAAGGGAACTAGCTCATCCCCTCAACCTCTTCAATTGGAGCTAGCTATAGAGATGTTTTTGCTGGTAGTGACCCAAATTTAGATGCATTCCAAAAAGATATTAAATATGGATTGAAAGGATTCAAGACACGCGTAGAGAAAAAACATTTATCAAAAGATTTATTCATTATTACTACATAAAAAACTACATTACATAAACAACCACATATGCCTTTACTAGAGCTTTAAAAGCATTATGCTAACTACATTAATTATTTAAAAAACATAAAGAAGTAAAAGGCTAGGCCTTAACAAATAGACAAAAGATAAAGTAACTACTTTTCTTAATTTCTTCTAGTGGTTTTCTCGATCACCGAGGGTGACAGCACGCACAATGAGTGCTCACTGCTCCTCCCGCAACACTTGCATCCTCCTCTCCAAATCCCTTATGTTCTCTCTGGCAACGCCAATGCATTCTTCTGCCTCTGCAGGATCTCCTGCTCTAACATTTCTCAAAGAGGTTTAACAGTCTACGACGCTCTTGAATTTTATTTTGCAGTTGCCCCATTTCGGCAACAATTGCAGAAAGCCTGTTTATAGCAGTCATAGCCATACATGTTGTTACTCAATTTCTTTGATTTGAATTTGATGAAAACACTTATCGAGCCTCCATTTATAGAGTGGGGTAGAGTAATCTAGCCATGTGACACGAATTTGATGGTAGGCACAATCCTTATTTTATTAGTTTTCTACAGTTGACCGAGAAGGGCTAGCAGAAGAGGGAAAGGCTAAAGGGCTTAGCTTTCAGTTGTTGCCGGCTCTCTTTGGCTTTGCCCTTGACTTAGTAGGGCCGATCCCTTGACTCGCGCAAAGGCGGGCCTCCCTACACCTTTTCCTCACCGTCACTCTCACGACTTGGGATTTGAACCAATCAAGCAACTTCCCCTTTAAAATTAGCTGACAGAGCAGCTAACTCACTAGCTGACAAAACGGCTAACTCACTAGCTAATAGAGATTGAACCTTGATACAAAAGCTAAAGTGGTTACAGAAATGAATAAGCAGAGAGTTCACTAGCTAATAGAGATATAAGTTGGCTATCTTTCTCTTCAAGTGAGATCGGATCAAAAAATCTCGCCCAAAAGTGCCTTGACTAAGGCCAGTCACCAATTTCGAGTAAATCCTCTCCGAACAAGTCAGAAAGTGTGTTCCAAGAAAGCGGTCATTCACGTCAGGTTGATATAGTTGCTTGTAGTTTGATTTTGTTGAGATTGTGTTGGTGTTCCGTGTACCTAAGTACAAAATCGAAAGCTTTGCATTCTTTCTTTTTTTTCGATATACCGCTCTGCAAGCAAGGAGCAAAAGAACCAAAGATCGGTAATGATGTAAGAATTTTCAGCTATTTATTTTAGTGATCAGTCTGCTAGTTTCTTTGATTCTACTCAGTGTTCCTTTTTCCAACAGTTCGACCTATCCCATTTTCATTCCTTTCCTCTTCCTAGCCACTATAGTTTTGTTTTTTTTATCATTTTTGTCTGAAAATAGGTTTGATTTGCTTCACACTTGATAGAAGCACTAGTCTCGCAGGCTAGGAAGCACGGATACGGATACGGGATACGGATACGATACGGATACAGCGATACGACAAAATTTGAAAAACTAGGATACGGGTACGGCGGGGATACATTCGTAAAAAATATTATTTTAACAATTTTTAGTAATGCAGTATGCATAAAAATAAAATCTAAAGCAAAAGACAACTTGATAAAGAAGAAAGATTCCTATAAAACTAAGAGTCTTCAAGGTCAATAGCTTCAACTTGTTCCCCTTCATCATTGAATATCACAAGATCTTAGCTAAAGCCAAAAAACTATTCTTAAATAAAAATTTCAGCAAATATACTTTTTTAAGTCATCAATGATAGCCTAGGAAGCACGGATACGAATATGGTGATATAGGGATGTGGATATGGCGATATGTCAAAATTTGAAAAAAGTACGATACGGGTACAGTGGGGATACATTCATAATTTTTTTTTATTTTTTTATTTTAATAATGTGATATGCATGAAAATAAAACTTAAAGTAAATTAATAAATAAAGAGAGGGATTCCTATTAACCTAAAAGTGCTCAAACATTCATAAAACATCCAAAACTAAAAGCAAAAGCAAAAGCAAAAGCAAAAGCAAATGCAAATGCAAATACAAATTAAACATCATCCTTACATGCCAACACCAAAAAAAGAATGAGAGCAGAGAGAAGAAACACGAGAGAGTGAGAAAGCGAGAGAGAAGTGAGAGAGACAACAAGGATACATCAATTTGACAAATTCTATTACTTTAACTCTCACTATATTCCTCTTATCAAAGAACTAAACAAAATATTATAAGTAATATATAACTTCGAGTATCCGATACTTCAAAATTAAGTATCCGATACTTCAAAATTAATAAAAAATTAATTAAGAAGTATCTGATACTTTTAAGAAGTATCCGATACGTATCCGCGAGTATCCGAGGAGTATCGGTATCCGATAAGTATCCGATACGGATACGTCACCCTTTTTGAAGTATCTGTGCTTCATAGCTCGCAGGACTCCATGTCTGCTTGTTTGCGCTGTTAGTTGTGCTCTTAGCTTGTTCGAATTTACTGAATCAGGAACTAGCCTAAAGGGTGCATTCCTGAGGAAAAGCGTAGGCTCAGTGCTTCACTCGATAGAAGCGCAGAGAAAAGAAGGAATAGTGCAGCTAGTTTTTGATTCAAGGGCAAAGCCAAAGAGAGCCAGCAACAACTGAAAGCCAAGCCCTCCAACCTTTCCCTCTTCTGCTAGCCCTTCCCGATCAACTGCAGATAACTAATAAAATAAGGATTGTGCTTGACATCAAATCCGTGCCGCATGACTAAATTACTCTACCACTCTATAAATGGAAGCTCGATAAGTGTCTTTATCAAATTCAAATTAAAGAAATTGAGCAATAACACTTATGACTATGGCTGCTACAAATAAGCTTTCTGCCATTGCTGTCGAAATGAGACTGCTACAAAATAAAATTCAAGAACATCGTACAGAGCTAAACCTCTTTTTGAGAAATGTTAAGAGCAAGAGATCGTGCAGAGATAGAAGAACGCATTGGCGCTGCCAGAGAGAACATAAGGGATTTGAAGAAGAGACTGCAAGTACTGCGGAAGGAGCAGCAAGCACTCATTGTGCATGCTGTCACCCTCGGTGACTGGAAAAACCACTAGAAAAAATTTTAAAAAGTAGTTACTTATCTTTTGTCTACTTGTTAAGGTCTATCCTTTTACTTCTTTATTTTTTTAAATAATTAATGTAGTTAGCATAATACTTTTAAAGCTCTAGTAAAGGCATATGTGGTTTTTTATGTAATGCACTTCTTTATGTAGTAGTAATGAATAAATCTTTTGAATAAATGTTTTTTCTCTACAAGCCTCTTGAACCCTTTCAATCCATATTAAATTTCTTTTTGGAATGGTCAAAATTCTACTTGAGCATCTAAATCTGGGTCCCTACAAGCAAAAACATCTCTGAACAAGATTCTAGCACCATACAAAATGTGTCCGAATAATAAAAGCAAATGAAGTATTGCCTAAAGTAAACCAACCCCTTAGATTGCTATGAAAAACACCATCGGATTTCAAAGTAGCACAATCTAATTCACAAGAGTTGTAACCAAGTCGTACAAGTGGGTTGACAAGGCAGTTGTGTTTAGGCCGGAGCTTGGGAACTGACAATCATCAGTTTAGTTTGTTAGTCGTCTTTGCTCCAACTCCCTTCTACTCATTCCACGCCCAAATTGATCAAACTCATGTGTCTTGATTCAAGGCTCAGATCCTCTCTTAATATAGAAGGAATTCATCCCAAAGCGAGGACCCAAGCTGGGAAGGTGCTTAATATTGTAGTGTAAGCAAAAAGATAGGTCTGAAAGCGATGAGCAGCAGAAAGGTAGCTTAACAGCAAGACCCTCCTTTTACTAAAGTAGAGAAGTGGGAGACTGATTCGTTTAAGTAGTTAAGGCCATTAGCCTTTACTGGAATCGCTAGTAATCGTGGATTAGCATGCCAGCTTTGCAGCTATTTCGGAGTGGGGTAATTTTCCTAAGAATAAGAAAGAGTAAAGCAGTACTTTGTATGAATCAGCGTGTGTCACGAATGAGATTGGTTCTCTTTTTACCTTCCTTTAGTTTATAATTAAGTTGCATTCATATCATCTGATTTAACCAGTCTATTAGGTTTCTAAGCCACTTACCAAATTGAGAATCTAAAAATTCATGAATGCCTCCTTCAGACTGCAAACAATGACGGGGTGGTCAACCACAAGTTTTTGAATTCAAGGATTGTCCCCTATAATATTACAAAGAAAAATATACCTTAACAGAAAAGTATGCCCACACATTTGGCTTGCTTTTAAAACTTAGCTCTGTAAAAATTCCAATGACTTCGTAAATGTTCATAGTGAAACAACCCCCCCCCCCAAAAAAATAATAATAATAATAATAAAATAAATAAATAGATAAATAAATAAATAATAATAAAAGAAATAAATGAGATAATAAAAGAAAGACTTCTAACTATCCTTGATAATCTAACCTGTACTTTCCCACTAGTACACTTCAAACCATTATCTGGATCCTCACTTGTTACACGCACAGCTATATCGTCATGAAAATGGTGTCGGACCTTCTTGTCAATCTTCTTAAGATCCGAAAGTCTGTACTTCGCATTGAGTGGTTCCCTGTTGAAATGGACATCTTTCATATAAACATCACCTATAGATCTAGAAACCTGAATCAAATAAAACCATGAAGTTTATAAATAGAATCAGTAATCAAGAAAACATTCCAGATTCAAATTACTAGCATCTAAAATGGAGAACATACTAAAACGATGAGTTTTTTCTTCTCTTTTTTTAATAAGTACAAAAAATCTGAGAAAATATCTCTAGAGAATTTTCTTAAAATAAATGGTTTCAAAAGTAATAAAAATCAACAAGATCTGGTTCTTGTGTTTCCTTTAAACAATTAAAATCCATTGTTGTAATTTTCAAACTAAAGGCAACAAAGCTTGTATGTGGTACAATTTCTACTCTGCATTTTTTTCCCTTTCTTCGTAATTTTAGGAATTAGTCACTACCATAAAGTGCTAAAGAAACTCATCCAAAAAATCGCCTAATTTCTAGTTAAATAGGCACAGGAAAATAATTGACATAAATAACAAAAAAATTTATAAAGATTTTAAAACAAAACACCCAAATCTGGTAAGATTATACCAGGAATTTGCCAGAGAGGAATCCCCATTCCCATCGCAACTGTGTCTTCTTGTGATTTATTTCACTATCCACTCAAGGATGTGGTGTTCTACCTGATGAGAGTTTGTTGTAAGAAATTTATAATGATCATGGTGAACATACATGATAAAGAATAGGGACTAGGATTGGATATTATTGATAAAGAATTATTCTAGAGCTGAATTAATTGCTCAACACTCTTATGAAACAGAGAACATAAGAAAAGTAAATCTAAGCTGAATTGGACTTTCTACGATCATCTTGTATGTCGAAGATAATGTAACTTTGTGAAGTAAAGAATTATGTTCTTACTATTTGATTCATTGCTCAAAAGATTTATGAAACAGAACAAGACATGAAAAGTTAAGAAATTATGTTATTACAGTTCAAGTCATTGCTCAATAGTCTTAAAACACAAACAAACACCACTACAAACATGTGTATCATTCATTCTAAATTTGAGTTTGAGTTTAGCAACACAGAAGAGAGAAGCCAGATTTGAGTTAGAATAGTAAATATGTAACAAAACTAACACTTCTTAGAAATCACCAACACCATCTTCAGGATTGCAATCTTTGGTGAAAATAATTCATCAAACTGCTGCAGATCAGATCCCATGTGAACTGTGGGCTCACAACACCCTGTCTAGCTATTGCTTGCTCATTTGAATTTTGCTCCCTGGCTTTCATTTGGCTAGGAAGTAATCAAGATTTGGTGACCAAACAATTCAATCCGGAAAATGATATTCAAACAGAATTTTTATACAAAATTTAAGACGACAATAATATAGCAATGACATTTTACAATTCTGAACAAATGTGATTAATATTTTTGACTTCCAACAAATCCTTATATGCTCAGCAAAAGCATTCTAGTGGCCGATTGACACTAAGAGACCATAGCTAGGGGAACATATGGGATTAGATACTTGGAGAGATTATCATAACGGCTTCAAAAGCTCAAGAGACACTGATAGGTCGACCTCACATGATCTTAAAACTAAAGCTAAAACCCTCTCTAGCACCAATTAGTTTTAAGAGAGACATGGTGAAAGCAATCTTAACAGGTTGAAAGGAACACCTTATGGAGAATGATTTGGAATCATACACATAACATTGTAAATAAAATAAAATATTAATCCAATAGTACTAAATAAATTCTAAACAAGCACATCAAATATAGAGAGAGAGAGAGAGGGGATGTGAATGGTGAGAGGGATGTGAAGGGTGTCTTTCACCATCAAGTGTAGCAGTTATGAGGATAGTAAATGAATGTATCAACCAATCCAATGATTTAAGTGAAGAGACCCTCCAATGCCAAACAGATCACCAATGATAGGTTAAAAGTATAACATCCAATATTCTTCAAACCTTCCAATGTGAATTTTATTCAAGCACATGATAATTGCCAAAAACATGGTGAGAAATTAAATTAGAATTTAAAACTAAAACCAACATAATCCCAAATGTTCAATACCAAAAACAAAAAAAACCAAAAACAAAAAAACAAAAAGCAGCAACTCCAAATTCAATAGCAAGGACAAGCAGCAATCGCATAAGCAAACAATACACAATAATCCCATGTAAAAGTATCGCTAACAGCAGCAGCCACCAATTAAAATAGCAACATTAAATACACAACCTCATTACTAATTTTGAGATCATATTTTGTGCAATACTTCATTCAACCAGTAGATTTAACAATTACATTGTCAAATTGTTCAAAATACGTAGCCTCATACTAAATTTCCCCATATAACTACGGCAAAGTAAAAGAAATCCAGAAGCCACAAAAAGAAACAAATCCAACACAGCCTATAAGTCACATTCGAAAGATGAATAGAAAAGGGCAAATCATACCTATCATTGTCATAATCCATTTGGGCAAAAAGTATCATTTAGAACACTTGAATTGATAAATGATACAATTAGTTTTTTTTTTTTTTTTTTTTACATACAAGCAACAACTAGTAGAACATAAGCAACAACTTTTTTTTAACATAAATAAGATACATAACAATCTCATACCTGAGTAGTGCAGATATTGTCGGTGGCCTTGTCCCTCCAGATATGTTTGCTCCCTTGTCTGCATTGCCGTACACAGCAGATTTCCCCAAACAATTAGTAGAACATAGGCAGATTTCAATTAGACCAACCATGGAAACATAATCGTATGTTCTTTACAAGCAAATAAAAATGAGTAAACCAAAAAAAACAAAAACAAAAAAGAAACTAGATCTTTATGTTCTTTTCCTAGTGGAGAGGATGGGTACTCAAAAGGGAAAATCAACAATGTTAATATATAACTTACATCAAGAAAGAAATAGTAAATTCTCGATTATACTTTCGAATTTCTGCCTTCAAATTGCACACCCATATAACGGCCCTGTTTGTCAGCACTTATTTTCAGCTTTCAGCTTAATTTAAGTTGTTTTGATATGTTTGGTTTAGCTTATGCTTATAGCTTATAGCTTTGTGGAAGTCAAAAATCAGCTTATTCTCGGAGTCAATTTGGATATGCTTTGAGAATAAGCTGGAAATCAGCTTAAGCTGAAAGTTATAAGGTATAAGCTGTTTGGGCATAAGCTATAAGCAGTCTCCCACAGCTCTGCCAAACAGGGCCAACATAATAAATCATGAAAATCATGCCAAGAAAAGACAATATATTAGCAACATCGAAAAGAACATTCAATTGATTCTTGGAAAAGAAAAATAAATCCTCAGTTAGCAATCTAAACCAGCCACTCAGCAATACAAAAGAAGCCTCATATAAAGTTAAAGGAAGTACGAAAAGGAGACTATTGTGGTGACAGCAAGCAAAAGAGGCTTTTTATAAACTAACTGAAAGTACCAAAAAGAGACTTTTATGGACTAACTTGAGATTCTTTGACAAAAATTAATGCATCCAAAACAATAAACATGGGTTTTCAAGGAAGAAAGCTACAGATGGGAGGTTAAAAGAGATCCGATACACATAAAACCTTTCACTAACTAACATAGATTCCATGCACTTCTTCTGCAAATTAAGCCTCAAAAGCTTGTAACGATCTCAAATTTATAGCAGAAACAAGCAAAATACATGAAATGAGGATGGCCAATTTTAAAATTTACGCATTGACAATTAATTGAAGAGAAACCTTGCTGGAAAGGATAAATACACAGGTTAAATCAAATTAGTCCAAAAACCATAATAATCCAATGGTTCAGAAAATTAGTGATCATGACAGGTTAAAGAAGATTACGTTAGTGAATGATAAATTCACTTATCAAGATGCCGCTATACCGCTATACCAATTTATAAATTAAAAAAATAATAATAATAATTAAAAATAAATAAAATAAAACAACAACAACAACAACAACAACAACATAGCAAAATTTCCCAATCTCTCAATACAGAATAGGCGATTCAGAACAGTCTAATCCACACCTGTTCTAGTTTTCTGGGAACAGAAAAGCCTATCATTTCATCGGCTGGTTTCCAGCCAGGTCCTGGTGAGAACGATTTTGTAGTTGCAGAGGAAAGCCCTTCCGTTGCTGATGGTGGTGGTTCGGCAATGAAAGCGCCATCGACGCCGTTGGATTAGGCGGCAACATCCTCACCGCACCACCACCGCTGGCAGTGGCGGCGACTCCATCGTCATCGTCATCGTCATCATCCTCCTCATCATTCATCCTCTCCTCTGAACTGTCCTCACCACCATCTTCTCTATTACTCCCGTGAATCAACCTATCTCCTCTCCTCCTCTTGTTCCGACTCGACTGATCTCGGTTCCCGGTCCCTGTCTCGATCTCGATCATTTTTCACTCAACTAGTCTATCTTCCTCTGCAAAATTATCAGAATCAGAATCAAGAAAAACAAAAAAACCGACGAGAAATTTCAACCAAATCGATTCAAGAATAATCGATGGATTTAGAATTAGATCCGAACAAGTAATCGAAATCAAACCGGGTGAATCTCTCAAAGAGAATGAGGAGAGACACAGAAAACCCTAGATCTAGGACCGAGAGAAAACGAAGAGGGAAAACAAAATGACGGAAAGAGAAACGGAGACTGAGGGAGACGGAGCACCGTTATAAAGTGGAATGCGTGTTTATAAGAGAAAATAACGCGTCTTTAAATTTCTCTTTTGTCTTCCACCGTTTTTAAAAACAAAAATGAGTGAGACTAATAAAAAGAAAAATATTATTAAGTTTAAAGTGGGATAGGTCTTATATAATGGGATATTTTGTTTTTGTATTTTGTTTTTTGTTTTGAATTTTTACCTTATTAGCGGTTCATTAATATTTTTAAATTAGTGGGATGAATCATTGTTGTTTTAAAAAACTATTGTCTAACAAGTGTGGTCATAGGCAATTTTTGTTCTAGTGGCTTTTTAATTGTGTATTTATAGGTATTGATTTTTCACTACACAACTAAATAGAGAAATTCAGCAGGAGAGTATTGGAAAAACAGATTAAATTCGAACAATCTGCTATAGAATGATAAGAATCTGGCGGTGATTCATCTACCTAGGGCACTCCGACGATCAAGTTAGTAATCGATTATCTCTCAAAAATCACAAATAATGCTTAACTCACTAGACAGAGCATAAAAAGCATATCTTAGACCCATGAAGGTGCCTTACTTTTATAGTCAGCACTAACCTGATCCTTGTAGAAGCCTAACTTCATTGGACTTTAGCTCAATACTCATCTTGGACTCCCAGTTAAATAGAGATAAACTCCCTAAGAGGTTTATCTTTATCCAGATTGAGGTCCTCGCCCATTCTAGAACTCTTGTCCCTTATCCGTTCATCTCGAATTTCGATGTCTCCACAGATAACCTCGGCCTAACCGAGATCATTTAGGCGCATGACTAAGCCACGTGGCACCTCAGCTCACATGTCAGCGTCACATTCGCCACGTGTTGTTATTCATAAAAATGTCCCCACAACTGCCCCTAGGTTCTATTACCTCAGCATCCTAAGGTGATAGGTTCTACATTGTTTATCCACATAACACGTCGACTAAGACTTACTTTATCCTTCATGTCCGAGATCATCACCCGTCGGCTTTACATGACCAAGACTCTACAATCTACTTTATCAATGACCAAGATCCAAGAACCAAGTTCTTCAAGTTTCTTAACCGAGATCGCTCCTCTAGCTGAGATTTTTGTTTCATTAAATCAAGAACTCTAAGAATTTTATCTACGCATGAGCTGTCACGCACGGTTTACTTAACCGTTTTCTATATGCGTCGTTCTATCATTGGTTCGTACCTGACACGCACTATCAGGTCATGTCGCTTCTGCATACACCGCTTAACAGACA
Organism: Camellia lanceoleosa; assembly: GCA_025200525.1. Classification (NCBI taxonomy): domain Eukaryota; kingdom Viridiplantae; phylum Streptophyta; class Magnoliopsida; order Ericales; family Theaceae; genus Camellia; species Camellia lanceoleosa. The sequence continues at coordinate 65,477,317 of CM045764.1, forward strand.
CGTCATCCAAGGCAAATCATTATGTTTTGCTACATTTTCACAATTTTAACAAAAACTGCTCCCTCTCTCTTCGTCTCTTCACTTTTGAGTATTTAATTTGCAACAAATTTTCTCTCTCTAACGCTTCTCTCCAAAATCGCCATTACTGTTCTTTCGAGCTCTCTGCAACTGTGCTTCATCCACTTCCTCCGGCGAACTTTTTATCATCTGTTCCTAGCTATTCGCGTCGTCTGACTCTGGCGATCCCCATATCGGCGCTTATTTCATTTGGTAAGTCACAATTTCCTTCCTCTTTAAGTTCGATCTCTGATTTATTTCAAAATCTATTGTATGTTTATATATTGTTCACTGCCATTGTGAGTCTGTTTGTGTTCTTGAATCTTGTGCTTTGAATTTCATCATTTGGGTATCAAACGTGCTTGTTTGCAACTTTTGTGTTGTTCAATCTGTCTCTAGGCTTGTATATACGAACTGTTCATATACTTGATGCTTTAGTAGTTTGTCACAGTTCTTAGCTTTTGCACATCTGCACACACTTACATAGTGTTCTTGAATTTCTGTTTGCTTTCTTGAATCTGAATCATTTTCTTTTTTATTTTTCTTGCTTATTTCCAGATCTTGCCTTTGCAACTTGTTTCTATAGTTTCTAGGATTGGGATTTGCCTAGAAACCAAACACTTAGGAGAAACTGAAATAAACTCCCCTTAGATCTAAGAGATCCTTAGCCCCAATGCTAGTCTAGATTTAAGCTGAGGTATTCAAACCTATTCCACTCAATTTTCTTCCAAATCTTGCCCCAACTATTACTAAGCCAACATCATGGGGATGTTCAGGTGGAGGGTAAACACCCCAGAAAAACTTGAGTACTTTATGAGAGAGTTCTCAATTCCCACCGATGTCCACTTGAGGTTGGCTAGGGAAGAGGACTCCATCATGCTTAACGGAGACTCTATGCCCTTTCCCGTTGTTGCATTCATCGAATATGGACTTCAGTTTCCCCTTGATACTCTCTTTCGAGAAATCCTTCACTACTACAAACTTAACCCCATGCAACTCACCATAAACTCTTATAGGGTCATAAATGGCATAATTGAACTAGCACACCGATAAAAAGTTAGGATTACTTTAGCCGACATCCAATTCTGCTACACCATGTGTGGCCTTAAATCTGAAAAAGGCTATATATACTACCTTAAGCCCAGATCCACCGCCTTCAAACTAATAGCCAACCTCCCAAACTCCAATAAGGGAACTAGAGATGATTACTTCATCGTCTCGGGCAACTGGGAGTTTTCACCTAATGACAACCTTCACATCTATTCTCTAAGCCGAATAGTTTTTAAAGAGGGTAATAGTAAGACTTAGTCATTCGTACTGAAATTCCATTTTGGTTAAGGCTTGCTAGTTTATTCATCTCTTCTAATGTTTGCTTTCTGTTTTCTACAGTTCTTCCTCAGCCAGAGAAGGGATTTCGGCAATCATTCGTTCCCAGTCGAGATCTAAAGAGGCTGTTAGATCTCCCTATGCAGAAGTGCAAGGCGTCTCTTCTACTGAATTACATACCAACATACAAGTCAGCCCTGCCCAACGTTCCATACCGAAATAAGACCTCTCATTCTGCCATAACTCCACCAATGACTTCATCTCCAAGGCCAGATCAAGCCTCTACTTCTAACCCAGCTGAGCAACCATCTACTTCTGCCCCTCGACTTATTCCTCCATTCCAGCGCTAACATCGATGCCAAGCTCCAATCTTTACTCCTGTTGGCAGAATTCGCAGTCGTAAATGCCAATATTCTGAGGCATCGGCTTACGACCCAGCCAATCCTCCTATCTCCCTTCCAACAATACACTTTGGCACCAAAGTAATAGTTGCTTCCACAGCCAACGAAATGGGCTGCAAACTAACTATCATTGAGGATCTCCTTGCCAATATCCCCGGGGTTGTGATGGTGCAATCATCCTCTTCTCCATTCCAAACAAAGCCAAAGCACGAAAAGATTGAAGAAGGCCAAGGCTAAGGCCACAGTGACTCAGATTGACTCTGAGGACACTGCCAATTTCGAAATTGGCCGAGGTAGAGAAGAGTCAATAGGCTGTCGAGAAAAAGCCATCAGAGGTTGATGTATCTGATTCCCAACCGCCCAAAAGGCCGAGGTCTGACCAACCTAAGGGTAGCTGTAGCTTCCCTCGCAATATGACCTGGGTTCCCAAGGTAATGGTGGATGACAGACCTCGGACAGCCGAAGACAATGCAATGAATCTTGAAGTCGGCGCAGCCTTATCAACGACTATTCTTTTACCAGAAGATATGAACCGTATGGCCGAATTGCATGAATATGAAAACTTCGCCCTTATAATGTAGCACTCAGTCTTGGTAAGTCTCTTTCTTACTCTTTTGTAGTCTTTTTATACTTAGTCAAATTTCACTAATCTGCTTTACTTCTTGCAAGCCATCCAGCATGCTCATTCGTATACGGTCAAGACTGAGATGACAAGGAAGGAGTTGGCAAAGAAGACTAAAGAAGCTGCCAAGCTCCTCTCCTCACTTAATCATACCAAGGCCAACAATCGAGCTCTGTTGGATCAAGCCAAGGCTTCCAAAGCTGCTCAACATTTGGCCGAGAAAAAAGTCAAAATGGCCGATGCTGAAGTCGAGGCCGCCAGAGCTAATCTTGAACTTGCCAAGGCCAAGGCAGCTGCTTTAGAGGCTAAGCTTCAAGAAACCCTTAACTCAAAGGAGGCCGAGGTCAAGGCGGCCGATGAAAAACTTACGAAAAGGAGCAGGCCGTCGTCTGTGACCAGTACAAACAGCAAGTCAACCTGGCTTGCAACCAAGGTTATTACCATGGTTGAACGGCGACGCTCAACAAGTTATATGTTCCAATGGACTCTGACCTCCGAGACATCAATCAGCTTCAAATGCCTTTCTCTCCAGAGCCCAAGGACTCTGGCGATGAAGCCGATGATGATGATGTCAAGGATGGTGATGCTGATGAAGTGGAGGAAGAGGCTGCCACTGATGCCAAGTCCCCCACCCTAAATGAGCAAGTCCTTGACTTGACTCAAGATAAGGAGGATGACTTGGCTTCCAAGGGTGCCTCTACTAGACCAACCACTTTAGAGGCCGAGGTACAATGTGCCAAGAAGAGTTTGGATCAAACTCTACTTGAAATAGATGCGGAAAAAGAGAAGGATGCAACACTGCCAGCCGAGGCCGATGCCCATGCCACCAGCACTTAGAATTTTTTTTCTTTCAGTTGTACCTCTGTTTTGTCTAAACAATGTTTAGCTTAAAATTTGGCCAGTGTGCCCATTTTGTAATTGAACAAGTAATCTTTTTCTTGAATGTAAGTTTGATTTCTTTTTCCAAGTATTGTATGCCTTTTTTTCTTCTATTTATGTTTACCACTTTCATACTTAGAATAATTTTGCATTTCTTCAAAGTATACCGTAGCTGTATAATGACTCCGGGATATAATACCTCGGATATAAATCTTGAGTGTTTTCCTCGGCTAACCATCGGAATACCTCGGCTAACACTTAAAAATATCAAAATATTTTTACAAATGTTATTCAGTATCACTTTTTACCTTCATATGCTATCTTCTTAGACTTTACCCTTTCCAAGTTTGGATGACCTGGTTGGTTATCTCGGGTAAGATGTATCTCGGATACTTTATTCGTTGTTATCTCGGCTAACTCTAATTTGTAAATTTTTGAGAAATTTCAACAAGTGTTAAGCCCATTCTAACTTGTAAATTTTTTCAAAAATTTCAACAAGTCCCAAGCTCTTGCTCTCAAGTTTATTTTATCACTCCTACCTCCTGCCCCCTAATGTAAACCTAAGTTTCACTTAAGTTCACATTAAGTACATATAGTCTTTCGCCGAAGTCAAATTCAAACAAAGACTAGCCGAGGTTCTCAACCTTAGTTTCTCTGTTAATCTAACTGAAATGCACTTAGTTCCATTCTAAGTTTAATTCTGCCGACATAGCAAGTCTAGTTTCAATTTAACTTAGTTCAACTCTATTATATGCAAGTATAATTCAACTCTGCATAATAAGTCTAAGTTATTTATCATGTTTCAATCAGAAATATCGCCAACTTAGTTCAACTCTATTATATGCAAGTATAATTCAACTCTGCCATATGATAAGCCCAAGTTATTCGTCATGTTTCAATCAGAAACATCGTCAACTTAGTTAAACTCTATTATATGCAAGTATAATTCAACTCTACCATATAATAAGTCTAAGTTATTCGTTATGTTTCAATCAGAAACATCGCCAAAGGACTAGTTAGTCCTATTACACAAATTTCAAAATCAAGCTAAAATTTTATTATTATTTTGGCTAATGACATAAACTTTAAAAAACAAAAATCTAATGATAGAAAAACTTCAAGTTGCAAGTGTTCCAAGGTCTTGACAACTCTTTACCCTCATTGTCTTCAAGCCGATATGCCCAATTGCCGACAACCGAGATTATTCTATAGGGCCCCTCCCAATTTGGGCCAAGCTTGCCCTTCCTAGGATCCTTCTTGTTGCTAACTACTTTCCTTACACAAGGTCCCCAACTTTGAACTCTCTTGGGTTAACCTTCTTGTTGCAAGCCCTAGCAAGTTGTTACTGGTATGCCCCTAGCCAAATTGCTGCTCTTTCTCTTTTCTCCTCCAAAAGGTCTAGATCTCGGGCTAGAAATACTTCGTTAGTCCCATTTTCTACTCCCTGGGTTTTGATCCCTAGAATGTCGACTTCTAATGGGATAACTACTTCAGTGCCATAGGTCATGGCGAATGGAGACTCCCCAGTTGATCTTCTTGGCGTAGTCCGATATGCCCATAGTACATTGGGCAATTCCTCTATCCATTTTCCCTTTGCTATTTCCAGCCTCTTTTTGATCTCATCCAAGATAGTCTTGTTGGATGCTTCTGCTTGACCATTGCTTTAAGGGAAGCTTGGAGTAGAGTAGCAGTTCTTGATTTTGTACTTTGCACAGAAGCCTTTGATTAGCTTGCTGTTAAATTGCGTACCATTGTCTGATATGATTGCCCTTGGAATCCTAAACCTGGTGATGATGTTCTTCCATATGAAGTTCTTCACCTCAATATCCCGAATCTTCGCCAGAGGTTCAGCTTCTACCCACTTTATGAAATAATCAGTTGTTACTAGTAGAAACTTCCTTTGCCCAGTTGCTTGAGGCAGTTGTCCAACAAGATCCATACCTCATTGGGCAAATGGCCAAGGGCTGGATATTGGGTTCAGATCTGCTGCTGGTTGATGTATCAAAGGTGCGAACCTTTGACACTTCTCGCACTTTCTGACATAGGCTTCAGCATCCTTCTACATGTAGGGCCACCAATCCCCTTGAGTAATGGCTCTATGAGCAAGTGATCTGCCCCCAACATGACTTCTGCATACTCCTTCATGTATTTCATACAAGAAGTCTTCAACTTGGGAGGGATGCACACATCTCAAAAGGGGACCAGTAAAAGACCTTCTGTAAAGATGTCCTTCTGCTGTTAGGCTAAACCACGTCGACTTTAGTCTAGTCTTGTGTGCCTCTTTTCGGTCATCTGGCAGCTTTTCGTCTCTAAGGAACATTACTATTGCGTCCATCCAACTTGGACCCATCTCCACACACATTGCTTCATACTCTGTGATTAGTGGTTCCACGCTTGGGCCTAACAAATAATCAACCATTATTGTTCTTGCCTCCCCTGATTTCATTGCACTAGCCAGGTTAGTCAAGGCATCGACATGACTGTTGTCATCTCGGCTAACCTGCTGTAGTCAGCAATCTTGAATCAAGGCTAGCAGTCTGACAACCTCTTTTACATAGGCTATCATTCTTTTATCTCGGCCTACATACTCACTTGTTGCCTAGTTCACAATAAGCTGGGAGTCACAAAAGACTACCACCTCGTTGGCTTCCATTATTGTTGCTGCCAACTTCAATCCTGCGATCAGTGCTTCATATTCTGCTTTATTGTTTGAGGCCTTAAACCCTAAACGAATAGATTGTTCTAACATTCACCCATCTGGCGATACTAGCACTACTCCTACCCTCGCTCCTTGATGGTTTGAACTCTCATCAACAAATATGCGAAAGGAGTTGTTGATGTAAATATCACAGGGCTTGAGTTTCTCTTCTTTCTTCTGCTTTGCTGTAGGGTTTTTCATTCCCAGCTGGGTCTCTTCTTGTTTCCTTGAACACCCTAACCTGTGGCTCACTGGAGCCCGACGTGGGATGACACCAAGTGTGAACTCGACCATAAAGTCGGCCAAAACCTGGCCCTTAATTGCTATTTTGGGCCTAAATTCCAAGTCGTATTGGCCCAATACTACTGCCTATCTGGCTACCCTGCCTATCAAATCTCCTTGTTGTAAAAGGGATTTCAAGAGATGCTTAGTTAGTACCACAATCTCGTGGGCTTGGAAGTAATGATTCAGCCTTTTGGAAGCCATCACTAAGGCCAGTGTCAAATTCTCCAAGGGCAAGTACCTGGTCTCTACGCCTGCTAGGGTTTTACTCACATAGTATACTGCCCTATGTTCTCCCTTCTCTTCTCTGATTACCACTGCACTCACCGTATGCTCCGAAGCTGCCAAGTATAAGAATAACTCATCTCTAGGTACTGGATTTGAGAGAACTAGAGTTGTGGTTAGGTATTTTTTTCAAGTCGGCCAAGGCGACCTCGCATTCCTTTGTGCACAAAAAATATGTGGCTTTCTTTAATACATTGAAAAATGGTTTACATTTATCTGAACTTCTGCTGATAAACCTATTGAGGGCTGCTGCCATTTCTGTTAACATCTACACTTGTTTTGCCGATGTTGGCCTTTTCAAGTCAAGGATAGCCTTAAATTGATCTGGGTTTGCCTTGATGCCCCTTCTGGTAACCAAGTATCCTAGGAACTTACCAGACCCAACTCCAAATGCACATTTTGAAGTATTGAGTCAGAGCTGATATGTTCTAAGGATGTCGAAAACTGCCTTCAAGTCGGTCAGGTGATTCTCAGGTTCTTTAGTCTTCACGACTATGTCATCCATGTATACTTCCACTGTTTTGCTAATCAGATGTCTGAACATCTTGGTCACCAACCTCTGGTAGATTGCTCCTGCATTTTTCAACCCGAAAGACATCACTCTGTAGCAATACAACTCTTTTGGAGTGATAAATGCAGTCTTATCCTCATCAGGGGGTACATTGTTATCTGATGGTACCTCTTGTAAGTATCTAGGAAGCTCATCCTTTTATGCCTTAAAGTGGCATCCACTAATTGATCGATCTTGGAGAGTGGGAAATTGTCTTTGGGACAAGCCTTATTCAGGCTAGTGAAGTTCACGCTGACCCTCCACTTCCCATTCTTCTTTTTCACAACAACTGTGTTTGATAACCAAGTTGGATAGTTTACCTCCCGAATGGCTCTGGCCTTTAATAATTTGTCTATTTCCTCCTCTACTGCCTCCACATGAACCAACGTCGACCTCCTTGCTCGCTGAATGACAGGTTTAGCGGACCTGTCTATGTTCAGTCTATGGCATGTGACCTCGGGGTCAATGCCAGGCATCTTGTAGGGCGTCTAGGCAAGCACCTCTATGTTTGCTCGCAAGAATGCTTCTAACTTCCTTTTCTCCCTGAGCCGAGAAGGAAAAAGCGCTCTTCATTCCCTTGCTGGACCAGAATTTTCTTTAAGGCTTTCTCGCTTTTGTCAGCCAGCTCTTTGCTGACGTCATCTAGAACCTCCATGTCCTCTTCTTTAATCTCTACTGTTTTTGCTTCTCGTACGTTACATGTGGTTTTCATCGCTGCCATGGAGTAATTCTTTACCTGCACCTTATCACCTCTGATCTCCTCAATTCCATACTCTTTTGGGAACCTCAACAGCTGGTGCAGTGTTGAGAGAACAACCTTTATTGTGTGCAACCATGGCCTTCCCAGGATGACATTATAAGGGGAATGGGTGTCAATTACTATAAACTCTGTGCTTTCTTTCTTGGTGCCTGCCTACACTTCCAAATTTATTGCTCCCAGAGGCCATGTCGGCTTTCCATTGAACTCGACCATTAGGCTGTTGAACTGCTCCAAATCATCTCGGTGGAGGTTGAGCTCCTTGTAACATCTGACATATATGATGTCACAAGAGCTGCCTTGGTCAATCAGAATGCACTTTACCTGGCATTCTCCAATCTTAAGGGATACCACCAAAGCATCATTGTGCGGATGTTGCACCATGTCCAGGCCGGCCTCAGTAAATGACACCATTGGTCACTAGTACTCGTCTGTTCTAGGCCTTTTTTGTTGGACCTAATACACATGTTGTAAATGTTTCACCCTCTAGGTCTCCCCATGTCTCCCCATGTACCTCGTTCTCATTGACCCTCGAGTGAATCACATTGATCACTCGAGGTCCGTTTGCTTGTGGTTGCAGTGCTAGTGGAGGCGGTGCCGCCGGTGCCTGGGGCAGTCTTGCCTGTTCTTCCCTCGTTCTGGCCTCATCTACCAGGTCCCTCAAGTGGCCTTGTTTCAGCAGATCTTCCAAATGTGTCTTCAGGGCTCTGCATCCTTGAGTTAGATGCCCATCCTCATTATGGTAGGCACAGTGCTTTCCAAGACTTCTTCCCATGAATTCGCTAGGAATCTTTTCTGGTGCTCTATAATACGGCCGGTTCTTGATTCTTTCCAAAACTTTATAAACCAGAATCCGGAATATGGTGGTGACTGCCTGTGCAGCCCTTAGTCTTGTCTCTTGCCTGTTATATCCAGTATTACCTCGGCCTCGCTTCGACGAGTCGTTTCTCTTCTTCTGTTTCGATGCCTTTGTCCTTATTATATCCTCTTCTGCTCTGGCATATTTCTCGATCTTGGCCATGAGCTCCTCTATACTTTTTGGCAGAGTCTTTGCCAGTGACTTTTGAAGCATGCAGTCATTGTTTAGGTCATTCTTAAAAGATACGACCGCTAACTCTTGGTTGCACCTTAGTATTCGGTTAAACACCTTATAATACCTTTTGGCATAAGCCCTGAGGCTTTTATCTTCACCAATTCTCAGAGCCATTAGGGAGTTTACCCTCAACGGCTGCAGTTTGTTTGTAATAAACCTGGCCATAAACATCTCGGCCAGGCCTTTCCAACTTTTCACAGTTCCTTTCGGCAACTTGTGAAACCAATCTGATGTGATTTCCCCAAAGGATGAGGGGAACACCTTGCAGAGCAACGGTTCGTTCCTGGTATACAGTGCCATTGAGTTCAAATATAAGCTGACGTGAAAGTTCGGATCGAACTTACCGTCATATATCTAGAACCTCAGCATATGGAACCTTTTTGGGGCCTCAAACTTATCCAACTCTACTAAGAACGGTGTTCTCGGCTTGACCGCTCTGGAGGTAGTCCCTGAGATCCTCCTTAGTCCGACCAGGAACTTGGCTATCAACAGATTTAAGCCTTTTTGGTGCACTGCTCCTGGTGTCGTTATGAGTCCTCTTGGACTTCTCTTCATTCATTGTGTCAAAGCAAAGTTCCTTCTCCTTAACATGGCGATGTTCCTTTACGTAAGTTCCCTTGGTTCGAGACGTTGTCGGAGACTCTCTTCTCATTGATTCTGCTCACCCGACGTCCCGTGAAGGCCGATGTGAGTGTTCTTTTACCTTGTCATGCTGAGGGACTGTTGGGATTGCTTTCTCCCCCCTTTTTTGGGCATCGTTCTTGGCTGCTGGAATCGACATGTCCTCTAATTGGAACAATGGCTGCATGATGTTGTTCTGCATCATGAAGTTGACAACCGATTGTATGTTTGCTAACTTGTTTGCCATTTCCTTCATCTCATCGTCCCTCCTCAGGCATCTATCTTTCCATACCTGAAGGTCACTTTCGTTGTAATATCCACCTTGATATGCTTTTTTCGGTATGTCTCCCTCTTGGCCAACATCCTTTTCCCCGAGATTCTGATCCCGAGGTTCTTCATTACAGTTGTCCTCCTCCACGTTAGGATCGGCGTTTTTACCACTGCCACTAGGGATGTCGCCCCCAATCTTTTCTTTCTGTCCGTCGTTGGCCATCTATTCTCATCACATTTCCCACTAACGGCGCCAAATTGTGGGTGCTAATTTTTGACCACACAACCAAACAGGGAAACTTAGTAGGAGAGCACCGGCATAATAGATTAAGCTCGAACAACCTGCTACAGAAAGATAAGAATTTGGTGGTGGTTCGTCCACCTGTGGCACTCCGACAATTAAGTCAATAATCAATTATCTCTCAAAGATCACAAATAGTTCTTAACTCACTGGATAGAGCATAAAAAGCATACCTTAGACCCACGAGGGTGCCTTACTTTTATAGCCTGTACTAACATGATCCTTGTAGAAGCCTAGCTTCAATGGGCATCGGCTCAATGCTCATCTTGGACTCCCAACTAGATAGAGATAAACTCCTTAAAAGTTTTATTTTTATCCAGACTGAGGTCCTCTCTCATTCTAGAACTCTTGTCCCTTATCCGCTCATCTCAGATTCCGATGTCTTCGTAGATAACCTCGGTCTAGCCGAGATCATTTAGGGGCATGACCAAGCCACGTGGCACCTCGGCTTACACGTCGATGTCACCTTGGCCACGTGCTGTCATTCATAAAATATGTCGCCACAGTATTAAACCAAAAAAAAAAAAAAGATGAAAAAAGATCGGAGGATATCAAATTGCATCCATGATGCAATAATCTTGATCATACTTTTTTTTGTTTGTTTGTTTATATGATATTGTTCTGAACAAAGAGACTAAAGGAAGTGCTAGCTACTGATCATATTACTAGTGAACACCATGTTGCTGTAATGGATTTTAACACTAATATATATTTTTAAGGCAATGCTGATAATTAAATTGATACATTAAGGTAAGATAAAATAGTAAAAATAAGATATTATTATAATTTTATTTTTTCAATAGGGTAAATTACAAATACACTCTATGAGGTTTGCTTAAAATATAGATCATTCTTTGTGATTTGGAAAATTATGAATACCCTCTTATTAGAATTTTTTATTTAATAAAATTAATCGAAAAAATGAAATTCATAATTATTTTCTATATAATACTAAAATTACCTAAGTTGTTAATTGAAACATATTTCTAACATCATTAAAAATTGTTAATTAACTTAATAATTTATTAATAAAATTGGAGATTTATTATGAATTAGAAACCTTAGGGGGTGGAATGTAATATTTAGAAAGCGATTCGTATTTTAATCAAATTTCAAGGGATGTGTTTGTAATTTACTCTTTTTTGTCATAGTTGACTATGAAGATGTGATATTTTTTTGTAATAAGTATATTACGATATGGAATCGAGCCTTTAAGCTTCTGAGGAACAGCCCTACTGATATTATCCATAGCCGCATCATAATTTCTCGAAGTAGAAAAATTTCATCAGCAGACCCTTTCTAGATAGGTATATCAGCGTTTGAGTTGTATAAGGGGATTTCTCCTTAAAAATGGATTCAGCCGCACAAGGGGAAATAACTTGGTGAATAGTATGCACATCCCAGTCTCCTAGTAAGGATTGAATTCACCTTAGCTGGGTTGTAGTCAGTAGGGGGATTGGTAGAGAGAATTTCTTCAATGGGTCTTTTTCCATTTAACAAATTTTCCAAAGATGTTTATGGTTTTCTAGTTATAGTTTTCAGAAATTATTTTTAGATAAGTTTTCATTTGTCTTTATTGAACTTTTTCATATTTTTGTCATTTTTCAAAAAGTTTTTAAATACATCAAGATTAGATGTATCTAAAAAAATTCGAGTTAATTGCCTAAAAGTCTTATTTACAAATGTTATGGTAGTTCAACTGCTATCTAAGATTTTTTGAACCAATAAGTCATATTTAGTAAAACTAAGAATATTATCATTTTTTTTTCAATTTTTAAAACTAAGAACATTATTAATTTTGCATAATAGTGTTCTAGATAATAATTTCACTAACTGATGAAAAAAATGGAGCACAAGATTAAATATTTTTACCCTTCTACTTATTGGTTTGATTCAACTATCCAATAAAATCGAGACATTATCAAGTTTTTTCGTTTTTAATTTTTTTATTTTATTTTTAAGTTTTGCATATCAATGTTCATCATCATGATCTTTCATAAATACAAAATTTTCAGTTTTACACAAAAAAATAATTCAATTTTTTAAAATATTTTTTTAAAAAAACTTTTTTTTTTGCACATAATTTTTTTGAAAGTTTTTTCAATTTGAAAGTTGATATTTTTAAGTTTTGAAAATCAAAATAAATGTCAAATTATCTTGTTCCTTTATAGATAATCATAAATGATGAACAATCATTGTTTGAAAGGTAATTCCGACTATTAAAAATTTAATGGGACATGAAGGTTTAAAAAATCTTAGTTAGGATTTAATGGAGTATAAGTTTATAAATTATGACTCGTATGTAAATGTTCCAAAAAAAAAATTATCAAAAACAAATGAAAATTCAAACAAAAATGCATACATATTTTGTTTGAATTTTTTAATATTTTTAGTAATTTTTAGTAATTTTTTATTACTTTTTAGATGCGTGTTGATTAGGGATATAAGAAAAATCGAAAAAATCCACCAAACCGATTGAACCGAGTCAAACCAGCTATATTTGGTTGATTTTTTTAATATGAATCGGTCTGTGCAGTTTTTAAAATTAATTTTTTTTGATTTTCGGTTCGGTATTGATTTAGGCACCTTGTGCACCGAATTAAATGAAACCGATCAAAAGTTTCACATATTAAACATAATATATATTAAATATATAATGAAGTTGGTTGAGTACAAAGTTCAGTTGATTTACTTAATTATAGCGATCCCGGGTTTACCCCTTGTTGTATAGTGATCCGGACATGTGTCCGTGGATGTTGGTAGTGGATTGTTGTCTTGTTTACGTCCTTTCATATGTTGTATTTGAGTTATAGGATGTGCTGGGCAGGTTTGTTTCAGGTTGGTTGTGTTTGGGAACCAAGGGTTGCTGCCCAGAATTTTTGTCCTTCGCCGGCGAGAGTTGGTCGCCGGCGAGCTTTGAGTTTTGTGTCAGTGGGTCGAGCGAGTAAGGCTTCGGAGCGAAGCGTCAAATCTTGCATCGACCAACACCATGATTTCGCTCGGCGAGCTTTTCTTCGCTCGAGCGATCTGGTTCGGTCTTTGCTCGGCGGCGATTTGTCGCTTCAGCGTCGTCTAATTCTGAACTGAAGGTCGAGTTCTGGCTCGGCGAGCTTTTCTTCGCTCGGCGAGCTTGGTTGTTGGCTCGGCGAGACCTTCTTGGCTCGAGCTACGGTTTTCTGTGTCTGGTCGCTCGAGCGACCAAGTCTTCGCTCGAGCGAGCCTGTTTATATCAGTGCGACAGCAGCGGGTTTTAAGTTAGATTTTTTATAACCTTTTGTCCAAATCTTCAAGATCTGAGAGCTTCTCTCTCTAACTTTACACTCTCTCTAAGGTTTGATCTATCTAGGATCATTTCCTTCCCTTCTTGCTTTGTTAAAAAGGTAGAGGTTGTCGAGGGCTTCGATCTAATCTGAAAAGATTTGGCATTGGAGCAAGTTGGGTGTTGGGTCTTCATCTCCTTTTGAGCTCAAACTTTGAGGTAGGGATATCCTACTCCTCTTTATGGATTCTGTCTTTGAATTTTAACATTTTGATGTGTTGGGGATAGTTGTGTAATTTTGAGAAAGTTTGGGGCTTTTATGCAATTTTATAAAAGTTTGGGGTTTTGTTTTTAAATAAACCAATATGTATGGTTGGTACATAGAAATGAGATTAATGTGGAATCATTGATGAAAATGGAACCTTAGGGGTTGAATGTTAATTATGGAAAATGCTATAATTATATTGTTTAATTAATTAGGATAATTAATTGTGGAATTGAGATGTTGATTATATATCCATTGTGCATTTATTTTCTGTTTAGAAATATCTGCTTTGGGCTATCGGTGGAAGATAGTCTTGATTGTTGTAGACAATGCATGATGATTAGGTAAATTAAAACCAATCATTGAAATGTGTCATTGAGTATGACAGTTGAAGAATACATTAACTTTATGTATTGATTTGTGATGTGTATAATTGTTGTTTATATGCATTGTGTTGTGTTGGAGAAGATAGGGGATGTACTCCACGGTTTAGGGGAAGATAGGGGATGTACCTCTGAACCGGATGTTGTTTGGGAGAAGATAGGGGATGGACTCCGTAGATAGAGCTCGTATGCTTGTCTTGGGAACGTGATATAGCTAGTATGCATATATGTGGAAGTAATGAAGTTGTAAGTGGTTAATATGAGTTATTGTCCCATATGAGTTGTGTGGCCAGGTTCTGAGCCATGAGTTATAAATTGAGAATTTAATGAAAATGGAGAGTGAGTTGAATATAGACTTGAAAGTCTTGGAATTGTAACGTGTTATGAAAGAGTGTAAAAGTGTTGACCATCTATCAACTGTTAATCTTTTAGTCATTATTCATAACTGGTTTAGTATATTTCTACTGGGCTGTGGCTCACCCTATATGGGAACATCATTTTCAGGTACAGGCAGCATGCCCACCTCCAAGGACATAGCTTGGGAGGCTAGGGTCGGGGCAGATTTCTGTTGTCTTTCTTTTGGTGTATTACATGTAAATTCAAGCCAAGGGCTTAACGTGTAAATGAGTTAGTACTCTACCTTTTTGTAACCAAGTGTTAACTTGGAAAGCTGTAAGCCTTTAGGGCATTTGCTTTTGTTGTTAACATGTAATACTTTTGTAAGCAAACTCTGCTAATGGAAGAATATGGATCTTTTATATATTAATGCATGTCTCTATTGTTGGGTTTTATGTTGTTTTTTTTTTAGGGCGTTACAACTTGGTATCAGAGCGTACCGGGTTCGAATACTTTGGGTACGTGGGAAGTGATTAGGATCACAATGGGTTTGTCTCGCTTGATAGAGACTTAGTGTAGTGTCATATGCCATGTGTTTAATTGATAACATGCTTATGTGATTATTTGGGTATGGGATTTAATTTCTAGGATGTTGATTGGATCCTTGGGTTTAGGAGTCTTGTTGGAAAGGCACTTGATCAATGCCGTTTCTCAGAACTCTGGTAACGCTCGTGACTATCATTATCGTAAATGGAATTAAATAAGTGCTTATGTGTTTATGTGCTTACGTGGAGTGAATTCTGATTGTCCATCCATTAGGGCGTGAGTGTTTAGTTTCGGCACGTTTATAAATGTGCTAACGTTCTGTGTTACCTTTATTAGGATGTCAGGGCGAGGAAGAGGTGGTAAGCGTGGCAGGCCTAGGAGGCAAGAAATGCCTTTACCGGATGAGATTCCGGCAGTACAGGAAGGGGTTGGCCAGGCCAATGTGGCCGAGCGATGAAACCCAATGACTATGGGCGCTCTAGCCAGAGATAGAGGGCATTGAGTCGGTAGGCATTCTCGAGTGAGAATCGGGCTCGGGTTGTTGTTGCGTATCGGGACCTTCTTTTCTGAAGAGGGAGTTCTTCCGGTCTAATCCAGATGAATTTGTGGGTGATCCAAAAGAGCCGCTTAAAGCCGATGAATGGCTCGAACAGACAACAAAGACGTTTGAGATGCTAGGCATCGAAGACGAAGTATTGAAGGTGACCTTGGCATCTTTCCAGCTGAAGGGGGATGCGGGTCAGTGGTGGAAGTTCACCAAGAGTCGTATAGGAGGGACCTGGAAGGCTTTTGTTGACGCTTTTCAGGAGAAGTTCTTGTCTCCGGCTGTTCAGGAGAAGTTGAGAGAGCAGTTCTGCCAGCTCAAGCAGAATAGTTTATCAGTGGCCGAGTTTGAGGCCTCATTCACTAGTTTGTCCAGGTTTGCACCTGAATTGGTGGCGTCTGAGGAACGCCGTTGCATTGAGTTTGAGAAGAAGTTGAGGCGCGGCCTCAAGTTGAGAATTGTGGGGTCTATGTTTCGGGATTATGGGCGACTGGTTGATCTTGCGGCTCATCTTGAGATTATGATGCGAGGAAGAGGAGGAAGGCGAAAAGGCTCCAAGAGGAGTCGGGATGGGCGGGAGTGATAGTAGGAGCAGAGGGTTATAACCCTCGGCCGGCCTCGAGGTGGAGTTTCTAGGTCGACTTTCCAGTCTGAGTCACGAGCTCCGGGAGGGCAATCGAGGAGAGTTTACTGTTACAAGTGTGGCCACGGGTCACAAGGCTTGATTTGCCAAGAAGGCGGAGGTCGGAAGATCTTCTTGACCAGCCACAGGTCGAAGTTTGGGCGAGGCGGCCCTTGTCTGATGCTCGATGTGGACACCTAGGCACTGAAGAGGTTTACGCCTGATTGAGTGCCACTTGAACGCGTCTGGTTCTAGGTAAGCAGAGATTCAGCCAGCTCGATCTGTGCGAGCCTCGAGGCCAATCCGAGCTTCGTCATCCCACAAGTCGATCTGGTGATATGCTCCTAGGGGTGAGCAGTGGACGAGGTCCTCTGGTAGCGTGTATCTTTGTTGCCCTTGAGATTTAGTACCAGCTCCATCGATAGTGAGAGGTACTTTTTATTTTGCAACTTCGGTTGCTAGAGTGTTGATTGACACGGGTGCATCTCATTCTTTTGTATCTGCTGCATTTGCATCGTGTTGGAATTGGAGTTAGCACTTTTAGCATCTCCTATTTGCGTTGTGTCACCTATTGGGGTGAGTTAATTTTGAGGCACACGGATGTAGAGGTTGTGATATAGAGGTCGGCGATCATCGACTTCGTTTCCATTTGTAGTTATGCCCATGAAGGGCTTTGATGTTATTTTAGGTATGGGTAGTTATCGTCATCTGGTCATGATTGATTGCTACCGCCAGAGGGTTACTTGTTGTACCGTGAGGGAGTGTTTCTATTTCTTGGGAGACCGAGTTGGTAGTGTTGTACCACCGGTATATGGCCCTTGGGAGTGAGCTTAGTGGTCTACTTGCTACATTTGAGAGTGGTGAGTGTGATGAGACCCAGATTGAGTTGCCAAGGGTAGTTTGTGAGTACTCGGACGTCTTTCCCGAGGATGTTATTGATTTGCCACCCCACCGAGAGATAGAGTTCTCTATTGATTTAGTGCCCGGCACGGCGCCGATTTCTATGGCACCTTATCGTTTTGCCCCAGCAGAGTTGATTGAGTTGAAAGTTCAGCTCCAAGAATTGCTAGATAAGGGCTTCGTTCGCCCTAGTGTATCGCAGTGGGGAGCACCGGCCCTCTTTGCTAAAAAGAAAGATGGTGCTTTAAGATTGTGTATCGACTACCGGAAGTTAAATCGGGCTACAATTAAGAATAAATACCCTATGCCCCGTATAGATGATTTGTTTGACCAGTTGAAGGGTTCCCGTTGTTTCTCTAAGATAGATTTGAGATCGGGTTACCACCAGTTGAGGGTCAGAGAGAGGGATATTCCGAAGACGGCATTCCGTACGCGGTATGGCCATTATGAGTTTCTGGTGATGCCATTTGGGCTTACCAATGCACCGGCAGTCTTTATGGACTTGATGAACCGGATCTTCCGGGAATTCTTGGATCGTTTTGTGGTCGTTTTTGTGGACGACATTCTTATCTATTCACCCTCAGAGGAGGAGCACGAGGAACACTTGAGAGTAGTGCTTGAGTTGCTTAGAGCCCATAGGCTATATGCCAAGTTTGGGAAGTGTGAGTTCTGGCTAGGAGAAGTCAAGTTCTTAGGCCATGTGGTTTCCGGGTAAGGGGTGTCTGTTGATACATCTAAGACTGAGGCAGTGCAAGATTGGGCACAGCCTAAGAGTGTGTTTGAGATCCGCAGTTTTCTGGGATTGGCTGGGTATTACCGTCGGTTCGTGAAAGATTTCTCGTGTTAGCCGCCGCTGACTAGGTTGACTCGGAAAGAAGTCAAATTTGTGTGGAGTGAGACTTGTGAAAAGTCGTTCAGAGTTGAAAGTTAGATTGACCACCGCTCGGTCTTGATTATTCCGGAGAGGGTTGGGTTATCACATCTATTGTGATGCCTCACGAGAGGGTTTGGGTTGTGTGTTGATGAAGGAAAGTGGTAGCTTATGGCTCACGTCAGTTGAAAATACACGAGAAAAATTACCCTACACATGACCTAGAGTTAGCAGCAGTGATTTTTGCCTTGAAAATTTGGAGGCACTACCTTTATGGTGAGAGATTCGAGGTGTTCTCGGATCATAAGAGTCTGAAATATCTGTTTTCCTAGAAGGACTTGAATTTGAGGCAGAGGAGGTGGATGGAGTTTATTGAGGATTACGACTTCGAGTTGCATTATCACCCAGGGAAGGCCAATGTTGTGGCCGATGCTCTTAGTAGGAAATCCATTAGTGATGTGGCTTGTGTAGCCATCCGGGAGTGGGAGATGTTGGGGGCACTTGGCAAGTTTGATTTGCTTCTGGGCGAATCCGTTGAGGTCATGCGACCTTGTTTTTACGTTGTTCTTGTGACCCTACACTTGTGACTCGAGTGTTAGAGGCTCAGAGGGGTGATCGGGAGGTAGAATCTCTACGAGAGAAGATTTCCAGTGGGAAGGTTGAGAAGGGTTTAGCGGTGTATCCCGACCTGAGTGTGAGATACCGAGACCGTTTGTTTGTGCCGGAGTCTTGCCGAGAGGAAGTACTCCGAGAGTTTCATCATTCGCGCCTTGCGGTGCATCCGGGGGGCACTAAGATGTATCAAGATTTGAGTCGCCAGTTTTGGTGGCAAGGCATGAAGAGAGATGTGGCAGTCTTCGTGTCTAAGTGCCTTACTTGTCAGCAAGTGAAGGCCGAGCATCAGAGGCCAGCGGGTTTGTTGCAACCCTTGCCTATTGCCGAGTGGAAGTGGGAGCATGTCACGATGGACTTTGTTGTAGGCCTTCCAAGAACTCAGCGGGGTAGTGATGCTATTTGGGTGGTTGTAGACCGGTTGACGAAGTCGGCGCACTTCATTCCTATGCGCGTGAGAGATTCGGTAGATCACCTTGCCGACTTGTATATCCGGGACATAGTGAGATTGCACGGGGTCCCAGTGACGATCGTCTCAGATAGAGATCCTCGTTTTACTGCTAGGTTGTGGCAGAGTTTGCAGAGTGCTTTGGGCACTAAGTTGACCTTTAAGTGACTTATCACCCTCGGTGCCAGGCGGTCGGCGCACTATTCAGATCCTTGAGGATATGCTTCGGGGTTGTGTCCTTGATTTTAGTGGGACGTGGGAAAGGCACCTACCATTGGTGGAGTTTGCCTACAACAACAGTTATCAGTCTAGCATCGGTATGGCACCGTTTGAGGCCTTATATGACCGACCTTGTAGGTCTCCGGTTTGTTGGGCCGAGGTGGGTGATACACCTTTGTTGGGTCCGGAGTTGGTTAGGGAGACGACGGAAAAAGTTGAGCTTATCCGTAGGAGGCTTGTTACAGCCCAGAGTCGTCAGAAATCTTATGCTGACCGTAGGAGGAGACCGTTGGTGTTTGAGATAGGTGATCATGTCTTTCTGAAAATATCACCTAGGCGGGGATTGATGAGGTTTGGGAAGAGAGGAAAGTTATCCCCTCGGTTTATTGGTCCTTTTGAGATCCTTGAGAGGATTGGCGAGGTTGCTTACCGTTTAGCTTTGCCGCCACAGTTGTCCGGAGTTCATGACGTGTTTCATGTGAGTATGCTTCGGAAGTATGAGCCGGATCCATCACATGTAT
This sequence comes from Camellia lanceoleosa, assembly GCA_025200525.1. Taxonomy (NCBI): domain Eukaryota; kingdom Viridiplantae; phylum Streptophyta; class Magnoliopsida; order Ericales; family Theaceae; genus Camellia; species Camellia lanceoleosa. Next base: position 65,496,985 of record CM045764.1, read on the forward strand.
TGGATTGGACCGATTTAGAGGTAGATGAGGATGCCTCGTATGAGGAGAGACCGGTTCGGGTCTTGGATAGGCGGGACCAAGTCCTACGTGGCAAGACCATCCCTTTAGTGAAGGTTTTGTGGAAGCATCACGGGGTGGAGGAAGCCACTTGGGAACGTGAGTTGGAAGTCCGCGAGAAATATCCGGACTTGTTTGTTGATTTGTAGTCATGTAATGAGAACTTGTAATTTTGTTGAACTTTAAGAACATTGTATGTGTCTTAAGTTGTAAAACATGGTATATGTTTTGATTTAAGGAAGTAGTGTAAAACTTGCCTTAATGTGAGAATTGATTATAATATTGCATGTGTTGGCTATATTATAGAACTTGAGATGTATCATGAAATTTTGTTATGATATGATTTGTGAAACCATGTATATTGAGAATGGTTGGAAAGTGGAACAAGAAATGCATGTTATAGATGCACTTGAAATATTTATATATGTGAAATGCCTCTTTAAATGAAATGGGTGACCGGTGATAGGTCGAATTGTTGAATGTTATAGTGTAACATTGTTTAGAATGGAGAAAAGGCTTGCTTTTCAAAAACTTGTTTTTAATTTCGGGGACGAAATTCTTTAAGGGGGGGAGGTTATAGCGATCCCGGGTTTACCCCTTGTTGTATAGTGATCCCACATGTGTCCGTGGATGTTGGTAGTGGATTGTTGTCTTGTTTACGCCCTTTCATATGTTGTATTTGAGTTATAGGATGTCTTTGGTGTTTGTTTCAGGTTGGTTGTGTTTGGGAACCAAGGGTTGTTGCCCAGAATTTTTGTCCTTCGCTCGAGCGAGGAGTTGGTCGCTCGAGCGAGCGTTGAGTTTTGTGTCCGTGGGTCGAGCGAGTGGCTTTCGCTGAGCGAAGCGATCGCGTCTGCATCGACTGAACACCATGATTTCGCTCGGCGAGCTTTTCTTCGCCGAGCGATCTGTTCGATCTTCGCCGAAGCGGCGGTTTGTCGCTTCAGCGTGCGTCTAGTTGCGAACTGAAGGGCCGAGTTCTGCTCGGCGAAGCTTTTCTTCGCCGGCGAAGCTGAGTTGTTGGCTCGAGCGAGACCTTCTTGGCTCGAGCTACGGTTTTCTGTGTCTGGTCGCTCGAGCGACCAAGTCTTCGCTCGAGCGAGCCTGTTTATATCAGTGCGACAGCAGCGGGTTTTAAGTTAGATTTTTTATAACCTTTTGTCCAAATCTTCAAGATCTGAGAGCTTCTCTCTCTAACTTTACACTCTCTCTAAGGTTTGATCTATCTAGGATCATTTCCTTCCATTCTTGCTTTGTTAAAAAGGTAGAGGTTGTCGAGGGCTTCGATCTAATCTGAAAAGATTTGGCATTGGAGCAAGTTGGGTGTTGGGTCTTCATCTCCTTTTGAGCTCAAACTTTGAGGTAGGGATATCCTACTCCTCTTTATGGATTCTGTCTTTGAATTTTAACATTTTGATGTGTTGGGGATAGTTGTGTAATTTTGAGAAAGTTTGGGGCTTTTATGCAATTTTATAAAAGTTTGGGGTTTTGTTTTTAAATAAACCAATATGTGTGGTTGGTACATAGAAATGAGATTAATGTGGAATCATTGATGAAAATGGAACCTTAGGGGTTGAATCTTAATTATGGAAAATGCTATAATTATATTGTTTAATTAATTAGGATAATTAATTGTGGAATTGAGATGTTGATTATATATCCATTGTGCATTTATTTTCTGTTTAGAAATATCTGCTTTGGGCTATCGGTGGAAGATAGTCTTGATTGTTGTAGACAATGCATGATGATTAGGTAAATTAAAACCAATCATTGAAATGTGTCATTGAGTATGACGATGGAAAGAATACATTAACTTTATGTATTGATTTGTGATGTGTATAATTGTTGTTTATATGCATTGTGTTGTGTTGGAGAAGATAGGGGATGTACTCCACGGTTTAGGGGAAGATAGGGGATGTACCTCTGAACCGGATGTTGTTTGGGAGAAGATAGGGGATGGACTCCGTAGATAGAGCTCGTATGCTTGTCTTGGGAACGTGATATAGCTAGTATGCATATATGTGGAAGTAATGAAGTTGTAAGTGGTTAATATGAGTTATTGTCTCATATGAGTTGTGTGGCCAGGTTCTGAGCCATGAGTTATAAATTGAGAATTTAATGAAAATGGAGAGTGAATTGAATATAGACTTGAAAGTCTTGGAATTGTAACGTGTTATGAAAGAGTGTAAAAGTGTTGACCATCTATCAACTGTTAATCTTTTAGTCATTATTCATAACTGGTTTAGTATATTTCTCTTGGCCGTGGCTCACCCTATATGGGAACATCATTTTCAGTACAAAGATGCCACCTCCAAGGACATAGCTTGGGAGGCTAGGGTCAAGCGATTTACATTGTCTTTCTTTTGGTGTATTACATGTAAATTCAAGCCAAGGGCTTAATGTGTAAATGAGTTAGTACTCTACCTTTTTGTAACCAAGTGTTAACTTGGAAAGCTGTAAGCCTTTAGGGCATTTGCTTTTGTTGTTAACATGTAATACTTTTGTAAGCAAACTCTGCTAATGGAAGAATATGGATCTTTTATATATTAATGCATGTCTCTATTGTTGGGTTTTATGTTGTTTTTTTTTTAGGGCATTACATTAATTGTTTATTTTTCTTTAAAATTCCAGGTTTGACAATAGATATTGGCAATGTGATATCAAGGTATGACAACAAATACAAAAACTACAGGACACATAGAAATGGAGCAAGTCAGAAATGGAGGTTGGATTCCGGTAGTAAGCCAACGGAAAGGCGGTGGAGCGCAAGGCAAGGAAGCAAAGCATGGACATTTTACTGTCTTTGTGGATAACATACCAACAAAAAAGGATACTAAATCACTGTTCAAACTTTTCACAAAGTTTGGTATTGTAAAGGATGTCTTTATCCCTTTTAAAAGAAAGAGAGTAACAAACTCAAGATTTGGCTTCGTATGATTCAACTGTCATGTAGCAGCAGATGTAGCCATCTAAAAACCTAATGGCCTTTTGGTGGATGACGTGGTGCTAGAAGTCAAAAAAAGCTACTTTTGATAGAAATAGTAGAGATGAGCAGAGCAGGAGAAAGCCTCAGTTTATCAGAAGACCTTTTGAAACAAACAGATCTAGGGGTAAAGTTTTATCTAGTGGTCATAGATCCTTCACTAAAGTACTTAAAGGGGTCACTTCCATTGTGGCTGGGAAAGCAAGTATCACCATAAAAGTATATGAAGAGGGCCATGGTTGGCTTTATGAAAGTGCCATAATCAGACTTAATGCTGAATATTCCACTCACATTATTATTAAAGCCCTGAAGAAGAAAGGGTTGGAGCAGATAATGGTCAGAAAAAGGAGGAGGTCATGATGCCATATTAACTTTCAAATCTCAAGAGGATCTGAAATCCAACATTAGCAATATCAAAGATTGGTTCAAGGATTGGAGTCAATTTGTGGTGGAATGGAAGCCCGAATTTCATCTACAATAAGAAAGATGTGTGTGGTTGAGGTGTTATAGCATACCCTTGAATCTCTGGAATAGGAACACACTCAATAATATTGGAAGCTTATGGGGTTCTATTCTCAACCTGGATGGAGATATTTGTCAACCAAAGTCCTTCTCCTATACCAGAATCAGAGTGGCTACATCGTGTATGGAGCTTATCAATAAAACTATTATTTTGGAGTGTAAGGGCAAACCATATCCCATTGCTGTGTATAAAGATCATCTAGAAGATTTTAGTAGCATGAAGCACAATGACATGGATGATTACAGCTTCATTGAAACCTGTTGCAGTGAAGAGGAAGGAAACACTCCAGAGGTAGAGGGCAGGGAGAAGAAAGATGATGATGAAGTGCCAGAAGTGAGTGCCATATTTGGTGCTGAGCTGGCATGTCCTAATGAGGTAGAATAGACGAAGCCTATTAACTGTCACTTAGGAGAGGAGGTAGACACAGTTGTAGAGGAGACAACTTGTGACGGAGGATTTAGCAAAGAAGGAGCATGCGTAGAGGAACCTATGATAGAAAAGACAATGCACAGTTCAAAAAGCAATGATGTCAATCAAAGGTGTGTTGAACAAGTCTTTACACTTGGATTCATCAGAAGCTTCAATGAATCTAGTGAAGAACTTGGGTCTGGCATCAACTTGGAAGTGGATTTGGCCCATTCACCAAGTAAGATCCTAGTTAGTGGCTCTTCTATTAGGCCCAATGAGCCTATCGATATCAACCCTGGCAGTAAAGGTATTTTGGCCTTGTGCTGTACTGATATGCACTCTTCTGGGCCTCTAATAAAAAATGGTCCTAATGGGAAGAGTATTTTGAACCAAAATAATTCTGGCCAAGCTAGGCCACTTGCCTCCATCCCAAACCTCCTACGAAATGAGAACAAAAAAGGGAAAAAGAAGTCTCAGCTAGAGGGGTTTACTAGCTTTGCTAGACTTCATGGTTTCAAAGCTGTCGCATTCAACAAGCACTCCTCTAAGTCTATCATTTTCAGACCAACAGCAACTGTTATTGCACATTCAAATCTATCTGAAAGAGATACATCTTTGAACAATTATCTCCTCATAGAAGCTAAAGCCACTATACAATTGTGGAAAACTCTTGGTATCAACTACAATAGGAAAAGAGATGTTCTAAGCAAGATTATTGATTTAGAGCTCAAGGACAAGGAGAGTATCAACAAGGAGGGAAAGGCACAGCAGTAAGTTGTTGTAGATGGGTGACTATGAGCGTATCAATTATTTCTCTATGAAGCTATTATCTTGGAATATTAGGGGTATGGGAAAGGCTGAAAAGAAGTGTAGAATCAAAAAGCTACTAAAGGATAGACATATCGATGTTGCTTTTTTTCAAGAGACCAAGATAGCAATGGTTTCTAATAATGCAGTTAGAGGGCTTTGGGGGAGCAGCAATATGGAGTATATGTCTGTGGATCCTGAAGGAACAGCTGGAGGGCTATTATGCACCTGGACCCTAATGTATTCAAATTTTCTGGTTGCTGCTACAATAGGAGGTACATTTTACTTTCTGCTTCTTTATGTAACATTGCTTAACATATATGCCCCCAATGATGTCAGCAATAGATCCACTCTTTGAGACAATCTTTTAAAGCTCAAGGTCTCTTTCCCTAAACCTTGGTGCTTGGGTGGTGACTTCAATGAAATTAGACACGTGGGTGAGATGGTAGGATGCTCAAAGAGGGATAGAGGGATGAAACAATTAAATGAGTTTATTGAAAAAAGTGAGCTCAATGACTTACCTCTTTATGGAAGGAAATACACTTGGTGTAATGCCCAAGAAACAGAGAAATAAAGCAAAATTGATAGGGTCTTGCTCAGTCCTGAGTGGTTGATTAATTTCAAAATGAAACTTTGGGGACTGCCCAGATTAATTTCAGATCACTACCCTTTGTTAATGATGGAGGATGAAAGAGATTGGGGCCCTAGACCTTTCAGGTTTTTAAATGCTTGGACTCTTTACCCCAATCTTTCTCAGCTTTTTGTTAACTTCTAGAGCAACACTACTTTTGTTGGTTGGATTGGATTTATACTTCTATAAAAGCTAAAGCATCTAAAGTTGGAATTAAAAATTTGGAATATTGAGGTGTTTGGTAATATCTCATCCAAACTCAAGACTTCAGAGGAAGAGCTACATGCAATAGACATCATTGCAAAGGAAAGGGCATTGCTTGATTTAGAAAAGGCAAGAAGAAGAGTGGTTAGAGGTGAAGTGTGGAAACTTTATAGAATGGTAGAGTGGTTATGGCATCAAAATTCTAGATTGAATTGGACTCTTAATGGGGATAAAAGCACTAGGTTTTTTTCATGTTTTCGCTAGTACTAGGTAGAGTAGAAACATGATCAACTCTATTGCAGTTAATGATGTGTTCATTGAGGAACCTAGCAGGGTCAGGCATGAGGTTTTTCAACACTTCAAGACTCATCTCACTGCAAATTGGGTTAAAAGACCTGTTTTGAGAGAGGTGTTCAAATCTGTTTCGGCAAATTATGTTTCTTATCATCTTGTATCTGAGTTTAGTGAAGCGGAGGTTTTGGCAACAATTAAAGATTGTAACAACAACAAAGCACCAGGACCTGATGGGTTTAACCTATCGTGCACTAGAAATTTTGGAAGGTCATGAAGCAGAAGATCATGCAATTTTTTTAAAGAATTTCACTCCACAACAGCCTTACTTATGGCATTAATAATATTTTCATTGCTCTCATCCCTATGTTGGAAAATCCCATTGGCCTATCTGACTATAGACCCATTAGTCTTGTGGGATCTCTTTACAAAATCTTGGCTAAAGTTCTAACACACAGATTGAAGCTAGTACTACCCTCAATTATTGGTGAAACTTAGACTGCCTTTATAGGACGGAGAAATATCCTTGATGAGGTGTTCATTGCTAATGAAGTGGTGGATGGATGAAAGAAGGCTAAGAAGCAAGGATTGATTATTAAGTTGGACTTTGAGAAAGCTTTTGATTCTATAAATTGGGAATTCTTATTCTTTATGATGTCCAACTTTGGTTTTGGGGCTAAATGGATCTCTTGGATGAAAGCTTGCTTGTCTATAGCCAATATCTCCATTCTAGTGAATGGATCACCAACTAAGAAATTCTCACCCCAAAGAGGTCTTAGGCAGGGTGATCCAGTCTCACCTTTCCTGTTCAATATAGTGTCTGAAGGGCTCAACATATTTTTGGTCAGAGCACTTAACCTGGGCATTCTTAAAGGTGTGCTAGTTGGGGCTAATAACGTTCTTATTTCACATCTTCAATTTGTCGATGATTCAATTCTCTTTTGTGAAGGTAATTGGGATCAGTTGGTGTTTGTCAAAAGAGTTCTCAGATACTTTGAAGTTCTCTCTGGTCTCAGAATTAACTATCACAAAGTGTTGTGTGTGGTGTTGGTGTGGCTGATGGTCTAATGCTCTCTTTTGCTAATCTTTTTAACTGTAAGGTGCATAGCCTTTCTTTAAAATTTCTAGGGCTGCCTATAGGAGCTAACCCTGGTAGAAAATCAACTTAGAAGCCTGTTCTTGACAAAATCAGATCTAGACTATCAGGGTGGAAGAGAAAACTGTTATCCTTTGTAGGTAGACTAAATTTGATCAAGTCTACCCTATCCAACTTACCTATGTATTTCCTTTCTTTATTTAAGATGTGTGAAGCTGTGGCTAGAAAATTTGAAAAGATTGAGCCTGCATTCTTATAGGATGGTAATGACCTTAAAAGAAAAGTTCATTTGGTGAAAATGGGTGGAGGTAACAAAGAGTATTGATCAAGGGGGTTTAGGCATCAGAAGGATTAGGGATGTCAATGCTTGTTTACTACTCAAATGGTGGTGGAAATTTGAAAATCAAATCAATGCACTTTAGATGAGAGCTATCTGTAGTAAATATAAGATTAAGGAAGATTGTTGGTATCCTCTAATGAGGTCCTCTTACAAGCATTCTAGAGTGTGAAGTGACATCTTATCCATTGGGGCTCATAGTAGGACTATTTTCAACTTCTATTTGGCCAACTGTCTAATTAAAGTGAGGAATGGCAACAAAATTAGATTTTGGTTTGACAGGGGGTGTGGTGGCCTTTGTCTTAAAACTGATTTTCTTCTTCTTTATAATCTTTCAACTGATAAGGAAGGCTCTCTCCACCAATTCTTTTCTAGGAAAACTAGGTCAAGTGTTTGGAACTTTCCTTATAGAAGAGAGTTGTATGCTTGGGAATTAATTGAAGAAGCTAGATTGATTGTTGTTTTATCCTTAACTTCTTCTAGTATTGAAAGTGCAGATTGCCATATCTGGACTAGTGCTTCTACAGGCCATGGTGAGTTCTTTGTGTCTGCTCTTTATTCTCTTAGTAGCTCTCTTCTTGGTCCTCCTCTCAGAATCTATAAACATGTTTGGAGTAATGTATTACCCTCCAATGTTTCCTTTTTTTGTTGGTTGGCTTGGAAAAACAAAATTAAATCCTTAGAGTTTTTGCACAGAATTGGCATTCTTGATAGCAGTGTTTCGATTCTAAATCTAAGTCTGTTGTTTATGTCTTGCTCTATTGCCCTTTCTCTTGGTTGATTTGGTTTGCAATGATTCATGATTAGGGGTTTCATTGGTGCATTCAACAATCAGTAGATGGTCTTCTCAATTGGTGGATGGGTGGAAAATTTAAGAACCTTGACAAGTTAATTTGGAGAGCTATCCCCTTATGCTGTGTTTGGTTGGAGGATTTGGGGAGGGATTTGGAAAGAGAAAGGGAAAAGGTGTGTGAAACTAGGTGAAATATAGGCATGTTTTATTCACATTTCACCTACCTTTTCCATTTCCCTTTCCAAATCCCTCCTCAAATCTCCCAACCAAACACAGCATTAGTTGTTCTTTGGTCTCTTTGGAAGCATAGGAATGAATGTGTCTTCTTTGAGGCTCAACCCAATTTCTCTGCTCCAAGTAAACTCATCAAAATCCGAGCAACTCTTTGGCTGAAAGCATCCATTAAGGATTTCCCCTACTCAATCGATGATCTAGTCTTCAAGTGGAGACAAATCAAGGGCTGTGTTTGACTCTTCAGCTGGGCTTTGTTCTCATTTCTTCTTCTCTTGTTTTTGGTTGGTTCCTTATCAACCACAGGGGCATTTGTTTGAGCTTCTCTCTCTGGTGCCATTTTTTGGGATTAGTTTAAGAGTTCTTTTGCTTTTTACAGCTCCTTCTCTTTATTGATTGTATCTTTGTTCCCCTTTTGCTTTTCCAATTGATAAAGTTTTCTTTGCCGATCAAAAAAAAGAAAAAAAAAAGATATTGGCAATGTGATAAGTTGGTAGTTTGCTACTCATATGTGCTTGAGTTAAGTTTTGATACTACTATGCCTATATAGCTATCTCAGATGTTTATGGCATTTTTAATTTTTTTTTGTTTTAACTCTACTTGATAGACTTGTGATTTAGTTTTATGGGATGAATGTTTTAAACGTAGGTTTTACTTTGGTGTCAAAACTTTGATTTTCAAATTATATTTTGTTTTTAATTCTACTTCAGTAAAAGCTTAAACACGTAGTAATTATTAATTCTTTTGTTTGTATTTTTGTGAATGGTTGGATTGGATATTGAAGTAATGTACAAATGGCTAATTCAATAATTTTATATAAAATATTTTCTATACTACAAATTTAAGAAGTAACTCAAAAAAATAATTCAAAAAATATTTTTGTAAATGATTGGTTTGGATATTGAAGTAATGTACAAATTATTTATTTTTGTGAATTGTTGATTATATGCATCTAAAAGGTATAAAAAATTAATTAAAGGGTACTCGGTTTATAAATCCAAATTTAAATTTTGTTTGGCCAAAGATCCAATCGCTGAAATACATTGTCCATAAGGGCAAACTCCTACAAAATGACCAAACTACCCATCCCATTCCTTAACCAAACAGTTTCTCTCTCTCTCTCTCTCTCTCTCTCTCTCTCTCTCTCTCTCACCATCGCCGAAATCCTTCCGGCTTCCACCATTATCTACCACTGTAGATCCGATTTGAAAGGTTGTTATCGCCACTGCTGCCGTTGCCTTAACTCTCTCTCTCTCTCTCTCTTCCATCACTACCTCAAAAACCCCTTTGGCTTCCCCCATCTTCCTCCATCATTGACCTCTCCACATCCGATCGGAGAAGTCACCGACACTACCTCAGCTCCTCCTTTCTTTCTCTGTTTATCTTCTTTCTTCATTTTCTCATGAATCTGTAGACCAGTGATTGATTTTAGTCCCCAATCTTCGAAACTAGATCTACGAAGCCCATGAAGTCCTGATCAGATCCTCACTCTCCTCCTTCATATCTATGGCTGTCCTCCGTCGCCGTCTCCTCCGTTGTTGTCGTCTCCTTACCACCTCCGCATCTGTTTTACTTTACAAAAGTTATCGATATAGATATATATATACATATTTATATAGCCCTAGTGTTGGGCTTCGAGGTTGTTACAACATTGGTTTGCGAACAATGTTGTTCGTCGATAGATTTGTGCAGTATAATTTCATTTTGGGTTTGCTTTGCACATTTCAATATAAAGGTTTGTATGTAGGCACGGGTGGAGGGAATTAAGGACCCGCCGGGGGGGGGGGGGCACATGCCCCCTCGATTTTTGAAAAATTGCACTTTTGCCTTTAGTGTTAAAAAAAAAAAAGTTTCAATTTAATCCATTCAAATACGATATTATATTTTTAAATCACTATTTTCTTTACATTTTCTCTTCAAAAAAACTTGTTTAATATATTATTATGTGTCACCGATTTTTTATATTAGATAAATATTATATATCACTGAGTTTTTGTTATATCACATATTATGTGAATACTCATAATTAGTTCCTTTGTGTAGAAATAATTATTACACAATTAACAACAATTAATAATATATTATTATGTAATTCAATGATTCAAAACTGTAAAAAATAAAAAATAAAAAGTGATATGTAGCAGTTTCTTTGTATTATTTATTCATATTCTCTTTCATTTTTTTTAAATTCCTATCTACATTTGTTTTTTGTGTACAACTTAATATAATTTCATTTTCATATTTTATAAGGCTTGCGATTATTTTTCAAACCATGTGGTCATCATACATAAAATCAAATTAAAAAAAAAAAATATTTGATTCAGATTGGTTAACTTGAACTTATATTTAAATATAACATTCGCATTACAGTGTTTTTATTCTTACCATCAAATAAAAATTATGTTAAGTTTGGTTGTGATTTTTATTAAGATTTCAACTTAATGGTGTCTCATCTGAGCTAAAATTTTGGCTCTGCCTTTATTTGTAGGGATTACTTTACTTGATTCAAATCGTTTATTTTATAAATTACTATATATTATTTATGATTTGCTTTTTTGTTTTTGAAATTGCTCAACTCTTTTGATTATTTATAGAGTTTTCATTTTTTTTCCTTCAAGAACATTTATTTATTTTTGTATGTATGGATCTTATCAGGTTGGTTGATTTTGAGGCAATTTGAAATTGTTCAAGTCTTGTATTTGATAAATTTTTCCAACTAAACAAACAAACAAGCATGTTCTATGTAGCTTGAGGTGAGGTTAACATGTAAGTGAGATGTAGGTCAGAGATGTACATGTTGTTTGGTTTTGCCACTACAAGAAATGACATTTTTGGCGACTAAATCTTTTGTCGCCAAATGTCAAGTTTTAGTTGTCAAAGATTTTTAGAGACTAAATATTTTGATCGCCAGATTAGTGGTTGACTAATTGTCGTGGAAAGGTATTGGCAACTAAATGTTTTTTAGTCACCAAAAGTCATAAATTGGCTACTAAATATTTAGTCGCCAAAAGTTTTGAAATAAAATTAATTTTAGTTTTCAGCGACTAAAACTTTTAGTCGTGGATAGGTTTTAGTCACAATATTATTACATTTAGGGATCAAAGAACTTAGTCGTCAAATTTTTTTTTTTCATTTTTTAAAATTATTTTGCTACTAACAATTTAGTCTCCTAAAGTCTCATTTATTTTTGGCTATTAAATATTTAGTAGCCAAAAAATTATTTTTCAACTTATTTTTTTAGCTACAAAACTATTTAGTCGCCTAAAGTATAATTTATTTTTGGCTACTAAATATTTAGTCGCCAAAAGAAATTATTTTCATCTTGTTTTTTTAGCTACTAAACTATTTAATCCCCTAAAGTCTCATATATTTTTGGCTACTAAATTTTTAGTCGCCAAAAATCTTTGGTTTATTTCTGGCTACCAAATATTTAATTGCCAAAAATATTGATTTCTTTGTTGGCTACCAATTGGTTAGTAGTCGCCAAGTTCACTTTTTTTTTTTTTTTTTTAGCTACTAAATGTTTAGTTGCCAAAAAATTTGTTTAGTGTCTTTTATTATTATTATTAATTTCTCCGTAACCTGTATATAAACAAAACCATACATATACCTGTTTCTATTTCACTTTCAACCATCAAAAAATTTGATTTTTTAACGTCAAATTACATACAAACTAAATATAATCCATCCTAAAATAATAATTCCATAAAAACAAAGCAATATTTTTTATTTAACCATCCAATATGTTCCTAATGTCACCAAGGAAAAAAAAAAATCCACAGCCAAATTTACAGATATTTGTGAAAAGAAGCATCTACCTTTCTAAACAACGAAATTACAAAAGCATATAATGTCAACAACCATGCTCATGAACTTTGTTTGATTAGCATCTACCTTACAACATCCATTCCATATGCTTCAGCTGATAGAAAACTTTGCGAAACATAAACTAAAAATCATTAAGGATTCAATTTTATACATGAAAACTATATGACCATTAGATTATGTTCAATGAAATTATTAGCACCAAATCATTGTAGTCAATGATTTACACAGTGATCAAGACTGTACAATGGTTATAATGTTAATATTTTCCATTGAGCAGAATCTAATGGTGATGGTGCAATCATCTAGTGGGAACGTTGGCCATATTATGATAATCTAGTGACATAATATAATCATACAAGCCAAGTGGAAGATTGTAAGAATTTTTCCTAAATATGACTTAGGCCTAGTTTGGGAACATGCTAATTTAGTAACTTTTTGGTTATTTGGCTAAAATATGAGCTAAAAAAAAAACTAGTATGTTTGGGATGACTTTTTGACTTTTTATGAAAAATGTGCAAAAAGTAGAGAGAAAAGAGAATCTTTGACTTTTTAGTATGGGTTGTTGGCTTTTTGGTTTTTTTAGTGACTTTTTTACTTTTTGGCTAAAAAAATCACTTGCCAAACGAGGCCTTAATGTGGCTTATACATGATTATACTAGATTTATCTCATTAAGTAAGATACATGTACATCAATTAAATGGTGACTAATCATTGATGAATGCACCTATATATACGTGTATACGTATCTTGATCCATGATAGTATGAAAACCTCTTTTGAGAAAGAGAAACCTTGAATAGAAGACCTTGATCTTCAAGTTCTTTATTTGTCTAAGATCTTCAAACCACTTCTCTCTCTTTCTAGGTGATGTGAGCCTTCTTGTGGTGACAACTTGAGTTTTGTGATAGAGAGTGTGGTTTGGGACCTAACACTATTTATACTAGTAATCTTCCCATTAAAGAATCCATTCATTCAATGAACCTCATTAGATATATTAATGTATCTTCTAATAGATACATAATGCATCTCTAAGATTCATTCATAATGAATCTATCACATTCAATGCATTGACACTATCTTCATTAGTCTTCTATACATTATGTATATATAGGTGCATTCATCAATGATTAGTCACCATCTAATTGATGTACATGTATCTTGTTTAATGAGATAAATCTAATATAATTATGTATACGCCACATTAAGTCATATTCAGGAAAAATTCTTACAATCTCCCACTTGACTTGCATGATTATATTACGTCACTAGATTATCATAATATGGCCAATGTTCTCCCACTAGAAGATTGCACCATCACCATTATATTCTGTTCAATGAAATTATTAGCACCAAATCATTGTAGTCAGTGATTTACACATTGATCAAGACTGTATAATTGTTATTGTTAATATTTTCCATGAACATGAATAAGTGAATCTTAAATCACAGAGATGACATTAGCAACATAATGGTGATTAATGCTAATTCATCTATAGCGGTCCCGTTGTTCATATCTTCTTCTAAATTGTGCACAAGTATGAAGAATAAAAACAACAAACATAATCATTACTAACATAAGATGATTATAACATAACATTTATCATGAACATAATACACTCATTTCAAGTCTAAACATGATAAACTTTCTACTAAGCCCATGCGTGCAACATGTTCTTGAAAGAGCTTAAGTGCGAGACCTTTAGTTAAAGGATCTGCCAACATGAGTGTAGTGCCGATATGAGAGATGGAAATAGTCTGGTTCAGAACCATTTCTTTAACAACTAGATACTTGATATTAATATGCTTTGATCCTCCTGAATTTTTGTTATTATTGGAGAACCGAATAGCAGCATCATTATCATAGTAAATCTGTAAGGGCCTCGAAATTGAATTGACAAGTTGTAATCTAGATATGAAATTCTTTAGCCATACTGCATGACATGTGGCTTCATAACATACTATGAACTCTACCTCCATAGTGGGAGAGGCTATCAGAAACTGCTTATGACTCTTCTACGAAATGGGTCCATTAGCAAGCATAAAAGTGTACCAAGAAGTGGACTTTCGAGTGTCTTTACATCCAGGAAAATCAACATCTCAATAACCAATTACTTCAAGGTTGTCTGTTCTCTGATAAGTAAGCATGTAATCCTTAGTGCCTTACAAATATCACAACACTTTCTTAACTACTTTTCAATGATCAAGTCTGGGATTGCTTTGGTATTGACCAAGCATACCAACTACAAATGCTATGTCAGGACGTGTACAAACTTGAGCATACATAATGCTCCCAACTGCAAAGGTATAAGGAATTTCTTTCATTTGTGCCCTTTCTAAATTATTTCTAGGACACTGAAATTCACTAAATTTATCACCCTTAACTATAGGGCAACACTACTTGAACAGTTTTGTATGTTGAACCTTTTAAGAACCTTTTCGATATAGGCTCTTTGGGACAATCCTAAAATACCACGAGACCTATCTTGGTGAATTTATATCCCAATGATATAAGAGGCTTCACCAAGATCTTTCATTACAAAATTCCTCGTAAGGAATTGCTTTGTCTCATGTATCATTCCCAAATTATTGCTAGCAAGCAATATATCATCAACATACAAAACTATAATGCAGATATTGCTCCCACTGATTTTAAGGTAGACACATTGATCGACCACATTATCCTTAAAATCAAATTTGGTGAGAACTTTATGAAATTTAAGATACCATTGTTGAGATGCTTGCTTTAGACCATATATGGACGTCTTATGCCTACAAACCATATTTTCTTTGCTTTCATCCTGAAAACCTTCAGGTTGGTCCATGTAGACCACTTCATGCAAGTCACCATTTAAAAAGGCTGTTTTAACGTCCATTTGATGTAACTCTAAATCATAATAAGCTACTAAGGCCATGACTATTCTCCAGGTATCCTTATTAGAAACAGGAGAATAAGTTTCCTTACAGTCCATCCATTTTCTCTGAGTGTATCCTTTAACAACTAATCTGGCCTTGTATCTTTCGATATTGCCTTTAGGATCACGCTTGGTTTTAAAAACCCATTTGCATCCAACAGTTTAGGCTCCCTTAAGCAATTCTACAAGATCCCAGACATTGTTCTCTTTCATGGATTTTAACTCATCTTTCATGGCATTTAACGATTAAGTTGCATTTCCATTATTCATGGCTTGGACATAAGAAACAAGGTCGTTCTCCAAGCCTATATCACACTCATTTAGGTAAACCTCATAGTCATCTGATATGGCTGGTTTCTTTTCTCTTTGTGATCTGCGTAAAGGTTGTTCTGTAACTGGGACAACTTCTTTTTCAATGTGAGAAATCTCTTGAGTACCGACATTATTCACTATAGGTTCAGATACTTCATTTTCTTAGATAATCGTGGAAGGCAAAAAAGCACGATTTTCCTCCAAAGAAACATTTTTGAGATTCATACTCCCACTAATGTCTTTATCCTCTAAGAACACAACATTTTTATTTTTAACAATTCTTGTGCTATGAGTGGGACAATAGAATCTAAAACCCTTTGATCTCTCAGGATATCCAATGAAATAACAACTTATAGTTCTAGGGTCTAATTTCTTTATTTGTGGGCTGAAAATTTTTGCTTCAGGAGGACAACCCCATACATGTAAATAATTCAAATTAGGTTTCCTACCAACCCACAACTCATAAGGAGTTATAGGCACAGCCTTACTAGGAATCCTATTAAGAACATGTACAGTAGTTTTTAAAGCTTCACCCCACAAGAAATCTGGCAAAGAAGAGTTACTTATCATGCTTCTTATCATATCCAAAAGAGTACGGTTTTGTCGCTTAGCTACACCATTTTGCTTAGGTGTATTGGGCATTGTGTAGTTAGTAACAATACCATTCTCAGTTAAAAATAAAGCAAAAACACTTGGATTTTGACCCGACTTAGTGAATCTACCATAATATTCACTGCCTATATCAGATCTTACACTTTTAATTCGTCTACCAAGTTGATTTTCAACTTCAGCTTTATAGAGTTTGAACATATCCAGTGCTTTTGATTTTTCACGAATAAGATACACATAAGTATACCTAGAAAAGTCATCAATAAAAGTAATAAAATATTTATGTCCAGAAATAGTTGGAACAATAAAGGGACTACATATATCAGTATCAATTGTGTCTAATAATTTAGTAGTCCTAATAGCACCATTTTTCTTTGTTTTTGTGTATTTTCTTTTAATGCAATTCACATAAGTACTAAAATCAGAAAAATCAAGTGAACTTAAATTCTGTCTTTAATAAGACGTTCCATCATTTCTCTTGATATGTGGCCCAAGCGCTTATGCCACAATATGGATGAATTTTCATTCACTCACTTTCTCTTTTTATTTACCAAGTCGTTTACAAGAAAGGATAAAAGAGATTGTGCATAAGTGGAATCTAAATTCAATGAATAAAGATTACCATATAAAGTACCATAACCAATCATATGAGAATTATGGAATAAAGAGACTTTATTATTTCCAAACTTAAATTCATAACCACAAGAATCAAGTTGTGAAACAGAAATTAGGTTTCTAGTAAAAATAGGAACATAAATTGTGTATACTAAATCTGAAATGAAACCTGAGTCTAAAATTAGACGGAGGGTGCCAATAGCCTTAGCGTTCACTTCTATTCCATTCTCGACCAAAATGGTTCGTTCTCCTTTATTTAGTTTTCGACTTGTAAGGTATCCTTACATGGAATTTGTTATGTGAATACTTGCACCAATGTCAATCCACCAAGAATTTGGTGGAACATCTACCAAAAAGGATTCATAAGACACGAAGCATTGAGTGTTTCCTTTCTTGTCCAACCAACTTTTAAAACCTGGACAGTCTTTTCTTATGTGACCTTTCTTGCGACAGAAATGGCATCGAATCTTATTTTCTTCATTAGCTTTGTGAGTTTCATCATTTGCATTCTTTTTTTTCTTACTTTTGCCTTTCTTGAAAATCTTTTTGGTTGGACCCAAGGTGGTAAGGTGAACCATATCAGGCTTTTTAGCTTTAAGCCTCTCTTCTTCTTGAACACACATGGCAGTTAACTCGCTCATCTTCCACTTATCTTTCTACGTATTATAATTGATCTTAAAAGGACCAAATTGCGTAGGAAGAGAAGTCATAATGAAATGAACAAGAAAACCTTCAGAAATTTCCGTGTCTATTCCCTTTAATTGAGAGGCTATGTCATTCATCTTTAAGATATGTTCACAAACACCACTCAAACCATCATAGTTCATTGTCATCATTTTAATCATGATAGTACTAGCAAGGGATTTGGAAGTTCCAATGAATTGTTCTTCGATTGATTTCATAAAGCTCACTGCACTTTCAGAAGCAGGGATTGCTCCTTGAATTGTAGGCGTAATTGAGCCTTTCATAATCATTAGACTTAAGCGATTAGAGTGTTCCCATTTTTCATATAAAGCTAGGTGTTCCTTAGAACTTGTACATTAGGCTTTGTAGATGTTGGCTCTCTTAATGCCTAGTCTAAATCCATAATTCCTAAAACAATTCCAATTTGTTCCTTCCATTTCTTAAAATTAGTTCCACTCAAAGTTTCAATACTAGACAAGTAACTATTAATTGCAGTAGGATTCAATACTGCAAACACATAATAAGAAAACTATTTTTCACATGTCATGAATAAAAATAACACCACAAGTTAAATATATCTAATTAGAAAACATAATTAGTTTGATACGAAATCAAGTTATCCTTCCGTTGGGCCGAATAACAATATATTTTAGCAATTTCATAAAAGTAAATGAGATGACTAATAAAAATAAACAACATAAAATAAAATAAAATAATTATTAAGATCGTAATGAGTTTATCACCGTTAGGCAAAAAAACTCATGTCTTATATTATTTTATTAACTAAAGCACGTGAGAAGTTTATCACCATTGGGCAAAAAAATTCATTGCTATATTTATTATACTAATCATCTCGGTTGTTCAAACATACATAGTGTTGAACCTCCGTTGGGCTGATCAACAATGTTTCAACTCATAAGGTGTGTAATAAAACATTATAAGTGCATAAGACATTATCTTAATTACCACTTGTTTAATAATTTATAATTTATAATTTTATTTTAATATCAATAGAATAAAAGATTGACCAAAAACAAAGACAAAATTGGACAAGTGTAAATCAAGGCAATGCACTAGTTACACAAAATATCATCATAAAATGAAATCCATACTTATACGTTGCATGTATCAAAATTGAGAACCAAGCTCTAATACCAATTGATAGAAAACTTTGCAGAACATAAACTAAAAACCATTAAGGATTCAATTCTATACATGAAAATTATATAAATTTCTACTATACAAAATAAATGTATACGTATCTTGATCCATGCTAGTATGAAAACCTCTTTTGAGAAAGAGAAACCTTGAATAGAAGACCTTGATCTTCAAGTTCTTTATTTGTCTAAGATATTCAAACCACTTCTCTCTCTTTCTAGGCGATGTGAGCCTTCTTGTGGTGACAACTTGAGTTTTGTGATAGAGAGTGTGGTTTGGGACCTTACACTATTTATACTAGTAATCTTCCCATTAAAAAATCCATTCATTCAATGAACCTCATTAGATATATTAATGTATCTTCTACATTCATAATAGGTACATAATGCATCTCTAAGATTCATTCATAATGAATCTATCACATTCAATGCATTGACACTATCTTTATTAGTCTTATATACATTATGTATATATAGGTGCATTCATCAACGATTAGTCACCATCTAATTAATATACATGTATCTTGTTTAATGAGATAAATCTAATATAATAATGTATACGCCACATTAAGCCATATTCAGGAAAAATTCTTACATCAGCAGCCTTTTCAAGCACTTGTTCGCTCAAACTAAGGCGTCTAACTTTACCACTTTCAGTTTTCAGCGCCTCCTTCAAGCCACCTTTGGGTTTTCCAGCATGAATAATGATTAGACACTTGTATGTGGATGGTTCAGATGGCGCGGTGGTGAGAGAGGGAAGGGAGAGGAGCAGTGGAGTGCGAGAGGAAGAGAGAGAGAGAGAGAGAGAGTGGTTTGTTTAGGGTTTGGTTTGGAAACAAAATATATATGGTCATTTTACACAATTCGCGACTAAACATTTTGGTTGCCAATTAATTTTATAAATCCCTCTAAAATTTGAAATGTCTTCCTCTAAATATTTTTGTTCTTTGGTGATTAAAAATTTTTTTAGTCGCTGGAAATGAATTTTTGGTGACCAAACTTTTGGTCACCAAAGATAAAAAGTAAATTTCTGTTTTTCATTTGACGACTAAATGATTTTAGTAGCCAAAATTAACTGTATAGCGACTAAAATATTTTTTAGTAGCTAAAAATAACTTTTTGGCGACCAAACTTTTGGTCGCCAAAGATAAAAAGTAATTTTTTTTTCAATCGGCGACTAAATAATTTTAGTAGCCAAAACTAATTATATAACGACTAAAATATTTGTTAGTCGCTGAAAATAACTTTTTGGCAACCAAAGTTTTGGTCGCCAAAGATAAAATATAATTTTTTTATTTTTCATTCGACAACTAAATAATTTTAGTAGTCAAAACTAATTATACAGCGGCTAAAATATTTTTTACTCGCCAATTGCGGAAGTTTTAGCAACTAAATTTGTTTTAGTGGCCAATAATTAATATACCCCGACTAAAAAAATTAGTAGCTAAATATTGTACTTTTGCCGACTAATATAATATTTAGTCGCCAATTCCACGACTTTTGGCCACTAATTTTTTTTAGTCGCCAAATTTGGTCGCCAAAAGTGCAATTTGTTGTAGTGGTGTTGGTATTCTTTGTATTTGGTTTAGTTTTTTGTTGGTTGGAAGCTGTTAATGTAGTATTTTTAGACTCAATTTTATTTTATTTTTTGACATCTAATGTTTAAAGGATTTGGAGAATTTGAGATAAGGCATTAGAATAGATAGGATTTAAGCTAGCGTTCCAGATCTATGTCTAGAAAAGGAAAATAGAATAGATAGAAAAAAATATGTTTGTTGAATTTTAACAGATACAAAATTCAACAGATAGAAAATTTGACAGATAATAATAAGTAGTGAATTTTTGTGTAATATTTGAGTGTTGGTGGTAGATAATTCCAATAGATAAAAAAAATTAGTTTGTGAATTTCAAACAGATAAGAAAAATGTGCTTCAAAATTTGAGTAACAAATAAGAAATTGTTATTTTAACAGATAAGAAAAATTGATTAGATAGATAAAATTTAGGAAAAAAATTAAATAGATAGATAGATTTTTGGTCAATATATATATATATATGAACATATAGATATTTGAGGAAAAAATTGAATAAATGGGTGAAAAATTGAACAAATAGTTAAAAATTTTGAACATATAGACAAAAAATTTGAACAAATGGATACAAAATCAAACCAAACAGATATGTGATATGTTTGTAGAGCCGAATTTAGGATTTTTAGCCACCAATATCGGGCTGTGACGCGGGAAGTTATTCTTTTCTAGAGTTGGCCCACTCCAAACTGCCTAGTTGTTCTTCTATACTTTAATTTCCCGTTAAATTGAAAGTCTAGTTTGTCTAAAAGAATATTGAAAATTTAAAATATACAAAACTCCATCCATCTTCTATAATTTAAATCTACCACATAGTATGTGTCATTGGCTACTCAAATTTGCTAAGGTTGTGTTTTTCTATTCCTATGTGGTTATGGTCGGTTCTCATTAATGAATATATTGATAACATTACTAGCAAATCTGTTTGTCCAGAAAAGTTGGCAAAATTTTATTAGTAATGTAATCATGTCGTGTAGATTGAGCCTTCGTTTGGGAAGTGGGTTGGCTTTTTGGGTTTTTTGGCTATTTAAGCCTGACCTCAAAAGCTTGGTTTGGGAAGGACTTTTTGACTTTTTTTGTAAGAGAGTAGTGTAATGATTATGGGTTGGATGTGATGTTTTGTCTGTTGTGGCTCAAATAGCCTATTCTGTCTTTTGTGGCTCAAAGAGCCAAAAGAGCCTAAATGAGCTCTTCCCAAACGACACCTGAATTAATTGGTGTTGTGTTGATTTATATATAGAAAATCTAACCATAAATTAGTAATTCAAAATTAAATTTGAAGTAAAAAAATCTGGATTTATTTTCTTATTGCACAACACAATTCTTTTTTCTTTTATGTTCCAAACTATTTATTTATAACATGGCATCATTGACAGATAGTTTGAAATAAGCGATATAAATGATTTGGTATCCCCGCATCGTTAGGCTCGCGACCTACAAAGTTGGGCCAAAATAGAAAATACTTCTAGGTGGGTGAGGGCTGGGTTGTACGTCTAGGATGGATGGGTATAGATCTTTAAATTGACACGATTGCCTAGGATACCTCCATTATGGTAGGTGTGAGAATGTGATTTAATATGATATAGGGTTGGAGTTTAAAGCAATAAACCTATATGATGCGATTCTAAGTAGAGCTCTAAACGGTGGCATTGTAATAACCAAAGCATGTAGTTTATTTTCTATACTTTGTTTTCTATTAAATGAAAAGTCTAATTTGTCTTATTAACAAGTATCAAGAATCAATTCAAGAATAAAAAATATATTAATTAAATTTTTTTATGACGCAAGATGCTGTTTGATAACACTGAAAACTGAAACTTAAGAATTAAAAACTGTTTGCATAATTTTTTAAATTGAAAAACTATTTGATAAAAATTTAAGTGTTTAACTAAAATTAAATTGTTTCATATGTATAAGATTAAATTTGAAAATTATTTTCAAATTATATATTTTAATTTTTATATTGTAATAGTGGTGGTGGTAGTGGTGGTGTAGTGGTAGTGATATGATGGTGATGGTAGTGGTGGTGGCGGCAGCAGGCATGGTCGTGGTGGTAACGATATCTGTAGTGATGGTAGTAGTGACATGATGATGGTGGTGGTGGTGACGACGACGGGAGAGGTGGTAGTGGTGGCGTTGGAATGGTGGTAGTATAGGTAGTGATGGCGTTGGTAGTGTCAGTAGCATGATGATGGTGGTGATGATAGTGGTGGTGGTGGTGGTGACAAAGGTGACGATGATGGTAGTGGTGGCGGTAGCATGGTGGTGGTGCTGGTGGTGGTAGTAGTAGTGGCGATTTGATACTTATATTTAATATTTATAAATTCAATCAAAATTAAGTTTGTTTCGTATAACTTAAATTTTTCTTAAATTTTAACTTACATTTTGAGAAGCACTTAAATTTTTAAACGATATAAATTGTGATTATGAAACGGATTTAATTATCACTTAATATATTTAGTTTTATGTACTGAATCATGATTTTTCATTTTTTACACGATCTTGGTTGACAAAAACCAATGACCCAAGTGCCGTTGCTATGAATGTATAACTCGTCACTTGATTTTCTTTAAATTAATTTAATCTCACATGACTTTATTTATTAATGTATTATTATTTTTTCTTTTTCTTTTTTCTATGTGGGACAATATTTCATAAAGGCAAGTAAAAAAACATAAAGAAAGCTTTTAAAATCCCATAAATAACTCTAAATGTTTGAAAATATTTCAACCAAATCGACCATTGAATGGCAATACCTAAAAAGTATTCAACAAAATGATAGATATGAAGTGATTTCAAGTCGTGGCATTATAATCCAAGCTATCCAGTTGTTATTCTATCATTTTGTTTCCCATTAAATGGATAGTTTAGTTTGCCCTAACAACAATGGCAACATCTCTAGAAAAGTATTCAAAAAATATAAAATATATAATTAAATTTATTCATAATGTAACTCATATGATATTAGGTCCGTTCTGAAGGGGGAGTTGTGGCTCGGTCCGTTCTGTATTAGGTCAATGACTTGGGCCACATCTGTCTCTATTACCACATTCATTGTGCCTTTCTGGAATAGAATTGTCAGTTCTTGGTAGATGGCCCATAATTCTGCTTCCACACCAGAACAGTGGCCCACATAGCCATAGTAGCCCCATACCTATGTGCCAGCTTCGTCCCATAAGAGACCTTCAAAACCTGCTTGCCCAGGGTCACCCTTAGAGTAGTCATCAGTGTTGAGCTTTAGTGTACCTGCAACAAGAAAGCACCAATTAATAGTTATAGGGACTGTTGAGTTGGGGTGGAGGGGAGAAGCGAAAGCCTCTTCAATCTCATGAGCATAGGTCCAAATACTCTTGAGACTAGCTTGAATGGGATGGTTAACATTTTCAAAAACCATGAGATTGCAAGCTTTCCAAATCTGCCATAGAGTGACAGTGAAGAAACGGTACCGATTAGTTTCAAGAAATGCATTTTTATTTTTCAAATTGGAAACCACCCATTCTGCTAGAGGTTGTCTGCAACCCTCCTCCCACCATTTAAAGTCCTTAATTTTAGTCCATATAGCTCTGGCATGGGGGCACTCTTGAAGGAGGTGGCTTGAATCTTTACTGTAAAGGCCACATCTGGGGCATAATTCAGTGGGTGCCATATTCCTCTTGAACCGTCATATGATAAGTTTAACTATATAATAAGAAATGATTTGAGGCAAAAATATAGATGATATGGTGTTTGTATATTCAACATAACAATGTTCAAAGAAATGAATGTTTTATGTTATGTCGACTACCTTGTTTCAATTATATAGATTGACATTTCAAGTCAATTATAGATAATGGGCCCGTTTGGTAGAGCTGTGGAAAAGTGAATATAACTTATAGCCTAACAGCTTATAGCTTATAGCTGTGAACATAAGCTGATTTTTGACTTATAAATTAAGCTTCTCCTCCCCCACTCAAAAAATAAGTTGATTTTTGACTTACAAAAAGCTATAAGTTATATTGTTAAGCTGAACCAAACACATCAAAATAGCTTAAATTAAGCTAAAAGCTGAAATAAGCTAAAAATAAGCCCTACCAAACAGGACCAATATTTAAGATGAACTTATAAGATGACATTAGACATCTTCATCGTAGAGGCTCCACATCAATTGTAAACATTATGATTATAGATAATATTAGACACTTTCATTATGGAGGCGTCTTTGGATTTGAATCCATAAGAACAAAACCTGTTAGATTGGGCCATTGGGCGATAGCAAATAATAATTTTGGATATGAGTTGGGTTGGGGACATCACCCCTAAGGTTAGTGGGTGGAGTTGGATCCCATATCATTAAGTATATAGTAAATTAAAAGTTGATATAGATAATACCATATTATTATAGATACAATTGTAATAATTTCTTTTGAGTCTCAATTATTTTTTTTAATTGACACCAAAATTAAACAATTTGATACATTAATGATTGACATCCCAATTGACATGAAAACTTGGAGTTTGACAACCAAATTAAACCATTTGATACATTAATGATTGATAAAAATTAAATGGGCAATGGGCCTAATTGCTCACATCATGCACGTGTGAATATTGTGAAATACATTAGTGCATATTAGCTTGACGCTTGATTCTTTTAACATTAAGAAATTTTTTTGTAACTTGATTTATTAGTGCATTATTTTTCTTATCTATTTTTTATGGGGGACAATACCTTATAAAGGCAAATAAAGAAGCATGAAGAATACTTTTAAAAACTCGAAAAATAATTTTAAAATATTCCATCAAAGTCAATCATTGAATAGCATTACTTAGGAAAATGTTTATATGATGCGATTTCAAGTCAGGATCCAAGCTATGTTCTTCTTCTATGATTTAGTTTTTTGTTAAATGGAAAGTCTAGTTTGTCTAATAGAATATTGAGAAGTTAAATATATGAATCAAATTTATTTATAATGTAACTCACATTCATCTTATATAATTTAAATCTACGCATAGTATATAGATACATGAAGTATGTCACATTGGCTATTCAAATTTGTTGAGGTTGTGTTTTTTTATCCCTATGTGGTTATGGTTGATTCTCATTAATGAATATATTGATAACATGACTAGTAAATCTATTTGCCCAGAAAAGCTGGGCAAAACTTCATAATGTGATTTTGTGGTGTAAATTAAGTTGGGCAAAACTTCATAATTGTGACCATAAATTAATATTTCTAAATTAAATTTGAAGCAAAAAAAAATCGGAATTTATTTTCTTGTTGCGCAACACAATTCCTTTTTTCTTTTTCTTTTTTTTAAAACTTTTTTTCCTTCCATGTTCCAAACTACTTATCTATGAGTTTAATGGCATTGTAGATAGATGATTTGAAAAAAGGCATATAAATGCTTTGGTATCCTGCATCAAACATAACAATGTTTAATGATTGCCTTAGGTTATCCCAACTTCCTTATTTTAGTTATATGGGTTGCCTTACTACATCGATTGTAGATAATATTTAGAATAGACTTATAAGACAACTGTGGGGACATATTTTTTGAATGACAACACGTGCCCAAGGTGGCACTTGCCAGTCGAGGTGCCACATGTCCTGGTCATGATGCCGAGATGATCTCAGCCAGGCCAAGGTTATCTGCAGAGATTCTGGAATCTGGGATAAACGGATAAGTTATAAGAGTCCTAGAATGGGGGAGGACCTCAGCTTGGATAAGGATAAAACTCTTAGGGAGTTTATCTTTATCTATTGGAGAGTTTAGGGTGAGCATTGGGCCAGAGTCCAAGGGAAGCTAGGCTTCTACAGGGATCAGGTTAGTGCTGACTATAAAAGTAAGGCATCCTTATGGGTCTAAGGTACGCTTTTTGTTTCCTGGCTAGTGAGTTAAAGCACTATTTGCTAT
Source organism: Camellia lanceoleosa (assembly GCA_025200525.1). Lineage (NCBI taxonomy): Eukaryota > Viridiplantae > Streptophyta > Magnoliopsida > Ericales > Theaceae > Camellia > Camellia lanceoleosa. Next base: position 65,522,945 of record CM045764.1, read on the forward strand.
CTTTGAGAGATAATTGAGTACTGACTTGATCGTCGGGTGAACAAACCACCGCTGGAGTCTTATCTTTCTGTGACAGGTCATTCGGGCGCAATCTATTCTACCGGTGTTCTCCAGCTGAGTACCTGTTTGGTAGTGTGGTCAGAAAACAGCACACACAATTTGGCACGGTCTGTGGGAAAGAAAGGAGAATAGATGGCCAACGACAGATAGAAAGAGAAGATTGGGGACGACATGCCTACTCGAAGTGGTAAACACTTTGATCCTAACGTAGAGAAGGATAACTGCAACGAAGAAACTCGGGATCAGAATCTCGGAGAGAAAAACGTTGGCCAGGAGGGAGACGTACAAAAGGAGGCAGACCGAGGTGGGTATTATAATGAGGACGACCTCTAGGTATGGAAAGATAGATGCCTACGGAGGGACGGCGAGATGAAGAGAATGGTGAACAAATTGGTGGACCTACAATCAGTCGTCAATTTTATGATGCAGAACAACGTCATGCAGCCATCGTTTCCGTTACAAGATACGCCGATTCCAGCGGCCAACAAAAGATGCCCAAAAAGGGGGGTAGAAAACAATTCCTACAGTCCCTCAGCACGACAAGACCAAGGAACATTCTCATCGACCTTCATGGGAGATCGGGCGAGGAGAGTCGATAAAGGGAGAGTCTCGGAAAACACATCATACCAAAGAAGCCTATGCCAAAGAACATTGGCATGCTCAAGGGAAGGAGCTTTGTTTGGACACAACTAATGGAGGAAGGTCCAAGAGGACTCAGAACGACACTGGGAGTAGCGCACCAAAGAGGCTAAAATCCGTTGATAGCCGAGCTCCTAGACGGACCAAAGAGGATTTGAGAGATTACGTCTAGAGGAAGCGACAAGATGCTGAGGTAACCTCTCCGGTTAAGCCGAGAACGCCGTTATCGGTAGAATTGGACAAATTTGAAGCGCCGAAAATGTTCCACATGCCGAGATTCCAAATATACGATGGTAAGTCTAACCCTAACTTTCATGTCGGCTTGTACCTGAACTCAATGGCATTGTACACCAGGAGTTGCTCTGCAAGGTGTTCCCCTCATCCTTTGGGGAAATCGCATCAGATTGGTTTCACAAGTTGCCGAAAGAAACTGTGAAAAGCTGGAAAGGCATGGCTGAGATGTTTGTGGCCAGGTTTGTAACAAACAAACTACAACTGTTGAGGGTGGACTGCCTGATGGCTCTAAGAATTGGCAAGAATGAAAGCCTCAGGGCTTATGCCAAGAGGTATTATAAGGTATTCAATTGAATACCAGGGTGCAACCAAGAGGTGGCAGTCGTGTCTTTCAAGAATGGCTTGAACGATGATTGTCTGCTTCAAAAATCGCTAGCAATGACACTGCCAAAAAGTATGGAGGAACTTATGGCCAGGATAGAGCAGTATGCGAGAGCTGAGAAAGACACGCCGGGGACAAAGGTGTCAAAACAAGAAAAGAGAAACGGCTCGCTGAAGCGAGGCCGAGGTAACACTGGATACAACAAGCAAGAGACAGGACTGAGGGCTACACAGGTAGTAACAACCGTATTCTGAATTCCGATTTACAAAGTCTTGGAAAGAATCCGGAATCAGCCATATTATAGAGCGCCAGAGAAAATTCCTGGAAAATTTATGGGAAGAAGTCTAGGGAAGCACTATGTCTACCATAATGAGGATGGGCATCTAACTCAGGGGTGCAGAGACCTAAAAACACATCTGGAAGACCTGGTAAGACAAGGTCATTTAAGGGACCTAGTAGATGAGGCCAGGACGAGAGAGGAACAAGCTAGACTGCCTCAGGCTCCAGCAGCACCACCCCAGCCAACACCACAACCGTAGGCCGGCGGACCTGGAGTGATTAATGTGATTCACTCAAAGGTGAACGAGAACGAGATACGTAGGGAAACTCAGAAGGTAAAACACTTGCAACATGTGTATCAGGTCCGGCAAAAAAGACTAGGATAGACGAGTACCAGGGACCAATGGTGTCCTTCACTGAAGATGATCTAGACATGGTGCAACATCCACACAACGACGCCCTAGTAATATCTCTCAAAATTGGAGAGTGCCAGGTAAAACGCATCTTAATTGACCAAGGCAGCTCTCGTGACATCATGTATGTCAGGTGCTACAAGGAGCTTAGCTTTCACAAAGATGATTTGGAACAGTCCAATGGTCCAATGGTTGGGTTCAATGGAACGCCAACATGGCCCCTAGGAGTAATAAGTTTAGAGGTGCAAGCTGGCACCAAGAAGGTAAACATGGAGTTCACAATAATTGACACCTCCTCCTCTTACAATGTTATCCCAGGAAGGCTATGACTGCATTCAATGGGGGCTATTCCGTCAACACTACACTAGCTGTTGCGGTTCCCAACAGAGCATGGAATTGAGAAGGTCAGAGGGGATCAGGTGCAGGCAAAGAATTGCTCCATGGCAGCAATAAAGTCCACCTACAGCATGCGAGGAGCAGAATCAACAGAAATTGAGGACGAGGACATGGAGGTCCTGGAGGACGTCGATAAAGAACCAACCGAGAAGAGTGATGAAGCCCTGAAGAAGATCTTAGTCCAGCAAGGGGATGAAGAACGCTTCTTCCTTCTTGGCTTAGGCTTGGCCGAGGAAGAGGAAAAATAGTTAGAGGCATTCTTGAGAGCAAACATTGAGGTGTTTTCCTGGACACCATACGAGATGCCTGGCATTGACCCCGAGGTCACTTGTCATAGAGTAAATATGGACAGGTCGGCCAAACCTATCATCCAGCGAGCAAGGAGGCCTACACTGATGCATGTTGAGGCAGTAGAAGAGGAAGTGAATAAACTTCTTGAGGCCAGAGCCATTCGAGAGGTAAACTACCCAACATGGTTATCAAACACAGTTGTTGTGAAGAAAAAGAATGGGAAGTGGAGGGTCTATGTGGACTTTACCAGTCTGAACAAGGCTTGTCCCAAAGACAGTTTCCCACTTCCCAAAATTGACCAATTGGTGGATGCCACCTCAGAACATGGAAGAATGAGCTTCCTGGACGCTTACATGGGATACGATCAAATAGCCATGTACCTCCAGATGAGGAGAAGACTGCATTTATCACCTCAAAAGGGCTGTATTGCTACAGAGTGATGCCTTTCGGGTTGAAAAATGCAGGAGCAACTTACCATAGATTAGTGACTAAGATGTTCAGACATCTAATAGGCAAAATAGTGGAGGTATACATTGATGACATGTTCGTGAAGACTAAGGAACCTGAAGATCATCTGGTCGACCTGAAAGCAGTCTTTGATATCCTGAGGACATTTCAACTCCGACTTAATGCGTCGAAGTGCGCATTTGGAGTTGGGTCAGGAAAGTTCATGGGATACTTGGTCACCAGAAAGGGCATTGAGGCAAGTCCAGATCAGATGAAGGCCATCTTGGAGTTGAAGAGCCCAACGTTAGCAAAACAAGTGCATATGTTGACTGGAAGGGCTGCAGCCCTAAATAGATTCATAAGCAGAAGTTCTGACAAATGCAAACCTTTCTTTAGTTTAGTGAAAAAAGCCACAGACTTCTTATGGACAGAAGAGTGCGAAGTCACCTTGGCCGACTTGAAGAAATACTTGACCACAGCTCCAGTTCTCTTAAATCCAGTACCTAGAGAGGAGCTGTTCTTATACTTGGCAGTTTCAGAGCATGTAGTAAGTGCAGTGGTAATTAGAGAAGAAAAGGGAGAACAAAGGGCAATTTACTACGTGAGTAAAACCCTAGCAGATACAGAGGCTAGATATTTACCCTTGGAGAAACTGACACTGGCCTTAGTAATGGCTTCCAAGAAACTGAATCACTACTTTCAAGCTCACAGGATTGTGGTATTAACTGAGCATCATTTAAAGTCCCTATTGCAACAAGGGTATTTGACAGGCAGGATAGCCAAATGGGCAGTGGTGTTGTGCCAATACGACCTAGAATTCAAACCCAGAACAACAATCAAAGGCCAGGTTTTTGGCCGACTTCGTGGCCGAGTTCACATCAGGCACCATTATACATCGGGCTCCGTTGAGCCGGGGTATACGATGTCTACGTAAACAAGAAGAAACCCAGCTGGGGATAGCAGAACAGAGGAAATAAGAGAAACTCAGGCCCTGTAGTGTTTATGTTGGCTACTCCTTCCGCCTGTTTGTTGATAGAAGTTCAAACTGACAAGGAGAGGGGGCAGGAGTAGTACTAGTATTACTGGATGGGCAGATGTTGGAACAATCCATTCATTTGGGGTTTAAGGCCTCGAACAATGAAGCAGAGCATGAAGCACTGATCTCAGGGTTGAAGTTGGCAGTAGTACTGGAAGCCGACGAGGTGATGGTCTTTTGTTCCAGCTTATCGTCAACCAGGCAACAGGCGAATATGCAGCCTGAGATGAAAGGATGATGGCCTATGTAAGAGAGGTGGACAGACTAATAGCCTTATTCTAGAATTGCCGACTACAGCAAGTTAGCCGAGATGACAATAGCCATGTATCAACCTGGCTAGTATAATGAAACTTGGAGAGGCAAGGACAATAATGGTTGACTATTTGTCAGGTCCAAGTATAGAACCACTGAACACAGAGCATGAAGCAATGTGTGTGGAGATGGGACCAAGTTAGATGGATGCGATAATAGTATTCCTTAGAGATGGGAAACTGCCAGATGATCACAAAGAGGCACACAAGATTAGACTAAAGTCGGCAAGGTTTAGTCTAACAACAAAGGGACATCTCTACAGAAGATCTTTTACTGGTCCCCTTTTGAGGTGTGTACATCCTTCACAAGTTGAAGACTCCCTATATGAAATACACGAAGGAGTATGTGGAAGCTACGCTAGGGGTAGGTCATTTGCTCATAGGGCCATTACTCAGGGGTACTGGTGGCCCTATATACAGAAAGATGTTGAAGCTTATGTCAGAAAGTGTGAGAAGTGTCAGAGGTTTGCACCTTTGATACACCAACTAGCATCGGATTTGAACCCAGTGTCCAGCCCTTGGCCATTTTCCCAATGGGGCATGGATCTTGTTGGACAACTGCCTCAAGCGACTGGACAAAGGAAGTTCCTGCTAGTGGCAACAGATTACTTCACCAAGTGGGTAGAAGCTGAACCCCTTGCAAAGATTCGGGACATTGATGTAAAGAACTTCATATGGAAGAACATCATCACCAGGTTTGGGATCACAAAGGCGATAATAACAGACAATGGTATACAGTTTGACAGTAAGCTAATCAAGAGCTTCTGTGCAAAGTATAAAATCAAGAACTACTATTCCACTCCAAACTTCCCTCAAAGTAATGGACAAGTAGAAGTATCCAACAAAACTATATTGGATGGGATTAAAAAGAGGCTTGAAGCAGCAAAGGGAAAGTGGGTGGATGAGTTGCCCAATGTACTCTGGGCATATCGGAGTACGTCGAGAAGATCAATTGGGGAGTCCCCATTCGCCATGGCTTATGACACAAAAGCAATTATTCCACTGGAGGTCGGCATCATAGGAATCAGGACCTTGGGAGTTAAGAATGGGACCAATGAGACATTCCTGGCCCGAGATCTGGATCTGTTAGAAGAAAGAAGGGAGAAAGTAGCAATTGAGCTGGGGGCATACCAGTAGTGTCACACCCCAAACTTGCCCCTAAAATTTCGGGCATGACCTACTCAGAAACAGACACTTATCTTACTATATAAAAATATCCGGGGCTTGAACGGAAGCATTACTATAATAGAATAACATGCATACACATCCATTGAGCTACTACAAATATGCCAGGACCACGACTCGGAATTAAACATCTAGTGAACATGCATTTGAGATTAAGTTACATACACATTTGCAAGTCCAGCCCAGAGGTTGGGCATATAATAAACATTAGATACAAATCGACTTCAGCCCACAAAACATTAGTACAAAATGACAAAGTCTAGCAAAACTGCACTAGCATGCAAAGGGCTTCTCCAAGTGCCTGTTGTCCTTAGGTTGACAAAAAGAGATGATAATGATGCTAGGACTGACCTCCAAGTTGATTACCTACAGAATCAGACAAAATTACAGGGTGAGACAAGCTCAGTGAATAATAATACTTAAGCAGTTTAATAACCAACTTTAACCACAATGCATAACAGTGCAGTCACAAAAATGAAATCCAAATAGTGAGTCTGATATTGTTTTACTTTCAGAATGGCCTTGGGCCTAGTATTACAGTTATAATCTGAAACGACCTTCGCCCGTAAATTCGTATCTTGAATGACCTTCGGCCCAGAATGTATAGAATAGCCTTTCGGCCCAGAATGTACAGAATAGCCTTTCGGCCCAGAAATATACAGAATGTAGTCAACCTTACATTGTCACCAAATTCCGATCAATACGTATGTTAATGTTGTGTTTAACAGAAAACAGAATGGTCATAACAGATATTAACGGTAAATAAATGTACATTCTGTATACTATTACTCATAGTGCTGTTGCGGACCGGTGGTTCCTCCTGTGGTGTGTTCTACACACATAGATAACACATATTAGTTTCTTCATTCTTTTAAACCATTTCTTGCATTTTTACATTTCAATTGCATGTACAATCATAAACAGGTATCAAACACAAATTCCGAAAAGAACTGAGGATTAAGCATGTAAAACAGAGTGAACGGGATTTCCGACCTGGGCCGCACGTGTGGCCACCCCCTCCGCACGTGCGGACATGTACCGCAAGTGCGGTCCCTCTCCACCGCTCGAGCGGCCGAAAGCAGTATGCTTCTAGGTTTGTTTTCCTTCCCTCTGCATGTGCGGCCTGGCCCCTGTTTGGCAGTCCAAAAATCATAAAAATCCTCTTTTTGTGAGCATTACCAAGGGCCAAAATTGATCTTCATTAAGGTCCAAAATAGTTCCAAAATCATTTCAAACACATGATGATTCCATATAACCTAGATCTTCAAGCAAGGATTGAGTTCAACATCATATAAATTCCATAACCAACACATAACCTTACACACTTAGAAACATATACACACATGGCCATAGCTACATATTTATACACATATGAGTTCCAATATGGCAATTCAAGAAACAAAAATTAAGTTAACACAAGCAAGTAGTAGAATCATTTCACCAATAAATCAATACACCCAAAACCCTCATTACAACTCTAGGGTACATCACAACAAGCAATTCCTTCTCCAAGTGAAAAAGAAAGGGTTGAATTTGAGAAACTTAGACTTACCTTGATCTTCACTATCTAGTTCTCCCTTCAATCTCACAAGTCTCTACCTCCTTTGATGAGCTACTCCTCACAACCCCTTTTTTTCTAAGTTCTTCTTCCAGGAGATTTTTCAATAAGCTTCTAAGTCAAAATGATCCAAGAACTTGATATATATAGAGAGATATTTTCGTTGGGCTTCTAAGTCAACATATCCAAAAGAGCTTTGGGTATATATAAATGTATATTTATGAGAGAATAAGACAAAAATTTAATCGTTTAAGCATCCTAAATTGAAATTTCGCAAACATGGTTAATATTACCTAAAAATTATGCTGGTCACAGATATATAATCAATTTCAGAAAATTAAGTCTCTAAGGCATCCAATTTCGGATTCAAATAGTTTAAGTGCGACAGATAATTTTCTTATTCAACAGATAGGAATCTATATTTCCACGTTTCACTTAATTCAACGTAATTTCACACAGAATTTCACAATAAGCATTCAAAAGCACAGAATAGAGGACCGAAAAGATACTAGAATCATGTACGAGGGTCGGGTTATTACAAGTAGCAGCTTGCTAGGGCTTACAACAAGAAGGTCAACCCACAAGAGTTTCAAGTTAGGGACCTCGTCTTGAGAAAGGTCGTCGGCAGCAAGAAGGATCCTAGAGAGGGCAAGCTTGGCCCAAATTGGGAGGGACCTTATAGAATCATCTCGGTCCTGGGCAATATGGGGCATATCGACTTGAAGACAGTGCAGGCAAAGAGTTGCCAAGGCCCTGGAATACTTGCAACCTGAAGTTTTTCTATCATTAGATTTTTTTGTTTTTTAAAGTTTTTTGTTATTAGCCAAAGTAATAAATAAAATTCTAGCTTGATTTTTAATTTCAAACTTGTGTAATACAACTAACCAGTCACTTGGCGATGTTTCTAAGTGAAACATGACGAATAACTTAGACTTATTATATGACAGAGTTGAATTATACTTGCATATAATAGAGTTGAACTAAGTTGGCGATGTTTCTAAGTGAAACATGACGAATAACTTAGACTTATTATATGGCAGAGTTGAATTATACTTGCATATAATAGAGTTGAACTAAGTTGGAGATGTTTCTAAGTGAAACATGAGAAGTAACTTCGACTCATTATATGGCAGAGTTGAATTACACTTGCATATAATGGAGTTGAACTAACTTGAATTAACCTGGACTTGCCGTATCGGCATAATCAAACTCAAATTGAAATTAAGTGCATTTCAGTAAGGTTAACAGAGAAACCAAGGTTGAGAACCTCGGCTAGTCTTTGTTTGAATTTTACTTCGGCAATAACATCATAGGCATATACTTAATGTGGACATAAGTGAAACTTAAATTCACATTAGGGGGCAAGAAGTTGGAAAGTAATAAAGAACTTGGGACTTGTTGAAATTTTGTAGAAAAATTTACAAGTTAAGGCCAAGCCGATGTAAATTTGAAAGAAGTACATACGTACCTTCTGAGGCTGCCAGGTTGCCAAAACTTGAAGAATGGAAGACTGAAGTCTTGGTAGAAGACAATAAGTAAGGTGGCAAGTTTTAAATAAACACTTGTGAAAATATTTTTAGAAATGTTTTCAAGTGTTAAGCCAAGGCCAAGATAAATAATCAGCGGGTATATCCGAGGTATTTTACGCCGAGGAGATTGCACAGTTAAGGTGTACTCTGAAGACATGCAAATTATTCTAAGTATGGAATTATATAAGACAGTAAAGAAGAGACAAGCATTCAAACATTTAGTCAAAAAAGAGGACTTACATTCAAAAAGACAACTTGTTCAGATACAAAAGGGCACATCGGCCAAACTAAAGTTAAAACATTTTCCAACTTGTTCAGATACTTGTTCTTGAACCTTCATTAAGGTCATTTTGTGGTTTGAGCAAAGGTCCATCCTATTAGGCTTTGTTTGGCCATTTTTAGTGCCTTTGCTTAAGACCTCCTTTGCTTGGTGTTCTTGGCCTTCTCACCACTGAAAACCAGTGGTTTTTCAGTGGTGAGGGAGGTGTTTTTTAAGTCTCAAAAAGGGGAGGGACACCCCTCTCCCCTTGGCCCTTTGTTTGCCTTTGTTCTTGACCTAAAGGGTAGCATGTGTGCATGCTTGCATTTAGCTTCATTTCAGATATTTCTTGAGTGCTTTAGGTCATGTTTGATCTCTGTTTTAGGTTAGATTTATAGCCTTTAACATGTATCTCATGCTTGCTTTGTAATGTTCCTTTATGCTTAAAAGAATGCCATGCTTTTGAGCCATGTTCTTTGCATATTGTAGTTTGGTTCCATGAGGGTATTAGCATCATATTACCATGTTTGAGGGTCGTAAGGCACTGATTTAGTCATGTATAGCATGCTTGGTTTGGTTGTCTTGCATTTTGGCTTGTAGGCCTTACTTGTATGAAGCTCTAGCATGCATGTTTGCTTGTTTTGACTTCATTTCAGAGCTTTTGTGGGTGTCTTAGGCCATGTCTAACCTCTGTTTTTGGTCGACTTTGTAGCCCTTAACATGCCTCTTATGTTTGCTTCGAAATGCTCTCTTGTGCCTAGAAGTATGCCATGTGTCTAAGCCATGATTCTTGCATGTTTTAGCTTAGTTTCATGAAGGTATTAACATCCTCTTGCCTTGTGTAGGGGTTGTGAGCCTTTGTTTTGGTCACATTTGGCATGTTTCACATGGTTGTTTTGTGTGATGGCTTACAAGCCTTGAGCATGCGATCCATGCATATACATTTACCAAGCCATTTAAGCAATTTGGAGTCTTTTACCATGTTATTTCAGACCCTAATCCATGCCCGCATCCTCAAATTTGTCACCTCTTTTTATGCTTTAAGGGCATGTCCTTTAGGCCTTGAAATGTGCATAATATATGCCCCATGCTTTTGGGTTGTTTTGGGGCTACCATATGTGGGATTCGGGTGTATTTTTGCATGATAAAAATCTGTTTGTGGTTGTCCAACACGTGCCATGAGTGGCCATGTTAATGGCATTTAGATGCTCTACTTGGTGCTTTAGATTTAGGCCCATCCACTCGCATGCTTGTATGACATTTTGCTTTGGTTTTGGAGCCTATTTTCCTACTGTTTTTGGGGAAGTTTGAGGCCTCCCCCATGATGGTTAAAGCCATCATTGCATGCTCAGTATGTGCTTGTTGCATACTTGGTCCACTAGGTGTTGTAGTATATTGGTCCCATGGCTTGATTGGCTCATTTTTGTATGCCACTTATACTTTGCATGCCCTAGCATTTTGTACGCCTATTGTGTTGGTTGTTGAGTACTTAGTGTATTTGCACCTTGCATGTTACATTGCATTTAGCATGTTGGCATCCTAGCATTAGGTTGCCTCATTTGAGCCATGTTGCATTCATACATTCCATGGCTTAGCTTGGGGATTGTCAAGCCAAGCATAGGATTGAGGGGAGTTCACACTCCAAGTGGTGCAACTCACCTCAATTCTCGGTCACCAAGGCCTTGGACTAACACATGATAAAGCTTTGGATTTCATTTGTTTGTGTTGCATGCATTTACATCAAAATGCAACCTTGGTTCTTTAGGCCACCATGCATCAAAATGCACTATTGATGGCCCAAGAACCAAGGGTCATGCCTCCTTGAGTCCCCAAGCATGATAGGAGGCATTGACCATGCTTACATATGCCCCAAAATCCATGCCATGCATTCTTTGTCTTCTTCTTCATTGTCAAACCTGTCTGCGAGGATTTTCTTCGGCGGCAGTATAATGTGCCGACCGGCACTATTTTTGTGCCGATAAACTCCACACGCAGCCGGTGGTCAATTGGAGCAACCGGTGATCACTTCCCGCAGCCGGTGGGATACTTTAGACCATGTGGGAGGTATTCCAGAACTTTGGGAATTTTTGGAGAGACAGGACAGTAGGAACAGAGGCATGGTGCGGGTTCCCGGGCAAGGCGGGCATCGAGCATGCATCATTCGCGCATCCCGAGGCGAGGGGCTGTGGCCTCCCTTTTATTTCACATTTATTTATTCAGTAATTAGAATTTGTAATATTTATTCATTTATTTTGGGACTGTATATTCTTTCGGTCCCTCCGAGCGAGGGCAAAGTTGTAATAAGTGTATGTGAGTGGGTGTATGTCTTCCAATCCCCATTTCTTTCTATCCCTTTTATTTACCCGCTTTCGATGGTAGATTAGGGCATGTTTATTTTAGCATACCTTATGCAATGCATGCGTGCATCCATGCATTTGTTGACATGCACCGGGCTCGGTACATCATACAAACTGCATTTCAATTTTCAATTCCAAATTGAATACGTGCTACACGCGCATTTCACATGCTATGTTTAGGGTTAGCCGAGCCTACTCTAGATTGCATCTATGCCTGTGTTGCATTAGCCACTTAACATGAACTAGGTCATGCATGTTTGCTAACTAGTTTCTTGTTTTGGCACGGAGTATGATGTAAGTTTTATGCTTTAGCATGTCGCATGCGTGTGAATGTTAACATGACAGTATGCCTGCCATGCGGCTAAGTGCTTATGTGATAAACTGCTTGAATGCCTGTGGGTGGAGGTTGGATTGCCTGAGTTGGAACAACTCGTTGAAATTCGAATTTTAGCCTACTTGCAAGTAGCAAAAACTAACGCGTTTTTCGAGACAAAACGGATATGCAATGCTTATTTCCAAATTAGGCAATCTAGTCTATACTTTTGTGTTGTGCGCATTACGTAGTAAATTCTAGGCTAATAATCGGAATAAGAACGCATAAAGTTTTCAAAAACGGATATCACGGTTAGTAGAGGCCGGTCTTCGGACCGGGCGAAAGGGGGTGCTCATAGCTGACCTTCCCCGATTGTACCCAAGCTCCCGAGCCAAGACCACTTTGGTGATGATGGACATGTGGCCTTCGGCACCGAGTCAGGGTTTCCTAAATTTCCCATTTTAAAATATTTAGGTGGCGACTTTGTAATCTGGCAAAGCAGTCCATGTTTGGCACTACTTTTTCAAAAATCTGTTTTTCTTCAAAACGATTTGCCGGATCTGGACTCTTTGGTTCAGATTTAGAACCGTGACACAAATTGAGTCCGAACTGTTAGATAGAAGCCCACGGGCGCGTCTACAACTAGCAGCCTCCTTGGTCTTGTGGACCAGCTCCTTCTTCATTTCCTCTGTTTGCATCGCAAAAGAGTGGGCATGCTAGATCGCCTAGAAGAAATGCAAAGAACAAAGTTACTAAATTCAGTAAAGTGTGAAAATAGAGAATGGAGAGTACCAAGTGTTAGGAGTTTACCAGTATAGAATGCTGCACCATCAGAGCGAAATTTTCATATTCGTTGACCTCAGCCATACGATTGAGGTCATTCGGAAGGAGTAGTGCAGTTGAGAGGGCAACGCCGACCTCGATGTCAGCAGCACTATCACTAGTCCTAACTGGTTTATCCTCAATCGTAATGGATGGGGCCCAAGGGTCATCAGCTTTAGTTGAACTCAAGGTGGTTGCAGATTCTGACCTCGGCTTTTTTGACCTAGTAGATTTAGAGAGGTCGTCCTCAGCAGGCCTCTTCTTGGCGGCGAAGGAACTCTTCTCGCCCTTAGCCAATTTTGAAATCGACAAGGTGTCCTCAGAATCGATCTGAGTCACCGTTGCCTTGGCTTGGGTCGTCTTCAGCCTCTTTGGCTTTGGTTTGGGCTGAGACTGTGAAGGTGAAGATTAGATTGTGACAATATTGGGTATATCGGCTAGGAGGTCATCAGCAACAGCCTTTTTACGACCCATCTCGTCAGCAGCAACGACAACGGTGACTTTAGTACTGAAGTGGATCGCTGGAAGTGCAGTTGGTGGGTTGGCTGGATCATAAGCCGACGCTTCAGCATTTCGGCGTCTTCAGCTATAAGTTTTGCCTACGGGGGCAAGAAGTGGAGCTCGACGTCAGCGTTGGTGCTAAGAAGGTGGAATCAGTTGTGGAGCAGAAGTTGATGGTTGTTCTACTGGGTCGGATGTTGAGGCTTGGTCAGGCCTTGGTGATGAGGTAATTGGGGGAGTTGTTGCTAAGGGTGGAGACTTGCTCTTGTTAGGGATGTCGGGAAGGATAGACTTATAGGTCGGGATGTAGTTCAGGAGCAGAGGAGCCTTGCGCTGATTAACAGGCAAGTCTAGCAACCTCTTGAAGTCTTTGCTGGGGAAGAATATCTTGCGGAAGTCTTTGGGAGGCTGAGGAAGGACTGCAAGTAAAAAACAGATATTAGAACATACAAAAGTATCAAAATAATAAAGGCTAGAAAGCAAGTAAAATGGTACTTGGCTCTTACCATTTCCCTCTCTTAAAACTGTTCATCTTTAGGAGTAGAGGTGAAGGTCATCATCTGGTGGGAACTCCTAGTTGCCCGAGATGATGAAATAATCGTCTCTAGTACCCTTGCTGGAGTTTGGGAGGTTCGCGATGAGTTTGTATTTTGTGGATGTAGCCCTTTTCTGACTTCAGGCCACACATTGTATAACAGTATTGGATATCGGCTAGGGTTATCCTAGCATTTTCTCGGCTAGCTAAGGCAATGATACCGTTGATGACTTTGTAAGAGTTAATGGCTAATTGCATTGGTTTAAGCTTATAGTAGTGAAGGACTTGGTGGAAGAGGATGTCAAGGGGGAACCTAAGCCCGTACTCAATGAAGGTTACTACTAAGAAGGGCATGGAATCGTCTTTGGACATGATGGAGTCCTCCTCTCCAGCCAACCTAAGATGAACATCGGCAGGGATGGAAAACTCTCGCCTAAAGTATTTAAGCTTCTCTGGGGTGTCTACCCTCCACCTAAACATACCCATGATGTCGGCTAAAGGGGAGGATGCAAGATTTTAGAAGAAAGGGGTTTGTGTGGGTTGAACGAACCTCGTCTAAAACCTATACAGGTATTGGGGCAAGAGTTTTTGAAGATCTAAGAGGAATTCGTTTCAATTTTTCCTAAGAATATGAGTTCTAGGGAAAATTCGAAACATAGAGCTACTACAACAGAGAATAAGAGCAAAAATCTGGAAAAAAGACACAAGAACAATAATTCAAACTCAAGAAGACAAGCAAGAATTCAAAGAACACTGTAATGAAGTGTGTGCAGGGGTGCAAGGCCAAGAACAGTGGCAAAATAAACAAGTGTATGAGCGGTGTGTGTATATGTATACTTAGAAAGAGATTGGCCAGAAACAAAATCATGAAACAAACGTGCTCAATACATGAATGATGGAATTCAACGCACAAGTAAATATTCAAGAGCATGAATAGGTTCGCAATGGTAGCAAACAAATACAGTAGAGTTTTAGATAAAACACAAATTGATAAGGGGGAAAGCAGTGACTTACCAAAAGGAGTGATGCTGGAGTGAGATTTGCCAAAGTTAGACGACGACGATAAATGGAACGGAGCGATGAATGATTCACTAAAAGGGATGAACGGAGCAAGTTGCAGAGCTTGAGAGCTTAAAACAATAGAGGATTTGGGAGATAAGTGTTAGAGAGAGAAAGCTTGGGAGAAGACGAAGATGCAAAAGTGAAAAGACGGAGAGACGGAGGCGTTTTTTGATCAAAACACAGAAAGGCGGCAAAATTGCAATTAGTGAGCTTAGGACAACGTGTCTGTCAGGCGGCATGCACAGAAGCGACGCGACCTGATGGCGCGTGTCAGGTACGGTTCAATAAGGAGGAGATGCATGGAGAAAACAGTTGAGTTACTGTGCTTAACAGTACGCGTGTAAAAACTCTTGGAGTTCTTGATTTAATGAAGTAAAGACCTCGGCTAGGGAAACGATCTTGGTTAAAGAACTTAGAAAACTTAGTTCTAAGGCAATGATAATAACAGACTACAAGTCTTGGTCATATAGAGCCGACGAATGATGACCTTGGTAATGGGGATAGAGCAAGCTTAGCCGACGTGCTATATGGACAAATGATATAGGTTCCATCACCTCAGGATGCCGAGATAATAGAACCTAGGGGGCAGCTGTGGGGACATATTTTTTGAATGACAACAAGCGGCCAAGGTGGCACTGAAATGCCAGCCGAGGTGCCATGTGTCCTGGTCATGATACCGAGATGATCTCGGCCAGGTGTAGACGCGCCTGAACGTCCCGGGAAAATCTTGTTTTGTTCATTAGGCTCACTACAGTTCGGACTCAAATGTCACGGTTTTGAATCTAATCTCGCAAAGTGCAATGCAAGACTGATAAATTACCAAAGAGTCCAAATCCAGCAAATCGTTTTGAAAAATTGATTTTTAGAAAGAAGTGCCAAACATGGACTGCTTTGCCAGATACAGAGTCGCCACCTAAATATTTTATTTTTGGAAAATTTAGGAAACCCTGACTCGTGCCTAAGGCCACGTGTCCGTCATCACCAAAGTTGCCTTGGCTCGGGAACTTGGGTACGAGAGGGGAAGGTCATGCAATGAGCACCCCCGCTCGCCCAATCAAAAATCGGCCTTTACTAACATGATATCTTGTTTTTGAAAACACATGTGTTCTTATTCCAATTATTAGCTAGAATTACTATGTGATGCGCACAACACACAAATATAGACTGGATCGCCTAAGTTGGAACAAAACATCTCATGTTTGTTTTTGAAAGCGGTTTGCTACTCGCAAGTAGGCTAAAATGCAGATTTTGCCACCCTCAAGTGGGCTTAGAAAACATGGTGATTTGCCACTCTCAAGTGGGCTTAAAACTTGCATTTCGATGAATTGTTCCAATTCAGGTAATCCAACCTTCACCCACAGGCATTCAGGCAGTTATATCACATAAGCAAATAGCCTCATGGTAAGCATGCTATCATGGCAGTCGCTCACACACATGCAAGG
This sequence comes from Camellia lanceoleosa, assembly GCA_025200525.1. Lineage (NCBI taxonomy): Eukaryota > Viridiplantae > Streptophyta > Magnoliopsida > Ericales > Theaceae > Camellia > Camellia lanceoleosa. The sequence goes on from CM045764.1 coordinate 65,538,996, forward strand.
ATGCTAAAGCATAAAAGCTTACCGAGTACTCCGAGCCAAAACAGAAACTAGTTAGTAATCAATGCATGATCCTAGTTCATGTTAAGATGGCTAATGCAACACATGAAAAATGCAACTGAGATAGGCTCGGCTATTCTAAAATGTCATGTGGAATGCAATTTGATTCATGTATTCAAGCAAGAATTGAAATACAATGCCGTTAGTATGATGCGCCGAGCCCGGTGCATGCAAGACAGATGAATGAATGCAAACATACGAGTATAAGGATGCTAATTGAAACATGCCCTAAAACTAACCATCATAAGCTAGTACATAAAAGGGAGAAAGAAATGGGGGTTGGAAGACATGCATCACACACACGCACACTTATTACAACAGTTGTGCCCTCTCGACGGAGGGTCCAAATAAATAATACAAAACCAACTAGCTAATCTAATTAAAATAGTTATTACACAACCACAATGAATAACAAATTACAGCTAATTATTACATAACTCTAACTAATTAACAAATTAGCTAAGTAAGCAACTAAACTATCATGCAAACTACATGAAACGGACTGCCTCAGCTCTGCCTTGGATGATGAAGGATGCATGCATGCTTAAATTGCCTTGTTCGGAAATCCCTCACGATGCCCCGACTTGCCTTTGTTTGCAATTGACCTCAGAACACTGCACAAGGCTCCAGAAGGCTGAAACTCCACCATGGGAATCTGTGGGAAGGCTGCTGAATAGCTATTGGCCTTGGAGCCCACCTGCCGACCACCTTTTGTGGGAGAAACCAAAAGGGGTGGTCGGCCTGCCAGAAAAGCTGGTCGACCGACCAATTTTTGCCTCTGGTTTCTGGTTTTCTGCAACAAGGAGCAAGAGAGAGGCGTGGCAAGATATTTTCAACATATGTGTGCACGAACACTCTCCCCATCATTGTACAAGCTCAAGGGAGTGTAGGTCTCGATCCTCGGGCCACCAATCATGCATCTCGATGCATGATGGCCGAGGAACCGAATTGCACAACTTAATATAGAATGAATGCACATATGAACACATAAATGCCTAAACTCCATCATGTGTAGTCAAGAGTGTCGGTGACCGGGAATCGAGGCACATTTCGTCACTTTGAGTACAAAACGTCCCTCGTTTCCCGTGTTCAGACTAACTCCTATTCCGAACATAATGCAACAAACAATGGCATGCACAATGCGACTTTAAGTATGCAACCTAAATGCTATGCAACTAAGTGATGCAAACATGCAAAGGATGACATGCAAACATGCAACTAGCATACACAATGCTATGAACTAACAATGGAATACTCAATGCACGTGGTACTTAGCATACACAATGCACCTAAGAACTAACATACATAATAAGATGAACAAGGCATGCACAATGCAATGATCAATCATGCGACATGTGGCATACTCAATGCTATGGAATATAATGGCATACTCAATGCAAAAATGGACTTAAACCAAAATGACTGGGCCTCAGCCACACCCAAATCAGTGGCCAAACAAGATGAAAACAAGATTCCAACAACTCATGTTAGCATATACAATGCAAGGACCTAAGCCCAAGGGCACAAAATGCAACTCTACAAAAGCATTGAAAGGATGAAATATGGCACACAACGACACATGTTCCAGCTTTGAAATGACATACAAAATGGCTTCGAATCATGCAAGCACCTCACACAATGCGTGTTGAAAGGCTCAAGTACCAAAGCTAGTGAATCACATTACACTATAGGCATGCAAAGCAATGCTCAAATGATGAAACCAACCCCAAACAAACCCTATGCAGGCCCAAAACAGTAGCAAAATGGGTTGGGATGATTGCTTGAAAGGTGCAAAAGTGAAGCTCATGCAATGGCTCGCAAATAGGGCATAAATGCACAACTCTAAAGAGCACTTAAAGCATGGAAAATAAGGAAGTGTAGCATCCCTATAAGCTCTGAAATATCATGCCCAATGATGCCAAAACATGTAAATAGCTCAAGTTAAGCATGCAAGGGACCTCCAAACTCAATGCTAGTCAATGCTATTACACAGCAACCATACATGACAAGCATCATTCGACCAAGGGACCTCAAAACAGAGCTAAGGCATCCCAAAATATGAACAAAATTAGTTTGAAGTATGGCCAAAATATGCTAGAATGGAGGGCCAAAACAACACGCATTGTGAGCTAGTGAGCATGAGTTACACTACAAGCATATGAAGCATGTGAAGGACTACAAAAACAAGCAAAAAAAGAGACATGGCATGCCAAATAATGGCCAAAAACCCACTGAAACAAGACCTACACATGCAAGAATGACATGCTCCTTTGATCTGCTTGGTTTGAAGCAATTGTGCTAAAACTGCCCCTAGCAAAAAGATAAATAAAGCAATAAGGAAATAAATAACCAGATAAATGAACAGTATAACAGCTTAAAATAAATACACAACACACAGCTGGGCATAACAACACACGGTCGATAAGCTGAATACACATTGTCCTCAAACACTGATCACTATCCCTGAATCACTTTGTCCAAGATCGAATCGATACCGCAGGAATAAGCGATTCTCAAACACTGACTGATGCCCGCAGGCCTGATGCCCCAAACTCGTAAACTGAGATATGCATTTCCCTGTAGAGACGCACCGTAAAAGCACATAACAGATAAATGAGAGCCAAAACACCCATATGTTGGGGTAGGGTTTTCCTATCCTATTTTGTCAGGAGCTAGGGTTTCACTACGCACGCAGCGGTTTCAAACAACCTATAATCGGGTAAGCAGCCTGTCCTAATTTGGAATGGTCACTATGGATTCCAAATATGCACTAGGGCGAATGGTCAAAAAAAGGGTGCCCCGGTAAAACCGGGGTTTGTGTTCCCATACTGGCAAAGCCCGTAACCGGTAAGCCTTATGGCACAATGCATTTGGCAAACCACTCAGGAATAGCAGATGGCAAACACGATGTCCTAGGCACACCAATGCACATGCAATGCAAAGAAACACATAAGTGTAATCAAAACCAGATATCATGAGTTCAAGTCAAGTTCTCTAAATCCCCAACAGAGTTGCCAGAAACTGTAGACGTCCCTGAACGTCCCAGGAAGGAATCCCGTTTTGTTCATTTTGGGCTCACTACAGTTCGGACTCAAATTGTCACGGTTCTCAATCTGAACCAAAGAGTCCAAATCCGGCAAATCGTTTTGAGAAAACAGATTTTTGAAAGAAGTGCCAAACATGGACTGCTTTGCCAGATACAGAGTCGCCACCTAAATATTTTATTTTTGGGAAATTTAGGAAACCCAGACTCGTGCCTAAGGCCACGTGTCCGTCATCACCAAAGTTGCCTCGGCTCGGGAACTGGGGTACGATTGGGGAAGGTCACTTCGTGAGCACCCCCGCTCGCCCGATCAAAGATCGGCCTCTACTAACCATGATATCTAGTTTTGAAAACATTATGCATTCTTATTATGGTTATTAGCCTAGATTCACTATGTGATGCGCACAACATACAAGTATAGACTTGATCGCCTGAATTGGAACAAAACATTTCATGTTTGTTTTTGAAAGATGGTTTGCTACTCGCAAGTAGGCTTAAAATGCAGATTTTCCTACCCTCGGGTGGGCTTAGAAAACATGGTTTTGCCACTATCTAGTGGGCTTAAAGTTCACAGCGGATGAATTGTTCCAATCCAAATAACCCAACCTTCACCCATAGGCATTTAGGCAGTTATATCACATAAGCACATAGCCTCATGGTAAACATGCTATCATGGCATTCACTCACACACATGCAAGGATGCTAAAGCATAAACACTTACCGAGTACTCCAAGCCAAAACAGAAACTATGTTAGAAATCCAGGCATGATCCTAACTATACAAAAATGCCTAATGCAACACATGCAGGAATGCAACTAAGATAGGCTCGGCTATTCTAAACATGGCATATGGAATGCTTCAGCTACCATGTATTTAACTCGGAATTGAAATACAATGCAGTGAATATGATGCGCCGAGCCCGGTGCATGCAAAATGGATGAATGCATGCAAACATGCTATCATACTATATGCTAATTGAAACATGCCCTATTCTAACCATCATAGACTGGTAAATAAAAGGGAGAAAGACGTGGGGTTAGAAGACATACATCACACGCACGCACACTTATTACAGTTGTGCCCTCGCTCGGAGGGTCCAAATAAATAATATACAGTCCAAATGAATAGTACAGTCCGAATAAATACAAAATCCTAATTAATTAACAAATTAACCTAGGAAAGCAGGTAAATTAGCATGTAAGCCCATGGACCGCCTTAGCTCTGCTCCAAATGATGAATGATGCATGCTTGAGTTGCCTTGCACGGAAATCCATTGCGATGCCCCAATTAGCCTCTGTTTACAATTAAGCCCGGAATATTGCACAAAGCTCCAAAAGACTGCCGGTTTCTGATTTGCTACAACAAAGAGCAAGAAAGGGGCATGGCAAAGTATTTTCACATATGTATGCATACATCGATCCTCGTGCCACCAATCACGCATCTTGATGCATGATGGCCAAGGATTCGAATTGCACAACTCGATGTGAAATGAATGCACATATAAACACAACAAGGCCTAGACTCCATCATGGTTAATCCGAAGTGTCGGGGACCGGGAATTGAGACACGTTCCGTCACTTGGAGTACGAAACGTCCCTCGTTTCCCGTGCTTGGGCTAACTCCTATCCCAAACACAATGCAATATGCATGACATGCATGAATGCAATCTTAACTTGCAACCTAGCATACGCAATGCTATGAAATGGCATACACAATGCACAATGTAACATGGCATACACGATGCTCTAACATACAACCTAGCATACGCAATGCTATGAATTGAAATGGCATACACAATGCATAATGGACTTACACCGACATGAGTGGACCTCAGCCACACTCGTATCAGTGGCCATAAGATGAAAATGAGACTATCGAAATGCGTGCACACATACACGCAAACCGAGGACCGAACCTAAGGCATAGTATGCAACTCTAACAAGGCATGGCAAGGCATGAAACATGGCATTCAAACATGCAAATTCCAGCACTGAATCATGATGCAAAATGATCTCGAATCATGGATATATGTCATACAATGCATGGAATGGTCCCGAAACTCAAAACTAGGCACATATATTGACTTATAGCTATACAAAGCATGAATTATTTGACCATGAAGCACAAAGACAGAGCCAAGGTAGTCCCAAAACATGAACATTTTTAGTTTAAAGCATGACCAAAAGATGCTAGCATGATGGACTAAAATAGCATGCAACTTTGACTAGCAAACATGGTTTACATGGCATCTGCATGAAGCGTACGAGAACTCATCAAACCAGAAAAAATAAGTGAACAAAACATGCCAAAACATGCCCAAATAACCACTGAAATGCAGCCAATGCATGCAAAAATGAGGGCCTCCTTTGGAAGGGCATACAAGCGGTTATTAAGCACATACATCAAGGACACTTAGCATAGCCAAACTAACTCTGGAAATGAGTTATGGGGGTCTTAAAACCCACTGAAAAGTGATAGAAACAAAGCTTGGAAGCTTGCAAATAGGGGGTCCTTTGGAAGGCCAAAAAGGCCACCAAACATGACAAGGAGAGAGGGGGTCACCCCCCTCTGATTTTGGCCTTCAAGAATACACCTAAGCCACTAAAAATTCATTGGATTTCAGTGGCTAAGAGGCCAAATCGTGGCCAATGCAAGTGTTCTAATGCATAGCCCTAATCATGAAGAGATGAAGCATGCATAGGGGGAAGATGACCCCAAACAGAGGATAGACCTTAATCAAACATGAAGATGATATCAAAAAAAACTTTTTTTCAGTTTAGGTCGAGGTCCAAAAAGGCTCACAAATAAGGCTAATGTATCATGCAAAAACAGCCCTAAAAGAGAGATTGGACAAACAGGACAGTAAAAGGCCTCAAACAGCCAAGTGCCCTTCAACAAAGTTGAAGAAGGGCTCAAAACAAGATACTTTATAGTTTATGTCAAATCTCGAATATGCTCACAAGTAAGGCTACAATATGATGCAAAAATGGCCCTAAAAGAGAGATAAAGGGTAAGGGGAAGTAGATGGCCTCAAACAGCAAAGAGACCTTCAACAAAGTTGAAGAGGGGCTCAAAATAAGAAACTTTACTGTTTGGCTCGAAGCCCAAAATATCATGCAAAATAAGCCCTAAAAGAGAGATAAAACACAACGGGAGAGTAGATGACTTCAAAAAACAAAGTTTTCTCAAACAAAGTTGAAGAGGAGCTCAAAATAAGATCTTTTTCAGTTTATCTCAGAGCCCAAAAATGCAAGAAAAGGGGGCTAAAGTATAGGGGAAAATAATGCAAAAAAGAGGGAAAATAGAAGCTTCCCCTTGTAGAGCTGACCCTCAGCAACTTCTGGACCAAGAATGTGACTCCTCAAGCTCTTCAAGTGACCTCCAAGGTGCTGGAATGGATGAGGGATGTGGTAGGCTATGAGGTGTAGGGTAAAAAGGCCAAGAAAATGGGTGTTTGGAGGTTTGAAGTATAGATATAGGAGGCTGTATGTATATTTCTCAGCCCAAAGCTTCTAACCTTTGTAAAATGAGGTGGGGTGTTGGTTATATAGAGGGAGATGAGTGAGGCTTCTTGGAGAAGCTTTGAGAGGGGTTCAAGGCTTCTAAGAGAAGCTTGACCAAAGGGGTCAAGCTTTTTGAGGAAGCTAACCCAAAAGGGTCAAGCTTCCCCAAGAAGCTTGACCAAAAGGGCCAAACTCTTTTTAAAACCAAGCAAAGGGGTCAAAAACACCTTTAAAGGGGCCAAAAACAAAGACAAACCCTCGGGCATTGGATCTGGTGCAAAACAGCTGACACAGCTGGAATGCACCCGGAGAGACAAACCTGCCTCACCAGGTTCAAAAGGTCCAGGTGGCCGGCCAGCCACCTCCCCTGGTCGGCCGGCCAGGGGTCAAAAGGGACAAGAATAATTGCTGGCCAGCCACCCCAAAAAGTGGCCTCCCAGGTGAGTGCAACACAACTATGTAGAGAAAAACCAGAAAAAGTAACCCAGGAGAGAGAAAAACCAACTTTTTAGAGGGGTTCAAAAGGGTCAAGGACAATTGCTGGCCGGCCTACCCATATTGGTGGCCTCCCAGGTGTGTACAACACAATGATGTGGTGGAAAGTTAGAAAAAGTGGCCCGGGAGTGGGAAAAACCAGCTTTCTAGTGAAGAAAACGGGAGATGAAGAGCGATGAAGAAAAAAAAGCTAGCTTTTCAGAAAAATTGCTGGCCTCCCACCCTTCTACAACCTTCCTAACAATGAAAATAAGGTCTCCGCCAAAAAAGAACCAAAATCGATGCAAAACAAAGGTTCAGGGGCCAAAACGCGCGGCCTGGGGCCCCAAAAACTGACTATTAAGCACCGGAGGTGGCGTTTCACCACGAAGTTGGTCTCTCAAGCCACAGTGTCCCTCAAAAGGGAGGAAACAAGGTGTATGCCTAAAACCGGAGCAAACGGAGGGGGTTAAGCGGTCCCGAACCGAGGCACACGGCCGACGGCTCTAAAAATCGGGAACCGGGCTCCAAACAGAAAAAACGGCCTACGACCACGAAACGTAGCCTACGGCCACTGAGAGATGATCTACAAGACCTCTCCCTCCCATCAGGAAGAGAAAACAGCAAAAACAGGGCCTGGTTCGCAAACCGAGGCAAAGCACAAAAGAGTCCGGAAGTCCGGAGGCAAGGCTCGCGGCCGAGACTCCGCAACTTTAAAACGAGCACAATATACAACATCACCGAGCGCTCAGTTGGTGACGTCTAAGTTTTAAGGTTGGTCAAAAATGGGGTGTCTACAGTAACCAAGTAGTCATAAATTCATGAGATGAATAGTAAAATACATAATACATGGGTTAGCAACTTCCAAATCGATAAATCTCAACTCAACATACATTAATAATGTACTCCAAAATATAATTATACATTTATTTGTGTCTAACATCTATTAAATTTCAAGATTGAAAAGTCAATTCTATCCAAACATCATTTTTCATCAAAATCAAAACTCGGATTTTAATAAATTTGGGGCTTTTACCCCTTCCTTTATATATGTGATAGTTCTTAACATCAATACTCATAATTATAAGAGTTTATTTGAAATCTTGATAAAAAATTGGGTAAAATCCCTTTTTTGTTAGACATAAAACTCAATTTATAACTCAATCATCAAAATAAAGTATCATGGTCACAACAATACCACATAATCATCCTCAAAATAAAGAGATACTAGGTTAAAAGTAACCCTACCTCAAGAAAAAGAGCAAGAAAGCTAGACTTAGGAAGAATCCTTTGTAGAATTGAAATCCAATCGGTAGAAAGTAAGATCTTTATGTTGACTCCACTTCGTGCAAGGGATATAGCCTTGAATCTTAGTGAAACGAGAGATATTTAGAGAGAGAAATCTAGGGTTTCTGGAATTAGAGAGAGAGGAAAGAAGGAGGAAAATAAAAGTAAAGAAAATGAACCAAAAAGCAACTTTTAAGTTGTTGACATCGCGCAGACCACTCGAGCGGTTCTTTCATTGCTTGAGCAATGAACTCAAACTCTTAACATTTCGGTCTGCAAAGCAAAATACTAAATGCACCCTCCTCATCGTTTGATCAATAAACAAACTGCTCGAGCGGTCACCCTAGACTCAACTAGTCACACAGGCCCAGATCCAAAGGCATTTTCTGCACATAACCTTATTTCCATATGTATACTTTCATGTAACCTCTTACATTTATATTTCATTTACTTAAGTTTAAAATGTAAATAGGGAAATATCCCCCATTTGGATTCAAAAAAAAAAAAATCCAATTAAATCAAAAAATGGTTCACCCAGTTTTAGTACAAAAATAATTTTCTGACTTAAATTTTCAAGTTTGACATTAAAGTAAAGTGATTAATACCTCATAGAAAAATCCCATAAAATCAAATTAGACTAATTAATATACAAGGAATAATTGCTGTAAAAAATTATTTTCAAAATCATAAGTTTTGAAAAATCCAATTTTTACACTTAGAAAATTTTCAAGTTAAGTCCAATTTTGACAAAAACCCCTTTTAATGAAACTATCTCTATATAAAAAAGAAAGAGGGTCGGGTCTCAACCTGTGCTGTTAAAATCTCCCCCACTTAGAAAATTTCACCCCCGAAATTAGACACTTCAAGATTTAAAGTTTAGACAAACATAGACAAAACAGATATTAGAAATAACACTCCCACCAAGTAATCACAAAGGACCTCTATTCAATAAGTTTCTAGAAGAGTCCCAAAGCAAAGGATTTCAGGTGATGAACAAGAAATAATTCCCACAAAAGAAGATAAGGCAACAGAATGATATAGGGGTAGAATAACTCCCAATAGAATTACAATCGCTACTCCAAAATGTAGTTCGAGATCTAAAAGAAACTTTCATATTTCAGTCCTACATTAGTATTCTAACAGCACCCCAAGAAACAACTACCGATTACTCGATAACCAAATTTTCTAACGATTACCTCAGTCCACTTCAAAAGTCCTCAACCCCCTCTCATAAGAATGAAAAGATTCTAATAAAAGTTTCATCCACCAATCATGGCCTTCGACGAAACACAACCCAACAAAACAAAGCATCATTCATGCCTATGCATTACTCAATTGCATTTTTGAAATACTTAAAAACCAAAAACACCCAAAAATATTTTCTAACTTTTGCAATTAAAAGAGATTATTCTTGATAGAAAACTTTATTTAAAAAAAAAAAAATGTTTCAGGTACATACAAGTAAATTGTAAAAGTGAAGGGTTTCAAAAGAAATCTATATATATATTTCCAATAGTTAAGGGTTATACAAATCATAAGATGCACTCTTCATGACTGTTTCTCTTCTACTCATTGGTTTATCCATAATAATAAATTCTCAATTTTGGTAAAAACAAGGTCATACCTAATAGGAAAACTCTGTTCTCAACTCTTTTCTTAAACATATTTCAACCGGTGACTTCCAAACGTCACCCAACTAATGATCCCATCACCATGGTGATGCCACAAACCAATCACAATAATACAAACAACAACAATTTAAAACAATAATGATAAGGTTAAATAAAACAACAAATAAGCTTTACTTATTAACTTGGGAAATCCTTTTCCCACATAATTATCATTACAATTCATTGACCACTTATTAAAATTTTCAAACTTGCAGAAACAATTTTTGCAACTACCCTATCTTGGGTATCACACACGACCAACTAGAAACAATTATCAAGCAATTAGCATGATTTGTCACTCCCATGAGTGAGACACACACACACACACACACCAAGCAAGCAATTCTCATCCACAAGCCTCAATTCTAGACTTAAGACAAGTTCTGAGGTGACTCCTAGTCAACCTCTCTTGACGCCACAACAATAACTAACACACCACATATGTTAACCCATAAAAATTTGAGAAATCACAATTTACATATATTTGTGAGAACTTATACGATTTTGTGAAGTAACTTATGTGTATTTGTAAAAACTTACTCAAGTACATATGGTATGCACCTTGCACACCCAAAAACTTCCCTTAAATTATTCATCTAAACACAAAGCAAAATAAAAAAATATATAAACATATGCCTCTTAATTTCTTATCATTTTATTGCTTTGAATTTTTTTCATGTTATACCCAATGAAATGATAAGAAATTGAAGGAAAACATTTTTTTTTTAAATTTTCAGAAATGACCAACTTCATATATAAATTAAAACCATCAATACAACAAAATTAGCTACCTTCTTGCAAGGTAGCTTTTGTCGCAGCATGTGTAGGCTTTACAATCGTACAACGTACCTTCATAATACAAACATAATCCATACTTTTACGTATATTACATGTATCATCTATTCATGATCCAGAGGCCCAGTCAATGGCAAAGCCAGATCTCAAGCTATTAATCTGCCATTGAAAATCTATTTGAATTATCATTGTTTTGATTTTTCATGCAATACACCACTGCAGCACCTCCAAACAGTCACGTGATTCTGCTTCATGTGCTGATTGCGCTTGAAATGAATATGATCTAGATGCCACCTGCCAACCATTTCTATTGACCACCCCTTATGTGTAGACACCTCATTTTTAACGACCCTTACGACTTGGACGTCATTGTTTACACACCCAATAATGAGTGCATATGCTTGATAAGTGCTCAAAGTCCTCAACGGCATGCCACAACTTTGAACCATTCAAACCTTACACACCTATTGCCTTATTTTTGGGCCAAACCTAGTGTTTTTCAAGCCTGCAACCCCTAGTGGCCTACCGACCACCTCTTTGGGCTGCCGGCCATCACTTTTGGTAACCGGCCATTGATGTGGCCTACCGACCACCAGTGATGGCCGGCTGGCCACCAATGTCTTTTGTAGATATTTTGTGGTAGTTGTGATAACCGTGGTCCGTGTTATGCTAATTAATCTTGACTGTGATTGTGATTATGTATTTGATATGATTTTGAGAGCCATTTATATGAATATATGTGGTTTTGAATTTCTATCTGTTCACCGTAGGAAAATCTGTTTGATTATCTACTTTAGAATTTAAATTAAAGGCCTTATCGGCCACAGAAATCGAAATTGATTACGCCATTGTAATTAACTTAATTTTTAGAGCCTACGGTGAAATTTAATTGAAAATTGATTTGGATTAGATTAATTAGATTAAATTGATGTAATGGTGCTCAATTAATTAGTGTTAATGAAGTGTGATTAAGAGAGCCTATAAATAGGCTTATATGCACTCAGTTCCTCTCTTTGAACTCATTTGGCTGAAATCACACCTTAGAGAGAGAGAGAGAGAGAGAGAGAACCGAGTTTAGAGAGAGAGAAGGGCTAATCTTGAAGATCTTGCTATGGAGCTCAAGCTTTGAGAGGCTAGGCTCAAGAATTTGCTATAATTTGGAAGAATTGAAGCTCATAGGTGAGTATTTGAGCAAAGATTTATGAATTAAGTTTGTAATATTGTGAATTCAAGGTTTGATGGTGGTCAAGAACATAAATTGAGATGAAATTGAAGAATTGGAAGCTTTTATGTACATGCATGCAAGGAATTGCTAGGAATTTGCATATTTGAGCATGAATCATGTTAAACAAGGAGAATTGGGCACCAAATCTCTCATGCATGCATAATCTACATGAGTTTCATGATTATAAGTACCATTTGTACAAGAATTGGAGTAAAAATTGACATGCATGTTTGATTAACGGAGATATGAAGATTATATGAAGTTTGAATGCATGGGTTTCAACCACACAAGAGAAATGTTGATTAATTTCAGAGTATGATTATGGATTTTGAATAATTGGCCTCATATTGCTTACATCCTTATGATATATAATGTGTTTCCACATTTTTGAACCAAGAACATGAGTTTTGGGCCTTTGAATGTCGAATTTGAACTTCAAAACCAGTTCTGGAAATTCCAGAATTTGGCATGTCCGCTCGAGCAGGGAAAGGGCCGCTCGAGCGTGGAATGTTGGTTCCCAGAACTTTTACAGATATGGGTGTCCGATCGAGCGGAAAGATTCACGCTCGAGCGAGGAGCCATGTAGTTTGACTCTCAGCTCAAGCGTCTGAAGTCACGCTCGAGCGTGAAAATGAAGTAACTAGTACTTCTGAAGACCAAAGGGGTCCGCTCGAGCGGGGATCCCTGTTTCAGATATTTTGAAAAGTGGTTTTATGATTTGTTATCCATTCTCTTTCATTTCTAAGCACTCTTAAGCATGCATCGAGCATTGTGAATGAGTTAAAATGATAAGAAAGGAGTCTAAGAGGAATGTATAAATTAAGAATGGATTGAATTGTTCGTGACCCATATGTGTTATGTAATGTGTAGGGTAGAGCTCAAGGGCAAATCCACCAGCAGAACACTGTGAGTAATATCTTAGTAAAGATATTTTCAAGTATGTTACTTTTCGAAGGCTACTTCTGTATAAGTTTCATGGATTTGTTAATTTGAAATATGAATGAGTATTCTATATGTCTAATTTTGTATAAGGTTGTTTGCCATTTGCCGTTGATATGTTTGATATATCTGAATTGGGCCTAAGGCCGTTGGACATAAACAATTGGGCCAAAGGCCGTTTGACATGAACGATTGGGCCAAAGGTCGTTTGACATGAATGATTGGGCCAAAGGCCGTTTGACATGAATGATTGGGCCAAAGGCCGTCGGATATGAACAATTGGGTCAAAGGCCGTTAGATATGAATGCAAAGATGGGCCAAAAGCCGTTTGAATATGTCATTTGATATGTTTGAATACCGTGATGGGCCAAAGGCCGTTTGAATGAAAGGGATCATGATCATGAATATGAAATACGCATGGATATGAATATAAAGAGAATGGGCCCGAGGCCGTTTAATACGCCTGATATATTTGAATTGGGCCCGAGGCCATTTGATATGTTTGAATTGGACCAAAGGTAATTTTGAATAAAGAGTTGGCTGGACCAAAGGTCGTTTCATATAGATGGACCCGAGGTCGTATTGTTTTATATAAGAATTGGACTTGAGGTCGTTTTACATGTGGATATGATGTGTTGGACCCAAGGTCGTTTTGCTTTGTTGAGATTTATAAATCCAGTGTGAATGAGAATAGTGGTTCAAATGTGTACATTATAAGTATGATTCATTTATGAACGAACCTCGTTCATTAACCTCTTTATTTTGATATTATTCACTGGGCATTAGCTCACTCTTATTTATATGTATGTAGGTGAGCAAAGGGACGTTCAACCCCAGCCTCAGTGGAATTTAAGAAAGGAACCCGAGTTTTGTGAAGTCAGCCCAGGTGCCTCACGCAAGAGACTTTGTTTATGATCTTTTGTATTTCTTTTGCTACTTCTATTGGTTATAATAGACCATTTATGTGTATAAGCTTTTGGCATGGCTGACTATGTGTTTGAATGATCCTGGGTATACAAGATGTTAACTACTGATATGTGGTGTGAGTTATTATTAAGTATATGTGAAATGTTTTGACATGCCATGTAAGCATAGCTCATTGGACAAAATTTTTAAGTTTGCTTTCATTTTGGCCCCTTCACTCTGTTGCTATAAGTTTGTTTTGGTTTGAGGCCGTAGGTAATCTCATGATTACTGGTCGGTTATGACCTTAATCTTTAGGGATGGGTTCGGGTCATGACAGTAGTTGTGCCAGCCATTTGCACAGATGCATGCATCTACTCCCACGTGTATGGCTGGATGTTCTTGAGGGAAATTCATGTTTTCTATATATAAAAGGCCTCTCTCTCATGTTTTAAGGTTAGAAAAATTTTGGAGCAAAATTTTCTCTCTCTCTCTCTCTTCCAAATTTCTACACTCTTGCCTACATATCCTTAACCTCTGCCTATACACTCTTAACCAAACCTCTCCATATTTGAGTTGCGGTCTCTTTGAGCTTTGTTTGAGCTCTTGAGGGTGTGTTTGCTTGGTTTTATTACTTGGAATTGATCTTTTCTTCAAGAGGTATAAGGCTTTGCCTCTTTACTTGCTTTAATTACTCTTTTTCTTACTATTTTTCAACTATTTTTGGACTGTAAAAACTCTGTGTTTTTTGGCTAAAACTTGGGTTTTACGGCCAATAAAGGTTGAGGGGTGACTCACCCTTCTTTACACCTTGCTCTCAAGGCCTTTTCTCTTGTGTTTTCCACCCTTACACTATCTTTTTCTGAGCTTCTAGACACTGATTTTTAGAGTTATTTCAGTGGCCAAAATTATGTTTTGAAGTCCAAATTTGGAGGGGTCAACCTCCCCTCCTTGTGTCTTGCTTACTAGCCTAGCTTGTGCCATGTTTTAGCTTATTAATCTAGCCATTTTTGTCTTAATTCCAGCATGTTTTAAGACTGCTTTTAGACTCTTTTAGCACTATTTTTGGTTGTTAGTTGCATTTGAGCTTTGTTTTGCATGCTTATAGTGTAATTGTCTTCATGAGTTTGGTGTTTTAGGCCTTAGACACCATCTTATTTGAGTTAATTGCATTTATTTATGGCTTTCCATACTTGTGATCACTCCTAATCACCTCTGCAACCTCCCTCCTTTCTTGTCTTTTGTTTTGCTTTGAAATTGTTTGTTTAAGCATGGGATTGAGATGTCATGCTTAATGGTTTAATCCCTTAGGGGGTTCATTACCAACGGTATGATGTCTCTTTCATGCCTAAAGCAACTCTTGGTTTGAGCCCTCTTTCCATTTAGAGGACTTAAATTCACCTTTGGACTCAATGAATTAAAGGATGGTTTGTAATTAAAATGAAGTAATTAACATGGGACTAAAATGGTGCAAGAAAAGAATTTGGTTTTGTGTTCAATCGGATGTTAATTGAACACATGGAAGCATGAGGCATTTCATACTCATTAGTGATGAAATGGTTCAAGTTTCTAAGGTCACCACTTCTCTTGACCAATTCATGAGAAGGATGAGGTTTGTGTCTTGTTTTGTTGCATTTATTGAACTTGCACATTTTGGTTCATAAGCCATCATGCAATGAAATTACTTGAGTTGATGGTTTGTGGGCCAAGTTTTGTCTCTCCTTTGATCTGTTCATGATAAGGAGGGGTGAGCTGTGCAAACAACCCTTGAGAATACCTTGTGCATGCTCTGTTTGTTCTCTGTTGTAGCAAGATGAACCCTGCAGCAGTGGCCGGCAGGCCACTTTTCATGGCCTACAGACCATCATTGGTGGCCAGCAGGCCTTTACTCCTGGCTGGCAGACCACCAATGCAAAATCCAATAGTGCATTTTTTGAGCAAAGCAGAGCTATTCTAGAGATGGACAATAGTGCAAGTGTTCTACTATGCAACAGAGACCTTCTAGAAACAAAACAGTGGCCTTTTTGGATGGAAACCGAGCATGTGCATGATCATTCCTCCCGTACCGAGCATTTTTAAGTTTAAATACTTAGCTTAGACATTTGTTGTAATTAATTAGTTATAGCTAGTTAATTTTGTAAAGTGATGTAATTATTTTAATTAGCTAGATTAGTTAATTAATTAGTTCATTTGTTATTGTAATAATTAGTTAAGTAGTTTAGCTATTTATTCATTTCGTTTTGTAATAGCTAATTAATTAGCTTAGCTAGTTAGCTAGTTAGTTCATTCGGACTCTCTTTCATGAGAGCGCAATGCTGTAATAATGTGCATGTCTTCCAACCCCACGTCTTTCTCCCTTTTATTTACTAGCTTATGATGGTTAGTTTAGGGACATCATGTTTTGATTAGCATACTCCATGTTTGCATCCATTTGTTTTCTATGCACCGAGGCTCGGTTCATCATTCTAATTGCATTATCGTTTAAATACTCCTTTGAATACATGCTTAGACTGCATGCTATCAAATCAAATCATATGCCATATTAGTAGCTGAGCATAGTAATTGCATATCGCATGTGTTGCATTAGTCATATTACATAGTTAGGAATCATGCATTTTTCTAACTCATTTCTCTTTTGGCTTGGAGTACTAGGTAAGCCTTTACTCGCTTTAGCATATCACATGAGTGTGATTGTTGCCATGTTTAGCATGCTTGCCATGAGGCTAATTGCTTAAATGCTATAACTGCTTGAATGCCTGTGGATGAAGGCTAGTTGCTTGAATTGGAATCATTTGAGTAATGTTTATATGCGATCACTTTTTCAAGTGGTACATATTTCGAAACAATTTCAAAACAAACATGAATCGAAATGTTCCAATTCTTGCAAATTAGTCTATACTTGTGGGTGTGCGCATCACATAGTAATGCTAGCCTCATAAACCGGAACAAGAGCATATAATGTACATAAGATTCATATCATGATTAGTAGAGGCCGATCTTTGATCGAGCGAGCAGGGGTGCTCAATTCATGACCTTTCCCTCTCGTACCTAAGTTCTCGAGCCGAGACAATCTTGGTGATGATAGACACGTGGCCTTTGGCACGAGTCTTGGGTTTCCTAAATTTTCCAAAAATATTTAGGTAGCGACTCTATATCTGGCAAAGCAGTCTATTTTTGGCATTTTTTTATTCAAAATTGATTTTCCAAAAAGATTTGTCGGATTGGGATTCTTTGGTGATTATCTATTTTACATTGTACTTGTGCAATCAGATTCAGAACCGCGGGAGTCCTATACTATAGGGCTTATTCGTCTTCTGAAAGGAGGCGTGAAAAAGTCAAGCTACACCATGCTACAACTTCGTGCTTCATTTCTCGTTTCCATGCACCATCAACCAAAAATTCTACAAAAGTGGGATCTACACCAAGAATTTCGTTAGATATAACAAAATAATTCAACTCATATCTCATCACCATTTGCTTATCAAATTGAATATTTATATCAAGAAAATTGTTAACTCTCAAATTGTTAATCATATTGATGGTGAAAAGTGGATCAATAATGTAATTATCAAAGGTTGCTTTATTTCTATGCACCCATATTCCCCACAGAACTTTTATTGCTTCTATAATAGCACTCTCATTTGGAGCGTTACAAAGCCAATACTCAATCCAATCTTCCACCCTTAATGCATGTCCAATATCAAAATTAAGGCCTAATTTCAATCCAAACCATATCTGCTTGGAAAACGAACACTAAAAGCACATATGTTCCAGCATCTCATCAAATTTTTTACACCTTGGACAAGTAGAGCCTATCTTAATTCCTCTTTTCTGAATAGCTACCTTAACTGGTATAATACGATGACTTAACTTCCATAAAAACATTATCCATTTTGCTAGAATTTTAAGACACCACAACTTTTTCCAATACATATCTACCCTTGCTCTTCCTATCCCGTTTGTCCTGTTTAGACATTGACTACCAACAATATACCCAGATTTTACATTATATTCTCCATTCTTGCACTAATCCAAAATAACCTTATCCAGAACTTGATTCTTAGGCATATAAATATTAAGGATATGTTGGGCCATATTTGTAGGAAAAATAGATCTAACAAAAGGTTCTCTCCATTTTTTTTTCTCATGGTCTATTAAATGTTCAACCTTGAAGCCCCGAAATCTATTTCCCAAACAACACCCTACCAATTCATTATTAATCCCCGATACCCACTAATCTTCAAAGGGATCAATTAATTTCCCAACCCCTACAACCACCGAATACCTTGTTTTAATAAATCTATCCCCCACATAATGCTTCTACATCCCCATGAACAACCATTCTTAGCCTTAACATTTAAAAACTACATATTCTTACAATATTTTACCCTCAAAACTTGACTCAAAAGAATATTCGGTTGCATAAAAATCCTCCTAGCTAACTTAGCTAGCAGTGCCTGATTTAACAGCTTCGGATCTCTCAGACCCAACCCACCCTCCAGTTTAGGCCTACATAAAAGTTCTCATTTCTTCTAGTATATTCCCAATGTAGACACCCCATTTTGACCGACCCTAAGACTTAGCGCTTTCTTTTGATTACCCGATGACGATAATCAAAATGTGTTTCTCACAAAATCCTCAACAAGAGAGATAGAATTTGAGATTTAATTCCAACCTTTACACATTTTTGGCCAAATTATTTTTCATCCAAAATTCACCAATCTCCACTACCAAAAGAATCTTGGCTCTTCAATCTCCACTTCCAAATTTCCTACACATCAATCCCCACTCACCATCCACTTTCATAATCACACCCCACCATCTCCACTCATCATTCATTTTCCTAATCATACCCTACCATCCCCACTCACCATCCACTTTCCTAATCACACAACACCATCACCACTCACCATCCACCTACATTATAAATTGTCTCCCATTAGCTCCATTAGTTCCCTATTAGCTCTATTATCTTCCCTAAATACTCCACTTTGTCTTCCACCATTGCCCACTTGCATTGCAGATATAATGAGAGCTTTAGTCTTGAGTTTGAGAAAAAGAATTAGAAGAGAAGTGTAAAGAGAATGCTAAATCTGAGTTAGAATTTTAGAGAAAAGAATGCCTTGAAAACAAGTGAGTTGTCTTACCAAATTAGACAACTCTTCTATACATCTCTTCTTTCCTTGCAAACACCACTCAAGAACCAAGCCCTAAAGCCTAAGTTGAAGAAAGTTAAAAAGTGATCATACATTGTCAAAACCATCATTCTAAGCTCAAATTCCATGCTCTTGAATTGAGGATTGAGGTCAAAATTCACAACCTTGAGGGTGATCAAGAGGAAGTTTAAAAATCAAGAAGTTCAATCTTTCTTTGGAATGTGAGTTTCAAGTCTTTCATTTCCATATATTTTTCTAAGTCATAATCATTTTTTTACTTTCTATTTCATAGAGTTTTTGTGACAACCTCGACCTGTGATTAGCCAATAATCTATGATTAAGAATGCCTAATAAGTAATTATGAAGAAATTTTGAATTAATTGCATGTGTTGCATGTTAATTGTGCTTATATATGTTTGTCATAGAGATATCTATTTGTGTTTCTGTTCTATTCTGCTAATTGAAGGCCTTATTGGCATCTGATCACGAAATTGACTTGGGTTCTATGTTCTTTAGAATTTTTAGAATTTTATGGTAGGTTTAATTGAAATTGGATTCGAAATCAAATAATTAGAATAAAATAATGTTACTTGATTAATCTTAAACCAATTTTAACTAAACTTCTTAATCAAGCCTATATAAGGCACATTGTTGACTTAAGACCATGAGATACACTTTCATTTCCTCATCTTTTGACTCAAATGTGAGAGAGAAGGAAGTGTGAGTGTTGGGAGAGGAACTTCAACAATTTAGAGTGAGATTGTAAGAAATTGAGAAGGAAACTCAAGAATTGTCTTGGAAACTCAAGGGAATTGCCATATAAGGCCCAATTGAAGATTTAAGGTAGGTAATTTAACCCTTAAATTATGAATTTGAGTAACTTAGTGCAAGCAGTCAAGAGATTTACAAGAATGAAGCTAGGATTGAAGAATTTAAGCACAATTCATGCATGTATGTGCATTTCATGAAGTTTTGAAGTTGTTTTCAATGATTTCTCTCATGCATGTGGTAATTCTAGCATGGTTTTAAGAATTCATAGCATTTCTCACCATGATCATGTTTTGAAAGCTTTGAAGCCAAGACCATACATGCATGTTATACATACATACAATTCAAGTTTATTTTGAATAATTCACTTACCTTTGGGGCTTGATTTGGTGTAATGATCTTTAATTCATCATGTTTTGTAAGTTTGCAATTGTTTTCTCAAGTTTTGGGCCCAAAGGATGTGGTTTAAGGCTTTGAATTTAAGTTTTTGCACCTTGAATAGCAATCTAGACATTCCAGAATTCTACATCTCCACTCGAGCGACAGAAGTTACGCTCGAGCGACCACCCTTTGTTTTGTGCTTTTGCTCAAGTGAAGAAATCTCTACTCGAGCATAAAATTCATGCCCCCAAAATTTTTACAAAGTTTCGCAGACCACTCGAGTGACCAAAGTTGCGCTCTGGCAAGGACCCTGTTTACTTAGTCTTATGCTTGAGCGTCCATCAAGTAGAAAAATCATGCAACCAGTACTTTTGAGTTTTTGCAGATCGCTCGAGCGACCAAAGTTACGCTTAAGTGAAAACTTTTATTTTTGAACCTTAGCTCGAGCGAAGAAAGTTGTGCTCAAGCGAACTGCCTTGTTTTTGAAAATTTAGCTAAGTGTTTCAAAACACATTTTAGCACCCTCATTGCATCTTAGGCATTCTTAAGCCCTAATTAAGACATAATAAGGAGGATTAAGGCTAGAAACACACTAAGAATGAAACGAAATAAGTTAAGTGAACTCTGAGCGTGTGTTTCAACGTGCATCTGTTCTATGTTTGTGTAGATCACGCGCCGTAGGCTATCCAGTTATCTGCTCTGTCTATCTGCTATTGGAGCCAGTTGTGAGTAATAACTTTGTAAAGCTATGTTCAATTATAAGTATCTTCTGAATGTTATAAGATGATTTGTTTCGTGAAATATTATTTTCTATATAAATGAATGGTTGTCCAATGTTTCTGGAATGTATTTGTGGCATCCTTAGTTTCAAATGACATCTGCTATCTATTCTATTATGTGGCAATTATGGGCCAATTGTACGTCTCATTAGCCAACTGTTATGGATCCTTCGGTATACGTCCTATTTATGGGCCAACTATACCGTCTCCCTGCACATGAGTCAACTACATGTCTTCATGGTCGTCCCTTATGGGTCAACCGTTTCTATTAGTGCTAATGGATGTACCACGTACGATCAACTATTAATTCTAATTATGAATGTGATTCTGATTTCATTTCTGCTATGAATACTAATTTCTGAATAAGAATATGAATCCATTTCTGATATAGACCGAATTTGATTTTCTCTATCTATTATGGACAACATTCATTAAACCCTTTACCTTGTTATTATTCATTGGGCTCTCACTCACTGTATTATTTATATATATACGTGGCCAGGCTCGTTGATGAATGCCTGGAACTCTATTTTGTCGGCCAACCTTTGTGCCTCCCGAAGAGGTTCTAAAGTAGTCATGTGGTCGTGTTTTGTGAACTAAGTTTAAGATCTTGTTTTCCTTTAGAAAATCTAAACAAGTTTCTGTTTACTGGGCTAAGTCCCATTTTGGTTTTAGCTGTATATTTGGGTGACGTAAGACTAATGTAATTATGGCATCACCTGTGTGTATATAAGGTTTTAAATTTCAATTCCATATATGTCTGCATACCTCCATGGACGTTGTATTTTGTTTAATTGCTTCTGCTAGCCCTAATTTATATGTTATTCTGTACACTGGCCTTTGGTAATCCAAGGATTGCTAGCTTGTTACATTGCTAAACCTATAGTGGCAGGTTTAGGTCGTGATAGAGTGGTATCAGAGCACGAGTTATACCGCACACATGAGTCCATATGAGCTATAGGATGTCCTAAAAAAGAATTAGGGACTTTCCATCTACATGTGTGAGTGTGTGTGTGTTAATTTCTGTAACTATGAAAACTAAATTTGAATTTGAACGTGTGAAATTGAGAAAAATGAACTGAAACTGAATACTCTGAACACTGTGAACAAGATTATTCCTATGTTTATTACTACCTTGTTTACCTATAGCAAAATGGATAGTACAAGAAGTGATGGTACAACCGAATCCTCTGAGGGCCGAATAAGATGAATGGAACAAATGCTAAAAGCCTTAACAGTGTCAATGATGCAACAACAAAGACAACAACCTCTGCCTCCTCCGTTCACTCTAGTCCAAGTTGAACTAGAAAACAATGACATTATCAGCTTGACTCAGAAATTCACAAAGATAAAGTCGCCAACCTTTTTGGGTGGAATTGAGCCATTGAAAGCCAAGTCATAGATGCTAGAGAAGGAAAAATTGTTTGAAGTATTTCCTTGTTTTGAAACCCAGAAAGTTATATTGACTAGTTATACTTTAAAGGAAGAAGCCCATCATTGGTGAATGCTTAGCCGTAGTGACAATGGGCCCATGACCTGGGATCAATTCAAAGAGATTTTCTCCAACAAATACTTTCCGCAGTGCTTTCAAGACCGCAAGGTGTCCGAATTTCAAGAACTCAAGCAAGGCAAAATGTCAATGTGTAGACGTCCCCGAACATCCCGGGAGAAATCCCGTTTTGTTCATTTGGGCTCACTACAGTTCGGACTCGATGTCACGGTTCTGAATCTAATCTCGCAAAGTGCAATGCAAGATCGATAAATCACCAAAGAGTCCAAATCCATCAAATCGTTTTGAAAAACTGATTTTTAGAAAGAAGTGCCAAACATGGACTGCTTTGCTAGATATAGAGTCGCCACCTAAATATTTTATTTTTAGGAAATTTAGGAAACCCTAACTCATGCCAAAGGCCACGTGTCCGTCATCACCAAAGTTGCCTCGGCTTGGGAACTTGGGTACGATTGGGGAAGGTCATGCAACGAGCACCCCCGCTCGCCCGATCAAAGATCGGCCACTACTAAACATGATATCTTGTTTTTGAAAACACATGTGCTCTTATTCCAGTTATTAACCTAGAATTACTATGTGATGCGCACACCATACAAGTATAGACTAGATTGCCTAATTTGGAACAAAACATTGCATATCCGTTTGTTTTGAAAATGGATTGAAGTTTGCTACTCGCAAGTAGGCTAAAACACGAGTTTCGACGAATTATTCCAATTCAAGCAACCCAACCTTCACTCATAGGCATTTAGGCAGTTATATCACATAAGCACATAGCCTCATGGTAAGCATGCTATCATGGCAATCACTCACACGCATGCAAGGATGCTAAAGCATAAACACTTACCGAGTACTCCGAGCCAAAGAAAGAAGCTAATTAGAAAACATGCATGAATCCTAACTATGCTGAGATGCCTAATGCAACACATGCAAAAATACAACTAAGATTGGCTCAGCTATTCTAAGATGGCATATGAGATGCAATAATCGATACATGTATTCAACTTGGAATTGAAATGCAATGCAGTTAGCATGATGCGCCGAGCCCAGTGCATGCAATACAGATGAATGAATGCAAGCATGCGAACATATAGATGCTAATTGAAACATGCCCTAAAACTAACCATCATAAGCTGGTAAATAAAAGGGAGAAAGACGTGGGGATGGAAGACATGCATCACACGCACGCACACTTATTACAACAGTTGGCCCTCTTGACGGAGGGTCTGAATAAATAATACAAACCGAATAATTAACTACCTGCCCTAGCTAATTAACTATTACAAAACCCTTAATTAATTAACAAATTAATTACAAAATAGTCTAAGTATGAAACTAAAGAGGCCGCCGCAGCTCTACCTCAGAATGATTGAATGATGCATGCTCGATCGCCTCGTTCGGAAACCCGTTGCCATGCCACATGTTGCCTCTGTTTGCACTGCTTTGCCCCTCTGAAAACTGTTCCAGCTTCTATGACACTTCTGAACCACCTTGGGGACATTCTGAGAGTCCATCGACCAAGATATAAGGCCACCGACCATAGGAAAATGGTAATTGACCAGAAGAAGGGATCTCGGCCAGATATTGTTAGTCGGCTGGCACTAAATGTGGCCGACCGGCCATCCCTTCCTGCCGAATTTTGGTTTTGCCGCAGCAGAGGATAGACAGTGCATGGTAAGGAATTTACAAGACAATGTGTGCACGACCACCCTCCCTATCATGCCATGAACTCAAGGGAGTATGGCTCTCGACCCTCGGGCCACCACTCACACATTTCGATGCACGATGGCCAAAGGTGCCAAGTGTGCAAATTAATGTAAAATGAATGCAACAAAACATATGAATGCCTAGAACTCTATCATGCTTGGATCAAGAGCGTCGGCGACTAAGGATTTGAGGGACGTTTCGTCACTTTTAGTACGAATGTTCCTCGCCCCTCATATTTGGTTTGACACCCCAAACCAAACATAATGTAATGCAAGCAAGTATGCCAAATGCAATGCAACATGGGGATATTACGCAATGCAATAAGACTAATGGCATGCAAACAAACCCAATGCAATATGAGTATGTAAGCAAGCTTGCAAACAACCCAAGCATGCAACAAGTATATATTAATGTCATGCGATGCAACTAACTAAACATCATGCAATATACTCGATATGCAAACACGGCGCAATATGAACATGTAAATATCATGAAAGAAAACATGCTCAATGGGCTTAAACCAAAAGGATAGACCTTAGCCATGCCCTAATCAGTGGCCAAAACACCCAAATCAAGGGACCAAAATGGGAGGCATGCACACACGTACATTGGTCCATAAGCTAGACCACAATGCACAATATTCAAGCATGAGCAAGATGGGATAAACATGAGGATATGATGACACAACAAGCTCTGAAATCATGTCAATAATGATGCCAAATCATGCACATAAGATAAGCATAGCATGCTAATGGGCTTAAAGTTCAAAGCTAGCCAAGGTACTTGAACTATGGCCATATCAACCAAGCCCCAAAGGGCCAAGGTGACCCAAAATAGTCACAAGATAGGCCAAAACAAGGCTAGAGCATGCATGGAACAAGGCCAAAACATGCTAGGAAATAGGCGCAAAATAGAGGGCATTCAAGGCCACAAAGAGAGCATTCCACTACAACTACCTCAACCAAACATGGCATGGGTTATGCAATGAAAAACAGAGCTATAATATGTCAAGATAAGCCCCAATACCCACTTAGATGGCATCTAAATGGCCTAAGTCTAGAGGTATGTGGCCCAAATATGGAGCATAAGACAACAACTCTTCAAAGCATTGAAAGGATGGCAAATGCAAGCATACAAGCATGGGACATGGACTGAAACAACATGATAAGTGATTCCAAACCATTGAAATAGCCCAAGTAAAGCATGCTCATGACTCACACACCCAAAGCTAACAAGCTAGAATGCATGATGGCTATATAAAACGTGGCAAACATGACCAAATCAACACCGAACAGAGCTTAAATATGATAAAACATGGCTAAAGACTTCTCAAAGTTAAGACAAAATAAGCATGATGGTCAAAATGCATGGTACATATCTAGGCAAATAAGAGGATTGCAAAGCAAGTGTATGGTGCATGCAAGAGACCAACAAACCAACTTAAAACAGAGGTATACTATGCCAAAATAACAACAAATATCCTTTGAAATGGAGCTAAATAAAGCTAAGCAAACATGCTACCCTTATGAGCCCTTAATGCAAGAAAATGAGACAAAAGGAGAGAGGGGTGTCCCTCCCCTAAACCAGACCTCAAAACCACTTCTCCACCACTGAAAATCCTCTGGATTTCAATGGTGAGAAGGCCAAAACAAAAGGGTTACAAAGCCCAAAGAGAAAGACACAAAAAGAGGCCAAACAAGGCCTAAGAGGGGGTAGGCAAACCCCAACACAAAAGTGGCCTTAATGAAACATCTCAAGCATGAAAATACAGAACTTTTATCAGTTATACACTAAGCTTAAAACAGCATGCAAGATAGGCTAAAAGCTTAAGGCAAAAATGGGGAATAAAAGAGGTAGTTCTCACCCTTGAAGAACACCTCAAGAACACCAACTCAAAAACTCTGAAATGAACCCCTCAACACCTTAGTAACCAAAGTAAAGTGTAACACTAGGTGCCTTAGTACAAAAATAGGAACAAAAACACACTTTTAAACACTATTACACGCACAAATCTAGATGGGGGGAGATATAGAGAGAGAGGTATATCTAACTTCTATATCAGATGGATCAACCTCTGGAAAGGGAGGGGAGGCCTTCCTTTTATAGAAAAACAACTTTACAAAGCTTCCAAGGGAAGCTAAACAAGGCTCAAATCCCTCCATACACGTGTATAGAGGGCAGAGTCTGTGCTCACCAGCTGGCATAGCTAGCATGCACACTGTCTGAAAAAGGCAAAGAAAAAGGCTCGGCCAGGAAATGTGATCAACCGACCAAATAAATGGCCGACCGACCAACTAAAGTGCCAATTGGCCAACACACTTAGCCGATGGAAAGAAAAAGGGGCTGATGGCCTCAGGCCCCAGCCGGTGGGTTGAGAAAATGGTCAACAAGCCACCCTCTCCCCTTAGAAGCAAAACACAGGTGTTTGGTCCACAACCAAGCACAAAACAGGTAAGTCGAGAAATCTTGAGGCAAGGCGCGTAGCCGAGACCTCCGAGAACTCAAAACGAACACGAGCATAGATGATCATCGAGTGTCCAAACGATGACGTCCAAGTCTTGAGGACGGTCAACAATAGGGTGTCTACACAATGGCCGAGTATGAAGCCAAGTTTACTGAATTAGCTTGCTTTGCCCCACACATGGTAGACACAGATTATAAGAAAGCTCGAAAATTTGAAGGCGGGCTAGATCTAGACGTGTTTGATCGTGTCGGTGTTTTAAAACTGCCCAAATTCATGGATGTACTTGATAGAGCTCTGATGGCTGAAGCCAATGTAGCTGCAATGAAACAAACCAAGGCTCCAACGATCGAGTGGAAAGGTAAAAGATCTGGCTTTAGTTTCAAAAAGAGCCATACATTTGCTATAAACAAGAAGCAAAACACGGGTTCTACGAGCAGTTCAAGTCAAAGTAATGGATCCACACCTATTTGTACTGAATGTGGGAGAAAACATAGAGGGGTTTGCCATCGTGTATCTGGTGCTTGCTTTTGGTGTGGCTAGACAGGCCATATAATAAGAGATTGTCTGATTGGGTCAGAAAATGCCAACCGCCCTATAGCAAGTTCAGCAGGATTTGCTTCTGCATCAAGAACAAATGTAAGAACTAATGCGGGAAAATAACCTATGAGACAAGGTAGAGTTTTCGTACGTTTTCCTGGCGATGTACAGAATACTAAATCAGTGGTATTAGGTATAATTTCTATATGTGCTCAAAATGTCTATGTGTTGATAGATTCTGTTCCACACATTCCTTTATATCGCATGCTTTTTTTCAGAAATTAACTAGACCTTTAGAACCTATGAATTGTCTACTCTCTATATCTACACCATCTGAAGGTTTTATAGTATGCGCTTATGTTTATTTCACATGTGATATAATGATTGGTGATATGACATTGTTCGTTGATTTGCTGCCTTTGAGTATTGATCATTTTGATTGTATATTGGGCATGGATTGGTTGACCAAGTATTATGCTACTATTGATTGTGTGAGTAAATCTGTTGTATTCTGACCTCCGGGGTTACCTGAATTTGTATTTGCTGGGAATGGGGTAGTTTCTCCACCGTATTTAATCTCTTCTATAAAAACCAGTAAACTATTGCGAAAAGGGTGTCGAGGTTATCTATGTTGTGTTCTGAATATGAATGTTGATAATGATAATGTCGAGAACATCCCTATAGTTAACGAGTTTCCTGATCTGTTTCCCAATGAATTACCCAGAGATTTGATTGATAGGGAAATTGAATTTACTATTGAAGTCGTACCTAGAACACAACCAATTTCAAAAACCCCATATTTCAACCTCTAAACTGAAAGAATTGAAAACTCAACTACAAGAATTACTAGACAAGAAATTTATTCATCTGAGTACTTCACCTTAGGGTGCTTTAGTTTTGTTTGTTAAGAAGAAAGATGGATCTTTAAGGTTATGTATAGATTATCGAGAATTGAACAAGGTAACGGTCAATAACAAATATCCACCGCCCCAAATAGATGATTTATTCGATCAACTCTAAGAAGCCCAAGTCTTTTCAAAAATTGACCTTAGATTTGGATACCATCAATTGAAAGTTAAGACAGAAAACATAGAGAAAACCACTTTCCAGACTAGATATGGGCACTATGAGTTTTTGGTAATGCCGTTTAGGATAACTAATGTACCTGCAGCATTCACGGACTTAATGAATAGAGTGTTCAAACAATTTCTGGATGAATTTATAGTTGTGTTTATTGATGATATTTTGATCTATCCTAAAAGCAGGGAAGAACATGAACGTCATCTAAGAACTACCCTACAAACCTTCAGAGAAAATAAATTGTATGCAAAATTGTCTAAATGCGAGTTTTGGCTTGACTGTGTAACATTTTTGGGGCATGTAATCAATAAAGATGGCATCTCTATTGACCCACAGAAAATTGAAGCTATTGTAGACTAGCCAAGACCAACCAATGTGTCAGAAATCTAAAGTTTTCTAGGGCTTGCAAGTTACTATCACAGATTTGTGAAAGATTTCTCAAAACTTGCTATGCCATTAACACAACTGACATAGAAAAATGTACCATTTGATTAGACTGATCAACGAGAGTCAGCCTTCCAAGAATTGAAGACTATATTTGTAACTGCACCAATTCTAACTTTGCTTAACGGTGTTTATGGGTTTCAGATCTACAGTAACGCCTCATACAAAGGCTTGAGGTGTGTGTTAATGCAAAATGGGAAGCTGATTGCGTATGCTTCTCGGCAAATCCGACCACATGAAAAAAATTATCTGACCCATGACCTTTAATTGGTAGTTGTGGTTTTTGCATTGAAAATTTGGTGCCACTATCTGTATAGAGTGACTTATGAAGTGTATACTGACCATAAAAGCTTGAAATATTTCTTCACTCGAAAAGAACTAAACATAAGATAGAGAAGATGGTTAGAATTGATTAAAGATTATGACTTACAAATTTTATACCATCCGGGAAAGGCAAACACAGTTGCAGATGCTTTAGGCTGAAAGTCTATTGGAAATTTGTCATCTGACTTAAGAAAACGTATTATAACCGAAGCTCACAATTCTAAATTTGCTATGCATCCGGGAAATACAAAGATGTACCACGACTTGAAATAAAATTTTTGGTGGCTTGGAATGAAGAAAAGTATTGTTGATTTTGTGGCTAGGTGTTTGCATTGCCAACAAGTGAAAGCTGAACATCAACAACCTGCTAGATTACTTTAACTGCTTCCAATACCGGAATGGAAATGAGAGCATATTACAATGGACTTCATTGTTAGAATGCCTCACTCCTCTCGAGGTATGGTTTCTATTTGGGTCATTGTTGATCGGTTGACTAAGTCTACTCATTTTCTACCTATTAAGACCTTATATGATGCAGATAAATTGGCTAACCTTTATATAAATGAGATTATGAAATTACACGGTGTGTCAGTATCTATTGTATCTAACAAAGACCCCAAGTTTACTTCAAGATTCTAACAGAATTTGCAACAAGCTTTGGGGACTGAATTGAGACTAAGCAATGCTTATCACCCTCAGACAGACGGTCAATCTGAATGGACCATTTAAACATTGTAAGACATGTTACGGATGTGTGTGTTAGGCTTCCAAGGGAATTGGGAGACTCATCTACCTTTAGCCGAGTTTGTGTACAACAACAGCTAACACTCAAGTATCAATATGGCTCCTTATAAAGCTTTGTATGGTAGAAAATGTTGTTCTCCGATTTGTTAGGCTGAGGTAGGTAATAGACCTTTTTTAGGACCGGAACTTGTTCAAGAGACAACTAACAAAGTTAAGTTGATTCAACAGCATTTGAAAACTGCACAAAGCCACCAAAAGAGTTATGCAGATGTCCGAAGGAGAGACAAAGAATATGAAGTAAGCGACCATGTGTTCATCAAAGTAACTCTTATGAAAGACTAGACACGATTTGGAGTTAAAGGCAAATTGGCACCGCGATATATTAGCCCGTCTGAGATCATTGAAAAAATTAATCTAGTGACATATCAAGTGGCTTTACCTTCAGTTATGGAGAACATGCACAATGTTTTTCATGTTTCAATGCTTTGGAAATATCTACAAGATCCACTCCATGTGATTGAACCAACACATGTACTTCTAAAGAATGACTACACGTATGAAGAATGGCCAATCCAAATTGTCAACTGAAGAATCAAAAGATTAAGGAACAACAAGATTTCGTTGGAGAAAGTTGATTGGCAAAATATGGAGGAACTTATGCAACATGGGAGCGCGAAGAGGATATAATAAAGAGATACCCTGACTTGTTTCCTTTGAATCCGATATTCTTCCAAAATGAAGGTAATTCGAGTTTGAAGGACCAAACTCTTTAAGGGGGAAAGACTGTAACAACCCCGACCTATGATTAGCCTATAATCTATGATTAAGAAAGCCTAATAAGTAATTACGAAGAAATTTTGAATTAATTGTATGTGTTACATGTTAATTGTGTTTATATCTGTTTATCGTAGAGATATATGTTTGTGCTTCTGTTTTGTTTTGCTAATTAAAGGCTTTATTGGCATCTGATCACGAAATTGATTTGGGTTCTGTGTTCTTTAGAATTTTTAGAATTTTATGGTAGGTTTAATTGAAATTGGATTTGGAATCAAATAATTATAATAATATAATGTTACTTGATTAGTCTTAAACCAATTTTAACTAAACTTCTTAATCAAGCCTATATAAGGCACATTGTTGACTTAAGACCATGAGATACACTTTCATTTCCTCATCTTTTGACTCAAACATGAGAGAGAAGGGAGTGTGAGAGTTAGGAGAGGAACTTAAACAATTTAGAGTGAGATTGTAGGAAATTAAGAAGGAAACTCAAGAATTGCCTTGGAAACTCAAGGGAATTTCCATATAGGGCCCAATTGAAGATTTAAGGTAGGTAATTCAATCCTTAAATTATGAATTTGAGTAACTTAGTGCAAGGAGTCAAGAGATTTACAAGAATGAAGCTAGGATTGAAGAATTTAAGCTGAATTCATGCATGCATATGCATTTCATAGAGTTTTGAAGTTGTTTTCAAAGATTTCTCTCATGCATATGGTAATTCTAGCATGATTTTAAGAATTCATAGCATTTCTCACCATGAGCATGGTTTTCAAAATTCATAGCATTTCTCACCATGATCGTGTTTTGAAAGTTTTGAAGCCAAGACCATACATGCATGTTATACATACATACAATTCAAGTTTGTTTTGAATAATTCACTTACCTTTGGGCCTTGATTTGGTGTAATGATCTTTGATTCATCATGCTTTGTAAGTTTACAATTGTTTTCTCAAGTTTTGGGCCCAAAGGATGTAGTTTAAGGCTTTGAATTTAAGTTTTGCACCTTGAACAGCAATCTGGAAATTCCATAATTCTGCGTCTCCGCTCGAGCGATAAAGTTTAGGCTCGAGCGACCACCTTGTGTTTTGTGCTTTTGCTCAAGCGAAGAAGTCTATGCTCGAGTGTAAAATTCATGCTCCTAGAATTTTTACAAAGTTTTACAATCCGCTCGAGCAATCAAAGTTGTGCTCAAGCGAGGACCCTGTTTACTCAGTCTTACGCTCAAGCATCCGTCGAGCAGAAAAATCATGCAAGCAGTACTTTTGAGTTTTTGCATATCGCTCAAGCGACCAAAGTTACACTCCAGCAAACACCTTTATTTTTTAACCTTAGCTCGAGCAAAGGAAGTTGCCCTCGAGCAGATTGCCCTGTTTTTGAAAATTTTTCTAAGTGTTTCAAAGCACATTTTAGCATGCTCATTGCATCTTAGGCATTCTTAAGCCATAATTAAGACATAATAAGGAGGATTAAGGCTAGAAACACACTAAGAACAAAATGAAACAAGTTAAGTGAATTATGAGCGTGTGTTTCAATGTGCATCCGTTCTATGTTTGTGTTGGTCACGCGCCGTAGGCTATCCGGTTATCTGCTCTGTCTGTCTGCTACTGGAGCCAACTGTGAGTAATAACTTTGTAAAGTTATGTTCAATTATAGGTATTTTCTGAATGTTATAAGATGATTTGTTTCGTGAAATATTATTTTCTATATAAATGAATGGTTGTCCAATGTTTCTGAAATGTATTTGTGGCATCCTTAGTTTCAAATGACATCTGCTATCTATTATGTTATGTCCCAATTATAGGCCAACTGTACGTCTCATGAGCCAACTGCTATGGATCCTTCTGTATACGTCCCATTTATGGGCCAATTGTAAGTCTCATGAGCCAACTGTACCGTCTCCCTGCACATAAGTCAACTGCATGCCTTCATGGTTGTCCCTTATGGGTCAACTATTTCTATTAGTGCTAATGGATGTACCACATACAATCAATTGTCAATTCTGATTATGAATGTGATTCTGATTTCATTTCTGCTATGAACATTGATTTCTGAATAAGAATATGAATCTGTTTCTGATATACACTGAATCTTGTTTTTTGTATCTATTATGGACAACATTCATTAAACCCTTTACCTTGTTATTATTCATTAGGCTCTCGCTCACTGCATTATTTATATATGTAGGTGACCAGGCTCGTTGATGAATGCCGGGAACTCTATTTTGTCGGCCAACCTTTGTGCCTCCCGAGGAGGTTCCGAAGTAGTCATGTGGTCGTGTTTTGTGAACCAAGTTTAAGATCTTGTTTTCCTTTGGAACATCTAAACAAGTTTCTGTTTACTCTGTTTACTGGGATAAGTCTCATTTTGGTTTTAGTTGTATATATGGGTGACATAAGACTAATGTAATTATGACATCACATGTGTGTATATAAGGTTTTAAATTTCAGTTCCATGTATGTCTGCATAGCTCTATGGATGTAGTATTTTGTCTAATTCCTTCCGTTAGCCCCTGATTTATATATTATTTTGTACAGAGGCCTTTGGTAATCCAAAGATTATTGGCCGGTTACATCGCTAAACCTATAGGAGCGGGTTTGGGTCGTGACAGTTTTGTTGTAATCTAACCAGAAGCAATTATTTTTCAATTCTTTCATTTTCTTGCACTTTCAATCTTATAGTCATTTTCTTGTTTTAAGTTGTATATTAGTTTTGTTGTAAGCAAACCGGAAGTGATTGGTTGAGCCACCTACATATTCTTTGTTTGTTCCTTTTCTCAGTGTTACAACAAGGCAGGTTTTGCTAGACCTAGTTGGTTGGCTAGCCGATTAGCTTCTTCCGGACAAAATAGAGTAGTCCTCTGGACAAAATGGAGTAGTCTTCCGGCATTGAGCATACTAGTTTCCGGTAATCCGTAAGACACATGAAGCTTCTATTTTGTTTTTTGTTTTTTTTTTTTTTCCGAGTGTTTTGTAAGGTTTTTATTTTATTGTAATATTTTCTCCTCTCTCTCTCTCTCTCACATTTGGTTTGTAATTATTCTTTCAAGTGTTGTGATAATTCCCCGCTTCACTTCTTTTTATACCGTTCTTTTACTTGCTTTACTTATTTATGCATAAGCATCTTATTTTGTTTTTCATTATATCCATGCTTTGCATCCATGTTTCATGCATCTTGATTCAGCTAAGTTTACATTTATGAATTTAATCAATTCTTATGTGATTATGTACGCTGCCTCATGTTCTTGAGATGATTCACATGTCATATCTTAGAAGCCAAATCTTTAGTTGTATTTCATGTGTGAATTTCATTAGGATTTTGTATATAAGATCAGGCATATTTTTCTAACTTTGTTTTGTAACTGTTCGCAGAACGTCAGTAAACATGTAAGTTTTTATGCTTTAGCATCCTGCTTGTATATATTTTTCTTACTATGTTTAGTATTCTACCATGAGGCTATGTGCTTACTTGGTATGACTTTATGAATGCCGATATGTGGAGGTTGTGTTGCTTAATTTGGAATGATGTTGATTTTTCATGTTTGTAAACTCAATTTCTTTGGGTTGTACATATTCAAAACTCTTTCAAAACACATGAAATCATGTTGTTCCAAAATAAATGACATAGTCTATACTTGTATGCTTCACATAGTAAATTATAGGATTTATTAAATAACCAGAATATGAACATATAAAGTTAATAAAACTCATATCATGGTTTAGTAGAGGTCGATCTTTGATTGGGTGAGTGAGTGTGCTCAAATAATGACCTTTTCCTCTCATACCTAAGTTTCCGAGCCAAGCATCTTTGGTTACGACGAACAGTGGCCTTGGTACGAGTCACGGGTTTCCTAATTTTTTCAAAAATATTAGGTGGCAACTCTAAGATCTAGTGATGTAGTCCATTTTTGGCAAAGATTTTGTATTAAAACAGATTTTCCATAAAAATTTGCTAAATCTGGACTCTCATCTATGTTTCACATTGCACTCGTGAGACTAAATCAAAAAAGTCGAGGGTCTGAATTGTTTAACGTGCACGAATACTCCCTGGGCATGTTACACCCAATCCATTCTTACCCTTCCATATCAAAATCTCTTACAATGCATCGCACTCGTTGCACAAAGTACTCAGGAGCATTAAACACTAACAATAAATAGATTGGGATTGAAAGAAGGGTATAATTAACTAAAACACATCTACCTACAAAAGAGAGTAAACCTCTCTTCCATCCTAGCAACCTTTTATGAATCTTCTCTAAGATTGACCCAAACATTTCTCCATTTCTCTTACTTGTCTCTCTATACATGCTCCCAGATAAATGCCAAAATTCTCTACCAGCTTTATATTAAAACATTCCTAAATAAAACTCCTCTCTACTATACCCATATTAGGACTAGCCATAATTGTTGAGTTGTGAAAATTAATCCTCAACCCTGATTGATGAGAAAAAGCATCCAAGAACCATTTCAACCACCACACTTCCTTTTTCCTAAAATTCATAAATAATAAACAGTCATCCGCAAAGAGCAAGTGGGATATCAAGGGTACATTCTTAGACACTACAATACCTCAACAGATTCCTTGCTTGTGTAAATTTGCAAAGCCCTCAGACAAAGCTTGTACAACCAGAATGAATAAGTAAGGTGATAATGGATCACCTTGTCTTAATCCACATGAAGGAGAGAACCATTTTGATTTATTAGAATTCACCAAGACTAAAAATGAGTCAGTCAAAACACATTATTTTATAAGATTAACCCAACGTTCACTAAACACAAATTGTCTTAGAACCATGAACAAAAAATCCCATCTAACTCTATCATAAGCTTTATTCATATCAAGCTTCATTACAAAATAAGACATGTGCGGAAGGGTTAAGTTCATATTGGGGTCACTATTCAAGGACTCAAATGTCACGGTTCTTAATCTTGAACCAAAGAGTCCAAATCCACAAATCGATTTGAAACAGTATTTTTGAAAAGAAGTGCCAAACATGGCCTAAATGTTTTTAATGGGAAATTTAGGGAACCCCCACTCGCCAAAGGCCACTCACCAAAGTTGCCTCGCTCAGAACTTGGGTACGATTAGGAAGGTCACTTTTCTACTAACCATCATATCTATTTTTGAAAACATTGTGTGTTCTTATTCCGTTATTAGCCTAGATTTACTATGTGATATACAAGTATAATTGGAACAAAACATTTCATGCTTGTTTGTTTGAAAATGGTTTGATGGTGCTACTCGCAAGTAGACTAAGACGGATTTGCCACCCTCGTGGGCTTAAGAAAACATGATTTTGCCACTATCTAGTGGGCTTTAAAACAAACATTTGATGAATTGTTCCAATCCAAATAACCCAACCTCCACCCACAAGCATTCTATATCACATAAGCAAATAGCCTCATGGTAAGCATGCTATCATGGCGACACACACACGCATGCAAGGATGCTAAAGCATAAAACTCAAAAACTCATTAGAAATCATGCATGATCCTAAATATACAGATTGCCTAATGCAACACATGCAAAAATGCAACTATAATCCTAAACATGGCATATGGAATGCTACGACTATCATGTATTCAACTTGGAATTGAAATACAAATGTTAGTATGATGCATGTAAAATGATGAATGAATGCAAACATGCTATCATATCAGACTTTGTATAATTGAAATATGCCCTAATCTAACCATCATAAGTGTAAATAAAAGGGAAGAAAGACGGGATTGGAAAACATACATCACACTCACCCACACTTATTACAATTTTGCCTCGCGAAATAAATATAAAGAATAGTAAATAATGTACAAATTCCTAATTAATTAACAAATTAACTAAGAAAAACTAGCATGCAAGCATGATGAATGATGCATGTTAAATCCATGACGATGCCCCATTAGCCTTTGTTTGTGAAATGCAGTTATTGATTCTTCATGAAATGGGCATGGCAATGTATTTTCACAAATGTATGCATGTCTCGATCCTCGTGCCACCATTCACGCAAATCGATGCATGATGGCCGAGGAGTCGGTGCACAACTCAATATGAAATGAATGCATATGAAAATACAACAAAACCTAACTCCATCATGGATAATCCCGAATGCGGTGATTGGGGAATTGAGACACGACACGATGCAATATGCATGATATGCATGAAATGCAACTAAGATTCAACCTAACATGCAAAGGCTATGAAATGGCATACACGATGCACGAGGAAACATGGCATACACAATGCGCTAATATACATGCTATGGAATGAAATGGCATACACAATGCAATATGGGCTTACACCAACACAAGTGGACCTCGGCCACCTCACATAGGAAGCCATAATGATGAAAATGAGACAATGCCACTCTAACAAGACATGGCAAGACATGGGATATGATATGCAAACATGCAAATTTCAGTAGCAAAATGAGATCCCAAATCATGGCAAAAATGCAAATCAATCCCGAAATGCAAGATTAAGCACATGAAATGACTTGTAGCTATACAAAGCATGCATAATTTGAACATGAAGTGTAAATACAGAAGCAAGGAAGCCCCAAAAAAAGCATGTTTACAGTTTAAAGCATGGCCAAACAGTGAGCACAAGTGGGACTAAATTAGCATGCAAAAATGGCTCCGCAAGGGAGGTAATGAAGCAAGTCACAAATTCTGGCCACAAATAGAGAAGGGGACTCCTACAATATTGAAGAGGGGCCAAAAATATGATATTTTACAGTTTATGATAGGTCCCAAAAATAGATACAAGTATGCCAAAGATCTCATGCAAGAAATGAGCCAACAAAGGGGCAAAGAAGCAAGTAGTGGCTGGAGGTCTCAAACAAGTGAGGGCCCTTAAACAATTTTGAATAGGGCCCCAAAATATGGATTTTCATAGTTTAGAATCAGCCCCAAAACAGTATACAAGTATGCTCAAAATATCATGCAAAATGAGGCCACCAAGAGGGCTATTACATGAAGTATACAAAGGGTGTCTCAAACAGCCATAGACCCTCAATGAAACATCAATAGGGGTTCAAAATATGTCCATTTTCAGTTTGGACCAAAGTCCAAAAACAGATACACAATAGGCTAATAAATCATGCAAAAATGGGGACCAAAGAGGGGTTCAATGGAAAGTGACACGTGGAGGTCCCAAACAGTGATGAGCCCTTCTTCAATGTTGAATAAGGGCTCAAAATAAGCTACTTCACAGTTTATGACAGAGCTCAAAACAGATTATATATAGGCCAAAAATATCATGCAAAAATATGGCATCCAAGAGGGGTAATGAAGAAAGTGGTGGCTGGAGGTCTCAAACAAGGTAAGACCCTTCAACAAACATGACAAATGGCTCAAAATAAGCCTAGTTCCAGTTAAAAAATCAAGCAAGCAAGGCTTAGAAATGAACCAAGAAAAGGCTAGAAAAGAAAAGAAGTGTGCTACTTGTGTAGACCAATCTTGCCTTTAACCTCTTCAAAACAGTCCCAATGTGCTGGAATGGAGAATGGAAGGGTGGGGCTAGGTGGTGTAGTGTAAATGATGCAAAGGCCCTAAGGTTTGGAGGCTTAGAAGGGAGGAAATGGAGAGTGTATGCAAGAGAGCTTCTAGCATTTTTTAAAACTAAAAAAAAACCACACAGTGGGTGTTATATAGGCAAGGGAAAATGGGGGAAAAAGGGGAAAACAAACCAAGTTTCCCCCAAACCCTAGCCGGACATGGGTGTAGTGGAAAACAAAATATATGGCTAGAACACACTTGGGAGGATAATGGGTTTAAAAAGCAAAAAAAATCATTTTTTTAGATAAGAAAGTGGGCTTCCGGAAAGTAAAGTGGCCGGTGGGTGATTGGGAAGTCCAAATGTGGCCGTTCAAGTGTCCAAATTGAATCCCTGGAAGTTAGCTTTCCAATGGCGCAAACCTTGCATCAAAATTCCTCCTGTGGAAAAAGTTATGCCGATACCCTACTTCAATCAACGATATCTCCCTATCCGAAATTGGATTTAGGAGATTCTTGAGTGCAAAATGAGTAATCTTTCCAACGGTGGTGGCCTCATAGCTTGATTCCAATTATCCAAATGAATAGGTCATGCCCATTTTCTCCCCTTCTTCTCTTCTTTTCTTCAACTTCAAACCCCTAAGTAAGGTGTTTTGAAATATTTTGAAATATTTCATCTCTCTTTATTCAATTCCACTTTGTCCTTGCAAACTTTATTTCAAAAATGTATTGAAAGAGAGGGTTTTAAGGTCTAAAACCATTCAAAATAGCTTTGGTCCAAAATGGGCGTGAAGTTGGATTTGTTCCTCTCTCTTTGCGAAAAGAAACCTTCCCCTTCACAACTTCTCCCCCTTGTAAACCATCAGTCTTATAGACGGTCAAAAATGGGGTGTCTATAGTGCCCCTTTTCTTTGCTTTAATAAAATGAATCACTTCACGAGCTACTAAAATATTGTCAGTTATGATTGTTAGGTTTTTGTAATTAACAATCCTGTTTGACAAAACTCCTTTCAATTGTAATTTTATTCGATCTTTTTATTTCAACGAAGCTATGAGTATTTACATTCGAATCCAGCCCGAACTGTGCCAATGCACAATCACTCAAGCAGTCGATTGTGCGCTCAAACGAAGATGCAATCCTCTTAGAAGTTTCACTTGCCTACAAAAGTACTAGGAGTTGTATTTTTACGCTCAAGTGGCCTTTCATGCGCTCGAGCGTAGATCCTTGTTCTAAAACACGCATTTTAGTCAGACTGCTCGAGCGTCCATTCCTACACTCAAGCAGAGATCGCGATTCTGTCTGCTATAAATTTGCAATTAATTCAGTTTATGGGGTACGGCTTCCAGATCTTCTTTTGGGATTTAGGGTTTTCATCTGGAGCTTCTTTGCATGTTTCCTTTGATATCTGTGAGAGTTTATATCATGAATTGAGTGGATTATATCAAAGGGTTTGTTTATTATGTTTTATTCACAAAAGATAGAGTTGTTCTTTGGTGGGTTTCGTGGAATTTGGGCTTGAAGATTTGGTGGATTCCGGAGTGGCTCATCGTCATGGATTTGACATTACCGTTATGGATTCAACATTGAGCAAGACAATTTCAAGGTGAAGATGGTGATGGAAGAGGCACATTGGAGTCAGTTCAATTTGGGGATGGATTCGCTAGGTAATTGAGAGTACAGTTGTGTAATTCCTTTTTGTCTTCTTAGTGGATTGTTTTGTGGCTTTTGCCTATGATTTTTTTTTTTTTTTATATCACAATTGGAGGCGTTCCAATTGTGGTTTTTCCACGTTAAATGGTTGTGTTAATTTGTCTTAATTGTTTGATTGGAATTGTTATATAAAATTGATACATAATGACAAATCAATATCTTTATTCTTCCCAGAATAAATGTATTTTGACTTGAGGAAATCATACACGACAAAATCCGACTCAATCGATTAGCAGAACTTGGCAATAATTTTGTAGACCACATTACATAAGCTAATAGGATGATAATCGTTAATCGATTGAGGCACTAATTTTTTGGGGATCAACACCAAAAAGTTCTGGTTCAGTTCTTTAAGCATCACTCCCGTGTTTAAAAAAGCTTTGGCCATATTAATTACACTATCACCCACAATTTTCCAATTCTTTTGATAGAAGGTTGCTATCATACCATCGAGTCCAAGAGCTTTGAGACAACCCATGGTAAAAATGGCATCTTTTATTTCATGATCTGTGCATACCGAATTCCACACTAGATGAAAGTGGATCGGGGCCCTGCACTTGGTTGGACTATCCAGGGACTGAGGCTTCTGCCACAAGAAGCACCGTCAGAGCTACCCGACCGAGATTAGCCGGATAACCCCTCCGGTGTGGGAATTAGTGATCGGAGAAGGAATGAATATCGAATAGAGTTTGTAAGTTTGCTTGGAGTTGTTCAGTTACCTTCCATGTGAAGTTCATATTGTATATATATATATATATATGTTTGTTCCTTGCTTGCTTCTCAAAGTGGGTTCATGGAGCTTAGATGCTGCCAGGTGTCCTTTCAGCATTGCTTATGGTTGGGGACCACCTAGTAATTGCCATTTAATGTATATACTCATTGTAGTCATGCTGATAACAAACCACATTCCTTTGGTTCAACAACTTCCGTGATTCTAGGTGTAGGGGACCAGCTGAGGTGGCAACTTGCACATGCACACGTTCACAACTTCTACGTTTCCCTACGAGGTTTCCTCAGCTCGGTACCGATGTGCCTCAGCTTGGCATCATTATGCCTCGTCTCGGCCTTGTACAGGATCATTCAGAGAGATGGGCTGGTCCTTTTGGATATCTTTGTATGGGCTCGGCCTATTATCTATTCAACCCACAGATTTAGTATCGCAGTTCGGCCCAGCCCAGCATCACGGCTGGACTAGCCTTTCCACTGCGGTGTTGGGCCCAAGTGCTTGAGGACTTGGGTGGACTGTAGATCATGAAGTTGGGCTCAACTGGTTTGCCTATATACTCATCCAGCCCACTCGAATTTGGACTTCAGCGGATTGGGCCGGCCCAAGGCTTGAACCCGACCCATTTCACATTCAGCCCCTTCATTTGCCCCCTAGCTCGCGCTAAGGTTCCCCTTGGGGGGGAGCTAATGTTCTGCTCTCCAAGCGTCGCATCATTTTGATTCTCCCCCAGTTCGGCCTTGGTGACGGTTCAATCCTGACACACAATTCCTGCATGCATCCTTTTACGTAACACGTGGCGACGTGTGATAGGTGTGCAGAGATAATACATCAATTCCATACTGAAGGTCGTGCTCCGTGCACCTGCGCGCGCGGCTGGTGCAATTAATGTTCTGGCTGATAATACAAATCCCTTCATTTGCTTTTCTCGTTCCTCTAGTGAGTTCCAAAGAGAGAGAGAGAACTCTTCCCATTCCTCTAAACCAGTCTCGTTGGTGCTCTGCTCGGACTTTTTCGCTGTAGGTCTTGCTCTGTTACCACTGTTCGGATCTCTGTAAGTCCTCTTGTGATTCTTCTTCTCTTGCTTCTTCCTATCTTAATCATCTTGTTTGGCCTGCTCGCTATCTGTATTCCATACTCTGTTATCTGAGTCTTACCTCTGTCCCATTAGATTTGTTGAATAGGGAAATTTCGTTCACTGGTTGATACCCCTGAGGTCATGGCTATGTTCCACCTAGACTATAATATTCCTAACGACGTTACCCTTTCGTTGGCGAAAGTAGACGCCAAGCGTATGGGCACGAGGAATACCGTCACTTTTCCCATCGCGGCCATAGTCGAGGGAGGGGTTTGGTTTCCTCTTGACCCGTTGGTGCGCTGGTTTCTGCATCAAGTCCAGTTAACCCCAATGCAAGTATCTGTGAACCTTTTCCGTGTTGTTTGCAGCGTATCTGCCCTTAATAGACGATTGGGTTTGAACCTTGACATATGGGATATCTTAGGTTGTTATACTCTTTCTCATAACAAAGACCACAGCACATATTACTTGCGTGTTCGCTCGTTTGATTGCCATTTGGTTACCGGGTTACCTAATTCGGATAAACGCAATGATAATTTCCTACAAGTTGGTGGAAACTGGGAGTTCCCCGCCGGTACTGAGTTTCAGTCTGAG
This sequence comes from Camellia lanceoleosa, assembly GCA_025200525.1. NCBI lineage: Eukaryota > Viridiplantae > Streptophyta > Magnoliopsida > Ericales > Theaceae > Camellia > Camellia lanceoleosa. Next base: position 65,581,160 of record CM045764.1, read on the forward strand.
CAGATGCCCCAGAAAAATGGCTACCCAGGTTCAGGCCTCACCTTCTAATGCCTTTTGCATTTCTCACTTTATTTTGAATATTGCTCTGATGGGTCACTTCTTTTTTGCAGAGGCCTCTCGTTTCCAACGAAGACCGAACCGAGAGAATGCTGAAGCCATAAAAGCTGCTCTAAGGTATAAAAAGAGGTCTGCACCCGAGTTATTGGACTACCAGTCTATTTACCATTCCGTTATTCCAAAGAAGGCAAGGCTTGCTGCTGCCCTTCTGGACTCTGATACCGAGACTGACACGTCTTTCACTCCTCTAGTCATGAGTCGTCGCAGGAGTTAGGGTGCACTTTCTGAGAGAGCGCCCTCCCCTGCCCCTAGTTTCGCAGGGAGCAGGTTTGTGGCGAAGAGAAGGGTGTTGGTGGATTTAGAGGCCAAGGCCTTCGGAGCCTCCGATGCTTTGCAAACCCCTCTGGAGAAGACCGAGGTGAAGAGCCTCATGGAGGTGAAGATGGAGGTTGGAGCTGCTGGGACCCCTGTGGATACTGCCGAGCTGTCAGCTTCAGTCGCTGCGCGAGCAAAAAAAAGAAGAAGAGAGGCTGGCAAAGCAGTGGTGGGGGGAGGTTTTGAGGATCCTGCTGAGGATGATGATGCTTTTGAGAAATGGGAGCCGCCAATATCGCATGAGGGCAGGCCCATTTCCACTTCTGATTTAGTTGTCGCTTCACAAGATTTTGTCTTTGATTTGAGTAAGTTTTTGTTGATACCGGTTGATATGGCCGACCACAATGGGCCTCGTGATATTCCTATCTTGAAGGGGACCCTTCAGATGATGACTGCTATAAGTGTTTCCTCGTTTTCCTTAACTTTATTGTTGCGTTGCTGTCTTCTTTTTTTTTTTTTTTAGGTCTTCGTTGTCCTTTGCAGTGTATCCAAAGGATGCATCTGCCCATTACCCGTGCTGAAGAGCTAGAAAGGGTCGTGCTGGAGGCCGCAATGAACGCGGAGAGACTGACGGTAAACTTGGAGTCAGAGAAGAAAGGATGCTGAACAACTGAAAGGGAAGCATTTCATTTGAACAAGATTGTTGCTTCGGCTGAAAAATCGAAGGAGGCTGCTATTGGGACACAGGCTCATCTTGAGGGGAAGGTGGCCGAATTGGAGGCTGTTATCGTCGTAATGGCTGCTGACCGTTCTGCACTGGAAGCCAAACACTGGCAACAGGGTTGGGATGAAGTCGGGGCTACCTATAAGGAAGAGGTGTTAGTGTTGCGAGATAAGCTCTTCATGAAGGGTTGGATGAATGCCTTGACTGTTGCGCTGGTTCCTGAAGGCTCTTCCCTGTTTCAGGATGTCCCCGTTCCTTCGAGATCCTTGGGTTCGAAGACTGTTTCCACCCCTACTGTTCTTCCAGCCGAAGTTTCCCCAGAAGATGATTCTGCAAGCAAGACCCAAGACAGGAATGTTGCCGCTGAAATGGTGGATGTTGAAGGGATTGAAACCCCAAAGACTGAAGCCACGGGAGATGTGGTTAAGGAGGCTTCTACTTCTCAGGAAGTTGGAGCTTCCTCTACTTTTCCTCCCGCAGACAGCCTGGACAAAATTCTTGATGCTGCTCCTGAGTTGCCCACTATTGATGAAAATTGATGTTGAAAGGATTTGAACTTTTTTGCTTCTTTCTTTTCTTTGCTGCTGGTTGTGAGGCCATCTGTGCCTTTTGTTGGATGATAGACTTTTCTCTTTGAACTTGCAATCTGATGCATTTTGTTTGGCTGTGAAGACCGAATGATTTCTATACTGCTTGCCCCCGGCCGAGCACTATTGGGACCTCGGGGCCGAATAGATGCTCGGTCTGGTTCTGTGCTGCTTTTAAATAGATGCTCTATCTGATTTTTTATTGCTTGCCCCCGGCCGAGCATTGTTGGGGCCTCGGGGCCGAACTGATGCTCGGTGTGGCTTTGTAATGTTTGCTCCCGGCCGAGCACTGTTGGGACCTCGGGGCCGAACTGATACTCGGTGTGGCTAACGGATTTGTGGTATGGCTGTGCTTAAGTTCGTAAGTGGGTCTTACTTAGGTCCAGGTTGGTTTTAAAAGAAAACAATTGTTTGCCCCCACCTGGAGCTAAGTAAGATCGGCACTGAAGACTGTGCTCTTAGGTAGAACCACTGAAGTCTGTTTCAACTTTGCTAGCATAAGAGCGCCTGGACGGAATAAAGGCATGAAAAGGTGTGTTACTCAGGTCTAGCTTGGTTTGAAAAAACAATTGTTTGCCCCCAGCTGGAGTTGAGTAAGACTACTGCTGGAGGCCTGCTCCTGGCTGAACTTGGCCAAGTTTGTTCCAACTTTGTTTGTTCGCATCAGTACTAACGTGTTGTCGTGTTGATACTTAAGAAGTTCTGTAGATGCAAAGATGTTTACTTAAGATATGTCAGTGTGGTTTCCACCAAGCAATTCCACTTGGCTAAATAGAGATGTTTACTTAAGATACATTAGTGTGGTTTTCGCCAAGCAATTCCACTTGGCTAAATAGGGATGTTTACTTAAAATACATTAGTGCGGTTTCCACCAAGCAATTCCACTTGGCTAAAGTCCAATTTAGTTGCCAAACATAATTCCACCAAGCAATACCACTTAGCATGCTTGAGTATTAACCAAATTTAAATTTCGTTCAGTCGTTCTGAAACTAAGTCCGTTTGGGTTAAGGCCAAAGCTAATTCCATTTGGGAAGTACCAAAGCTAATTCTGTTTGGTGAGAACCAAGCTAATTCCGTTTGGTAAGAACCAAAGCTAATTCCGTTTGGTAAGAACCAAAGCTAACTCCATTTGGTGAGAGCCAAAGCTAATTCCATTTGATAAACATCAAAGCTAATTACAAGAATTTGATAAATTTGAGAGAAGTGGGGAAACATTTACATTGGTTAACAAATAAATGCCTTTACATTCTGATAGAGAAGTTGGGGGATAATTCTATTGATAGTATTTCTTAAGGTTTGCTACGTTCCAGGGTCGAGGTATAGCTTTGCCATTCAAATTCTCTAGGTAGTAAGCTCCATTTCCAACAACAACTGTGACTTTATAGGGACCTTCCCAGTTAGGCCCAAGTTTTCCCTCGCCAGGCACCCTTTTGTGATCCATAACTTTCCTCAAAACCAATTATCCTGGTGTAAATTGCCTTGGGAAAACTTTTTGGTTGAAACTTCTAATGAGCTGCTTCTGATACTCTTCAAGTTTGATAAGCTCTGCCTCTCTTCGGCCCTCTGCCATATCCAGTGCTTGCGCAATAGCTTCCTCGTTACTGGAGCTTTCAAATAATTCAGACTGAAGGGTTGGGAGACCTACTTCGAGTGGGATGATGGCCTCCATTCCATAAGTTAAAGAGTAGGGTGTTTCTCCCGTCGAGCGCCGTGCTGTGGTTCGGTAGGCCCATAATACGTGAGGTAACTCTTCAACCCATTTGCCTTTTGCATGTTCAAGCCACTTCTTCACTCCGTTGATGATGGTTTTGTTTGACGCTTTTGCCTACCCATTGCTCTGTGGGTACCATGGAGAAGAGTTCCTATACTCAATGCTGAGGCCGGCACAAAACTTTCTGAAGACCTTACCATCGAACTATGTTCCATTATTCGCAATCAATACCCGCAGAATGCCGAAACGGACCACAACACTCCTCAAAACAAACCGCTTCGTGTCCGCTTCTTTGATACTTGCCAATGCCTCAACTTTAACCCACTTAGTGAAATAGTCAGTTGCGGCAATGAAGAATCGCCTGTTCCTAGTGCCTCGCACCAATGGTCTGACAATAGCCAGACCCCATTGTGCAAAGGGCCATAGGCTGGTGAGTGGAGTGAGAGTTTTGGCTGGCTGATGAATGAATGGAGCAAACTTCTAACATTTGTCACACTTCTGTACATACTACAATGCATCTTGTTGCATCCGTGGCCACCAGTACCCGTGAGTGAGGGCTCGGTGTGCCAGTGACCTTCCGCCAACGTGGCATCCACAAATCCCATTGTGAATTTCGTAGAGAACATTCTCGACGAGATTTGGATGCACACATAGGAGGTAGGGGCCAAGGTAGGAGCGTCTGTATAGCTTCCCAGATTGTGAGATCCAGAATCGAGCTGACTTATGTCTGACCTTGTTGGCTTCCCTTTTGTCTTCGGGGAGTGTATCAGAATTCAAAAAATAAAATATCGAATCCATCCAGCTCGGCTCTAAGTTCTTGCAGAGGACTGGAGACGCAATACTCGGTTCTAGTACAAACTCAACCCAAACTTTTCTGGCATCCTTTGTATCCACTGATGAGCCGAGGCATACCAGAGCATCAACGTGGCTGTTTTTGTCCCGACTGATTCGTTCTACTCGTATGGATGGAAATTTTCTAAGCAGGTCCTTGGCCTTCCCTACGTACATAGCCATTCTTTCATCTTGTGTTTCATAGACCCCAAAAAGCTGGTTGACCACTAGTTGTGAATCGCTGAAAAGAAAAAGTTGTTCTGTACTGAAGTGTTCGACGCTACGTAAGCCAGCCAATAACGCTTCGTACTCAGCCTCATTGTTTGAATCCTTCTAACCGAGTCTGAGAGCCTGTTCCCAGATAAACCCTTCTGGTGAAATAAGTACTACTCCTGCCCCCGAGCCTCAGTTATTGGACGATCCATCAACATAGAGCTGCTAGATGTTTCCAATAAAGAGTTTCCAAGCTTCCGAAGCGCAGGGTGTTCCTTGTTCGACAGTGCATGGCACCTGTGCCGAACGCGGATCCCCCGGTTCAGTGCCCTGGGTGGGAGCAAATTCTGCGACAAAATTTGCTAAGACCTGGGCCTTGATCACTGTCCTGGGTTGATACCGAATGTCAAACTCACCAAGTTCTACCGCCCATTTTGTTGTTCGTCCGGAGAAATCGGCTCGGCTGAACACAGATCTGAGGGGGAATTCAATGAGGACGTTTATAGTATGCCCCTGGAAGTAATGTTGCAGCTTTCTTGAGGCGATAAGCAGTGCGTACGCTAATTTTTCCAATGGTAGATACCATGTCTCGGCATCTAGTAAAGTCTTGCTAACGTAGTATACAGGCCTCTGTTCTTTGTTAACTTCTCGAATTAATACTGCGCTTATAGCATGATCTGAGACTGCTAGATAGAGGTACAGCTCCTCTCCTGGCTCTGGGGTGGATAGTAGAGGAGGTGTGCTGAGGTATCTTTTGAGACTCTGCAGTGCTTCGGTACATTCGCTACTCCATTCAAATGCTGCCTTTTTCCTCAAAAGCTAGAAGAAGGGCTTCATCCGATCTGAGGATTTGCTAATAAACTGATTCAGTGCGACCACCATTCCAGCTAGTTTCTGCAATTCCTTAGCCTTTGTTGGTACTTTAAGATCTTGTATTGCTCTGATTTTTTCCAAATTCGCTTCAATCCCTCTATGAGTGACCATGTATCCCAAGAACTTCCCTGTTCCTACCCCGAAAGCACATTTCGAGGCATTGAGGCGAAGCTGGTGGTTTTTAAGATGCCGAAAACTTCTCTCAAGTTTGCAATATGGTCTGTAGCGAACTTGCTCTTGACTACCATATCATCTATATAAGCTTCCATGGTTTTTCCCAGTTGGTCCTTGAACATCCGAGTGACCATCCGCTGGTAGGTCGCCCCGATGTTCTTGAGGCCGAACGACATCACTCTGTAGCAATAAGTTCCTCTCGAAGTGATAAATACTGTCTTTTCTTGATCCGGACCAGACAATGGTATCTGATGATAACCGCTATAAGCGTCCAGAAAGCTCATGTGCTCATACCCTGCTGTTGAGTCTACTAGTTAATCAAGGCGAGGCAAAGGAAAGCTATCTTTAGGGTAGGCTTTGTTCAAGCAAGTGAAGTCAACGCAAACTCTCCATTTTCCGTTCTTCTTCTTGACTACAATTGTGTTAGACGGCCATTACGGGTACTGAACTTCCCTGATTGCTTTTGAAGCCAGGAGTTTTTCGACTTCGGCAATTATTGCTTCGGTGTGCTCGATTGAGGATCTCCGACTTTTTTGCACAATGGGTCGAGCTGAAGGGTTGATGTTGAGCTTGTGGCAAGCAAATTCTGGGTCCAACCCTGGAGTATCATATACTGACCATGCGAATACCTCCATATTTTCCCTCAGCAGTTCCAGCAGGTGAAATTTCTCATCAGCGCCTAGCAAGATACCGATAAGGAAGTACTTTTCTAGGTCGTCTTCTTTTACCAAGACTCTCTTCAAATCCTCTACCATCTTTTCCTCTGGGGTTCCCCCTACATCTTCCAAGACTGACTGTTCAGCCACTTCTACCTTCTGTACCCAATTGTAGAGCTGTTTTGCCTTTAATGCTGCCATGAAGCAATGTTTGGACGCAACTTGATCCCCTAATATCTGCTCTACTCCATGTTCCGTTGGGAAACGGATGAGCTGGTGGTAGGTTGAAGGGACTGCTTCCATTCGATGAATCCACAGACGGCCAAGTATGGCGTTGCAAGGGGATGGTGTATTAATAACCAAGAACTCTATCTGGAGGGTTTTTGTCCCCGCCACGACTGGCAACACTATTCTGCCAAGCGGCCATTCTGGCTGTGAATTGAAACCGACCAACGGGGCTGCCGTTGGGGTGAGGTGCTGCTCAGAGAGACCAAGCTTTCTGAACAAATCGTAATACATTATGTCTACTACACTGCCCTGATCTACTAGCACTCGTTTTACGTCAAATCATTTCCCAATTCCCACAGTTATAATTAATGCATCAGTATGTAGGTGTTGTATGCCTTTTAAATCTTTGCTAGTAAATGAAACTGTACACAAGGGGGATTTAGGCACTGTACGTACCTTTTTTGATGCAGGCTCTACTGACATGACCCGCTGAATTTGCGCAGCCTTAGCAATCTCTTCCTTCAGTGCTTCCTCAGATTCCTGAATCGCTGTCCCATGGATCACATTTATTATCAGCCAAGGTGGATGCTCGATATTTTCTTCTGGTGGTGGGTTCCCTTGTTCAATCATTTCCTTATCCTGATCAATGTAATCCCTTAGGTGTCCAACTGCCACTAGGTCTTCCAAGTATTGCTTCAGTGCCCTGCAATTCTGAGTCATGTGCCCTCTGTCTTGATGGTAGGTGCATCTGAGCTTTTGATTGCGCCGAGCTGGGTCTCCCAACATTTTCGGTGGCCAAATAAAGAAGGGCTCTCTCTTGATCTTTTCCAGGATTCGATAGATTAGCTCTTTGAATACAGTCACAACGGCTTCATGGGATTTGGACTTATCCACCTCATTCACTGCAATCCCTCGGTGTTCTCCTCAATCTGTTCTCTTCTTATGTCGAGCTGTTTGTTCTGCTGACGCTACCTTGATGGGGATCTGATCGTCTTCGAGACGAGCGTATTGCTCAATCCTGGCACGCAAGTCTTTCAAAGCTGTGGCCGGGCGCTTGGTAAGTGATTGTCTCAGCTTACTTTTCGGGCGCAGACCATGCTTGAAGGACATAACGACCATCTGCTCGCTGCACACATTTTCTTTCAGGTCATTGTACTCTTCCCAGTACCTCCTAGCATAATTGCACATCGTTTCCTCCTACTCCTTCCGGAGGCCGAACAGTGTATCCGGCTCCTTCGGGATCCTAGTGTTGGAGACGAACCTGGCTAGGAACTCTTCACAGAGTTGCTTCCAGCCATGGATTGATCCAGCAGGGAGACGATCGAACCATCGAAGTCCGGTTTCTCCCAGGCTGGATGGGAAGACTTTACACATCAGTGCCTCATCTCAGTTCCATAGGGACATCATCTGTCTATAATGACTAATATGTGTCAGCGGGTTCGACTTCCTGTCGTATGAAGTGAACTTCGGGGGGGTGAATTTCTTTGGAGGTCTCATGGTCTCTATCTCTGGGGAGAACGGCGAAGAAATGAGCCTGTCCAGCGCTCGATGCTCTCTCTGGTGAACAGTACGGTCTAGATGATCTCGATTTTGCGCGTTTGCCTATTGCCGATCAACCAAGTACGAAGGTCCTGAGGAGGGTAGTCAGTCTGTTGGCTAACTGTCTTCTGCCTTTTGGCCCATTTCCGGCGTGACCCACGGGTGTGACTGCTTGTTGCCTCACTCTGTACCGGGATAGGCTGGCTTTGTTGCCCAGACTCATTCTTGGGGAACTTCTCCACTGATGGCTCTCTGGATGAGCTCCTCCGTCGCAAACGAGAGGGCTCTACTTCCGTCTTCTTTTCTGTCAGATCGCCCAGCACCCTCTTAAGTTGGGCTTTCAACTCCTGTATCTTCATCCCCATGGAGTCTATGATTCGATCTCTATAATCCTTTTCCAGAAGAAAGTGATGAGAAGAACCTCCAGTGAAGGGTAATCGATGCTCGACGGATTCAGGAGTTCGATTATTGTTTCCAGTTTGTTCCTCTAGGACTATTGGGAGTGCCAAACCTTTGTCCTTTGTCTTCTCCGTCTGTGGAGTATGTGCTGAAGGCAGAATGTCCTCAATCCCTATCGCCGGAACTAAATGCAGAGCTTAGAGATGAAGTGGTCCACGCTCACCGCACCAATTGTGCGTACCGGATTCCCCACTAGATGAAAGTGGATCGGGGCCCTGCACTTGGTTGGACTATCCAGGGACTGAGGCTCCTACCACAGGAAGCACCGTCAGAGCTGCTTGGCCGGGGTTGGCCGGATAACCCCTTCGGTGTGGGAATTAGTGATTAGAGAAAGAATGAATATCGAATAGAGTTTGTAAGTTTGTTTAGAGTTGTTCAGTTACCTTCCATGTGAAGTTCATGTGAAGTTCATATTGTATATATATATGTATGTTTGTTCCTTGCTTGCTTCTTAAGGTGGGTTCATGGAGCTTAGATGCTGCCACGTGTCCTTTCAGCGTTGCTTATGGTTGGGGACCACCTGGTAGTTGTCATTCAATGTATATACTCATTGTAGTCATGCTAATAACAAACCACATTCCTTTGGTTCAACAATTTCCGTGATTCTAGGTATAGGGGACTAGCTGAGGTGGCAACTTGCACATGCGCACGTTCACAACTTCCACGTTTCCCTGTGAGGTCTCCTCAGCTCAGTACCGATGTGCCTCAGCTCGGCATCATTATGCCTCGTCTCGGCCTTGTACAGGATCATTCAAAGAGATGGGCTGGTCCTTTCGAATATCTTTGTATGGGCTCGGCCTATTATCTATTCAATCCACGTATCAAATTGATATCAAAGATCACTACCGACTAGCCTTTCCACCGCGGTGTTGGGCCCAAGTGCTTGGGGACTTGGGTGGACCGTAGATCATGAAGTTGGGCTCAACTGGTTTGCCTATATACTCATCTAGCCCACTCAGATTCGAACTTCAGCGAATTGGGCCAGCCCAAGGCTTGAACCCGACCCATTTCACATTCAGCCCCTTTATTTGCTCCCTAGCTCGCGCTAAGGTTTCCCTTGGAGGGAGCTAATGTTCTGCTCTCCAAATGTTGCGTCGTTTCGGTTCTTCCTCAGTTCGGCCTTGGTAACGGTTCAATCCTAACACACAATTCCTGCATGTATCCTTTCACGTAACACGTGGCGACGTGTGATAGGTATGCAGAGATAATGCGTCGATTCCATACCGAAGGTCATGCTCGGTGCACCTACTCGCCGGCTGGTGCAATTAATGTTCTGGCTGATAATACAAATCCCTTCATTTGCTTTTCTCGTTCCTCTAGTGAGTTCCAAAGAGAGAGAAATAACTCTTCCCATTCCTCTGAACCAGTCTCGTTGGTGCTCTGCTTGGACTTTTTCGCTGCTGGTCTTGCTCTGCTACCACTATTCTAATCTCTGTAAGTCCTCCTGTGATTCTTCTTCTCTTGCTTCTTCCTATCTTAATCATCTTGTTTGGCCCGCTCGCTGTCTGTATTCCATACTCTGTTATCTGAGTCCTATCTCTGTCCTATTAGGTTTGTTGAATAGAGAAATTCCGTTCACTAGTTGATACCCCCGAGGCCATGGCTATGTTCCGCCTAGACTATAATATTCCTAACGACATTACCCTTTCATGGTGAAAGTAGACGCCAAGCGTATGGGCACGAGGAATACCGTCGCTTTTCCCATCGTGGCCATAGTCGAGGGAGGGGTTTGGTTTCCTCTTGACCCGTTGGTGCGCCGGTTTCTGCATCAAGTCCAGTTAACCCCAATGCAAGTATCTATGAACCTTTTCCATGTTGTTTGTGGCATATCTGCCCTTAATAGATGATTGGGTTTGAACCTTGACATATGGGATATCTTAGGTTGTTATACTCTTTCTCATAACAAAGACCACAGCACATAATACTTGTGTGTTTGCTCGTTTGATTGCCATTTGGTTACCGAGTTACCTGATTCGGATAAACACAACGATGATTTCCTACAAGTTGGTGGAAACTGGGAGTTCCCCGCCGGTACTGAGTTTCAGTCTGAGCGGATGCCCCAGAAAGACGGCTACCCAGGTTCGAGCCTCTCCTTCTAATGCCTTTTGTGTTTCTCACTTTATTTTGAATATTGCTCTGATGGGTCACTTCTTTTTTGCAGAGGCCTCTCATTTCCAACGAAGACCGAACCGAGAGAATGCTGAAGCCATAAAAGCTGCTCTAAGGTATAAAAAGAGGTCTGCACCCGAGTTATTGGACTACCAGTCTACTTACCGTTCCGTTATTCCAAAGAAGGCAAGGCTCGCTGCTGCCCTTCTGGACTCTGATACCGAGACTGACACGTCTCTCACTCCTCTGGTCACGAGTCATCGCAGGAGTCAGGGTGCACTTTCTGAGAGAGCACCCTCCCCTACCCCCAGTTTCGCAAGGAGCGGGTTTGTGGCGAAGAGAAGGATGTTGGTGGATTTAGAGGCCGAGGCCTTCAGAGCCTCCGATACTTTGCAAACCCCTCTGGAGAAGACCGAGGTGAAGAGACTCATGGAGGTGAAGATGGAGGTTGGAGCCTTTGGGACCCCTGCGGCTGCTGCCGAGCCCTCAGCTTCAGTCGCTGCACGAGCAAAAAAGAGAAGAAGAGAGGCTAGCAAAGCAGTGGTGGGGGGAGGTTTTGAGGATCCTGCTGAGGATGATGATGCTTTTGAGAAATGGGAGCCACCAATATCGCATGAGGGCAGGCCCATTTCCACTTTTGGTTCAGTTGTCGCTTCACAAGATTTTGCCTTTGATTTGACTAAGTTTTTGTTGATGCCAGTTGATATGGCCGACCACAATGGGCCTCGTGATATTCCTATCTTGAAGGGGACCCTTCAGATGATGACTGTTGTAAGTGTTTCCTCGTTTTCCTTAACTTTATTGTTGCGTTGTTGTCTTCTTTCATGCACTCGAGCGTAGATCCTTGTTCTAAAACACGCATTTTAGTCAGACTGCTCAAGCATCCATTCCTACACTCAAGCAAAGATCGCGATTCTGTCTGCTATAAATTTGCAATTAATTCAGTTTTTGGGGTACGGCTTCCAGATCTTCTTTTGGGATTTAGGGTTTTCATCTGGAGCTTCTTTGCATGTTTCCTTTGATATCTGTTGGAGTTTATATCATGAATTGAGTGGATTATATCAAATGTTTGTTTATTTTGTTTTATTCACAAAAGATAGAGTTGTTCTTTGATGGGTTTCGTGGAATTTGGGCCTGAAGATTTGGTAGATTCCGAAGTGGCTCATCGTCATGGATTTGACATTACCATTATGGATTCAACATTGAGCAAGACAATTCTGAGGTGAAGATGGTGATAGAAGAGGCACATTGGAGTCAGTTCAATTTGGAGATGGATTCGCTAGGTAATTGAGAGTACAGTTGCATAATTCCTTTTTGTCTTCTTAGTGGATTGTTTTGTGGCTTTTGCCCGTGATTTTTTTTTTTTATATCACAATTGGAGGCGTTCCAATTGTGGTTTTTCCACGTTAAATGGTTGTGTTAATTTGTCTTAATTGTTTGATTGGAATTGTTATATAAAATTGATACATAATGACAAATCAATATCTTTATTCTTCCCAGAATAAATGCATTTTGACTTGAGGAAATCATACACAACAAAATCCGTCTCAACCGATTAGCAGAACCTTGGCAATAATTTTGTAGACCACATTACACAAGCTAATAGGACGATAATCGTTAATCGATTGAGGCACTAATTTTTTGGGGATCAACACCAAAAAGGTCTCGTTCACAGTTCTTTAAGCATCACTCCCGTGTTTAAAAAAGCTTTGGCCATATTAATTACACTATCACCCACAATTTTCCAATTCTTTTGATAGAAGGTTGCTATCATACCATCGGGTCCAAGAGCTTTGAGACAATCCATGGTAAAAATGGCATCTTTTATTTCATGATCCATAAAAGAGGTATCCAATAAAGAGAGATGCTCATCCGTAAGAAAGTTTTGCAAAATATTAATAAACTAAAATTTATCAGGATAATTGTAATGCACCTGTGAGTAGTGTGATGTTGACTCATCCTGCTGACAATGAAAAAGCTTCTTGAAATGTTGAAGAAATTCTTGTTCAATGGCACTTTGCTCCATAACACAGGCACCGTTCTCCAATCCCAGAAAACCAATCCTTTTCTTACAAGCTCTGAAAGTCACTGCCAAATGAAAAAACTGTGTTCTTATCCCCTAACTTCATCAATCTTTGTTTTGCCCATTGTGCCCAATACGTCTCTTGTTTTTCTAGTAGCAAATCCAGCTGTATTCGGAGTGCTTGATTTTCCTCAATATCCTTTCCTGACCACAACCTACTTTGAACTTGCTCTAGTTTCCATTGCATCTCCTTAACTTGAGCAGCCAAACTTCTATTGGGTTGGACATTGCATCTCTTCAACCCTTATTGATGACAAAAAGCATCCAAGAACCATTTCAAATACCGCACTTACTCTTTCTTAAAATTCATAAATAGTAAATAGTCTTTTTTTTTTTTTTTTTCTAGCCTACTAAACAAACTAACAACAAAGGTAATTACTTCAGTTTTGCAACAATTTTTTTTATTTAATATTTAAATTTAGGGCAAACTTTACTTTATCTATATGGTTTGGGTCATTTGCGATTTACCTGCTAATGTTTCAAAATGGTCACATAACCCTCACGTGGTTTGTGGACTAAAGTGCACCGTTAAACATTCCATCTAACTTAATAGCAAATGTGAAATACGTGGCAAACATAAGGCTATTATATGCTCATTTTCAAATTTCAAAGGGATAAATCACACATGGAAAAAAGCACAGGGAGTTAAAGTGTACTTTGCTATCCAAACAAATGACGAAAATACAAGAGTATTTTAGTCTTTTTTATTAAATTGTTAATAGACCGAATGGTGCACTTTAATCCACAAACCATAAGGGAGTTATGTGATCATTTCTAAACGTTAAGGGGATAAACCACATATGGCCAAATCAAAGGGGGTAAACTGAAGTTTGCCCCTAAATTTATTAAGCAAGCAATGTTTGTAATATGAGAAAGTCTCAATACATAAAAGATTTTCACATGATATCATACAAATGTAAAACAAAAAGGAGCATTGTTATTCAAGTCTAAAAATTAGAACCACTTTTCAAGCTCAATGATTTGACAATCAATTAGGATATTTAAGGCAACACTTCATTTCCTATTTCCTCTAATCATCCACCAATCATATCACTTACACATCAGGGGTCTAGACAGTGGACTTGTATTTCATTTTCTAACAAAAAGTAAACCCCATATGTGTGGGTCCCATACATTTATTTTAGGAGAAATATCAAATTAGTGAAATTTTGAAAAATTAATTACAAATCAATGAGAAATTTTATAAATATTAATAATTAAAATTGTAAAGTTTTCATGAATATGTAATTAATTTTTCAAAATTTCACTAAGGTGTAATTACCCCTTTATTTTATGAAAAATTCCCTCTCACCATAGGCTTCATTTCAATGATCTAAATTATTTTAGTTTGTAAGTCTATTCATGTACATCATGCACTCAAAAAAAACAACATTGATCGGATAATCATAAAATGTTAAATTTATTACATTTCTTTTAACAAAAATAATAAATACACAGTAAGTATATTTTCAAAAATTGACCATTCATTATTTTGGTAACAAACACAAAAAATTGAATAGGATATGATTATCAGATTAATCTAATTTTTTCTTTTGTAAATTATACACGCGAAGAGTCTTATAAAATGAATAATTTGAATTATTAAAATGGGATCCATTATAGATTCCACAAGTTTAGACAACACCTTTCAATCCCAATTTGGATGAGAAGGAAACCTAACCCATTATTTTACGTCGATTTTAAAAAAGAGGGGTTATTTACACGAAGACTTCCTAAACTAATGAGAAGTATCACTTTGACCTTCTAAATTATAAAAGAGAACAAATAGACCCCCTAAACTATTGAGAAGTATCACTTTGATCTCCTAAATTATAAAAGCATACAAATAGATCCCCCTAAACTATTCACATGTTTCATTTTGACCCTTTCCATTATGGGGTTCCATTGGTATATTTTTTTAGTTTAGGGGGTGTATTTATATGCTTTTGTAGTTTAGGGGACAAAACAATACTTCTCAATAATTTAGGAGGTCCATTTGTACTCTTTTATAGTTTAGGGGTCAAAGTGGTATTTTCCAATAGTTTAGGACATATAAATAGATTCCCTAAACTATAAAAACATAAAAATTGAACCCCCTAATGGAAGGGGTCAAAGTGAAACTTCACAATAGTTTAGGGTGTTCATTTGTTCTCTTTTATGGTTTAAAAGATAAAAGTGATACTTCTCAATAGTTTAAGGGTCTTCATGTAAATAGCCCAACATAAATTTTGTTCCTAGTTGTAATATCTTTGTAGAGCTAAATTTGGGTCACATTTTTTGGTTAATTATTAGCTAGTTCTATTATTTTCGATCTCAACCAACACCACTATTACTAACCATCGTCAACAACCACTATTATCCACCGGCCACCACCATTGTCACCGCCCACTATCGCCGTTCATTAGCTACCGCCACCAATCTACACTTTACCATCGTTGATTCACCAATCATCTCCACCATCACTAATCTACAATCCATCGTCGCTAATCTCTACTGTACATCTCTGATCACCATACCATCGTTGATTCACCGATCTAGTTCTAAATCTATACTGATTTGATTGTTTTAATGGTGAAATCGATTCCAAATGACTCAAAACTACAATGCTTTTTCAGATCTCCCCTTTCTGTCTCAATCTCTTTATTTCTCAAAGTAGATTTGCTTCAAATTTATTTATCAATGATAAATTTATCAATCTATCTTATTTTGTATGTGTGTATAGGAGGGAGTCTTGTGAGTAAATGAGTGTGAGTGAGTGAATGAGTCAGGTTTGGAGTTTGTAATTTTTTAACAAATTAGTCAATGATAATTTTATCACTAACTTGTTCAGTAATAATTATCATTGAATGTAGCAGTGATGAATTTATTATTGAATGTATCTTTAATTCTTTTGTTGATCTTGTATTGATCTATGAAGACAAAGACTGGTGAAACTTTTTTTTTGGTAAATATTTTATTTTTCTCTGTATCTCTCTATTTTGTTATTTGTTGCTACCAGATCTGAATAGGTGGTGGCGGTAGTGATCTAGTAGAGATGAATGTTATTTTTGTTAGAAATAGTCAAAAAAAAATGTCATCAGAGATTGGAGGTGGTTGCTGGTGACCAAAGGTAATTGTTGGCAACAATGGTTGATAACAATAATGTTATGGTTAACATGATGAATGAGATAAAGTGGAGATATTTTTAGGATATTGATAGTTAATAAAAAGAAGTAGGAGTTATAAGTAAATAAGTACGGTCAATAAAACCAACCCGTAAGTATCTTTTTTAGGTGTTGTTTGATAAAGCAGAAAATTAAAAACTGAAAATTAAGTATTGAAAACTAAATGTTGAATTTTTTAAGCTGAAAAGCTATTTGATAAAAATTTAAGTGCTTAACTAAAAATAAATTGTTTAATATGTATAAAATTAAATTTGAAATTTATTATTTTCAAATTGCATATTTTAATTTTTATATTGTGATGGTGGTGGTGGTGGTGGTGGTGGTGGTAGGGGTAGGGGTAGTGGTGATGATATGATGGTAATGGTAGTGGTGGCGGCAGCAGCAACAACGAGTATGGTGATGGTGGTGGTAGCGGTAGCGATAACAGTAGTAATGATAGTGGTAGAGGTAGTGGTGGCAGTGGCATGATGGTGATGGTTGTGGTGGTAGTGGTAGTGGTGGCAGTGGCATGATGATAGTGGTGATGGTAGTGGTGGTGGCGATGGCGATGGCGATGGCGATTATGGTAGTGGTGGTGGTGGTGGTGGTAGTAATAGCGGCGGCGGTGGTAGTGGTGGAGTTGGTGGTAAGTTTATAATAGTGTATACTGATACTTATGTTTAGTATTTATAAATTCAATCAAAATTAAGTAAGTTTCATATGACTTAAATTTTAGCCTACATTTTAAGAGACACTTAAATTTTTGAGTAGTATCGATTGTAGTTATCAAACGGACTTAATTGATTATTACTTAATACATTTAATTTTAAGTGTTGAATCATGTTGCCAAACACACCTTAGTCATCAATATTAGACTCTGGCCCAAGAAGTTTATGCTTTTCTAGCATAAACACTATGGGTGGACAAGCATCCACCCAATTTGCCAAAAATCGAATGGCCCGAATTGATCTGTTACAAAATAGACTGTTTCAATAGTTTGAGTGGACAAATGTGGATGTATTTTTTCCCAACCAAACCCTATCCTAAGAAAATAAAGTTGTGCTTTTATATTTTGTGTGTTAAAAAAATGACTTTTTATTTAATAATTACATTTACTATTTATGAAATATGATGTTGAACCTTTATTTTTATTACAAAAATAAACAATAAAAAAATTAGGGTACAAAATAATAAAAAAAATACTTAAAAATAGTTTGAAAAAAAACTTAAAACAATAAATTTAAATTACCAAATCAATCCGTATCCACCTACTAAGACCTACCATATCCGCATCCACTAACTTTGCAAGATAGCAGTTTGTCACGAAAATGATGAAAGGCTAATTCAAGTAATCCTTTAGAGCTCGTTTGTTTTGAGATATATTGGGTGGGATTGTTAGTGAAAGAATTATTAGTGATGAGATTGCTAGTGAAGGTACTAAGAAGAATTGTGTTTGTTTAATAACTAGTGGACTAGCAATAGTTCCTGTTTGTTTTGAGAGATAAAAGTGGGATTAAACTATCTAAAATTTCACAAATACCATTGTTGCATTATTATCAAATTTGGGCTTATACCAACTAATAAATGCAACACATATTTTAAGATTAAAAATATATTTTATAAATATTAAAATTATATTTCATAAATATATATTTTTTGTACTATTTTATTTTTTTGATATAATTTTTTTTGGTATAAATATTATTATGCTATTATATTTTTTTATTAAATTATTTTGATATAAAGAATGGTGGAGTAAAAAATGATAGAATAATTAAAAAAAAATAATATAGAAAAAACCATATTAATCAAGTAGAGTAAGTAAATTAGATAGGATAATAGATGGTAAAATAGTAAATCTCTATCTAATCCCAAGGAATTGTTTTTTTAATATCATCTTCCATGGAGAATTACTAATCTCATCCATGAAGACCTATCATAATCTCAACATATTATGAATCTCTTTTTCGATTTTGTAAATAAATATAATATTAATGGGCTTTACATCCATTCTAATCCAATCTTATCTCTTATAACCCAAAATAAACAAACCCTTAGTGAAAATGTCCGTCACTTGATTGTTGCTATGTACAAGTCTTGGGTTCTGCTGGGTTTAAGTTTCAAATCATAATTTCATCCTTATATTTGAATATTATGTTTGATTTAACTTTTCAAAAATTGATTCCAAGACCACATTTGAATACACATTTCAATGTATGTTTGGCAGAGTAGAGTTTTTGAATTTTGAATTTGCAGATTGGATCTATCCAGTCGTCCTCCCGGATATCCCCCGGATGTCCGACTAGTTGACCGGTACAATGGTTTTTTTTGACAATTGTAACCTATTATTTGAAAACTAAAAAATGTATATATGTTTTAAATATAGAAATTATTTTTTTTTAAGACCGTTTTTAAACAAAACAATTAAAAAAAATTCCAACCAAATATACAATCAAAAAATTTTTTAAAGCATTACCTGAATATTTTTTTTTTAAAAAATATTATATTTTTTAAATATTTTAAATAAAAAAATTTTGGAATTTTTTAAAATTTTTTAAATAAAAAATTATTTTTTTCAATAATTATTTTTTTAAATTAAAATTTAAAAAGAGTTTGATTATGAGTTTAGAATAGAATTTTCAATAGAATTTTGAATTATATATTTGATTATGAGTTATAAGTTTTTGAATTAAGTTTTGAAAACTTTTTTTAAAACTCAAAACCAAACAATTTTTCTCATTTTAATACTCAATTCAAAATTTAATTTAAAATTATTTTCAAAACTCATAACTAAATAAATTTTTTCTTTTTAAATCATGATTCAATAATTTATAAACTCAAAATATAACCTTAGTTAGTTCCAAAACTAAACCAAACGCTGCTTTGATTTTTCTCAACCTACGTACGTTCAAATGAATAGCAGGTGAGAAGTAACTCGGTCCGCGAACAAGGATACACTCTTAAAACCGGCCCGGCCCGGCCCATGGGTACCAAAGTACAAAAATAAATGAATGACCGAATTTGCTGAACTCAGTGAGTCGGTCAGTCATCCAAAAACCCAGAAGCAGAACGTTCAGGAAAGCGTTGATGCGAACCCCAATCCTGTCTTCATACTCCCTAGTTCTGCCGAAATGGTGAGAAGTGTCTCTCATTTTCATTTCATTTGCATTTTAATTAATTCCATCATACTTTATTATTCTTTCATTTCCCTTTTATCTCTCCTTGTGTTCCTCTGAGAATCCTTGATCATCATCATGTTTGGTTTCCATGATTTTTTTCAACTTGTAATTTGAATTCTCACATGGGTTTGGGACCAAGGCTTTCAAGTCGTTTGAATTTCATGGAGTTTTGCAATTACATGTCTTAGAGTCCTGATGTTTGTTCTCTTTTTCTTACTCAAATAGTAATTTAATTTTTATAATTTGAACTGATTGTTGGGTATCAAACTTAAATAGTTGCTGATTTGTTTTTTACAAATCTTAGAGTTATTACTGTTAATCTGTGTGGTCGGATTTAAACCAAAGACTTTTCCTTTTTCTTTTTTTAATTTCAGTTTGCAAACCCAATTAAAAGAGTCTTTTTTTTCTTTTTTTAATGGCCCCTTATATGTAATGAATTTTTCATGTCAATACAGTGGTTGGTTGCCAATCTGCCTTTAAATTACAGTGAAGTTTCAGCCCATCATTAATGTTTTATGCTGATTTTCTTTGTTTGACTGTTATGGTACTGATCAAATGCTCTTTTCTTTGTAAATTTGTTGATGCTTGAGTTCTTGATGCTGCTGTGCTTTCAACTATTTGGGAGGAATAATTTCGATTTAGGCTCTCTTTGCTTCGACGTAAAATATTTCACAATGGAAAATACTTTTTATGTAAAAAGTTTTTATGAAAAAAATTTTTAAAAAAAAGAAAAAAACTGTTTTCAATTATATTTTCCAATGTTGGTTGGTCAAAATCAGATCTGATGGTCGTGACAACAGCCCTTGAAAATGGTGGCTGACCTGGCGCCATTTTGGCAGTCGAGGCAACGATGGCTCTCTCCCTCTTCACTGTCAAGCTTCCCAACCGTCAGGTTGGAGCGACCCAAAATTAACTTACAACTTTGAAAACGAAAGTCATGTTATACAACTTTGGTAGTGTTCAACCAAACAATGTAATTGGGTAAAATATTAATATTTTACGTCAAAACAAACATAGCCTTAGTTGAAAATAAATTTCATATTAGGTTCACTGAAGGAGTAATTACCATTGATATGAAAAATTCCAGTGGAGATCTCAGTTCATCATTAAGTTAAGTTGTTGTGGGATGACAGTATTGCATCAAATAAATTTTGGTTATGCTTGGAAAGGGAGCAATCAAGTCATGTTTTTAGTGATTATAGAAGAAGATGAGACTCCAGCTAAATCTTAAGGCAATAAACATAACCAAACCATGCCTTAAGTCCCATCAAATGGGGTTGGCTACACGAATCCTTCTTCTCCACTTGACTCTATCAACGGCCATTTCGGTGGTCAAATTAAGGAGATTCATATCTCTATTTACTACACTAGTCCACGTCAATCTAGATCTGCCCCTTTCCCTGATACTTTCATCAACCGTCACTGTATCAACATTCTGTCCCATACAACATCGCTGGTCTAATAGCCGTTCTATAAAACTTTCCTGTTAGTCTGGTGGGTATTCGTTTATCACACAGTACCCCAGACTAACTTCTCCACTTAAACCACCCCGCCTTAATTCTATGGACCACATCTGCTCCAATCTACCTAGTCATTGTAACGCCCTCAAATCTAACCCATCATACATCTCACATTGACATGCAATATTTAAAAGAAACAATTCATCAGAGTATTACTAAATAAAAACATTACATGTAACATCAAATTAAATGCCCTACAGGCTTACATCTTTCCAAGTCAACACTTGGACACATAAATATGAGTTCTAACTCAAATACAAGTAAAGCCCTAGGCTTGAATGTTTACATGTACTATCAAACCAAAACAACTAACTAAAGATAGCCTTCAAATCCAAAAGCCAAATCCTTCCAAGCTAAGTCCTTGGAGGTAACTTATCACCTGCACCTGAAAATGATGTTCCATAAAGGGTGAGCCACACCAAAGAGAGTAATACTAAACCAAATATAAGCATCGAATAAAGCTATGGCATTCAATAGATGGTTATTCAAGATGACGATTATAACCTTATACAGTCTCGTGACACTAATGTCTATAACATGTTTCAATTCCCTTTAATATCAATATGACTCAGAACCTGGCCAACTTACAACAGTGAACTATATATCATATTCACATTACTTCCAATATCAACAACACAAATGAGACTCAGGCTCATATCAAAACACTTCATACTTCCAGTTTGATACACATTTTAGTGCTGTATCAATAACATGTAAAACACTTCAATATAATAAGCAAACATAATAGTGATGCTAATGGAGTCCATCCCTTATCTCCTCCCAAACAAAATCCGGTTTAGAGGTCCATCCCCTATCTTCCCCTAAACCGTGGAGTACATCCCCTAGCTCCTCCCAAACAATATGCATATGCAATGCTCAATCAATACATATATTTTCTGTATTAATTCAATAGTAAAAAATTATGACTTAACCAATGTGATTAGTTTCAATTATCCCTAATCCACATGCAATGTCTACAACAACCACGATTATCCTCCACCGATAGCCCAAATCAGTTATTTCTAGACTAGAAATAAATAAATCAACAATTAGATAGACGAGTGATTTAAATCAATCAACTACCCAATTTAATCAACAAATTTCCTCAATCTCATGAATTTAACTAATTTCCCCAATGTTCCTTAAATTAAATATACAATTCAATTTATTTAAACAACTAGGGTTTTTCTCAAAATTACCAAAATACCCCCCCAACATATTGAAATGCCAGAACTTAGAACAAAACGTATACATTGGAGTAGGAAATCCCTACCTCGAAGAAACAACTCAAAAAGAAGAAGATGAAGATGATGCCCAAATTCCAAAGTGCTCCAAATCCAAAACTGTTCAGATTAAATGCAAGCCCTCGACTCACTCTACCTTTTTAATGAAGAAACTAGGGTAGAAACACACTCTAGATAGATCAATCCTAAGAGAGAAGGTGAGTTGGGAGAGAGAGAACTCGTAATCTAGGGTTTGGAATCTGAAAGAAGATGAAAAACTGATTAAAAACCCGCCGCCTATATAACCGGACAGCTCGCCGAGGCGTACAACACACCGCCGGCGTAAGAACAAAAACAAGGTCCGCCGAGCTCAATGATAACCGCCGGCGTATATTCCCCCATTCCAGAACCCACGCGAAGAACACATTACCCGCCGAAGGCCAATACCGCTGAAAGCTCAACCCGGCGTATAAAACCCGCCGGCGTAGAACTCTCACCGCGAAGTTTTGCGAGACCAAAAATCTTTGGAAGAGTGTAAACCCCGCTCGAGCTCAGGAATGTCCGCTCGAGCGGAAAGGCTAAAAACTGGGCAACCAACATCTAGACCAAGGCTCAACCCCACTGTTCGAAACACGCCCAACACATCCTAAAACTCGATCAAATAGAATCAAAGGATGACAACAACAATCTGATAATAACGAAATCTACGGAACATAAGTCCGAATACAGTAAACAAATGGGAAAGACCGGGGTCGCTATAGTCATTGTGATAATCGATCTTAAATAACGAAAATATTCACTCTTAGGTTGTTCTTGGTTCTCAATTTTCATTTCTCCCTGCTTCCATTGTTACTATTACTAAATTTACACTTCATATACTCTGTTTTAGTTCTGCTTATCCTAAATCATTTAGATTTAAATGTTTCTCGCCAAATCTCCAACTTAGTGTTAACTCCTTCTCTAGTCTCATCCACTAACACGATATCATCTGCAAAAAACATACACCATGACACAACATCCTAAATATTTCTTGTCAACTCATCCATAACTAAAGTAAAAAGATAAGAAGTTAAGGTTGATCCTTGGTGTAACCCTACAGTAATTGGAAATTCACTTATCTCTCCCGCCGGCAATCTAATAGTGGTTACCATACCTTCATACATGCCCCTAATCACATAAATGTAACATTTTGTCACCCTTTTCTTATCTAACACCCACCAGATTTATATCCCAAGGCACTCTATCATATACTTTCTCAAGATCGATAAAAAGCATAAGAATGTCTCTTTTCTTTTCTTTTCTTTTCTCTATATTTTTCTATTACTCTCCTCAAAAGAGAGACCACTTCCATTGTTGACTAACCAAGCATAAATCCAAATTGATTCTCTGACACCTCTGTTATATCCCGCAATCGACGCTCCATTAATCTCTCTTACACTTTCATTATATGACACATTAGCTTAATGAAAAATGGACACAATTGTTTTAGTTGCCCATTTGCCCCAATACTCCTAACTTGTGAGGAGTCTTATGCAAAAATCTTAGAGCATGTTTGGTACGATGGAATGGGCTGGGCTGGACTAGAATGCCCATTCTAGTTTTGCATTCCCTTTCCCTTGTTTGGTACGCCTTATTTAAGTAGGAATAGTTATTCCATTGGAATGGCTATTCAGTAAAATGTGGGAATGTCTATTCCTTCTTCTAACCTATGGAATGGCCATTTCATTCTATCATGGAATTACCATAAAATTTTATTTATTTATTTATTTTGTTAGCACTTAAAAAAAAAATTATTATTTAACTACTACTACCATTCCGTTCTCCTATCACCATATCGCCACCTCCACTGCCACAGCCAACTGCCACCCTATTGCCACCACAACCATCACTGCCACCCTATTGCCACCACAACCATCACTGCCACCACCACCACCACCACCACGACTGTCGCCACCACAACCACCATACCACCATACTACCACCACTATACTACCGATGTCGCTACTACTACCACCACCACTACTATTGTTGGCCGCCACAACTACCGCCACAACTGCTGCCGCCACTGCCACCGCCACAACCACATCACCACAACCACCACCACCAAGGCCACAACAATCTACTACCACCATCCTCCTATCATTGCTATCACCACTACTGATGTCACCGCCGCTGCCGCCGCCGCCACCACCATCACCACTACTATGACTCACACCATCACTTTCACAAATATTAATATTATCATGATCTATATAAATTTTTAATTTATTTGTTACTAGCTTGTTAAAAAACTAAAAAAATAATAAAAATTTATTCCTTTTCATGAGTTTAATAGGTATAACCTATGAAGCACGGATATTTCAAATAGGGTGATGTATCCGTATCGTATTCGTATCGGATACCGATACTCCTTAGATACTCGCGGATACGTATCGGATACTTATTAAAAGTATCGGATACTTCTTAATTATTTTTTCATTAATTTTGGAGTATCGAATACTTGTTTTATGAAATTAGAATTATAACATTTCTTGCCTAGTAATATAATATAATATAATTGCAAGTGTAAATGTAAGAATATTTGTTAATACTTTGTTAAGTCCTTCGATAAGAAAAGTATAATGAGTTAAATAATAGAATTTATCAAATTGATGTATCCTAATTATTTCATGCATATCCCATATAACTACATAGAAAGTAAGAATTAATAAGAGAATATAACAATGGTAAAATTAAATATCAATAAATAAATAAGCAAGTAAACTTGAATACAATATTTTTCACTAGTGTCAAAGGAAAAAGTATAGGGACCAGTTGTGAATTGTTCTATTATTGTAATATAAATATATTAAACTTGATATTAAAATGAAATATTTGTAATACCTATTAAAAATTTAAAAAGTAAACAAGCTATTAGATTAAATTAATACAAAATTCTTAAAGGTTAGTATTTTGCATTATAAAATTACATTGTGGTTTCTCAACGTTCTTTAGCTTATGTGTAGCCCACTATTAATAATTTTTAAAAATATATTTTTCAGAAACGTATCCTAGCCGTACCGATATCCTATTTTTTTAGGTTTTGTCGTATCGCCGTATCCGTATCGTGTCGTATCCGTATCTCATATCCGTATCTATGCTTCCTAGGGTATAACCAAATATGAGCATGAGAATTTTTATCCTATTCCTATGTCATTCCATGTTGGCAACCAAACAATGGAATGGGAATGGACATTCCATTCCATTCAACCTTGTATTCCATTCCCACTTCATTTCATTCCATTGTACCAAACATGCTGTTAAGGAATTTATAAGATAGAAAAGTCTATGTTAAGGCTTGGTTTGGGACTTAAGGATTCATATAGCCTACCCCATTTAATGGGACTTAAGGCTTGGCTTGGTTTGGTTTGGTTTGGTTTGGTTTAAAAGTCTATGTGATTTTGTAACTTGTAAAAAAAATTCAATTTGTGTTAAGAGTGGCTATTGTGCTAACTTGCAAAATTAATTAGAATGGGATCCTGAAGAACTTATGAGGTGTGTTTTTTTACTTGAATTTTTCCATCTTTCTTTGTGACTCTAATAAGCTGATTGTACTTGTTTAGGGGTCTGTTTCATGACATTGATTGCATAGTACTTGTGGCTTTGGTGTTGGAGGCAAATGCATCCTTTTTAGTTTTGACATTTTTTGGAGCCTCACAGTATAAGTAGTGGTCTGATTAATTTCTAAATCTTCTAGGAGTTAATGACACAACGAAATATGCACAAAACTAGATATCATTCTAGTAGACGAAGACTCTTGAATCCACAATAAAGAAACGCTTGAATCTACAAGGAAAATAGAATAACTTGAAAATTATATTGATAGTGAATGCCTTTGTCCATAGGCATACATGACTATTTATACTAGATGAAGTCTTGGAAACCAAGCATACTTGGAGACTAAGGAAAATATAAGAAAATAATAAATTAAGATAATACTAGTCTTGGTCACCAAGAATACTTGGAGACCAAGTATTACAAGTAACTAATTAGGATAATCCTTGGTCATCAAGAAAATTTCTTGGTAGCCAAGTAAAACTTGTTTAAAACTATCATTTCATCATTGGTAAATAATTTGATTTCCTTGTCTTGCATTTGTCTAACTACTTTAAGAATCTGCAACCACTTGTTCTACATCAGTTAATCTAGGAGGATTTGAGTATTGTAGGTGGCTTTTGAAGCCTCTTTTTTGTTGTTTCATCTTAGGAGGGCATAAGTCTCACACATGCCCTCAAACGTTATTGATGCCCCTGGAATACAAGTTTAACTAATCTCTGACACACTAAAACAATCTTTAGCCGAATTTTCTAGGTGGTGGAAGTTAAGGCTTTATAGTGTTCATTTCATATATTTTAAGTAAATTACAAATGCATTTCCTAAGATTTGCTTAAAATACGAATTGACCCTTGTGGTTTTGGAAATTACATCCTACCATTTCAAATTTCTAATTGCATAAAAAATGGCCCCTTTTTATTAATGAATCATTAACTCAACTAACAATTTTTAATGATGTTAGAATTATATTTCAATTAACAATTTGGTAATTTAATTGTTGTATAGAAGAGTAGTTAGGAATTTCATTTTTTCTATTAATTCTATTAAATAGTTCTGTTTTTTTGTCAATGGGGTATTTGTAATTTTCAGAACCATAGGGAGAAATTCATATTTTAAGCAAAACTCAAGGGGTTTATTTGTAATGTACCCTTTTATTTTTTATTTATTTCTACCCCACAGGAGAGGGATATGTTCTTGTAAGAAAATAAACTCTTATTCCATAAATTTGTACACAACTGAAGTGTTGTTAGGTTATTGATGTGTGTTTGCCCCTAAAAATACAAAAGGAGAAAGAGATCAGTAAACAAGAGAACACCAGAGAACACTTTGTCATACACTACATTACATTCATCATTAACGACGAATTCTAATTTGACGTCTTAATAAAATGATGAGAAATTTTATAACCCTTAAGTTAGATAATCTTGCATAATTTGGGTTGTTCTTCAAGAAAATTCGGTCTAGATTAGAGAATTGGTGTTTGAAGAGTTTATACTTACTATAGCTATTGAGCGTTGATCATTAAGTTAGTCGTCCCATTGAGATTGCTCTAGTTTTTTATGAACTCCGGCACATCTATTAAGTAAAACACAAATAGGTGCTATAAAAGTCTGTTAGTGTTTTGTCCCCAAGACACACCCTTGTGGCCTACAGCCTCTTCCAGAATAATCAACTCGCATTCGAGTCCTCTAAGATTATGTACATATACAAAAGAAGTCGGTTAGCATTTAATGACTTGGTGACAGACACAACCATTGGACAATAATTTTTAAACATTGTAACATGATTGTGATGGTTTGAATAAGACACAGAATTTTCTTGTTGACATCACTCTCCTTGTGTTCTTTTTGAACCTGTTCATTTTATTTTTAGTTTAATATAGTCTACAATTCTTGGTACTTAGTAGGCATAGCCTAACAAGTACAGATACTTCTAAAAAGTTGTCACGTCTATGTTGGATACCGACACTTGTTAGACAGTTCTGGACACTAGTCCAAACATGTCCTATATTTAAAAATATATATATATATATATATATTTAGACTCGTTGCGTGCACATGAATTTCAACCAAATTGATAAGATTCTAGGTTCAATGGGATGATGAGACCCTAAAATTAAAAGTCTATGAACCTATATGAGTAACTGATACATGGAGCCTACAAAGTTCAGAAGACCAATCAGGCGATGGCACACGCAAAGCCTATGGTGGAAAAGCTATAGAAAATCAACTCTAAAAAGATCAATTGAGATACATGATAAGATACAATAACATCGCATTTAAACGACATTACTCAAGATCTTCAAGCTCACACAAGTCAAGTGACACGTGGAGTTTACAAAATTCAAAGGAAGATGCATTCAATCAAAGGACAACAAGTACAGAGTTTATGGTAGGAATACAGGAGATAACATCTAGAAGATCAATACGGTCAACCAAATTTGAAATACAAGATATGATAACATTGCGTTTAAATTTAAACGCATTATCGTAAAGTTCAAAATTCAAATTGACGATGAGTCTTATCATGTAAATAACCCTTTATAAATATGAGGGCCATTACATCGAAGAGGGACTGGAGAGGCAAGAGATGAGAATTGAGAGAATTTGAAAGCCGAAAGATTAGAGTTCAGATAAACTTAGAACCTAGAGAATTGTGAAAGGCAACAACACACAACACTCAACATGCACACAATGTGATGATGCATTATAGCTAGAGGATTCCAAACCCATTGACTGTATTCTTTTTTAAACTTTGTGTATTTAATGAAAACATTATTTTGTTTAAATTCTCTTTTGCCATTTTTTTTTTTTTTTTTTCCTTCATTGATCAAAAGTTTCATTTGTTCAAGTGAGTAATTATCAATCTAGAGTCTAGATCGGAAATAGGAACCTACTATTAAATAATCAACCTTGATTAGTCTAATAACTGAACAATGAACATTTGTGACATAAATTTCACAACGTGTTAAAAAATTTACACACTTTAGACACTTGGGGGACATATGTTTCCATTGGTTAGACAAACACATTACAAGTTTAAGTGATTTTTTTTTTCTTTTGGGGTGAGTATTGAATAAAACATTTGGTATAAATGTGATGTTGCATTTTTTTTTAAAATTATATTTGAATGAAATATTCATATAAATGACATATAATAAATATAAATATCAAAAATTGCCCATGTCCCATGTGTCGTGTCATGCATATTTTGACAATTGTTTTGTCCATGTCGTTTTGTGTTGCATGTGTTGTCGTGCCCACGCTTCTTACAACATACATTTCAATTGGTCTGTTACTAAATACTATGTTCCACTCACCACCCTCTGCGTTTCCTTTTCTTTTTTTCTTTTTGGATGGGGGGTGGAGTGGGGTATGGGGGTTGCCATTTGTCATGATGTTAGTGCCTTTTTATAATTCATGTTATGTTGCTTTTAATAAAATGAAAAATGTTTCTTCATCATGATGTTAGAATACAGTAATTGGTCACTGGATAAAGTAGACAGCTAAAAAAAAATTTGAAAGGAGTTGATCTACAATCTGGTGATTGATTTGTTCTGTGTTTCTTTCGATAGTGTTAAAATCATTTTTATTGGCATTTAATAGACATTCTAGATGTACATCAGGCTACACCGTTTCTGGCTGGGCTTGCAATAGCTGCTGCGGCTCTTGCTGGTAAATATGGAATCCAGGCTTGGCAAACATTAAAGACTCGACCACCAAAACCTAGGGTTCGCAGATTTTATGATGGTGGTTTCCAGCCTACTATGACAAAGAGGGAAGCTGCTCTTATCCTTGGCGTTAGGTAACCATGACATTATTCTTGGGAATATATTTTATACTGAAGAATCACTTACTAATGCATGTACTTCTAGCCATTAACAAGTGTGGCTTCATAGTAAACTGCTTTTCTTTGGGTTTTTGGTGCATTGCTGATTAGTGTGTTTAGTAATTGAAACACATTGATACAACTGGTTCACAGGAAAAACAAACAGAAGCCTAAGTCCATATTTTAAGACTCAACTTGAGCCTAATTATTTCTTCAATGAATTTCATGTCTGCTTGCGCAGCCACTGTGTTTAGAGTTCAATAATTTTTTAATTGGGAACTACATATGTGCAAATTATTGGTGACGTCCAAGTATTTGCCAAATAAGGGGAAGGATAGGGAATTGGTTTATATTAAGTGCATCAAATGCAAGCTAAGAAGCATGAACACGCGGGACAACATAGACATGCTGGCATAACTATTTTAAAAAGCTGCAAGACACAATACATGGGGGCTGCGCAACATAGATAGTTAGATATATAATACTTCATTTGACGATAAAAAAAATAAAAATAAATACAACATTACAATAATTTCTAAAGTTTAAAGGGGGAGGGAGGGATCAGTAAGTACAAATCTATATTGTATTTCTTTTAGCATTGGTTATAAAGTTATTTTGTTCAAACTTATAATGTATTTTATGTGTGTCTGTAAGCAGTGGACGTGTGTGTTCTCTAACGCTGTATTTGGTTGGGGGATTTGAGAAGGAATTTAGAAAATGAAAGGAAAAAGTGTGTGAAACTAAGTGAATGTAAGTATATTTATTCATATTTTACCTATCTTTTCCCTTTACCTTTCCAAATCTCTTTTCAAATCTCCCAACCAACCACAGCCTAAGTGTCCAAAGTGTGTCCTGGTCTAAAATAAAACAAATAATTGGGTACCTTTGGACATGTGTTCGACATGAATATGCCACCTTATAAGAAATGTTTGTGCTTCATAGGATGTGAGGGTCAAGACATTTTACTCAAGGAGGATAAGATTTGATGGAAGCTTGAAGAGTTAGTTCTACGGATTATGAAAGAGGTTGCTTCATAGGTACTTAAATTCATGATTTAAAAATTCGAACTTGGTTATAATTACAATTTATAGACATCTACAAATCAGCCTAAGATGTGAAAGTAAGAGTGGCTTTAAGTGTTCATTTTATGGGCTGTAAATGAGGAATTCCTTGTTCCTCTTGAGTTTCAACCTTCAGAAGCTGCACAAAATGTGAGATCTGTCCATCTCTCTTCTGTATTGTCCTATCAACTGCAGATTGTAGGTGTGTGCTTGCGGTATTATTTCCACCCCCTTCCATGAGATAGTCAATTTTAGCATCTATGAAGGAGCATCTATGAAGGGTCATATTGAGCAAAGAAGGACCGAAGCTACGGAAGGAGTTGAGCAAGAACTATAAGTGTGTGTGTCCACTAAGTGCGGAATCAAGAACTATAATGCAAACTCAGGGATGCATTTGGATCAGGTCTTGGCTTTAATACCTTTGCATGTGAATAAAGCTTTGTTTGATAAATTTCCACGTGCTTTGAGTTATAGTGATGTTCTAAATTTCTAATGATTTTATGTTAAAAGTTTTGGCATCAATAGGAGCTTGGACAAAAGTCTGGAAGGACGGACAAGAGGGGAAATAAAAGGAAGAGATGGGGCTTCCATTGTTTGGCAGGAAGGAAAGGGAAAAAGAAAAGAAAAGTGGAGATAAAATAAAGGAATGTTGAACAAAATAAATAAAACTGAAAGGAGATAATGAAGGAACAAAAGTATAAAATATATGCTTTAAGAAAGCACTTTGATTTCAAGTCATGCATTAGTTAGAGATTCTTCTCAGGACCTTGTTAAAATCCGTATAATAATCAAATGTATTATGAGTTCATCTCTTTCCTTCCCCTCTTCATTCTTTGCATCACTGAGTTCATTTATTTGTCATTCTATGTGGTTTAACAGAGAGAACGCCACACCAGACAAGGTTAAGGAAGCGCACAGAAGGGTAATGGTTGCAAACCATCCCGATGCTGGTGGTAGCCATTACCTTGCTTCTAAAATTAACGAAGCTAAAGACGTGATGCTTGGAAAGACAAAGGGTAGCGGCTCCGCTTTTTGATATTCTTGAACACCCTCAAATTCTTGGCCATGCACATTCATTAAAGCACGGTTGTTGATCTTGAAGAGCGGCTACACTGACCAAAAAATCCAAAAGAAGTGGAATTTAAGCACGTCGTTGAGTTCTTATTTGTCAGAAGGCAGTGAAATTAGAGGGTTTGCTTTTGTTACTGTTTTATAGAACCAGAAGCAAGAGCTTTGCTGTAGTGTTGAGAAGGATAACAATGAATTATGAATATTTCAAAAACTAGACCTCATAAAGCTCATGGTATGCTTCCTAATATTACAAAATAGATGTGCATATTTCAGTATTTCCTGTTGCACAAATTTAGGTTGTGATGCATTGGGCAGAAAATATTTTTTTTAAAAAACATTTTCTTGCATTGAAAAACAAAATTTAACAGAAAATGTGTTTTTGTAAAAAAAAATAAGTTTATTTGAGTAGAAAATATTTTTTACTTAAAAAAGGGTTTCAAGGTTAATGTCACCACAGACCTCCAGCCTCCAACCTCGATGGCACCACTGCAGCTGATACAATTAGAGAAATGTTTTGTGCCCCTAAAAACTGTGCCCCTAATTTCCAATTTGGGCAACTTTTTTCTTCTTTTTTTTTTTTTTTTTTTTTTTTTTACTTGATATGGAAATTAGGGGGATTAGGGGGATGAAACAATGCTCATTAGCAAATTAGTTTTAAGTTTGCAATCGAATATTGAAAAATGTTATGTATATTTCAAAAAATATATATATTATTGGAAAATGTTTTTGCTAAAATAAAGGAAACGTTAGCGTTTGCCGGGTGCGTGTGACTGTGTCTGGTCAGCCCATTTTATGTTTTTCCATGGAAATGAAAATGCAAAGAACACAGGCGAATTAAGGATAAGACTAATGTGGTGGGGTAGTGTTTGGTGAATGTAACATGACATGTTTTTTTGAGGGTTGTACTTTCATTAAGTTGTGATTTCAACTTGAGATAGCATTTGAATTTGGTAGATACATTTTAAGACCAATTTTGATAATTAGAACTATTTACTTTTTAGGACTCGAATTAGAATTATTCACTTTTTAGGATTTGTTGAGAAAAATATTCATGTAAAAAATAAGGTGATTGAATATCGGTAGTTATATACTTGAATGATATTTGTTTTGAAAAAAAAATAAACGATAAATATAATTTTAAAAATAGTCATCTGCTTTTTATAATATAAATCTGATTTAAATATATAGTTATTAGTGTTTTATCATCTAAATTTTTTACATGAATATTCTACTTAACAAATACTACAAAATAAACGGTTTAGATTACAAAAATCAATTCCAAAATAAATTTGTCAAATCCAAACGCTCTTTCAAAATAAGATTGTCAACATAAAAGAAGTCCAATCTTTTTCTAAGTAGGTATGTGTGCTTTCTATCATTCCATTTTCTTCTTTTCTTTCACTCTAAACAACAATGATTATGGGACATAAAGTATATCTAGAATATTAGATCCAGTTTGTTTATATAAATTTGAATGATCAAGTTTAAGTGGACTTATTTTATATATATATCTTTGGGACAGCATTGGATATATATAAAGATGCATCCTTTGTTGAGCGAAAATTATGGAACAGTGGTACAATCAAAAAATTATCGCACATTCATGTAATAGTTTATAATTTTAATAATCAATGTATACAAAGTTTACTATTTATTTGTAATTTTTTTTTTTAAAAGTCTACACAAATGGAATTTCCTCTCTTTTTTATTCTGGCAAGGGGAAAAGAAAAAGAAGAGTGTCTTTTTTTCTGTATTTATGAGGTTGTTTGGTACAACTTAGATGAGTAGGTTTTTTTTTTTTTTTGGTGGGAGAATCTATGTTGGATTATTGTTTAGCATTTACTTAAGAAAAATTTATATATAAATCCCATATTGGGAAAAGTTGATCCATTTGGTCCTACAAGTTTGCTTGTGGACCAATTGGTCCTGTTTTTTTGAGAAGCTATATTTAAGTGATTTTAGTGTCATTTGAGTTGACACAAATAGCCTTTTATGATCAATTTTGTGATTCAGTATTCCTTTTTTTTTCGAATTGGGTTGTGTTGGATATGGAACATTCACGTCTTTCACGGTTGTTGGCTTAAATAACGTTGGTTGGTTTCTGAGGAAGGAGTGGTGTGATATTGTCTTTCCCAGAGAGGAGATTTGTTTTGAATGTTGTTCCGATCAATTTTGTAACAGGGGCATGCTACAATGTTTTGGTTGTTTCCGTTTCTGTTATGGTGTTGGTGATGTTAGCGGTGTGGTATGGGAATCGTTTATGCATTCATGACGGTTGTTGTTTGTGCGAGTTTGTTTTGTTGTGAATGTTATGGCTCTTTGTAACTGATTTTAGTACGGTATTATGGTGTTGGTGTCTATTTCGATAGTTTAGTTTTCAATCTTAGTTTTGGTACGATGTAACATGTCGTTGGTGTGTTATAGTTTCGAACTTCAAGTTTAGCCTGATTATATTTTCACGTAACATCAAAATTGAGCCATGGGTGTTGTTATCTTAGTTTAAATTGGATCTGGATATGACTGTGTTGTCGCCGTGAGTTTGGTTGTGATGTTATTTTACTTTCAATTGGGATCTGGATATGGGTGTCATTATCACAATGGTTTAGGTTGTAACATGTCGGTAGTTTGTTGTTATTTTGGCCTTCAATTTCATCCCAATTATGTGTAACATAGAAATTGGACAACGGTAGCTAATTATCTTCTTTTTTTTTTTGGTTGCGTTGCAATATGTCACAGTGGTATGGTGATTACAAAGTTACGTTTTCCGTTGTGGCGTTGTTGACTTTCTTAACGAGATTGTGCGACAGGTATTGACTCCGTTATTTTGCTATTGTGCTCTTATAGGCAAACAAACACTGTAATTAGGTTGCTTAACGCACTGACATACGTATATTTGATTGATTTCATATGTGGGAAATTTGACAGATTGGTCCCTGGTGCAGTGCATATGTTGTTCGATGTGCCGGGATATAATAAGTTCACGGTTGACAATGATGACGATATCCAGAGTATGTTATGCCTTGCCAAGTCATTCGGTCTTAAACACATTAACGTCCTCATTCAAAAACAGGGGGCTGGGTTAGGTGGTAATAGTGGGGGATTGATTTCGAAGGAGGATGGTGCGACTACTTATGTTGGTAGTCAGATGTTCAATGCTTACGATTATGATCACACTGATTTGTTACTAACATATTGCCCTAACAAGTCGAAGCCATTTTTGTTTGCTAAATAGGCGTACGAAATTACCCATGTAGGCCAATGGTTTAAGGGTGGGGCTAATGAATTCAAGGAAGTTCTTTGCAAGTACGCTGTAGAATGTGGTTTCCAGTTCAATTACATGAAAAATGATTCTGTTCACATCACAGTCGTGTGCAACTTTGAAGAGTCAACAGAGTGCAAATGGTATGTACATGCGAGAGTGTTAACATCAAGCAGAGTTTTGTGTGTTAAGAGGTTTGATAGTTTGCATACTTGTGGAGTTGCTATACGTACATATAGGAACCCGCGCACTAGGTCTGATTTGGTCTCCAGTGTTGTCGTTGACCGGGTGCATGCGCAGCCACTAACGTGGCCCATAGACGTGGTTTTCGATCTAAAAAATGAATACATGTTGGACATAAGTTACCATGTCACGTTGCTGGGGGTAGAGAAAGCAAGAGGCGAAGTGTACGGGGACCACGCTATATTGTTCGACCAACTGAGGTGGTATAACAATACCGTGATGGAGAAAAATCCAAACAATTACATTAATCTTGAATTTGACAAAAAAAACTGGGAGATTTGTTAGGTATTTCATATCATTTCATGCTTGTATAGATGGGTTCAAGCATTGTCGGTAGTTACTTTTCTTGGATGGGACGTTCTTAAAAGGCAAGTTTGAGGGAAATTTACTTACGGCAACGGTTAAGGATGGCAATCAAGGTAAGGAGATGTCCTATATTTATGTTGAACACAGCATACATCAAATTTCCCATTACACTCATGATAAAGTCTGTAACACACTAACAGTCTTCAATTTCATTCACACTTAAACGTAGATCAACAATGTGACGTACGCTGTTTATGTTCTTACTAAACACGAAATTTCCATTAGCGTTCGCAATTGTTGATTTCGAAAATTCCACCAATTGGAAGTGGTTTCTATGTCATCCACACGCAATTCTGGGTATAGATCGAGTGTTGACATTTGTGTCCGACCGTCATGCGAGGCTTTTATAATCCATGCCAACCGTATTCCCAACACATCATGCGGGGCTTCTACAGCACATCATGCTTTTTGTTTGTAACATCTTCAGATGAATTTGAGAGATCTAATGAAATATGTTAACTCATCACATAAAATTGGGTTAATGCGTAAGCTACAGGAATGCGTAAGCTACAGGAATGCGCATACACTCCCACGGTGGCAAGTTTCAACCAAAAGTTGGAAGTGTTGAAGCAATGCAGCTTGACGGTGATTAAAGATTTCTTCAAAGAGTGGACTAACGCGTATTTTAGGTAAACGATGTTTCAATGATATTCGTTTCGTATTTGACAATTCGGGGGGGACCCAATTTCTATGTTGTGTTCATTTTTTTTTTCCATACCTTATAATTAAATGTTGTTCGGTCCTTTCAAATTTACCACATAATGGCTGAGGTTTTTGCAAGCTAATTGTTTTCTCCCGTGGGTTTCATTGTTCAATGTTTTCTAGGGGGCAACAATACAGTGAAATGTGGTCGAATGTTGCCGAATCATTCAACAACTGGATACGTAAAACTCGTTATCTTTCAATCACTAGGTTGGTCGATATGATTAGATGTAAAATGATGGAAAAGATTACAAAGCTTAGGGTGAAATGTACCGTGTGGCCTAGAGTAATATGTCTGAAAATGAAGAAGAAATTGGTGGCGGCATACAACAACAGCAAGTCCTAGAGTGTTAGTCAGGCAAATGAAAATGTATACGAGGTCCACTCGCACCCCTTAGTGTTGGTTGACATTGGTATGTGGACATGCTCATGTTTTCCATGGCAGTTACATGGGTTCCCTGGCTAAAACACGTTGTTGTCGCATTTCGTAATAGCAGGTGAAACATATATGACTCAATTGAACTGTACTACCACATTGACAAGATTAAGGCAACGTACAGCGAGACTATATTCCCAATACCAACAATTGGGAAACCGATGTTCACTTCGGATGATTACAGGATCGCACCATCGACTGTGAAGCGTCCGCCTGGAAGACCCAAACGGAAGAGAATTCCATCTAAGGGCGAGGTGGTGCAGTGTATTCGTTACGGTCGTTGTGGGAAGTTGGGTAACCATAACATGAACACTTGCAAAGAACCAATATAGGAGTGGCACGATATGTTCATCTTATTGGGTTGTCGTTATGCCAAATTTTCATGTATTGTTTCTTTTCGCTAGACTTAATAAACGTTAACATGTGCGATACCTTATTAATAAGTAATACGTTTTCACGACATTACAATTCCAATAAATAACTGAGAATAGTCGATCATATTTGTTCCATGCATAATTACCTAATTACTTATGCTTTACATGTCATTGTTATGTTGACAACCCATGTACATTATGCTACATATTATATCATTCATCTGTTTTGTTAACGACAATGGGGATTCTATTGTATGTCTTCCAATTTTGCAATGTATGGTCTACCATGTTAACCATCACGCAAAGGCAAAAAAGCCAATTGATCCCGGTATAAGATTGTCACTTCACTGATTTTTAACTTGCACTTCTCTATTCGCTAAATGTTAACATGTTTGTTTGAATTAAAAAAGGTCGTACTGTAACAAACAGGATAGTAACATCCTACAGCATACACAATCATGAATTTTATTTGTTATTGAACACCACACACTAACTACCACCAAAGACTAACTCGACCATGCACAAGTAACTCTACCATGCACGACGGGGGGTTCCACAAAATGCTTGCCCTATATAGGCATTCTACATTCGTAAACCTTATAACATCACAACTAAAATGCATATAGTAGGTCCACACATTGTTATGAATCTGTCTTTCAAATGTCATACGTCGCACAATCATAACAAACACAATAACAATGTGATTAAATTAAATATAAGCAACACATCCAACTTGCTAACATTTGTCAGTGTATTGCCATGTACGTTCGCTAAACCAAACGGTATCATGACACAGTAGGCGTTCCATCCCACATTATGCAATCGAGTTATTTTCGTATGTAACCACATACTTGTCCCAATAAAATTTTGAACTGTTTCATAACCTTACAAAACCCATACTACAATATATAGGTATACTACCAGTAACATAAATTGTAAGTCCTACATCTATTCTTAATACGATCCAAAACTCATGACGTAATCGTCCCAAAATAAAAAATGTATATATTGTACTGTTAAATCATGATCGTTGCAAAATGACACGTGTAGACGTCCCCGAACGCCCCGGGAGGGATGAGTCCCCCGTTCCGTTCATTTTGGGCTCACTACAGTTCAGGACTCTAATCGTCACGATTCTTAACCTGAATCAAAGAGTCTAAATCCGGAAAATCGTTTTGAGAAAACAGATTTTTGAAAGAAGTGCCAAACATGGACTGCTTTGCCAGATACAGAGTCGCCACCTAAATATTTTATTTTTGGGAAATTTGGGAAACCCTGACTCATGCCTAAGGCCACGTGTCCGTCATCACCAAAGTTGCCTCGGCTCGGTAACTTGGGTACAATTGGGGAAGGTCACTTCGTGAGCACCCCCGCTCGCCCGATCAAAGATCGGCCTCTACTAACCATGATATCTAGTTTTGAAAATATTATGTGTTCTTATTCCGGTTATTAGCCTAGATTTACTATGTGATGCGCACAGCATACAAGTATAGACTGGATCGCCTGAATTGGAACAAAACATTTCATGTTTGTTTTTGAAAGATGGTTTACTACTCGCAAGTAGGCTTAAAATGTAGATTTTGCCACCCTCGGGTGGGCTTAGAAAAACACGGTTTTGCCACTATCTAGTGGGCTTAAAACTTATAGTTGATGATTTGTCCCAATCCAAATAACCCAACATTCACCCACAGGCATTCAAGCAGTTATATCATATAAGCAAATAGCTTCATGTTAAGCGTGCTATCATGGCAGTCACTCACACACATGCAAGGATGCTAAAGCGTAAAAACTTACCGAGTACTCCAAGCTAAAACAAAAACTACGTTAGAAATCCATGCATGATCTTAATTATACAGAAATGCCTAATGCAACACATGCAGGAATGCAACTAAGATAGGCTCGGCTATTCTAAACATGACATATGGAATGCTACTGCTAACAAGTATTCAACTTGGAATTGAAATACAATGTAGTGAGTTATGATGCGCCGAGCCCGATGCATGCAAAACAGATGAATGAATGCAAACATGCTATCATACTGTATGCTAAATGAAACATGCCCTAATCTAACCATCATAAGTTGGTAAATAAAAGAGAGAAAGACGTGGGGTTGGAAGACATACATCACACAAACACACACTTATTACAACATTGCCCTCGCTCGGAGGGTCCAAAATAATATACAGTCCCAAATAAATAATACAGTCCCAATAAGTACAAAATCCTAATTAATTAGCAAATTAATCTAGGAAAGCAATAAATGGCACGTAAATCCATGGACCGCCTCGGCTCTGTTCCAAATGATGAATGATGCATGCTCGGGTTGCTTGGCGCGGAAATCCATTGCGACGCCCCAATTAGCCTCTGTTTACAATTAAGCCCGGAATATTGTGCGAAGCTCCAAAAGATTGCCGGTTTTTGATTTGCTGCAACAGAGAGCAGGAAAGGGGCATGGCAATGTATTTTCACATATGTATGCTTGACTACTCTTCAGGGAGCGTAGTCCTTGATCCTCGTGCCACCAATCGCGTATCTCGATGCATGATGGCCGAGGAGTCGATTTGCATGAATCAATATGGGATGAATGCACATGAAAACACAACGAGACCGAGACTCCATCATGGATGATCCGGAGCGTCGGCGACCGGGAATTGAGACACGTTACGTCACTCAAAGTACAAAACATCCCTCGTTTCTCGTGCTCGGGCTAACTCCTACCCCGAACACAATGCAATATGCATGACATGCATGAATGCAACTAATATACAACCTAGCATACAAAATTCTATGAGATGGCATACACGATGCATGATATAACATGGCATACACGATACTCTAACATGCAACCTAGCATACACAATGCTATGAATCGAAATGGCATACGCAATGCATGATGGACTTACACCAACATGAGTGGACCTCAGCCACACTCACATCAGCAGCCATAAGATGAAAATGAGACACTCGAGATGCGTGCACACATGCACGCAAACCGAGGACCGAACCTAAGGCACGAATGCCACTCTAACAAGGCATGACAAGGCATGAAATATGGCATACAAACATGCAAGTTCCAGCACTGAAATGTGATGCCAAATGGCCCCGAAACATGGAAACATGGCACCCGATGCATGGAATGGTCCCGAAACACAAAACTAGACACATGCATTGAGCTATAGCTATACAAAGCATGCATTATTTGATCATGAGGCACAAAGACAGAACCAAGGCAGTCCTAAAACATGAACATTTCTAGTTCAAAGCATAGCCAAAAGATGGTAGCAAGATGGCCTAACACAGCATGCGATTTTGACTAGCAAACATGGTTTACATGGAAAGTATATGAAGCATATGGAATCTCACCAAACCAGCCAAAATTAGTGAACAAAACATGCCAAAATATGCCTGAATAACCACTGAAATGAAGTCAACACATGCAAAAATGATGAGCTCCTTTAGAGGGCTATGCAAGGGATTATTAAGCACATACAAGATGGACACTTTGCATGGCACAAAAAACTCTGAAAATCAAATATGATAGCTCCAAAACTCACCAAATTGGGCCTGAAAAGTGGCTAAGAAGCATGAAAAGAGGGGTCCCTTTGGAAGGCCAAAATGACCATCAAACAAGTCAAGGTGAGAGGGGGTCATCCCCCTCTGATTTGGAGGCTCAAAATAGTGTGTTAGCCATTGGATTTCAGTGGCTA
The DNA here is from genome assembly GCA_025200525.1 of Camellia lanceoleosa. Classification (NCBI taxonomy): domain Eukaryota; kingdom Viridiplantae; phylum Streptophyta; class Magnoliopsida; order Ericales; family Theaceae; genus Camellia; species Camellia lanceoleosa. The sequence continues at coordinate 65,621,425 of CM045764.1, forward strand.
GATGGCCAAACAAAGCATGCAACAAGAGCTTAGGTGTAGGGCTCAAAATAAGAGACAATCAAGCATACAAGGAGGCGTATGACCTCAAAAAAAAATGGGACCTTAAACAAACTTGAAGATGAGATTAAAATAAGATATTTTTCAGTTTATGAAAACTCTCAAAAATGAACACAAGTAGGGCTAATCTATCATGCAAAAATGGCCCTAAAAAAGAGATTAGAGACAAGGGATAGTAGTTGGCCCCAAATAGCAAAGATCCCTTCAAAAAAGTTGAATAGGGGCTAAAAACAAGGCACTTTACAGTTTATATCAAGTCTCGAAAGTAATCACAAGTAGGGCTAAACTATCATGCAAAAATGGGCCTACAAAGAGAGATATGAGACAAGTGGTAGTAGATGGCCTCAAACAGAGGAGAGCCCTTCAACAAAGTTGAAGAGGGGCTCAAAAAAAGACATTTTACAGTTTGGCTCGGAGCCCATAAATTCTCAAAAACAAGGCTAATATATCATGCAAAAATAGGCCTAAAAGAGGGATAGAGAGACAAGGGGTAGTAGGAGATCTCAAACAACAAGAGGTCCTTAATCAAACATGGAGGGGAGCTCAAAATATGACTATTTATAGTTCAGGCCGAAGCCCAAAAAATCTTGCAAGTATGGCTTATGAATGAAGCAAAAAAATGCAAGTTTAAGGAAAATAGAGAGTTACCCTAGAAGAACAGCAAATCAGGAGCTTTTGGACTAAAATTTTGAGCTTTCAACCTCTTCAAATGGCCTCCAAGGTGCTGGAATGGAGTGTGGAGGTAGTAGGCTTGGAGGTGTGGTGTAAAATGGCCAAGAAAATGGGGTTTTAAGCTTGGATGAGAGAGAGAGGAAGGGTTGTATGCATATAGCTTCAACTAATTTTTCTAACCCTTTAAAATGCAGCTGGAGGTGCTGGTTTTATAGAGGGAGAGAAGGGAAAAATGGGGGGAAAACAATTTCAAATTTCCCCCCCAAAAGGAAGACCCTCGGACAGTGGGTCAAGTGGAAAATAGCTGGCACAGTTAAAATACACTCACGAAGACAAAAATGGCCGACCAGGTGCAAAAGGTTCAGGTGCCTGGCCGGCCAGTTCAGGTGGCCGGCCGACCAGGTCAAAAGGGTCAAAGTGGCCGGCCACCCCCTAGGATGAAGCCCCAGAAGTTAGCTTTCCAATGCCACAAACCTTGCATCAAAATTCCTCTTGTGCAAAAAGTTATGCCTGTTTTGGTGAAGTCGCGCAGATTCGGTCCAAACGGACTTCAACCAACCATATCTCCCCCACCCGAACTTGTCCTTAGGAGATTCTTGAATGAAAAATGAAGCCCCGAAAGTAATCTTTCCAACGGTGGTAACCTCATATCTAAAATCCAAGTATGCAAAGAGTTATGCTCGTTTCGGTGAAGCCGTGCAGTGTTTTCTCTCCTTCCCAAATTCATGCTGAATCACTTTTAACCAAAAAAAAGTTGTTCTTTCAGAAAAATTACTGGCCTCCCAGTTTCCTACAACCTTTCTAACAATGAAAATAAGGTCTCCACCAAAAATGAACCAAGACGGATGCAAAACGGAGGTTCGGGGGCCGAAACACGCAATTCGAGGCCCCGAAAACAGGCTGTTAGGCACCGGAAGTGGCGTTCGACCACAAAGTTGGTCTATCAGACCACAGTGTCCCTCAAAAGGGAGGAAATAAGGTGTATGCCAAAAACTGGAGCAAACCGAGGTGGTTAAGCGGTCCCGAACCAAGGCACACGGCCGACGGCTTCGAAAAACCAAAGACCGGGCTCCAAACGGGAAAAATGGCCTACGACCACGAAATGTAGCCTATGGCCACTGAGAGATGATCTACGAGACCTCTCCATCCCTTTGGGAAGAGAAAACAGAGAAAACAGGACCTGGTTCGCAAACCGAGACAAAGCACAAAAGAGTCCGGAAGTCCGGAGGCAAGGCTCGCAGCCGAGACTCCGCAACCTCAGAACGAGCACAATATGCAACATCACCAAGCGCTCAATCGGTGACGTCTGAGTCTTAAGGTCGGTCAAAAATGGGGTGTCTACAACACGGACATTGTTGTGCTGTTAACATTGAAAATTAAGCAAAAACAGTTAAAATTACGTCCCAACTAAACCACACGAACAAAATAATAAGTAATATGGGAAGATTATCAAATTGTTGCATCATATAGGTCGGCTGTGAAGCCCCCTTTTCGAGTCGTTGATGAAATGCTTCACCAGTGTTGCTCTAAAAGCAGTTGGTGTCATACCTTTTATTGAACTGTCAATTCCACTCTTGTTAGCGTATTGCCTTATGATGAAACACCCCATAATCACATAATCAAGCCTGCGCAAGCAACACACATTTCAACATCAAACCACAAATCTTACAACACCAGATTTCATTCGCACTATTTATTGTAAATAACCTGTCACTTACGATTTTGAGTGTTGTTGCGGGCAATCTAAAATAGACTCTAACGAACTGTCATTTGTATGGGCTGATGGCCCACCAGCTGCACCCAATGCACTAACCGAACGTTTTGTGAACTCAATCACCCATTGTTTCTGAAACCACAACATCACTATTGCATTCAATTCGTCATAAATTCATCGAGGAATAACGCGGACAAGTGTAAAAAAAAAAATTTGTAAACTTATACAGACATTCCGGAAAATCTCACACACACATTCGTAACGTTCACAAGTACTTAGCTTATTGAACATGTTCAGAATGAAAATTCACTAACAACTTTCATGGCCTCGTAGAAATGATCATCTCGACTCCTCCTGTGTTGTCTAATAGAATTATAATGTGTCCATGTGCCCATCTGTGTATCGTGAACCATAATCGTCCAATGGTTAGCATGGTATATCAGGAAATGTATGTATTTGTGTCTAGCTGAGGCCATGACGTGAACTTTCAAGTACCGATCCTTCGATGAGACACTAGGATTCTACATCATGTCCTACACACATGCACCCAAAAAAAAAAAATCTTACAACACAAACAAGTTATACATCACCACGGTCACTGTTTAACCAAAAAAATTAGGGGGGGAAAAAAAGTGTCTTCGCGTGTTTATCATTTTCCTTACTGAACATATGCTATTGTAGAAATACGATTTGTCAACAATCATCGTTTCCCCGCACATTGTGGTATGCAAATCCGTGAGCGCATCAACATATGCATCAATCACCTATAGTCCCACATTTAAAACATTGCTCATAATTTTCCATGACAGTTGAAATGGGTCATGACCGTGGAACGTTACATTGAACCCATTACTTACATTACCAATTGTTGCACCCCCTTGAACGAGTGCCTGAATGTCTTTAAAGCAGACATGTATATCGTCCTTTATTGCGCTCCATACAACAGCTCTACACTAGAAAACTACAAACATGAAGAACAACTATAAACTACTCACAATTCATTACAACCCAAAAAACAAAACTGGTATCCATTATTAATTACCCATCACCGTCGAAAACTGTACAAATCTTCTACCAGTTTCTTCTCATCCTCATCGAACATTCTCTACATAGGTTGGCAGTTGTTCATTCCAAAATTCATCCAAGTTCTACACGGGGTGTCCTTATCTTTAATGTTTATTACATCCTCGCCAACCGACGACACAATGTCACTCACAAGTTTCTATTGTTTGGAACGCCTCACCAAACTAGGGTACTCATAGTCTTCCAATGTCCACTCCCGTCTTGGTTTGTTTTTCAAACGTCTCACCATTGATGTCATCATTGGCTCCACGTTACCCACACTATTCCCACAACGCTTTCTCTTCAATACGACCACATGACCACTCAATACCTCTGCAGTATTCCCTCCCAACGCAGGTGTTGCAGTTACAATACATGCTGCACGAAATGGACTGCAACTACCATTGTCGGTGTACGTCATAGTACCACCAAAGTAACAAGTTTTGTTGTCGTGTTCCCTTTTGCAGATGCAGCCATGATAGGTTTTTCAGCACTTGCAAATTTAACATATCCCTCGTCTGTTCCATTCTCCCCATTACCAAAAAAAAATTAGCATGTCAAATTTGGTGAGGTCGAATAGTGAAGGCTGCCACTGTGACTCTTCGAATACGTTCCAGAATTCAGCCTAGTAGAATGTTCAGATGATGTGCCCCAGCTCGAATTTGTTTTTCTCTCTAACTGTGTTACTTCATGTGTTTCAAAGTCATCAATCTAGTCTTCTAATCGTGCAATTGTCAGTTTCAGCTCAGACACAACACTATTTAATCGTGCTATTTCAGCGTCTTTCGAAGTAATGACACTATCAAAACCCGTAAACAAATATGTAGCTTGCACATCGATTACGAGTTCCATATTCAATACCTTTACTTCTAATTCATGCACATGTATACATTTATCATGTGCTTCAGCCTCTAACTCCGTAATCTTTTTCAAAGCTTTTTATAGTTGCTCACTCGCAAAATCTATCTTGTCATCGGACCCTTCCACTAGTTGTGTGCATGAAAAATCTAGCAGGTTGGGAAACAGTTCTAGCCACCATTCCCCTACAACTAGCACGTTACGTTTGTCTGAGGCCTGAGCAGTAACAGTGTCAGTGTTTGCTGTGTCTGCTTCTGTGTCTATTTTGGCATGCTCTTCGAATAGTGAATCTGATTTCCAAGAATTAAAACTAGCCCTGATCCTGTCCCATCAACACCCTCAACGGCATTCCCATCGAACATCGAGACTAGCTCCACATCTAGCACGTTTTTTCTTGGTTGACCATGTTTCTCCTCTGCCACCGACATATTTAGTTTGTAACATTCCATTATCTTCCCTGATAGTTTCTCACTTTCAACCTGTCAACAAACAAAACAAACCCCATTTCATTTACAAAAAACTTGCATAAATTAATCACACCACAATTACGTAACATCATACCTTGATCAAACTTTCATTTGCCAAATTTAAGCCTTTCATATTCGCGATAAGGGTTGCAAAGTTCCACCTAGAAAACCTTGGGAACACATTTCTTCTTTCTGGTTCTATGATGTCTGTGTGTTTACATACAAAACTATAAAAAAAAATAAACAAACAAAAAATCACAAAATCGCACAAACGCCAAAAGAAAACCATTTTGTTTGCTAACACAATTAAAAAAACACATCACAATCTCAAACGTCACATGAGGCATGAGAATGCAACTTACTAGCAGTGCGACAACACATCTGGTGACCCGTTTGGGTCTGTTGTGGAACTCGTTCAACGACGCAATTAGAGTGTTCCGTATAGCCGCATTCCAATCATACAATTTCAAGGTGTCCAACTTGTCAATAACTCGAACAAATGCCCACCCAATTGCCTCCCCCATTGTAGTGAAAAATAACTTCCCACATATATACAAACAAAGCAGCTTCGCGACGTCCTCCTCGTCCCGTTTGTTACTACCTTGCAACGCTCTCTCTATCAGTTCCTATATTTTTTTTGCAGGATATTCGCCCAACGATACTGTAGCGGGGTTGAATGAAACCTGAGGGCGGTCTCGACCGATATGCCAAATCCAACTGGTCCGTGCCACATTCAATACTGAATATAAGACGTATACTACTATTTCTAAGTGGCACACATTCCCCACTAATGTAGAACTTCTCGTCTGAAGGGTTATATGTTTGTATAATGCGAGACATCGTGTCATTACACTTCTTGAATGAGTTTGGCTCTAAATTGCGCTTACAGACCGTGTCAATCATCTTCCAAAACGATGCTGTATGTGCCCTACACCCAATACAATCTCATTAACAATTTTAATAATCCTAGTTATGTTCGAGCGATACATCAGTCTTCCTGCCTCCGCCACCGAATTCTTAACCAACGAAACAACGGCCTTTTGGGTCTTAAACAGTAGCCTGGCCTGTCTTATCACCACCAATTTCGTAGACGAACAATCAGAACCCATTGCACGACATTCTACGGTGACGGCTTTCTTACGCGGTGATTGCCTCTGAATGCTACCTACAACAACATCTACAAAACGTCAGACACACTGGCCAAACAAAATTAACTATCCACCCATAACGTCACAAACACACACCAACCGAACCAACCCAAAAATCAAATGTCACATATGCCACAATACAAACATGTACTTCACACCCACAGAACATGAAATCCTTTGCAACATGGTTCGAATCCACTAATCAACGTTATAAACACATCACCACAACAATTGATCTCCTAATCCCCGTGTTGGGTTCTCATGTGTAACAATCAAAATATGTTGGTAATACTCGCATATCATAAACTACTAATACATAATGCATCATTACGTTGACCTAACATTTACAAACATTACATTATTAATTATTGCAACGCGTGCGTTACGTGACAGTGGCACCAAGTACAGCTCATACCATCATAATCTAAGATTACGGGGCCCAAAAACACAACCCCCATGTTAACAACATTACAAAAAAACCACATCTACCATTCCCATTAACATGTGTATTACCCAAATAAAAATCAGAGCATCGTAAAAATGTGACATTACAAAGCATTGTAAAAAAAATAAAATAGAGCATTGTAAAAACATACAACTGAAACCAACAAATCCCAGCTCCATGATAATATTGACCCAAACATGACATTACAGCAATCACATTCCAACTATACCAAACAGACAACCACAACCACAATCTACACCACTGTCAGCCTACAAACATCCACCATCACGGTTTGCAAACATCAGAAATACATACACCAACATATGACCCACAAACATCAGCCGACAAACACCTCACTAACACGTACATAACATTCCCACAAACACAGTCCAACCACAACCACCAACAAACCAATTATGTAAAACGAGCACACATTACACATCAAACATCAACAATGAACACAACCCAAAATTACATTTCAATGTACACAAAAGGATGGCAAGACATACCGTCATTTCTCATTGCCATTCATACTTAACACCAACTTCACGATTGGATGACCTTTTCACGGCTGAATCCAATGTTAAGATACTCAACCCTTGCCATCGCAGATCCTCCATTGCCCCAATTTATGCGCCGTTTGTGAACCGATGTTACACTTGACAAACGTTCTTAGGGTTTGGTCAATGTTAAGGATCCTGACTCACAAATGTGTGGGATTTGAATTTGCTAAATCGATGCCGAAAACTATGCGATTCGCATTTACATTGCACCAAAAACCACGTCGGTGTTGATCAACGTGACACATATCCACAGAATCTTTCCAAACATGCAATCTGAAATTCAATTCACAACATATAAAGGAAGCCCCAAATGTGTAATTTCCATTTAAGTGAACTACCATATTTACTCCCTTATTATTGCAGAATTCCCCATACCTATTAGTGTCCTTTTCTGTCAATCAAACTATAATAGGACTTATTGGTCTACAAAAATAAACACAAGACTAAATAGTTCATAAGATCTCATCTTAGGATTTATTGGTGCATCACCTTTTACTTAAAGCTTTATTATAATTTTTTTTAAATAAATTAAAAATAATTATTATCTAAAATATCAGTATAAAGGGTACTTTTGTGGCTATGTTGAAAGTAAGAAGCTAGCAATACCGTGTGGATCATTTAATGCATGCATGCAATATGCATGTTTATAGAAAGAATATAACTTTTAGGGGAAAATTTTCAGTAGAATAACGGAGAAATAATTTCATTTTGATAATGGTACAAATTTCTTATGTATATGGTGAAAGTCTATTTGTGTGTTTAGTGCCACTCGTGTCAAAATTTTATAAAAAAAGATTTCATCTATAGACTATAATGCAATTACTTTATGACGGTCCTACTAATTTACAATTTTTCCTAACTTTTAATTAGAATATGATGTGGTTTTAGTCACCAGCTTTGTTATTTTATTTTGGTTGTTTTTAGTATATATATATATATATTAGTGGTTGGCACACGTGATGCGTGTGCAATTTAAATAAATAAAAATAAAATAAAATATTTCTTATATATTGTGTGCCACTTGAGTGGTATCAAGGTCCAGGGTTCAATTGATCACCACACACGACACAAAAAAAAAAAGGTTCAATCTCATTTCTCTCATCTATCTTTTTTTTTTTTTTTAAGTAAAAAAATGATGGACACATGGCATAAGAAGAAGCAAGCAAAAGACTTGGATATTAAATCCAACCTTCACTTAATATAATAGGATGGTATGGATGGTGTAGATATATAGATATATATAGAGTTAAATTCATTTTACTCTGTCATGGGTTGGGGTTAGAGCACTTCATTCCCTATGATTCAAATAGCCAAAAAGCTCTCAAGTGGTGTTGGATTAAAGTATCACTATTAGTTCTTTTCCAGCTAAACTAGCAGAAGGTGTATCACATATACTATTTTTTAGAGTGGGATTGATTCTCTAAAAAAATTGAGTGAAATTAATACAACAAAAAGATAATTTTAGCTTCATTTTCTCCAAACGTAAAATTCGATTAATATGTTAATCAAAATAAAATAAATTAAGAATTGATCCAAAATATAAAATATAATTAAAGATTAATTTACAATATAATTAAATAAAAATATAAAATAATCAATAACTAATCTAAAATATAATTAAATTAAAATTAGATTAACAAGTTAGAAATTACAATAAATAATTAAGAATTTAAGATTAATTGTGATCTAAAATATAATTAAATTAAAACTAAATTAAAAAGTTTAGAATTATAATAAATAATTAAATATATAGAACGAATTGTGATCTAAAATATAATCAAACAAGAATTAGAATAAAAAGTTAAGAATTATAATAAATAATTAAGAATTGATATTTAATGATGATTTAATTGAATTAATGTTAAATATTATAAATTACATGTATGAGAGAGAAGAGATAAATAAAATAACAAAAAGAGTATAGGATTTGAGAATATTTGTACCTTGGATAACCACGTAGGACTCGTGGACAACCCCCACATATTTTTGGGGTTGTCCACGTGTCCTACGTGGTTAGCCAAGGTGCCACATGGGTGGGTCTTGGATTGTTGAGATATAGTAGGAACACATCAGAGTCTAAAATATGCAAATAAGGGACAAGAGTCCTGGTGATGTTGGATTGGCTATTTGAGTAAGGATGGACTCTTAAAGGAGTTTGTTCTAATCTAAACAGGTGGAGTCTTGATAAGTGATATCCTTGTAAGAGATAGAGTCCTATGAAGTAAGACTTCTAGGGGACGAGGTTACTATTCATTATAAAAGGAAGGCAACCCCGTGGGTTTAAGGTAAGTTTTACTTTGTGAGTATTGTGATTAAATTGTTATCTTTAAGAGATAAGTTAACTGACTTGATAGTCAGAGTGCCCTCATGTGGATGAGCCACCGGTGTTTGTTGTCTTCTTGTGTGCATGTGTTGGGCCTCTCTATTTCTGCCGCGTGCTTTTCGACTTGTTTCCTGAATCTTAGCAATGAGATTCGATTGGTTATGAGGTCAGATTTTAGCAACTACAATTTGGCATCGTCTATGGGAACTTAGTCGAAAGAGATAGCCAACGATGCATACAATGGACATAATTCGCGAGTCAAGGATGACTTGTCTAGTGAGAACGAGGAACACATGACTAGAACGGTAGAGAAAATCAAGAAGGAGATCCATAAGCAAACGATGCCATCAACGGCTGAAATCCAAAGACGAAGAACGGCCCGAGAAGAAGCAATGGAAGGACACAAGATCAGGACCAAGATGAGTATTACAACGAGAGTGATATCCAAGTTTCAAAGGACCAATGTTTACACCGCAATGCAAAGGTAAAAGATTTGTTCAACAAAGTGACAGAGTTGCAGACCATAATGAAGTTCATGGTATAGATCCAGGTTTTACATCCGACACCTCCATCCCCACCCGTGGTCATGAATGCTGGTGCCCAAAATGGGGGGCAAATGTCGGCCTGACATAATGTGAGACAACCAAGGAGCTCACCAAGGCTATCAGTACACGACAGCAAAGGTAAATCCCAAAGGGAAACATAGTCACAAATCAGAGGATCGAAGTAAGTCAACGGGTGTGGATAGGACCCCAAAAAGAGCTTGGATCCTAATAGATCTGAGAGGTTGAATTTTAGCACGGAGAGTAGTACGCCAAAGTGGCTAAAGTCAGTTAACAGCAGAGCACCAGGGCAATCTAAGCAGAATCTTCATAACCTCCTTGAGAAGAAGAAAAACGCGACCAAGGTCACCTCACCTCACCTCACATGCCGAGGTAGCAATTCTCAGCGGAGCTAGAGGTGTTTGAAACACTGAAAAGGTTCACCACCCTTCAGTTCCACATGTATGATGGTAAGTCTAACCCTAATTGTCATGACCCGAACCCGTCCCTATGGATTAAGGCCATAACCGGCCAGTAATCATGAGATTACCCACGACCTCAAACCTGACTAAATATGTTTTAGTAGAAATAAAGGGGCCAAACAGAAGCAGACTTAAAAATTTTGTCCAATGAGCTGCGCTTATATGGCACAGCAAAATTATTCCAAAAATATTTCATAATAACTCACACATATAAGAAGACTCAACATCTTGTACATCCAGGAACTTCAAACATGTAGTCAGCCAAACAAAAGCCTATATATACATGGGTGGTCCAATGTATTCACCAACGTAGAAAAAAGAGTAAACAAAAGAATAAAACAAAGTCTCATGCGTGAGACATTTGGGCTGACTCCACAAAACTCAACTTCTTCTCAAGTTCTTCACTGAGGTTGGGTTTGGAAATCTCTTTGCTCACCTACATTCAAATAAGTGAAAGTGAGCGAAAGCCCAGTAAATAATATCAAATAAAGAAGTTACATGAATGAAATTCGTAACAGACATATCAAACGACCTTAGGCTCATTCATATTTCTATCAAATATATCAAACGGCCTTAGGCCCAAACATATCAAACGGCCTTTGGCTCATCATATCAAACGGCCTCGGGCCCAATTTATTCTTATCAAACAGTCTCAAGCCTAATTCATTTATGTCAAATAACCTTTGGCCTAATCATTCATATCAGGCGGCCTTTGGCCCAATCATTCATGTCAAACAGCCTTTAGCCCAATCATTTATGTCAAATGGCTTCGGACCCAATTCAGTCGTGTCAAACGCCCTTGGGCCCAATTCATTCATGTCAGACAGCTTTTGGCCCAATTATTCATGTCAAACGGCCTCGAGCCCAATCATTCATGTTAAATGGCCCCGGGCCCAATTCATTCATGTCAAATAGCCTTTGGCCCAATCATTCATGTTAATGCACATTTCATACTCGATATCATAATCATAATTGTATTCCAACGACCTTATTCAATCATTGGCATAATGAATACTCATTCACAATTCAAATTAACGAATCCGTGGAACTTATTCAAAAGTAAGCATTTGGAAAGTAGCATACTTGAAAATATCTTTACTAAGATATTACTCACAGTATTCTACTGATGGATTTGCCCTTGCGCTTGTCCCTACACATTTCATAACATATTGGGTCACAAGCAATTCAATCCGTTCTTTATTTATTTATTTCTCTTAGGCCTATTCCTTATCCTTTTACTTCATTTACAATGCTCAATGAATGCCTAAGAGTGCTTAGAAAAGAAAGAGAACCGAAAACGAAACATGAAACAACTTTTCAAAATTTCTGAAACAGGGCTCTCCGCTCGAGTGCAGCTTTGGTCGCTCGAGTGACCTGCAAAGCTCTGTAAAAGTACTGGTTGCATGAATTTTACGCTCGAGCGAGACTTATGATGTTCGAGCGAGGAGTATTGCAAAATAAGGTTCGCTCGAGCGTAATGTCTGCCGCTCAAGCCACTGTGCAAATCTCTACAAAACTTCTGGGAGCTAAATTTTCATGCTCAAGCGAGACTTTCCTCACTCGAGCAGACTGGTCGAATTCTGTGTTTTCCAGCAAGCTATTTGAGCTTCAAAACACAACCCTAAAGGCTCCAAAGTTTGCAAATTAATGCCAAAACATAGAAAAACATTGAGTAACATATAAACTTAGATAATTTGAAGCCAATTATCCAAAATCATGGTTCATTTCCAAAATCATTCCAAATTCTTTTCCAATTTCAAAACTCATGCATTCAAGCTTCATACCTTCATGAATCATGTATGCATGTTAATTACTGACTTCAATTCTACTTCAAATGGCACAAATGATGCTCAAAATTATGAAGCTCAACAAAATTATGCATGCATGTGTGATTTGGTACTCAATTCTTTATGATTATGCACATTCATGGTAATTCTTTACATGCATGGAGATATTAACTTCAATTTCATCACACACAATTCAAATCTTGTTCTTGATTACCAATTCCCTTAGAATTCACACAATTGTAGGCTTAAACTCATGAATTAGTGGTTGGTTATTCACCCAAAGGCTCCAATTCTTTCAAATATAGTTAAGCCTTGAGCTAATCCACCTAGTTCTGAATTCCTTTGCAAAATCTTCAAGGATGAGTCCCCCTCTCTCTCTAGATTCAGCTCACTCTCTCTCTAGAGTGTATGTCTCAGATTTTTGAGCTCAAACAACCATGAGCTTGAGTGTAATTAGCCTATATATACTAGGTGGTTAGCTTAGTTAATCAATTTCAATTAAGGCCAATGAGCTTCACTAAATTTAATCTAATTATTTTGATACAAATCAATTTTTAATCAAATTTCACCATAGACTCTAAAAATCACACTAATCACAATGGTACAGACAATTTCAGTTTTAGTAACCTCTACAGTCTTCAATTTTCAATTTATAGCAGTAAGTTGAACAGATTTTCTTATAGTGAACAGATAGAAATTCGAATATATATATATATATAATCATAAAATTGGTACTCAAAATCATGTCAGGCACATAATCACAGTCATAATTAAAATTAATTAACATAACACAGAGCAGGGTTATCACACTAATATCCACATCATACTCTATCTAAATGTAATGTCATTGTGAAATGGAACCGATATGCTCCTATGTAAAGTGTTCCCTGCAACATTGGAGGACATAGCATTTGATTGCTTTATGAAGTTACCAAAAGGATCAGTGAAAAGTTAGAATGGTTTGGCTAAGATGTTTGTGGCTTGATTTATCACCAATAGTATTTAGATACTGAGGGTTGACTTTTTGTTTGCTTTAAAGATAGACGATTGCGAAAGCCTGAGGGCTTATGCCCAAAGATATTACAAGGTTTACGACTGGATTCCGGGGTGTAACCAGGAGCTCCCCGTTACGGCTCAGAGAATGATTGCCCACTTCATTAATCCTTGGCAAAGACCCTTCCGAAATTAATGGAGTATCTGATGGCAAGGATCGAGAAGAATGCAAGGGCAAAAGAAGATAAACCTAAGCAAGGAAGTTTGTCTAAACATGAGAAAAGGAATAGCTCACCTAGGCGGAACCAATCGCCGAGAAGAAATGTAGTCGGTAATGTCAATAAAGAGCCAAGTCTAAAGTCAATGCGGGTAGTCAACACTATTTTCAAGATCCGCATCTATAGGATCTTGAAGAGAATAAGGAACCAACCATATTATAGACCACCTCAGAGGATTCTAAAGAAATCAATGGAAAAGTTCCACACTAGGACATGTGAGTATCATGATGAGACTAGACATAAGACAGAATGTATTAGGCCTTAAAACAACAATTGGAAGACTTGGTCAAACAGGGTCACTTGAGAGATCTGATTGATGAAGAAATGACGAGGGTAGAACAGGCCAAATTGGCCCAGGCGCCAGCAGGAGTACCACCACCACCTCTGCCTCTACCCGCAACACCTCGGGTTAAGAAAACTAAGGTCATTAATGTGATCCATTCCTAAGTGAACGCTAACAAGATCTGTGGGAAGACCAAAAGGGTGAAGTATTTATAGCATATCTATCAGATGCAACAGCAGAAGCCTCAACCTAAAGAGCATCGGGGGTCGATGATATTATTTACTGAAGATGACCTAAAAGGGGGTATACCGAATAATTCGAGTCCAATTGTTGTGGTTGGGAGGATGAAATCTTTTTGGGGGATTTCTAGATTACTAACATCTAACTTTATAATCCTTTTCTTATTTATTTGAATATCATGCATCATTACTTGTTATAATCGTAATTGTGTATTGGGTTGAGAAAAATAAACGGGGTGTGTGTGCGTGTACTGGGCATTCCATGCTCATGGCGTTTCATGCCAGGTATTGAAGATTATTAGTTTGTCAAATTCAAAGCAGAAGCATTTGAAGACGTATGGTTACCCTAGAACCAGTAGAAACTAGTTTTGTTAAGTCCCTTTTGTAACCATGTTTTGGGGTTGTAAATGTTAAAACTCTTGTTGTATTTAAGACATGATCTTGTAAAGATTATTTTGCTTATATATACCTATATATTCTTTGTGTAAACCTATCTTTTATTTTCTCCGTCAACTTATGTAGACCTTGTGTTAATACCTTGTTAAGATTGTCAAAAAAATAAAAAAATCTAAGGAGATTAGACTTAGAAGGGAGGCTATTTTGACTTCTCTGATCTTTCCTAGGATATTAGTTGGTTATTGACCAAAGGATTCATTAGTGACATTTCCTATATTTCGACCTTAGAGTAGATTTTCGGACATCACATTTGTAACCTTAAAAAAAATCCTATATTTATTTGTTATTATATTCTCTGATGTTCTCGATTTTTGGGGCATCACACTTGATATTTTAATGATTTTAAAATTATATTAAAACTTGGCTTGTTTACATAATGAATCGAACATGATTCAAGCTTGATTAGCTTGATTTTTATAGTGCATATAATGTTATCGAGCCGAGAAGTATGTTATTTAAGCTTGGCTTGAAAATATAATGAGCTTAAAATTCTATTCATACTTGGTTTGTTTGCATAATGAGTTGATCACGAACAAATTTTTGACTAGTCAAACATGAGTGGAGCTTGAGTAACTTGATTCATTTAACAATCTTACTGTTGGCATTGTAGTCACTAACGAATCATAATTGAATTGAATAGTAAATTCTTAAATTGGCACATTTAGTTGATTACAAGGTATGGTGTATTCAAAACTCTAGATCTCTTCTATTCAATTGATACCACTTTAATCAAATTAAGTTAAGTTAAGTTCATACAAAATTCTCAATTTTTATTTTTGAATTAATTTAAGAATTAATGTACACTGAACATCTTTAATCATATTAAAATGATATTTAGGTGGTGTTTGATAACCTAATTCAACACTTAAAATTGAATGTATTAAGTGAAAATCAATTAAACCCGTTTAATACCACTAATAGTATCAATTAAAAATTTACGTGTCTCTTCAAATGTAGACTAAAATTTAAGAATATTTTAAGTAGAGCTGAAAATGAGTCAAGTCGAGCCGATTAATATGTTTTCAAATTTGGTTTGATGACTTATTAAGCTTAAAATTATGTTCAAACTTGGCTTGTTTACATAACGAGTCGATTTTGAATGGGCTTTTAACGAACCGAACACAAGTCGAACTAGAATAGCTTGATTTTTATAGTACATATAAACTTAACAAGCTAAGTAGTAGGTTGTTCAGTATTGTTTTGAAAACTTAACAAACTTAAAATTGTGTTCAACCATGACTTGGTTACATAATGAGTCAATTGTGAATGAGCTTTTAACGAATCGAATACAAATCAAGCTGGAGTAGTGTTCATTTAACACTCCTAATTTTAAGTAATAGAAAACTTACTTAATTCTGATTTAATTTATAAATACTTATACATATCAACATACATTGTTATAACCTCATAGCCACCGCCACCGCTATCACCACCATTACCCTTCCACCACCCTTCCACGACTATCACTTTCATTACCATTATTATTGTTGTTATAAACACTACCATCATTTCACTATTACTACCACAGTCACCACTACTATTACGACCATCACTACAACTATTACAACCCTTTACCTTCACAACTATTGATACTGTTGCCATAACCATCACCGTCATTACACCGCCACTGCCAACTTTTCTTTTTTTTCTCTTTTTCTTTTTTATCTTCAATACATTACCCTTTCATTATCATCATAACCACTATCTCTATCTCGTTCACCATTATCATTTGTGCTATAGGCACCAATCATGGGTGAAAGCAAGGGGGATTAAGTTGTCATGGCCCCTCCAACTTTCTACAAAATTTAAATTTTGCATATATGCTATTTGCAGGTTTTTTTTATATTAGATAATGACTCCCCAAATTTAATCTAATACTCTCAAAAAAATTTGTTAAGTCTACAATATAATAGAGTTGCCTTTCAAAATTTAATGACTCATAAATTAGTAAAAAATTACGATAATGTTATGATAATAATATTTTCTTATCATGTTTTATTTACTATCTCATGTGTGTTGAATTTGTCTCCATAGGGATTTAGCTCCATGATGCGCTTTCCCATGACCTTCCTTGTAAGAAAGACCCAAAGTCAAAGGTCACCCCCAACCTAAATAGGTCGGGAGGACCCTCCAACGATCAAGTCAGCGTTGAGATCGTGCAATGCCTCGAAATAAATAACAATAAATCCATCTCATAACAGTGTTACAATTGATCAACAATTTCATAACTTCTATTCATTAAATCTTTGATCCCTCCAAAAAATGACATATGCAATATATATTCACCAATCCTGAATTTTGAATCTATAGCATATGGCATGGATATAAGTGTAAAAAGAGAAATAAAATCAAGTAATGAAATGCCTTAATGGCTACAACTTTCCAAGACGATGCTTGATTACAATAAAATGAGTTTATACTCAATAAAAGTAAGGCCCTGGGCTTAAACAAAAGTAATTTCATCAAGAAACCAAAAATTAAGCCTTAAGCTCCAAATCCTCCCAAGTTACGTCCTTGATGGAGGCATATTATCAGCACCTAAAAGTTTTTTTCCACATAGGATGAGCCACAGCCTAGTAAAGATACTCTAACACAATGTATAAATCTTAGCGAAATTATAAAGTGAATGCACATGCATGCCATTTGTCAAATATTTCTCGTTTTTCATCTCAAAACAATGTAATGCCAGATCATAAATCAATTCACGAAAATAATGTTTTTACATTATAAAACAGGGCAGTGGATACAACACACTGGGAATCTCTAGGTGCGTGTCTGCCAGTAGGCTATACAAGCACTACCAAAGCCATTTTACCAGTACTAACTGGAAGGATCGACACCTAACCACGCGGGTTCTGGACTTTCACCAATGACACATAGGCCAACATAATAAAATCACAACCACACCCCCTAATCAGATTCACCGCGGTATTCACCATTTTTTTTTTCTCAAAAACCAATACATTTACAATGTTCAATATAAAATGATGCTCAATGTACAATGTATGAGAAATTAGTTTCAATTTGGCCTAATCCTTATGTAATGTCTACAACAATGAAAACTATTCTCTACCGATAGCCCGAAACAGTCATTTATATTCAAAAGATAATTTCCAATTAAAAGATACAATTTCATCAATTGTAATGGAGTGATACTACATATCCAACTCCATCATCATCATCAACATAAATATTATTCCAATTTCACAATACCCAACATCATTTTTCATTTCCCTTCACAATTCCAAATATCTAAAATCTAGGGCAAAACCCCCCTTTATTTTACAAAATCAATTTCAAGAAGTCCCCCCCATGTTAACATGTCTCACTCATAAATACATCCCCACAACCATTTTCAAGAATCTATTTGGAAAACCCCTCTTTCGATTTCAAATCCAAACCATAGATTTTCCCCAAAATTTCCCAAATCAATACCCTTTTCAAAGAACAAATAACTAATCTAAAAAATATATAAAAGAGTCAAAGAAATCCTTAGCTCAAGGAAGAAGACATGAAGAAACAATGGATAGAACTTGATGAAGTCAAAAACACTAACTTCTCTAATTAAAACGAAGCCCTCGATGTGTTCAACATTTTACTCCAAAGGATAGGGTGAAGAAACCCACGGATTGAGAGTATTTGGAGCTAGAGTTCAAGAACTAGAGAGAGAGAGAATGAAGATATAGGGTTTTGAAATGTTTAGAGAGAGAAAAAGATGAAAAAGTTATCCAAAAAGCCTTCTTCTTGGACTGATATCTGCACAGACCACTTGAGTGACCAGAACACCGCTAGAGCAAACAGATATGATAAGTGACATCGCTCGAGCGACCAAAACCATCGCTCGAGCACACAATGACCCCCTCCTAGTAGTTTTGTAGAATGTAAAAGATCGCTTTGTAACAAGTGTCGCTCGAGCACAGATATCGAACTCTCAGTAGTTTTACAGAATGTAAAAGACTGCTCGAGAGCAAGAAGCATCGCTCGAGCGAATAGACAAAAATCTGGGAAACAACTTAATGAAAAACTGACTTCCCAACTTGTTTCAAACACAATCAAAACTCCCAATAGCTAAACTCAACAAGTATTATGATGGAAAAGAGATAAACAACAGTTAAGTACGTGGATTCTCGGATTCACAATCAAATAAATAGATCGGGTCTAAACTAGAATCGTCATAGATTAAACATAGCTAAAAAAAAGAAAATTGAGCAAATGTAATGGTGTTTTTTGTGTACCTCTTTGTGAGGCCCCTAAATTTTGTAATTTCATTAAGGTTTCCACTTTTGGATTATTTTAATGAAAACCCTCGATTTTCAAGTTTACTTGCAATTTGAATCCTAGAATTGAAAACGCATCCTGATTAGAACCATGCAAACCCTAACCAGCCCCAATAACTTAGGAATCATTTCTAATACCCTAATAATAATTAATTTACTCCCTAATTATAGAAAAATCATTCGAAACCCTAGATTTTCAATTCTCATTATGTTCGTTCAGTTGATCATCTTTTAATTAGAAAATGAGAAACTTAAATCAAATTACTTTCCCTAACCCTAATTTAATTAAATTTTACACCTACACAGATATTCTAATTAAGCCTTAGCCCTTACATTTTATTAGAATTACATTTTGACCCCAAATCAAGTACTTATATATATATATATATGTTTGTACCTCTAATCATATTCAATTCTTTTTGTATTCAATATCTACAAATTGTATGTCAAATTGTACACATAAAAAATCAAAGAAATTCCCTCAAATCCTTAGTACACGGTTGGCCATCGCCTATACATGCATATTGTGATGTCCTTTTGAGGACAACAAGCTTAAATCAAGGAAGAAACATTGACTTTAGTACCAATTTGATTATATGTTGATATATTGTACTTGTAACCAACCTAGTTTGTTTAAGCTCTAACCTTAACTAGAACATGTTTTGATACACAATTAGTACTACAACAAAACTGGATTTTACCGCATCACATCAACGACATACAATAAATGCAAGTCGTCATTCTTCACTTTTACGACTTTCTTTTTTTGCATGTCGTAAATAATGTCCGAACCACGGCATATCTATTGCTTAGGCTGTTAATACTAATAATCGTGTTTTTTTTTACGATTTGCAATATTAGGCCGTAAATAATAAAACTTTCTATGACATGTATATGGCATGCCGTTAATACATCAATTATACACAGCACGCGTATGACAGCCGTTAAACATATTTCATTTTTCACAGCGCACAATTTATGTTGTGAATGGTATGATTGAATAAAATACTAGCACCAATCTCCAAAATTATATTAATTTTTTTTTATCTATCAAAATACAAACCTTTGCTTCTTTTTTTTTTTTTTTTGGGAACAGAACCCTGTGGCTTCTAACCATAGAAATTTGTAAGATGCAAAACCTAGTATAAGAGAGGGAGAAAAGAGAGGGTTCGAAGGAAAGACTAGTTCGTGCGGCGCGAGACTTCGACCTGGAACAGTGCTCTCCCTTCTGCGGCGAGACTGGTTCGGCAGCGTGGCGATGATTGACGGTTCCATTCCTGAGGTATGTTTGGATTCCCTCTCTCTTTCTCTCACACACACACACACACACACACACACACACACTCACTCCATTTTTGAAATTTCCTCTTCAAAATTCCCAAACGCCCCCCATGTTTTCCTCCCACCTCTCTCTCTCTAGATATTTCCCATTTTAATTGGTCTCTCCGCAGGTATAAACCCTTTCTCGATTTCTAATTTGATACTCGAATACTGTGACGCCCCAAAATTTTAGGACATCATAATAAGGTTTAAAACTTAAAATCATTTTTTTTTTTTTAATTAAGAATCCTCATCAATGTTGCCACCAAATTTACCATCACTATTATCCAGACATCAACAACCCAAAATTTAAAGTTTCCAAATTACAATTTCAATAAAACTTAAAACTTAGTCTCGTTACACAAAAGAAATTAAAACAACTACGAAAAAAAAGGCTAGAGAAAGCTAGGAATTATAGGAAATGGTTCGTGGAATTTGGGTACTCTTCAAGCTAGCCAAGGCTGAATGTCGCCTTGCAAGGCCTCAGTGTTTCCTTGCTTTTCTTGATTGCACGGCATAAAACGTATAACGAGAATGCCAATGAGCGACGAGCTCAGTAATATACAACACCCCGAAAATACCCACCCCGATTATAATACTCATAAATAATAAATAGGGTGTAATAACAGAATAATAAGCAGCATTTAATAAGCATAACAGTTAAAATAATAACGATAGAATAATAACTAAATAAATAAAAGGGCAAACGGAAATAGTGGTTCATCATAAGGAAAATGCATGCTCTTCGTTTTAATTTCTCATAGATTCAGTTTATCAGATAAACTTAAGTAACTCCCCGCGGAGCACTACTGCCACTCAACCGCTAAGCAATGGCCACGCAATTGACTCCCTTGGTCAAATATTCAAATGTTACTTACAAGAACTACCAATGATGCCCACGCACTGGGTTACATACCCGAGTCGTGACATCACGGTCGCTAAGGAACGGTCTATGTTGTGACACCGCACCACCAACCTTATATCGCCTCTACCGAATAAGAGCGAAATACCTTCCCGTGCCATGTTAGGGTTCGCGACTCACTTAGCAAAAATTCTAAACGGGCTCACCCCATCACTTTTAAATTTTAATGTATCATTCGATTTGGTCTCTTTACGTTGTATAATTCACATGTTGATGCATGTACGAATTTTAGTTTGAAAACTACAAGGACATAATGTTTAAATAGAACAACACAATTGTATATGACAACCAAAAAATATATATGATAGAGCGTCTTAGGATTCATCCCAAAATTTCTTAGGAATTCACACACTACTTCACAAGACCGGTATAATAAAAAAAATTATGAAACCCATACCAAATGATGTTCAATCATTACAATGTTTTAACTAGTGCTAATTCATTGAGTTAGGAAAATATTCGAGAAGAATACCAGAGCCAAAAACGATTTTAAAATGGTGAAATAAATTTTGGAAGAAAAGCTGGTTTTTCGTGATGAGCTATATTACCTCCAAAGACAGTAATCTGTGTTGGAAAAATAAGAGCGACCTCAAACGGTGTCAAAAGAAGGTATGATTAGAACGACATGTTAGATCCTTGAGTTTAAAACATGTTTCCAAAAGGATTCAAGACTGAAATTGACGAAAGTGGTCAAATGATTTTTCTAAGAAAATCGACAGATCTTGTCGTATCTTGGAAAAATTTGCTTTCTCTCAAAACTTAATAAACAATTTTGAAACCAGCGGCGTTTGAAAGGTAACTTAAAAATCTAACTTTTCCGATTTGAACCACTTGAAAATTTATCTTGTGGAATAAACAAAGGACTGGTAAAGTCAGAGTTCTTTGCGTCTCCAAACAAAGAATGGAGTAAAAAGATATATTCAGGCCATGAAAATGTCAGCACAGATGTTCTGTGTTCGGAAAATAAAAAGGATCCTCAAATGGTGTCGAAAAGAGGCATGGTCAGAACAGTTTGCTAAATTTTTGAGTTTAAAACATATTTCCAGAAGAGTATGAAGACTGAAAACCAGTCGAAGGAGGTCAAATAATTTTTATAAGAAAACTGGACAGATCCTGTCACCTTTTGGAAAATTTGGCGTTTCTCTCTCAAAACTTAATAAAAAAATTCTGAAACCAGCGGCATTCGAAAGATAACTTAAAAATCTTACTTTTCCAAGT
Organism: Camellia lanceoleosa; assembly: GCA_025200525.1. Classification (NCBI taxonomy): domain Eukaryota; kingdom Viridiplantae; phylum Streptophyta; class Magnoliopsida; order Ericales; family Theaceae; genus Camellia; species Camellia lanceoleosa. Next base: position 65,643,531 of record CM045764.1, read on the forward strand.
GGTCGTGCAGAAAAATACTATTTGTGGAGAAAATGGGACCTGTTTGAAGCTACTGCTTCTGCTGTGTCGTAAGCGACACTTAGGGAAAATATTTGTTTTGGTAAGTGTACGGGAAAGAAATTCACCTTCTCGTATAATCCTGTTGATCAAGTCTGCGTTCCTCCGTACGACGTCGCTTTATCACCTGAAAACACAAACGTAAGCTAGCCGGCGGGTGTGTGCCGGAAACCTCTCCGATGCCTAAGTCAGTAAGCTTGACAAGAAGGCAAAAGCTCAGATTCAGAAGCAAAATTGTGTTACCTCTCCAAAGGTGATATTGGTGAGCTTATATAGGTTCCACAGAGCACAATCCTAGTAGGACTCTTACTCCTCCATTCGAGTCCTCCTAGGATTCATACTCTGAAGGATAATGCTTATCCTCCAACACCCCTCACCGCTTGAACCAAGTGAGATGGTTTTACTTGACAAGTTGTCATACAACAAGTAACATTCCTCACGGACTCCAATATGACCGAAGTAAACATGACTATGCTTAGCCGCAGAATAGGCCGAACCATCCTTAATTCGGCTCTTCCTTCTACTACTCTTGCTTCGGCTTCTCATGTATAACCCATGGCGTGGTTAGGCCGAACTAACATGTTACGACCGGTCTAACTCCCATGCATCTTTAGACCGGTCTAACTTCAACCTTTTCTTAGACCAGACTAACTCCGAGGCGTTCTTGGACCGAACTAACTTCAAGGCTTCTCTTGGACCGAACTAACTTCAACCTTTTCGGACCGACTAACTCGAGGCGTTCTTGGACCGAACTAATTTCAAGCCGTTCTTGGACCGAACTAACTTCAAGGCTTCTCTTGGACCGAACTAACCGGAGTAAGCTTCTACCGCGCTATCCAGAGCGAAGCCCACAAAGAGAGGCCATTACTTCGACATCGTGTGCCATGGCCGAGATAACTATCTCTACTCCGATTGGTAACTTATAATCACGTTTGACCGAGGTAACACTTCAAAAGTTTCTTCCACACTTGGCCCGAACTAACACTTGGACCGAGGTAAAGTCCCTACCACACTTGGACCGAACTAACACTTAGACCGCGCCCACTTGCTAGACTTTTCTACTGGCCCATATTCGTTTAGTTCTTGGACCGAAGTAAATCTATCCTCACCTCGGTCCATTACGCGGCCCAATTTCCAAGTCTCCTCTTTAGCTCGGCCCAATTTAGATATAAATTACCCTCTCAATTGCCCCTTAATTCCATCTGCCATGCATGATTTGGGATTACTTGTTTCCAACCGAGCTAAACTTTAACCTCCGTACTCCACAAAATTTGAATAGCCTCAACTCGCCTCCGCTTGGCTTGTGTTCGTTGTTGCTTTCATCTTGATGCCTTCAACCGACTCTGAATCCTTTGTTCCACTTAGCGAGGACTCCATTTATTTCACCTTTGTTTCTTTTAGCATGGTCCAACGATCCGTGCTTAATACTTTTCCTTTTTACTTTTCAAACTAACTAGGTTGGCGTGCACCTCTTTGCATGCTTAACCGAGATATCACATGAAGCTATATCCTCGCAATGTAAGGTCGCCAAAGACCTCTTCGTCAAGTGTGGATGGGAAGCGGTACAGAGCGAACTCGATCATAGCCAAGAGACCGAGGTCTTCCTAAACCCTCATCCATATTTTATACCGAGTTCCATGGTGGGGTATGCAAATGCCATTCATCAAAAATTTCTTCAATACTGAGGAAGATGATATATCCCAAGAGCTTGACAATAACGCCCAACTCGGTTGCCAGTCCAACTCTCCAACTCATGTGGTCTCCATCTAACCCTTGCTTGCTGTGTCTGATGCGGTGCTTTCGACCTTTTTGTTTTATCCTGTATTTTCTTCTTGAAATCTTCAGTTTTCTGATCTTTCTGTTTGGTTTGCTCCATGCTTGCAATCGTTTTCCAATTGTGATCTGAATGAAGTATAACATTTCCTGGCCAAGATACTTATCTCGGTCTTAGCCTTGAAATCAAGCTGGTCATACCTGCCAACCTCTTTAGCCTAGGTTTTTACCTCAGCTGAAGATCACTAAAAGTTGTTCCAGCCAACCACTCTTCAATCTAGATCCTCATCTCGGCTGAAGAGTATTAAAAGTTAGTTTTTCTAGCAAATCACGCTTCAGCGCGGATCCTTATTTCGGCTGAAGAAGAGCTTGATGCTTGGCCATTCCTGCCAAACTCCTTTGGCTGAGGTAACCATCATCCCGGCAAAAGAGTGTCCAAAAAATTTTTTGTTGGTCAAACCTGCCAACCACCTTTAGCCTAGGTCCTTACTTCGGCTAAAGGGTGCAAAAAAGTTTTTTGTTGGTCAAACCTGCCAACCGCCTTTAGCCTAGGTCCTTACCTCGGCTTAAAGGGTGCAAAAAGAGTTTTGTTGGTCAAACCTGCCAACCACCTTTAGCCTAGGTCCTTACTTCGGCTAAAGGGTGCAAAAAAGTTTGTTGGTCAAACCTGCCAACCACCTTTAGCCTAGGTCCTTACCTCGGCCAAAGGGTGCAAAAAAGTTTTTTGTTGGTCAAACCTGCCAACCACCTTTAGCCTAGGTCCTTACCTCGGCCAAAGGGTGCAAAAAAGTTTGTTGGTCAAACCTGCCAACCACCTTTAGCCTAGGTCCTTACCTCGCGCAAAGGGTGCAAAAAGTTTTTGTTGGTCAAACTCGCTAACCACCTTTTAGCCTAGGTCCTTACCTCGGCCAAAGGGTGCAAAAAGTTTTTGTTGGTCAAACACTTAACCACCTTTAGCCTAGGTCCTTACTCGGCCAAAGGGTGCAAAAAAGTTTTTTGTTGGTTAAACCTGCCAACCACCTTTAGCCTAGGTCCTTACCTCGGCCAAAGGGTGCAAAAAAGTTTTTTGTTGGTCAAACCTGCCAACTTCCTGCAGCCTAGATCCTTATCTCGGCTTAGGAGAGGTAAGTGTTGGTTTTTCCAGCCAACTCTGCTTTCAATGCCCCTAGCTCACTAAAACAACTTTTACAGAAGAAAATATTCTATGCTGAAAAGGGATCTACTTGTTTTATTGAGGAAAATGTAAATTACAAGTACCCTATCGAAAAAATAGCTCGAGATTGGCAGTGCTTCATGGTCTGGGGATAGCCTAGATGGCTCCATCCTCCAAGTGATATGCCCCTTTTCAGCTAAACCAACCACTTTGTATGGTCCATCCCAATTGGGCCCTAGCTTGCCTTCTCTGGGTTCTTTACATCTATCATCTCCTGTACCAAGTCTTCCACTATTTTCTGTTCAGCTGCCTTGCTAACATCTGCGGACAGCTCGTTGCTCTCAAGTTCTTCCTTTTATGTATTGGTCCAAGTGCCCAGCTGCTACTAACTCCTCTAAATGCTGCTTCAATGGCGTGCAATTTTCAGTGCGGTGCCCCTGTTCATCATGGAAAGTGCACCGCGATCTTTCGTCGTAGTCTGTTTGCGCTTCTCCCAACTTAGCAGGCCATCGGACGAAAGGTTCATTGCGTATCTCGCTGAGGATGCGATAGATCGGTTTTTTGAACACTGTGGTAATGGCAGTGCGGACTCTCCACCTCCTTTCATCTGGGTCCTCACCGTTGTCCTTCTTACCTCGCTCGTCCTTGCTTGGACGTTCTACCGTGTTGACTTTTGTCGTAGTCTTTTTATCTGGTATTGCGGTTGTGCCAGATTTCGTTTTAGCGGTATTTGTCTTCCTCCACGCCGAATATGTTGGTGTACTCTCCATCAAAGCTTCCATCGTAAGAGGTGGCGTCATGGTAATTGAGTCCTCAACCCGCTTCCATCGAAGACCTCTTTTGTATCGGCGATGGCGAGATTTGTGGGGCAATCTCCTATCCGTTGAAAGTTTCCCAATATCTTCCATTGTAGGATCTCAACGTCTCTTCGCCGCCTATGTCGACGGAGAGTAGCCGATCGATCTCCACTGGTGTTTTGGTGTTCGTTCTGAACCTTGTAATGAACGCCTCTGCCAATTGTGCCCAGGAAGTTATGCTGCCTTTTGGTAGCTTTTCAAACCAAGTCAAGCCTAGGTCACCAAGGCTTGAGGGGAATAGGATGCACATTAAGGCCTCGTTCCGCCGATATACAGCCATGACCTGGCAGAAGTGGCTTAAGTGCAAGTATGGGTCCGTCTTCCCCTCGTATATAGTGAACTTAGGCTGTAGAAAGCCTGATGGTAGAGGCGCGTTCTCAATTGCTGGGACAAACGGTGAGGTCTGCAGCCTCGCCAATGCCTTGTCCGTTGGTTCGTAGGCCGGGCGCGGTTGTGGCATTCCAACCTCGACGCCCATGCGTCCGAGAAGCCAACCGTTGTAAGCGCGTAAACTCTACGTGGATCGCGTGCTCGGTGTCTTCCCTGCATCGTGCTTATTCTTTTAGCACGGATCGTAGGTCGGACGATCTGGGCAACTCCGTTTGCCTGGACCTTGTTTGATGCGTATGCGAAGGCCAATATGTGCTTCCTTCCGTGTAAGACCTTTCAGATCTCGCCTCTCGCACTGGAGGACGAGTTCGGAAGATCTTGATTGCGACGCTCGCCCCGAGGCTTTTGTTCTCGCTTGGGAGGGTGTAGAATTCCTACTACGACCCTCTGAGTGGCGGGGGGGCGTCTTGTTTGTGCGCGCCTCTCCTGTCGCCACTTCTTTTCCTTTCACCTGGGCTTTGGGGGGTTCCATGTCCGCCGCCATCCCCCGGTCCAACTCGTCTTGTTCGACGCGATCCTCCAGAGTTTGAGGATCCATCTCGCGCTTTTGCCTTTACGGGCTTTGCGAACGAGAGGATGAGGCTGCTATTCCTCCTTCGTCCCCTTGCGTCCCTCCTGGAATTCTGCCTTTGTGATTCCAGGCTCGCCATGGGAGGGACCAAAGGTAGGCCTTCGCGCCTTGCACCTCCTTCTGGAGTTTGTCCGTCAATGGCGGACTGAGGAAGTTCTTCGTTGTTCGCCATTGATGTTTGAGAAAAACTTGATCAAGAGGTTGTTCTTGTCTGCCCTTCCCACAGACGGCGCCAATTGTACGGGAAAGAAATTTACCTTCTCGTATAATCCTGTTGATCAAGTCTGCGTTCCTCCGACGCCGCTTTATCACTGAAAACACAACGTAAGCTAGCCGGCGGGTGTGTGCGGAAACCTCTCCGATACCTAAGTCAAGAAGCTTGACAAGAAGGCAAAAGCTCAGATTCAGAAGCAAAATTGTGTTACCTCTCCAAAGGTGATATTGGTGAGCTTATATAGGTTCGGCGTAGCACAATCCTAGTAGGACTTTTACTCCTCCATTCAGAGGCCTCCTAGGATTCATACTTCTGAAGGATAATGCTTATCCGCCAACACCTCCCTCACTGCTTGAACCAAGTGAGATGGTTTTACTTCGGCAAGTTGTCATACAACCGAAGTAACATTCCCTCGCCGGACTCCAATATGACCGAAGTAAACATGACTATGCTTAGCCGCAGAATAGGCCGAACCATCCTTAATTCGGCTCTTCCTTCTACTACTCTTACTTCGGCTTCTCATGTATAACCCATGGCGTGGTTAGGCCGAACTAACATGTTACGACCGGTCTAACTCCCATGCATCTTTAGACCGGTCTAACTTCAACCTTTTCTTGGACCAGACTAACTCCGAGGCGTTCTTGGACCGAACTAACTTCAAGGCTTCTCTTGGACCGAACTAACTTCAACCTTTTCTCGGACCGGACTAACTCCGAGGCGTTCTTGGACCGAACTAATTTCAAGGCGTTCTTGGACCGAACTAACTTCAAGGCTTCTCTTGGACCGAACTAACCGGAGTAAGCTTCTACCGCGCTATCCAGAGCGAAGCCCACCAAGAGAAGCCATTACTTCGACTTCGAGTGCCATGGCCGAGATAACTATCTCTACTCCGATTGGTAACTTATAATCACGTTTGGACCGAGGTAACACTTCAAAAAGTTTCTTCCACACTTGGCCCGAACTAACACTTGGACCGAGGTAAAAGTCCCTACCACACTTGGACCGAACTAACACTTAGACATGCCCACTTGCTAGACTTTTCTACCGTGGCCCATATTCGTTTAGTTCTTGGACCGAAGTAAATCTATCCTCACCTCGGTCCATTACGCGGCCCAATTTCCAAGTCTCCTCTTTAGCTCGGCCCAATTTAGATATAAATTACCCTCTCAGTAAGGAAATGGTGTCCAATTATTTTATAAAAATTTTACACAGTGTATAACACCTACATATACTTCCAGTATACACAGATTTTTAACATCAATTAAATTCAATTTATTAGAGCCCTCTTTTCATTCGATAAATCTGAAACAGTGAGAAAGAACCTAAGTTTCAAGCAAAGGGAAACCATTCTCATCTCATTTTACTCTTTTGCAAGATTATATTAACAATGGAGAATTTTGAACACATAAAAACAGTAGCTAAGTCATATATTTATATCAAGAAGGAATATGAAATTATAACATAATGAAACCATCATCCTATTCAAAGTGTTAAGCATGCATGGTACTATTTTGCAATACATGACTTAACCATACTTAGTCTTGTATATATAAATTCAATTAGAGGTATCTAAGGGAGGATAGAGGTGATGTATTCTTACCTCAAGAGCCTTTGCAACACTTCAAAAATTTATTTTGAATTGGAGACCACCAAACACCCTCTCCTCTCCTTTCCTTCCTTTCTACTCTTTCTCCCCTTACTCTTCTTTTGCTCGGTAGTGGAGAACACAGAAAAGTGGCTGGAGTGTCCCTATATGTAGGGGCTTTGGAGAATTTATTTTCTCTTATTTTATTTCCTCATCTTGGTTTGAAGTATAAGCTAGGTTTAGAGTATGCTTAGCATGCTTGGCAGCAGCTTTATGGGGAAGAAGGCAACACAAAACAAAATTCTGACAGCACAAATGGGCATGTCGTGGCTGCCTCAATGAAGGCTGAAAAAGGCCATCTACGCATGCTTACTTCCCTTGGGAGGATTGAGTGTAATCTTGGGGAAAGGCAAGCATGCAATCAGCCAGGTAAGAAGGAAGTGGCTGTCCGCCACTTTCCTTGCAACTAGCTCATTTCATATTTTTTTTTTTTTTTTTTTTTTTTACTTTACTTTTGAATTGGATTGAATGGTATTTATATAATTAATTAATTACTTTATTTATTCAATATTATTATTTTCAACTGGATGGTTTTCTTCCTACTAAATTTTAACTAGCTTATTTACTATCAATTTAATCCATTTAGTTTCCACCACCGTATTTGATACGGAAATTTAATCACATCAAGATAAATAATTTAAAAGAATTTAATATTGTTATCAATTATGGTGCTATTAATATTATAATTTAATAGTTTAATAATCACTATTGACTGACTTAATATTATTATTAATAAACTAATTAGTTGTCTAAAAATTTAGGTTCTTACAAATACCATTCTCTCTGAATATTTGTTTGGCTCTGTTATATCCGTGTTAGCTATTTTTTATTAGGGTTTTATAACTGTTCTTTTCAATTCACGTGTCTTGATTTTCTTCTTGTTGAAATGGGTTTTTAATGTTTTTGTTGATTTAATTAGGGTTTTGAATTTTCTTGATTTGTTTTTTCACAAAACTAATTTCTTGTTTGTGTTTCTTATAGTATTAGTTCAATTGAGCTTGGTTAGTCATAGATTTTGGTTTGTTGGGTCCAATATAATGAAGAATCAACACTAAATTTATGACTTGTTTGGTAGTGTTCTTAGTTCCCCCCCTTTATTTTTATTAGGGGTACTTACGTGTAGGTCCTATTAACTAGACTTATTTATCTACAGGTCCTAACTAATAAATTTAACACTATAAAAATAAGAGATTGATAAATTTATCACTATAAATTTATTCATAAAAATAAAGAGACTGATAAATTTATCACTATAAATTTATTCATAAAAATAAAAGACTGATAAATTTATCTTTATCACTTAATAAATTTATCAACAGGACTTAATGGGTAATAAGTCTCAAAAGTAGGTCCTATTGGTAGCTTACCCTTTTTAATTATCTTAAAACTTGAAATTCCAGTAAAGATTTAATAAAGATTTAAATAGATAAAAAAAAAAATCAACAAATAGAATTTTGAGAAAAAAATTGAACAAATAATACAATTTGGATAGATAGATTTAAATAGATAAGCAAAAAATTGAATAGATAACAAAATTTGGATAGATATTTGAACAAATAAGGAAAAAAAATTTTGAACAGATAATAAAATTTGGACAAATATTTGAACAGATAGTCAAAAATTTAAACAGATAAAAAAAATATTTGAACAGATAATCAAAAAACTTAAATAGATAGTTAAAAAATTCAACAGATATATAAGGGGTAAAGTTGGAAGTAAAATATCCTCACAACAAAAGGATTTTTCACCAAACTATTTCACAAAAGGTAGATATCTCACCAATTAAAAACATTCACTCGACCTAATGTCTTAGACAATTGTTAAATTGGACTTTATAATGATTTAATTATATAAAACACAAGTCGATTCATTGATGGCTCGACAAATCTATTATATGTCTTCCTTTTGGCAATTTCCCCCCTCCCCACCTAGGGAATCTTAGTCCCGCTACTATTGTTGTCTCTACTACTATTACCACCATCACCAATTCACTATAACAATGTAAAATTGATAAATATCATTTAAAAGTAATAAATTTTAAATTTAATATTATACGTATTAAATAACTTATTTTAGTTCAAACAATTTTTCAATTTAAAAAATTTAACAACCAATTTTTATTACTTAATTTTTAACTTTCAATTTTAATAAACACCACCACCTTAATCTTAATCTTAATCTTATTTTATGGGATAATAATTTTTATTTAATTTTTAATATTTTTTTTAGCGTAAAAAATTGAGCCATCAACCACCCAACAAAATTTCTATGCCTCAATATTCAATTTAACAAACACAAAACAACAATGGACTACGAACCAAAATGGATAAGACCCAAACGTTGGATGATGAGATAAAACGCACTAACTACCCCGCGAAAAGATACGTCTTAATTAATGATCCTTAAACCTACCAAACCCCAAGTGGCCTCCATATTCTATTACTTTGCGCCAGCTTTTTGTGGACATAGTCACACGTATATATCAGTCTTTATCCAATTAATAATTTATTTATTTATTTTTTAAAAAAAGCACTCATACTCAGAAGATCATTTTTTTAATCCTCTGACCCATTAGGCCAAGTTATAGTACCTTTTGGCCAAAAAACACATAATTTGTCCAAAAGTATAATTATTTATGATTATTATTAATTTTTATCGGTAAAATTTAATTATTAATTGTTAAATTAACACCTATGTAAATTAATATCCCCATCCTTACAAAACACCAAGGTGCTTGCCTTTTAATTTAACTTCCCTCGAAGATAGTTGAACCCATGAGCTTCTCTTTAGGATTAAAAGACAACTATCTATTAAAATCAACTTATTTATCTATCTCTTGAATTGAAATCGCCAAATCTATCTATCTGTTGAAATTCACCAAATCTCTTTTCTTATATGTTGAAATTCACCAAACTACTTATTTGTTGAAATGTGACACATGTCGTTCAATACCATATCTGTTGGATATCACACATTTTTTTAGCTCACCACCACTACCACTTGCTGCCACTGCTCGTCAGTCACTGCTGCCAATGAATTTTTCGGTGACTTTTCTGGTCAATTTTTCGACGACTTTTTTCTGGCATCAACGACTTTTTTGGCAACTTTCAACATATCCTTATTATTAAATAAGATTTTATCTTGAATCTAATACCTTATACTCTTTTCAAATTAGATTTTTCACCAATTTTCTTTAAAAAAAAAATTGATTACTCTTGAAATTTAATAAAAATACAATAAATTTAATAAATATTGCATTAAGTGTCTTATAGTAAAATCAAAGTGATTAGAATTAATACAAATAGTATATAAGTAAGCTAAAAATATCATTTTATTATAAATATAACTATTTAATTGTTGATAAAAAAAAAGACTAAGGCCTTGTTTGGCATATACTAAAAAAGTTAAAAATTCAAAAAGTTACTATCCTATTTAAGTTACATTATCTTATTTAAGTCACATCACCTCTCTACTACATCACTTCAAACTCAACCCATATTTCATAAAAAGTCAAAAAATTCACTTATTTTGAATATTCCAAACAATCCCTAAGTGAGCGTAAGTAACTACGTCAAAAAAATTATTTGTCATAAGTTAAAAAAAATTAAATGTCACATAAATTTTTTACTTATAAAAAAATATTTTTTAAGCAATTTTTCTAATCACTCCATTTGGATTTGAGTTCTTAATTACAGTTTTTTATTTTTTGTATTTTGTTATTTTTAGTATTTTTTTTTCATAGTTTAGTCAATTTTTTAAGATAAATTTAATCTAATTGTTTTTAAAAATTAAATTATTTATAAATTAAATTAATAATAAATACAAAAAATACAAAATATGTTTTTTTTATTAGTGATCTTTTTATAAAAAAATTTATTTCTTTAAGTATATCTACATAAAATAGATCTAAAAAATAATTTTTTTATTGAAATATTAAAAAAAAATTAAAACTTATATTTGAAAACTCAAAATTAAACATAATAACCTTTTTAGTTTGGGCCCAGCTTCTCTCCAGTCCAAATCTGGATTGGACGGTGTTGTCCGGCCTTTTGGGGCCCACTACGGGTCGTGTTTCGATAATCTAAACCGTTGAATGTGTAGAACTCGTCGAGTACTATATGCCTATAAAAAATCACGTTGATCGGATATCGATAGCTATATGATCAAATCAGTTTTTTGTAAGCCGTTTATTTTTCGCCATCCATTTTTTTCATAAAAAACTGAATTGATCATATAGCTATCGATATCCGATCAACATGATTTTTTATAAACATATGGTACTCGACGAGTTCTACACATTGAACGGTTTAGATTATCGAAACACGACCCGTAGTGGGCCCCAAAGAACCGGACAGCATCGTCCAGTCCAGATTTAGACTGGAGAGAAGCTGTGGCCTTTTAGTTTTTACCAAAAATCAAATGGCTATTTAAAAAAATCAACTCTCTACAGTAAGTATTATTATGTGAAGTAAATTTTATTTTAATATAATTATATTAAGGGTGTGTTTGGCATGTGCTAAAATATTACATGTTATTTTAGCACATTATCCTATTTGGGTCACAATTATTTTATTTGGGTCATATCACATCTCTATTACATCACTTCAAATTTAATATATTTTTCACGTTTTTTCGTAAAAAATCAAAAAGTATATTTATTTAGGATTATTTTGGGAAACATGCTGAAAGTCAATTTTTTGACATTTTTTGAAAATATGTGCAAAAAAATGGAGAGATAATATGATCCATAAAAACCAAAAAGATAATATGATACATCATCCCAAACACCCTCTAAATTTAGGAGAATTAATGTATTAAATAATGGGTGAAACACTAATAAATCTCAAAATGTGATATTGTGAACTTTTTTTTTTTTTGTTCCCCTTTATGAATCCAAAGGTTAACTCCGTCGGGGTTGTTAACAAATCTGCCGGTCCCAAGCCCGGGTTAATAAGGAGGGTTGTGTGTTAGATAGTCGACAGCCAACACTTAAAAAAATCGTTCGGATCCCTTATGAAAATGAATCCTACTTTGAATCGTTTAAATGTTAGGTCGTTACCCTCAAGTAACGCGTTGCGCCTGCCTCCGGGTGTTTCGAAAAGTGAGCAAGGGGCGCCACATCGACGCTTGGGTGTAGTGAAAAATGGGCAAAGGTTCTTGTGTTTTCCTGGACGAGTGTGGGTAAAGAAGCTAGTTCAAGAATACAGGTTTAGGGTAGCCACTTGGAATATAGGAACCTTAACTGGTAAGACGATGGAATTGGTAGATGTTATGATTAGGAGGAGAATTAGTATAGCTTGCGTACAAGAAACTAAGTGGACGGGTGAAAAAGTTAGGAAAATTGAGAATACCGGTTTTAAACTGTATTATAGTAGTAAGGACAGACACATGAATGGAGTAGGAATCATAATTGCTAAGGGTCTGGTGGAGAATGTAATGACGGTCATTAGGAAAGGGGATAGGATTATGTTAGTTAAACTAGTTATTGGAGAAAATATAGTAAACGTTATTAGTGCATACGCCCCTCAAGTAGGATTAAATGATCAGACTAAGAGGGATTTTTGGGAGCAAATAGATGAGATCTTACAAGAGATACCCGTAGGAGAGAACTTGGTTACAGGTGGAGATTTTAATGGCCATGTAGGCATAGATAAACTAGGCTATGAAAGGGTGTATGGTGGATATGGTTTTGGTGACATAAATGAGGTTGGAGAGAGTATCTTAGATTTTGCATTGGCTTTTGATCTGGTATGTATAAGAAGAGGGAGGAGCATTTGATAGCTTTTAAGAGTGGGTCAGTTAAAAGCCAAATAGATTACTTCTTAGTGAAAAAAGTGGACTGCCTAAAATGCAATGATTGTAAGGTGATTCCTAGAGAGAGCCTGACCTCTCAACATAGAATTTTGGCACTAGATTTATGTTTTAGAGGGCAATACTAAGCTAAGAATGATGGTGGGCGTTGTAGGACGAGATGGTGGGACCTAAAAGGGGACAAACTAGAAATATTTAAGAATAGAATAGATAAGGAAGGTACTTGGGACTTGGTAGATGATGCTAACATTATGTGGAACTCGATGGCCAATTGTATGAGGAGAATCTCAAGGGAAGTGCGTGGAGAGTCAAAAGGGACGTGACCTAGCTCTAGGGAAACTTGGTGGCGGAGGGAAGAAGTTCAAGCGGTAGTCAAGACAAAAAAAGAGTGCTTTAAAAAGTGACAGAATGATAGAACTGAGGAAAACCTTAAGAGCTATAGATTGGCTAATAAGGAAATCAAAAAAAGTAGTGAGTGAGGCGACATTGAAAGTTTATGATGACCTATACACTAGATTAGATAGTAAAAAGAGAGAGAAGAGGGTATACAAACTTGTTAAGAGACGAGAGAGGAAAACAAGAGATTTTAATCAAGTTAAGTGTATCAAGAGTGAAGATTCTAAGGTATTAATGAAGGATGAAGAGATTAAGGAAAGATGGAAGAACTATTTTGAGAAACTATTAAATGAGGAACATGGAGGTACAACAATAGGGGAAGAAATGGCCAGTAATACAATAAACCAAAACTATAGGTTTTATCGCAAGATTAAGAACTTTGAAGTGGAGATTGCACTTAAGAAGATGAAATCAAATAAGGCTTTAGGACCTGATGATATTCCTATTGAAGCTTGGAGGTGCTTGGATAAGAAGGGGGTTACTTGGTTGACTTGGTTGTTTAGCAAAATTTTCTTGGCTAGGAACATGCCAGATGAGTGGAGGAAGAGTATTTTAGTGCCAATTTATAAGAATAAAGGAGATGTCCAGATTTGCAACAACTATAGAGGAATCAAGCTAATGTGTCATATAATGAAAGTGTGGGAGAGGGTGATGAAACACCGATTGCGAAATATAAACAGAGGTGCCAGAGAATCAATTTGGGTTTATGCCTGGCAAGTCAACAATGGAAGTGATTTATCTTTTGAGGAGAGTAATAGAAAAGTATAGAGAAAAGAAAAAAGACATTCATATGGTGTTTATCGACCTTGAGAAAGCATATGATAAAGTGCCCCGAGATATAATATGGTGGGTGTTAGAGAAGAAATGGGTGATAAAAGGTCACATTGATGTGATTAGGGACATGTATGAAGGGGTGGTAACCACTATTAGATCGCCTGCTGGAGAGACAAATAAATTTTCTATCACTGTTGGTTTACGCCAAGGATCTACCTTAAGCCCTTATCTTTTTGCTTTAGTTATGGATGAGTTGACGAGAAATATTAAGGATGATGTGCTATGGTGTATACTTTTTGCAGACGACATCGTGCTAGTGGATGAGACTAGAGAAGGAGTTAACACAAAGTTAGAGATTTTGAGAAAAACTCTTGAATTGAAAGGATTCTGGATAAGTAAAACTGAGACAGAGTACATGGAGTGTAAATTTAGTAACAGTAACAATGAAAGCAGATGAGAAGTGAAGATTGAGAACCAAGAATTGCCTAAGAGTGAACATTTTCGTTATTTAGGATCAATTATCACAACATCGGGGGAGATTGATGCGGATGTGGCGCATAGGATTAAGGCAGGATGGTGTAAGTGGAGAAGTGCGTCTGGGATATTGTGCGATAAACGAATACCCACTAGACTAAAAGGTAAGTTCTATAGAATGACTATTAGACCAGCGATGTTGTATGGGACAGAGTGTTGAGCAACTAAGAAACAACATGTAGATTAGATGAGTGTAGCTAAGATGAGGATGCTAAGGTGGATGTGTGACAAAACTAGACAAAACATAATTAGAAATGAATGTATTCAGGAATGAGTAGGAGTACAACCGATAGAAGACAAGTTGAGAGAGAATCGATTGAGATGGTTTGATCACATTCAACGGAGACCAACAGAAGTAGTGGTGAAGAGATGCGATACTGTAGCAGTAGAGGGGAGTGTTAGGGGACGAGGTAGATCTAGATTAACGTTGGCTAACGTTGTAAATAGAGATATGGATCTACTTAATTTGACTAACAAAATGGCATTTGATAGAGCCGCGTGGAGAAGAATGATTCATGTAGCCGACCCTATTTGATGGGACTCAAGGCTTGGTTTGGTTTGGTTATGAATCCAAAGGTTCCACTAAAGTAAAATTACACAAAAAGGCAGTCACTTACACGTTTGGGTTTTATTTTTGAGAGATAAAAGTAAGTTTCTCCAAATATGAAATTACATATTTCGACAATTTGCACTATAGAGGTTTTGAATTTTTTTTTTTTAAATTCTAAAACAAATCCTACATTACGAATAAGGACGTAACACTCAAATATAACACATTAAAAAATTTCTTAGTGTACTCTTCCTAAATGTAACAACGTAACACTACAAAAAATTTTTTAGTGTATTTTTCTCAAACATAATACTCTAATGTAACACAAAAAAAAATTTGTTATTGCACTTTTTCCAAACGTAACATTTCAATATAACACACAAAAATTTCTTAATATACTTTTTTCAAATATAACATTCTAATGTAATACACTCCAATGTAGCACACACAATAATACTAAAAAATTCATTAGCATATTTTTTAAACGTAAAATCATAGTTTTTGAAATTATATATTTGTCAAAAATTTATTAATGAATTTTTGTATTCTTTTTAGAATGGCTTGAAGAATCTCACATAATTTTGGAATGGTTTAAAGAATCCTATATTTTCTTTTAGAGTGTTACATTGAAGTATTATGTTTAGAAAAAAAAACACTAAGAAGTTTTTTTGGAGTGTTATATTGAAGAAAAATACATTAAGAAATTTTTTTATATGTTATATTAGAGTGTTGTAATAAATTTTTTTTTTTGAAGTGTTATGTTTGAAAAAAAATATATTAAGAATTTTTTTTTTGTACTTCTTTTAGCATGTTCACATTTCAAATAAAAAATATTCACAAATAAAAATTCATCCCAAATTAAATTATTATAAATTGTGTATCTTACCTTTTACTTAAAAAAATAAAAATAAAAAGAAATATAATAAAAATAAAAATATAATCGTAAACTTAAATTTTAAATAATATATTAAATTTATATTTTCAAAATCAATAAAATTAATTGTTTTATAAAAAAATTCTTAGAATTAAATAAATCACCAATATTTAAACGTAAATTTTCCTTGAATACTAAGGCCTCGTTTGGGGAGTGGCTATTTTAGCCAAAAAGTCAACTAAAACTAGTCACATCACCTCTCTACTTTTCTGCATATCTTTTCGTAAAAAGCCAAAAAGTTACTAAAATAATCTGTTCCCAAACGAGGCCTAATATATAATAAATAAAGAGTAATGTTGGAGGCTCCAAATATTGTATTAAATATTTACATAGGTGTGGAACCCACACCATGGGGGACTCCACTATGTGAGTACCAAATGAGTCTTGTATGTGATATTTGATAAAATATTTTACATCATATGATACATTTAGTAAAATATTTAATAAAACATTTTGATTTAGAAATCGAAAGGAACACTAAAAGCATACCCAATGGAGCTCTCAAAACACTTGCCAAAGCTATAATATAGTAATAGTGATAAAAAGTGGGTCTCCAATGGCTTGCCATTTTACTTGTCAAATATGACATATGCCATATCTGTTATCAAATTTGACAAGTAAAATAGTAATTGCCAAACATGCTATATTAGCAAATGTGAACATATTTGTGGCTCCAAATTCAGTTGAAAAAACCGAATTAAAACAGTAGAAAATCAAGTAATTTTTCTATTTGATTTTTCAAATTGAATTATATATTTTTTTTCTTCTAATTTTTTAATTTTTTTTTATTTGTCTAGTCAGTAATAATATAAATATATAATTTTTTTTTACAAATAATTAAAAAAAAAAGTCATAAAAGATAAAAAATAAACAAAAATAAAATCACAAAAAAATTATATCCAAACAACACTTATAAACTTAAAGGAAAAGTTAGTTAAAAATTACCAAAATAATAAGTAATTATTGAAGCACTATTATTATAATTTAATAAAATAATATTATTTATTGTGAAATTATAATAATAACAATGGTGTTATTGGGAGATGCTCCAATTATATGAAAAAAAAAATCCACAATCAAAACATCACATCTGACTCGCTCCCAATATTTTTTCTAAATAAAATGAAACAGTCAAATAGAAGCTCGTCTTCCTCTTCTCTTCACTCGTCGCCATATCTCGAGATCCTCAGATTTGTCTAAACTCAACAAAAGGTTTATCTTTGTCTAAATTTAGAAGATAAACATTTATCTGTGATTTGAATTCAATGCTTCACATGTAAGTACATTGCATATACTTTTCATCTCCATTCTCTGTATATATATACGCATGTTTAATCACTTTTCGGATTCAACTGCTCATGGATTGCTCTCGATTTGATTTTACGGACGAAAACAGTTAGGGTTCTGAATCAGTTGTTGTCTGAAATTCTAGGTGTAGTTCTGGAACTGTAATTATCTGATCAATGAGCTTTGTTTTTATGAATTTATGTTGAATTTAAGGTAGAATGTATTTTTGGAATTTTTTTTTGACAAGTGATATATACAAGAATATATATATATATATAAGTGATTAATCTGCGGATTTGGTGATGGTGTCTGCGAATGATCATGTGGGGTTCTCCTTTAATCCATTTCAAGTTGTAAAGGATGTGTTTTTGCCGCTCGAATCTGGTATAAGGAAGGCAGCGAAAGACTTTGAGCATTGTTGGCCAGGCTCCAAGAATGGGGCTAATAATAGCCTCGAAGTCGTTACGACACAGTTGAATCAGGGCAGTGCTAAGAAGGATAGTAAGGTTCAGACCTGTTCTGTGAAGAAAAAGAGTTATCAGTGTGTGATTAGTGATGAAAGAAAGAAGGATTTGTCGATAAATGTTCCGATTAAGAGTTTCTCGGGAATTTTTTCTCAAAATTGTGGGAGTAATAATGGACATAAGATTGACACGCCTAACAAAGGGTTGAAAGGGGATGTTGGTAATGCGGATGAGACCTGCTCAAATTGCCTACATTTTGCCGTCACGTGGTTGTTGCTGCTTAATGGCTTTTTTCAGTCTTTTCCAAGTCCTTTTACATCTGGTAAAAAGCGGTTTCACAAAACAGGTGACGAGGACAAAGATTGTATGCATTCATGGGCACAGGCATCCAAACCTAGGGTTTCATATGAAATAAAGCCAAAGGAATCAAAGGGTCTGTTTGTTGCAACATTTCAGAATGAGGATTCAAAACATAAAGAAGGAATTAATTTGTCAATCGAATGCTTTATAGGTTTTGTATGTGACCAATTGACTCAAAATCTTCAGAAGTTCGATTTGGGTATCCAAGAAAGTGAATGCAAGAGCAATGATTCATGTCCCACTCCTTGTCCTACCAATCAGGTCAACTATTTGAAGGCAGTCACTAATATTTTGGAAGGTAAAAGGGCAGATGTGAATGGGTTTTTGGGAAATTGGAAGTTTGCCCGAGTGGGAGGCGTGCCGTCAAGTAGTGTGGGAGTTACTTCTGCTAAAGAAGGGGATGATGATAGTGTTATTGCAAGCAACAAGGAAGAAACGGGGGAAAATTCTACACAGAAGCTGGCAAATGGATTACTTAGTATTCCCTTGTCAAATGTTGAGCGATTAAGATCCACTCTATCAACTGTTTCATTGACAGAACTAATCAAGCTTGTACCCCATTTAGGACGATCTTCCAAAGACTATCTTGACAAGAAGAAGCTATTCTCAGTCCAGGATTTTTTCAGATACACAGAATCTGAAGGTATGTTTCTCAAGTAACTTGGTAATAATTCCCAGATTCCTTAAATTTAATTGACGAAGCAGAGTGTATTAGTTTGAGCAGGGAATCCCTTCTATGTCATTTCTCTTTGTGCTGTTAAGATTTAATGTGCGAGTGTCATGTGTTAATCATGCAGCAAACTGCACAAATCATATTACCATCAAATTCGAGGATAAGATTTTGCACTGCAACTAGATAGGATTGAATGGTGCCAGCTAAATGTTTGTGTTGCACTCATTAAAGTAAATTTCTGACATTTATAATTAGGCCTACTGCCTAACATACTATAAAGTTGCTATGTCCATGTTGCCAACTGCCTTCTATTCCTGCATGAAACCTGATTTGGAAAGTTATGATTTCTTCAAGCTACGACTTTGGTCTGTTTAATTCTGCACAATTTTTTTTTTTTTTTTTTGATAAATTAATTCTGCACATTTTTTGGGGTGTTGCAACCTAGTATATTATGAATTGTGAACTGCCTATGAAGTGAAACTTCTAAAATTTTAACTAGAAGTTATATGGGAGATATAACTTTTTTTCTTTTTTTTCTTCCCTTTTCTTTATATATGGGAGATATAAGCTATGTTGTATGGACCCTTATAAATTTGTGAATTGCCTTGTTAGACACTTACACTTGGGTTGGGGTATGGGATATGCGTCTGACATGTCTAGCTGGACAATGAATATGTTTAAGCGGTAGAATTTACAATGACCCTATGCATATGCTCAAGCATCCGTGCTGGCTTGTAAACACTATTGTACTCTGAATAAATGAATGTAGTATTTAAAAAGTCTGAAATTTAGACATGTCCTGGTTATAAGTTTCTCTGAATGATTTGTATATTCAACTTGTGTATAATTCAACGAGTACAACCGATATATATAGCAATCCTAAACGTAATCTAAAATAGGAAATAATATTCATACAATCAATCTAAAATATACAATCAACCTAATATATATATATATTTCCATAATTAACATAATATTCTCTCACCCCCGCTTAAACTCAATGTGTTTTAGTAGAAAACACTGAGAGTTTGCCAAGAAGAAATTGAAATCGAGCCGTGGTGTGAGTCTTGGTAAAGAAAGTAGCAAGTTGCAATGCTGAAGAGACGAAGCAAGATGGAGTTAGACTGCAAATGCTGACGTACAAAATGATAATTAATCTCAATGTACTTCATTTGCTCATGGACGACAGTGTTATGGCCAATCTGAATAGCACTGCTGTTGTCACAATAAAGGGAGGTCGGAGAAGACTGAGAGACACCCAAATCAATCAAGAGACAACGAAGCCAAACAATCTCAGCAGTGGTATGAGCCATAGCATAATACTCAGCCTCGGCAGTGGAATACGCAATAACAGTTTGTTTTTTGCTCTTCCAAGAAATCAAGGAATTACCAAGAAACATGCAGAAGCCAGAAGTGGACTTGCGATCAGTGATATCACTAGCCTAATCATAATCAACATAAGCTACCAAGTCCAAAGAGGAAGTAGAAGGCAATAGTAAACCTTGAATATAGTACCCCGGAGATAATGAAGACTCGGAACCAAAATAGCCCAATGTGTAAAATGAGGAGCAGAAACGAATTGACTAATCACATGAGCAACATAGGCAAGATCAGGGCGAGTAATCGTCAGATAGACTAAGCAACCCACGAGCCCTCGATATAAAGTAGGATTACGCTGAGGAACACCATCAGTAGTGTTAAGTTTTACATTAAGCTCATTGAGGGTATCATCAATCTTACGTCTCGTTTGAGAACATGCTATTTTAGTAACTTTTTGACTTTTTACGAAAAGATGTGTAGAAAAGTAGAGAGAGTGATGTGATAACTTATAGTGACTTTTTGGCTAAAATTGAAGGTTTCCAAACGAGGCCTAGTGTCAGTAAGACCAAGACGGTGAATAACTTCATTAGCGTACTTGGCTTGAGATAGAAAGTAGCCCTTGCGAGAAGAAGTTATCTCAATACCAAGAAAGTATCGCAATTGGCCCAAATCCTTCATTTCGAAGGTGCGGAAGAGATGCTACTTAACCTCAGAGATAGTAGAAGAATCAGAGCCAGTGATAATCATATCATCCACATGCAGTAATAAGGAAACAAAACCAGCAGAGGTATGGAGTCCTGTGTAGAAGGATGAAACCCAAGTTCAGCAACTGTAGTCTGAAAGCAATTATATCAAGCACGAGGAGATTGCTTCAGACCATACAGAGTACGCCAAAGACGATAAACCTGTCCAGAGGAATGGTGAAAGTCAGGGGGAGGATGCATGTAAACCTCCTCAGCGAGATGACCATTAAGAAAAGCATTCTTAACGTCCATCTGATAAAGAGGCCAATGCCGAACAATAGTGACAAATATCAAAGTACAAACAGTAGTCATCTTGGCAACAAGGACAAAGTTCTCCTCATAATCAATACCATATTCCTGTGAAAAACCCTTGGCAACTAGGCGAGCCTTGTAGCGCTCAAGAGAACCATAAGAATGAGTCTTGACTTTGTAGACCCATTTGCAACTAAGTAGATTCTTACCAGCAGACAAAGGAACCAACTCCCAAGTACTAGTTTTCTGCAAAACAGACAACTCATTCTCCATAGCTTGAATCCGATGAGGATCTAGACAGGTCTCCTTGTAAGATTGAGGTTTTGAAAATGAGTGAATAGTAGACAAAAACGTACAGTATGAAGGAGAAAAACATGTTTTAGCAAAACCTAGTTTGACTACCTGTTTACGGATGGGAAAGGGATACTTATGGTTAGCAAGATCGTAGTCATCAGCAACAGGGCGATTAGCAGCAGGGGAAGAGACAATTGATGGAGGGAGAGCCTTCTAATGAGAATAGACTAGCATCGGAGAAGGAGAAGGAGAAGGAGAAGGCGAGGAAGGAGGAGGAGGAGGAGAGAAGGGAACAAACTCATGGGGGTCAGTGGGGACTCAGTAGGAGGGTGGTACAAGGAGAAGAGGAAATAAGCTCATGGGGAACAACAGAGATGTACTCATCAGGAGGGACCTCAGAAGGAAATGGATGAATATGAACCAAATCCTCTTTGGAAACTGGGGCTGTGAGGGGAGGAAGCTGAAAGTAAGGTAGATGTTCGAGAAAGGCAACATGGTGGGAGACATAAAAGCGACGGGAAAGAGGATCATAATAGCAATAACCTTTCTGAGTGAGATTGTAACCCAAAAAGACATATAGGATAGATTGGACACTAAGTTTGGTCCTATCTGTATGGAGTAAAAGGATAAAATACGCATACCCAAACACACGAAGGAGGGAATAATTAGGAAGTTGAGAAAACAGAGCCTCATAAGGAAACCGACCAGAAAGAAGGGGGTAGGCATACGGTTGAGAAGAAAAGCAACAGTAAGAATTGCCTCACTCCAAAACGGAGCCGAAAAAGAGGCAGAAACGAGAGACCTAGATGTCTCAAAGAGGCGACGGTGTTTATGCTCAGCTCGATCATTTTGGACAGGTGTATCAGTACAGGAAGTTTGGTGAATGGTATCCAAATTGATCAAATATTCACAGAACTCAGTTTTAAAGTATTCTCCGCCCAAGTCAGACCGCAATAATTTAATAGTAGACCTAAACTGTGTAGTGACCATAGACTGAAAAGTATGGTATATCTGGTAGAAGTTAGACTTATGAGTCATAAGATAAACCTAAGTGTAACGGGTGTAGTCATCAACGAATGAAACATAGTATGCAGAACTTTCTTTAGTAAGAATAAGAGAAGGGCCCCAGACAATAGTATGAACTAAAGAAAATGGTATATTAGATATAGAAATACTTTTATAAAAAGGTAAGGCTGTCATTTTGGCAAGTTTACACCCCTGACACTTAGCAAGTTCACTAGGAGAAACTTTGCCTAATATACTTGACAGAGTTAAAGACTGTAAGCGGTTAGTAGACAAATGCCCTAATTTAGAATGCCACAAGTAGAAAGGATTGGACAGAAAATCCAACTGAAAAGAGAAAAAGACAGTCGAAGAAGTTGTTATAGGCAGATGCAAGCTCTTTACCACATATAGAGGTCTCCAAGTCTACGGTCGGTTCCAATCTGCTCCGTGGACATCCGATCCTGCACAGAGTAGATAGAAGAAGAAAAGATAACATCAAAGCTGGAGGCATCAAGCTAATTGATAGATAACTGAGGAACATAAAGGACAGATGGAATAGAGATAGCAGACATAGCAGACGGTAGGACAGACCCAATAGATATAACAGACATATTAGACCCATTAGCAGCATTAACAGTAATAGGAAAGGGAGGGGGAATACAATTTTGAAGTAGAAGAGATGACGAGTCATATGAAGAGAAGTACCAGTGTCAAAAATCCAGACAGATGAAGAGCTACATGAATAAGACCCAAGCAAACCTAAATGAAGAGAGGAAACAACCAAAGTTGTCATGACTCGAACCCACCCCTAGAGGTTTATGCCGTGACCGGCCAGTAATCCCAGATTACCTCCGGCCTTAAAGACAAAACTGGTAATTAATAAATATAACGGGCCTTGCAGAAGCAACATTTATTATGAACATGACCATTGTGCAGTGCATACATAAGAGTTACTTAAACAAAATCCATACAAAATAACTTCCAAAAACAAAGAAAACCAAAACAAAGTTACATGATCCACTTGGTTGACAACACTTGGCTCTGCATGAGACCAAGATTGCCCCATCACGAAGGCACTCCAAAACGGCTGCCAAAAGGGTGGACTCCTGAGGTTGCCTTATGCTTGATGCTCCATTTGCTCACCTACATATATATAGGGGAAAGGGGGTGAGCTAAAGCCCAGTGAGTAATATCAGTATAAAGAGGTTTAAATGAATGATGTCTATCACTGTACAAAATTATATCACATGAGTTCAAAGCATTTCATATCCGTATACATATCGAATCAAAGTTCACAATTTGTAATCATATGTGGTACATCCATTAGTGCACAAAGGGACCACATGGGTCTAACAAACGGACCACTTAGGTCTAACAAAGGGACTATATAGGTCAACGAAGGGACCACTTGGGTCAACATTAGAGATCTCTGTACACATATAGTGAAGGGCCACAGTATTGTTACCCCCGGGCGAGGGCCACATAGCGAAAGGCCACGGTATTGGTAACCCCAGGCAAGGGCTACATTAAGGATGCCACAATTACATTTCCAAAAGGACCGTCATTCATTTGTATTAAAATAGCATTTCAAATAACATTCTTGCGGTAATTCAAAAATACATTTCAACATATCTTTACAAATATACTACTTATAGTGGGCTGGTACTGACGGTAGACCTCGGTTGACCACCTACACAAAGCACATGACACAAATACACATTGAGGCACACGTTTGAAATGAGCAACGTATCTTAATTATTCTCTTACGTGTGTTCCTAGTTTATTCCATGTTTAAAGATGTTCAAATGAGGCCTAAGAATGCCTAAATGGGCATGAGGATGCAACTATGCACTTGAAAGTGTTAGGCAAGATTTGCTGAAAACAGGGTATTCGCTCGAGCGCACACTTGGTCACTCGAGCATTTCAACAATATGCAAAGGGTTTGCTCGAGCGCACACTTGGTTTCTCGAGTTGTTTGTAAAGACTGCAAAAGTATTGGGTGCTCAAATTTTACACTCAGCAGTGGCTCGAGCCAAGTGTTGAATAAAAGTGGTTCGCTGGAGCGCACACTTGGTTGATCGAGCCAACGGCCAAATGTCTGCAAAAATACTGGATGCCTTCGTTTTTCGCTTGAGCGACAGATCCTTTGCTCAGCGAACTGTGATCTATAGATCCTTTCCCATCTATATCAAGCGAACTGGACGAATTCCCCATCTATATTGAGCGAAGTAGAAGCGAACTGGAATTCCCCATCTATAGATCACAGTTCGCTGAGCGAACTGGACGAATTCCCCATCTATAGATTCCCCATCTATATCCAATCCCAACGAGAATAGAAGCGAGTCGGGCTTGGCTTGTAGTCGTAGTCTTTTAGCTTATGTAGTGGTCGGCCTTCCTACACGCACGCGCCCGCCAGAATGCCTCCTTGGTTCGGGACGAAGCCAAGCCGATACATACGATAGGCGAACCCCCATTTCATAGCGCCTGGGGAACGCAAGTTTGATCGAGGATTGGAGAGGAGAGGTGGAAGAAAAGGCTCGGGATGGATTTAGGAGTCTTTGTGCGAGCCGTATGCGGTGAGAGTCACACATACAAGAAGGGGGTTTTTGCATTTATATGTGTATTGTAGTGGTTGGTTCTATCCAACCTATTTGTTCCATGATCTATTAGTATTCTGGAGCTATCCACTTCGATTAATTATCCAAAATTTTGATTGGATACGAAACCACTGGTGCTTGATATAATGGAATTTTTACAGGGATTCTATATATCATTTTAGGATTGCTATTCAAGATCACTAAAATTCTTTTTTGGGCAGCCGTAGGATGAACGGCCGCCTATATGTGGTAGAGTGCGTGGCAACCAATATTCCTAACCATGTGTGAGTTTTTTTGTGTTATCTTGAATTTAAATGTTCAACAATGAGTGCATAATGACATGGCGGTGGTGATTATTAATTTTGTTTGGAACTTTAAAATATCATAAATTTCATTATTACACATCTATTCATCATGAAATTGATATTTTTGGAATTTATTTGTTGAGATTTATCGAACAAGATCCATATCAAATATGAAATTATGTAAAAAAAAAATGGGAAGTTTGTGAAATTTTTGAAATTTTCAATATTGAGAAATTTCTCATTTTGTGAAATTGTGAATTTGGGAAATTTCATATCAATTTCTTAATTTTGGGAGAAAATTTCTCAGTTTTGGATGATATTTTTCACTTTTGGGATCGATTTTTTCAATTTCTCAAAATTAGGTGATGAAATCCTCATTTTTGGGCTGAAAAATTTCAGGTTTTGGGATGAAATTTCACATTTATGGGTTGAAATTCTCAATTGCATTATGAAATTTTTGAGTTTCACAAAATTATTAAATTTTACCGTTGACGGGCTCTTGTAGCTCCCTCCAAGCGAAAGTAGCCATCAAAACAATACTCTAAAGCAAGTGGACGAACATGGTAGCAAAAATGGTGCTACAATTTAAAGTAGTAATCGACTTTCAAGTTGGGTGCAGACAAGGACAAAGAATATAGACATTGACTCTTGAAATTATAAGTAATAATTTACGCCACCACACCTAGAAATTATATTACAAGGCATGTCAGTGCTGTGGGTTTGATTACCTAGTTCCTTTCATAAGAAATTACTAATGTTTTTTAGGAGATGTACATTGTGTTCAATGGCAATGAAACAAGCATGAAGTGTTGGATCTTTAAAAACCCAGCAATATGATTCAAATGCCTCATGACATTGGCTGTCCACCCTTGCTAAATTTTAATCACCTCCTTTGCCAATTTTAACACCAAGATTGCTCCCTTAAATTCTGAAGCCTCTTCAATACTTAAATACTCTTTCCTTCTCTCTCAACCAAAGAATTCCATTAATCTCATTGGCCAACGATGGTCCATACAATAGCTTCACTAAAAATTCACTTTTTTAGTTTTACATAATTTTATATTAAACCTGGATCTTGTTTGATAGATCTCTACGAGTAGGTTCCAAAATATAAATTTTATAAAAAAAAAAAGTGGATGCGTAACGAAAGTTATGAAATTTTAAAGTTTGAAATACAAAAAGTAATCACCATTGCCATGTCAGTGCAGAAAGAGTCACGCTGACTGTGTTCTCATGTGTTAATTAAGGAAAATAAGGATATAAATGTCCAGAAATTATAACAATTTAAAATGGGACTTTAGGGGTTAAAAAACTTATCTTGGGCCCTAACTGCAAATAAGCCCTAAAATTGGACCTCTAGCCAAATCTCTTTGTAAAAAACTAGAGACTTTGGAGCTTTGACTACTAAACCATAATAATAATTTTAAGACTGTATTGAGGAGCCAGTATACAACTAGACAAAAATACGATTCATGGACCAGCACTAAGTTCATGCCCAACATGGTTTTTTTATTTTTTTATTTTTTTTATAATAATAATAATTTTATAAAAAACCTAGTGTAGACACCCAATTTTTGACCGACCTTAAGACTTAGACGTCACCGATTGAGCGCTCGGTGATGATACATATTGTGCTCGTTCTGAGGTCACAGAGTCTCGGCTGAGAGCCTTGCCTCCGGACTTCGGGACTCTTTTGTGCTTTGCCTCGGTTTGCGAACCAGGTCCTGTTTTCTCTGTTTTCTCTTCCTGAAGGGAGAGAGAGGTCTCGAAGACCATCTCTCAGTGGCCGTAGGCTACGTTTCGTGGTCGTAGGCCACTATTCCCGTTTGGAGACCAATTTCTGGTTTTTGGAGCCGTCGGCCGTGCGCCTCGGTTCAGGACCGCTTAACTTTCTCTGTTTGCTCCAGTTTTTGGCACACACCTTGTTTCCTCTCTCTAGAGGGACACTGTGGCCCAGGAGACTACCTTCATGGTCGTACGCCACCTCCGGTGCTTAATAGTCAGTTTTCAGGGCTCCCGGCTGCGCGTTTTGGCCCCCGAACCCTCATTTTGCATTGGTGTGGGTTCATTTTTGGCATAGATCCTAGTTTCATTGTTAGGAAGGTGGTAGTAGGGTGGGAGACCACCTTTTCTTCTTGGAGACCACCTTTCCCCGGTTGGCCGGTTTTTCTTGGCAGGTAGGTGGTCTCCCTCACTTTTGAGCCACAATTTCGGGTCTCTCATACCGCCATTGTGTTGCATTCACCTGGGAGACCACCAATATGGGTAGGCTGATCACCTTTTCAACTTGACCCTTTTGACCCCTTGGTCTCTCTCACTTTTGAGCAACAATTTTGGGTCTCCCATACACCACTGAGCTGCATTCATCTGGGAGACCACCAATCAGGGCTGCCGACCACTTTTTGAGCACTTGGACTTTTTGAACTGGTTGGCCGACCAGGAGGAGTGGTCAGCCGACCACCTGAACCTGGTCGGCCAGCTTCTTGCTTTTTGTCTCATTGAGTGTAAGCCAGCTGTGCCAACTGGAAGCCTCAGAATGCATTCTCCATACACATGGAGGATGTTTAAGCTTGGTTTGAAGCTTCTTTGAGAAGCTTTGGCCTCTCTTCTCTATAAAGGAAGAGGTCCTCTTCCATTGCAAGGGTTCAGAAAAGTGCTGGAGCATACATGCATATATCTCCCTCTTGTATCTCTATATTGCCTCAAAAACTCCATAGTTCTTGGCCTATCATACACCAACCCTTAGCTTAACCTTCCCACCATCCATCCAAGCACCTTGGAGCTGTTTCTCAGAGGTTGAAGGGTTGCTACATTGGTCCAGAAGTTGCTGGAGGTCTACTCTACAAGGGTAAGTCTCTATTTCCCTCTTTGTAGCACTATTTTGCTTCATCTTTTAGCCTAGTTTGCAAGCATTTTTGGGCTTCGTCATAAACTGAAAAAAGTCTTGTTTTGAGCTTCTCTTCAAGTTTGATTAAGGTCATTTTTCTGTTAGTGGGCATCTACCCCCTTGCATGCTTCATTTCCTCATGTTTTGAGCTATGCATTAGAGCATTGGTGTTGGCCTTGGTTTGGCCTTTTAGCCACTGAAATCCAGTGGATTTTCAATGGCTAACATGTGTGTTTGAGCCTCAAAATCAGAGAGGGGTGACCCTTTCACCCCTTGTTCTCTTTACTAGCTTTGTTGGCCTTACAAAGGAGCCCCTATTTACATGTTTTGAAGCCATGTTTCAGACCATTGTTTGTGAGTTTTATGACCTACATAAGCTCTGTCCAAAGCCCTTTTGGCCATTTTGAATGTCTATTATGCATGTGTAGAGCAATCCTATTCAAGGCCTTTCAAAGGGGCTTTTACTTGCATGCTTCCTAGCTTCATTTCAGGCCATTTTTGATGAGTTTTAGGGCCCTCATAACCTCTGTCCAGAGGTGGTTTTGCCATTTTGTATGTCTATCTTGCATGTGTAGAATAACCCCTTGCATGGCCCTCCAAAGGAGCCTATCATTCTTGCATGCATTGACTGAGTTTCAGTGGATTTTTGGGCATATTTTGGCATGGCATACTTCTGTTTTTGGCTGGTTTGGTGAGCTCTCATATGCTTCATATAGTTGTAGTACAACTCATGGTTCACTAGCTTTCTTTGCATGCTTTGTTGACCCTTGATTTTAGCACTTTTTGGCCATGCCTTGAATTGATTTTATGCATATTTTGGACTGCCCTAGCTCTGTTTTTGGGTCTCATGGTCGAATGATGCTTGTTTTGCATGCTTGTAGTTCAATACACTTGCCTAGCTTTGAGATTCGAGGTCCATTGCATGCATATAATGAGGTGTTTTCATGCTTTGGGGTCATTTTGCATCATATTTCAGAGCTTATGTGAATGCCATATCCTCATGTTTTCTCCTCTTTAAGTGTGCTTGAGAGTTGTGCATGAATGCCTTGTTTTCCGACCATTGAACGAGCTCCATTTCTTTGCATTCCGAGCCATCATTTTAGGCCATTTCCCCACTGTTTCAGACTTGCCTAGGGTCTGTTTGGGGTTGGTTTCGCCATTTGTGCTTTGCTTTGTGTACCTCTAGTGTAACCTGCTTCACTAGTTTCGGTACTCGAGCCATCTTGCATGCATTGTGTGACATATTTGCATGATTCGGGACCATTGTACATTATGTTCCAGAGCTGGAAAATGTGTGTTTGCATGCCATACTTCATCCTTTGCCATGCTTAGTTAGAGTTGCATGTTGTGCCTTAGGATCGGTCCTTTGTATTCGTGCATGTTTACATGTATTTCGGTTGTCTCATTTCCATGCATGGCCACGGATGTGAGTGTGGCTGAGGTCCACTCATATTGGTGTAAGTCCATCGTGCATTGTGTATGCCATTTTAGTCCATAGCATTGCGTATGCTAGGTTGCATGTTAGAGCATTGTGTATGACATGTTATGTCACGTGCATTGTGTATGCTATTTTAGTCCATAGCATTGCGTATGCTAGGTTGCATGTTAGTCGCATTGTGTATGCCATCTCATTTGCATTGTGTTTGGGATAGGAGTTAGCCCAAGTACGAGAAACGAGGGACGTTTCGTACTTAAAGTGACGGAACGTGCCTCAATTCCCGGTCGCCGACACTCTAGATTACCCATGATGGAGTCTAGGCCTTGTTGTGTTTTTATGTGCATTCATTTCACATCGAGTTGTGCAATTCGACTCCTCGGCCATCATGCATCGAGATATGTGATTGGTGGCACGAGGATCGAGGTGTGCATACATATGTGAAAATACTTTGCCATGCTCCTTTCTTGCTCTCTGTTGCAACAAACCAGAAATCAGCAACTTTCTAAAGCCTTGCACAGCATTTCGGGATCAATTGCAAACAGAGGCAAATCGGGGCATCGCGAGGAATTTTCCGACAAGGCGACTCAAGCATGCATGCATCTTTTATCATTCGGAACAAGAGCTGAGGCAGTCCATTTGATAGCTTGCATGCTAATTTATCCGCTTTCCTAGTTAATTTGTTAATTAGTTAGGGTTTTGTAATATTTAATTATTTATTCGGACTGTATTATTTATTCGGACCCTCCGAGCGAGGGCAATTGTGTAATAAGTGTGCGTGTATGTGATGCATGTCTTCCAACCCCACGTCTTTCTCCCTTTTATTTACCAGCTTATGATGGTTAGATTAGGGCATGTTTCAATTAGCATACTTATGCTCGCATGTTTTGCATCCATTCATCTGTCTTGCGTACATCGGGCTCGGCGCATTATACTAACTGCATCGTATTTCAATTCCGAGTTGAATACAGTTGTAGCATTTTACATGCCATCTTTAGAATAGCCGAGCCTATTGTAGTTGCATTCCTGCCTGTGTTGCATTAGGCATTTCAGCATAGTTAGGATCATGCATGGATTTCTAACATAACTTCTGTTTTGGCTTGGAGTACTCGGTAAGCGTTTATGCTTTAGCATCCTTGCATGTGTGTGAGTGACTGCCATGATAGCATGCTTACCATGAGGCTATGTGCTTATGTGATATACTTGCCTGAATGCCTGTGGGTAAAGGTTGGATTATCTGAATTGGAATAATGCATTGACTGTGAGTTTTAAGCCCACTTGAGAGTGGCAAATCATTGTGTTTTCTAAAGCTCACCTGAGGGTGGCAAATCCACATTTTAGCCTACTTGCGAGTAGCAAACCGTTTTCAAAGCAAACATGAGGTGTTTTGTTCCAATTCAGGCGATCCAATCTATACTTGTATGCTGTGTGCATCACGTAGTAAATCTAGGCTAATAACCGGAATAAGAGCACATAATGTTTTCAAAACTCGATATCATGATTAGTGGAAACCGATCTTTGATCGGGCGAGCGGGGGTGCTCACGAAGTGACCTTCCCCAATCGTACCCAAGTTCTCGAGCCGAGGTAACTTTGGTGATGACGGACATGTGGCCTTAGGCAAACGAGTCAGGGTTTCCTAAATTTTCCAAAATAAAATATTTAGGTGACGACTCTGTATCTGGCAAAACAGTTCATGTTTGGCACTTCTTTCAAAAAAATCTGTTTTCAAAAACGATTTGCTGGATTTGGACTCTTTGATGATTCGTCGGTCTTGCATTGCACTCTGCGAGATTAGATACAGGACCGTGATATTTGAGTCTTGAACCGTAGTGAGCCCGAATGAACAAAACGGGATTCCCTCCCGGGACGTTCGGGAACGTCTACACCTAGTCTTTTAAATAAATTAAGAGAACATAGAACTTAAAAATTAACATATAAACAAAAAATATATAAATTAAGTCAAACTAGTAGCCAATTAATAACGATAAAACTAGATTTGATTGCAGCCGAAATGTGGTTAGTGATAACAGAAGGTCCCAAGCAAGCCACATATGAGATCTCTTTCCTTCTTGAAACACTTTCTTTAGAAATTAAGAGTCTGTTTGAATGGATGTGGATTTCAAATCAAGGAATTTAAGATTGAATCTTGTAAAAATATTATAGAGTTAGCTATTATATGTGGATTGAAAAACTATAGAAGATAAGTTGAGATAGAAGAGTTTTTTTGTTTTTGTTCTTTTTGTAGGATCCTTGACGCTAGAAGGAGAATTCTTATTGTGATTTTTTTCAAATGACTCCTTTTGTATAGTTATTTAATGCCATCATGATAAATCTATTAAATTCAATCTTGATGTTCATAAGTAAACTAGCAAATCTAAAATTGAGTTATTCTCCTTGAATGATTAATGCCAAATTCGTGCATTTCAAATTCCTAAATACAAATGGAACCTAAGATAAGGATACTGGAAGAGACATTGATGATAGTGGGAATAACTTTTCCTTCCATTCCATTATTAATATCTCGCTGAAGACTTTCTGTGTCACCCCGTATTTTTGAAGTATTAATATTTAGTGAGTGGTATTAGTGGTTTATCATGATAATTTAATGGTGAGATTTTTAGATAAGAATCTAATTTTAAATTATTTATTTGTATTTATCTCATCCCTTTTATATCTATCATATTGTTATTTATTTTGATATAATAATAAATTAATTTTCCCCACAATTCCCTATCACGTGGAAAAAGAAACAATATAAAAAAAGAAAAAAAGAAAAGACAAAACCGTGGGCTACCCACAGTTTTCCCACTAAACCAACAATTTCTTTTTCCTATAAATTGAACCCCTCTCCTTTCTACGAACATTCAATTTCAATTTTCTCTCATTTTTTTTTCTTTTCTCCTACTTTCAGCTCTCTCTCCATTTGTGTGATGTAAATTTTTGAGTTTAGACGTAGGAATATTTAAAATGAGAGTTAGTAATTTTACAAGAGATCAGAATTATTTTTAGAGATTCATGGAGCAATTTCAAATTTATGGTGATGGAATTAATTATTTTGAGGTAAATTCGGGTTGTATACAATATGCTCTATTTAAATCTCTTTGCAAAGAGTTCTCTTATTTTAAATTATTCTCAATTTGTAATCTACTTGATTATTGTGGTAAAATCATTTGTTATCGAATCGTTGATATTCTGATCATTTGGTAAAATTCTCTACAAATATTTTAGTATTAAAATGGTAATTTGTCTGACTGAATGACATGGAAATACTCCGTACATGGATCAAGTGAATCTTATTATTTGTTTACACCAATATGCCCGGATAAGCGTGGAGCTTGGGTGAGGTGGGTGAATAAATGAATTTATTCACTGGTCATGTATTGAGTAGGACCGGGTATTTGGTCCTAGATAGATTATAGTTGATTTGCTGTGCAATTTGGTAAATTGCTTGATTATCGTATCGTTGATTTAATGTCATAAATTGTTGGATTCCTGTTAATTTATTCTGTATCCAAGCCTTGTATTCCTGTCATATTGTATACTTCCCGAATTAATTTATTTTTCAGCTGCGGAGCAGATTTTAGCGGAGCTCAAAATTGAGATTAAAAAGATTTATTAATATAGACATTTGGAACCCACCACTATAGTTATTAAATTTGGAGATAGTTGTAATATTGTTTATTTTGGAGGTAATTAGAACATTTGGAGGATATTGTACCATTTGGAGACGATTTTGTAATTATTATTTTTGGGAGCAAAACTTGTATATATATTTTTTAGGCTATTTAGTGTATTCAACAACCCGGGAGTGGGGCGTTACACTTTCATTGTTGTTCAATGATCTTTTAGGTTCAAAATACTTGAGATTAAAAGATATACAACCTGAAACCTTGCTTAAATTTATTAATTCAATTTTGTTACTTGTCTAAATTAGCATCCAATTGCAAGTTTTTGTTGCCTTTCTGCTAGAAGCGCATTCCTTACTAGTTGTTACAGCTTAACAATAACCAAACCAAACCAAACCAAACCAAGCCTAGCCTTAAGTCTTATCAAATGGGATCGGCTACATGAATCATTCTTCTCCACTCGACTCTATCCAAGGCCATTTTGTTAGTTAAATTAAGGAGGTTCATATTTCTATTTACTACACTAGCCCACGTCAATCTAGGTCTACCCTTTCCCCTAACACTTCCATCTACCATCACTGTATCACATCTTTTCACTACTGCCTCTGTTGGTCTCCATTGTATATGACTAAACGATCTCAATCTATTTTCTCTCAACTTAAATTCTATCGGTATTACTCCTACTCGTTCTTGAATATACTCATTCCTAACTCTATCTTTTTTAGTTTTGCCACACATCCACCTTAGCATCCTCATCTCAGTAACATTTATTTTATCTACATGTTGTATCTTAGTTGCCCAATATTCCGACCCATACAATATCGCTGGTCTAATAGACGTTCTATATAACTTCTCTTTTAGTCTAGTGGGTATTCGTTTATCACTTAGTACCCCAAACACACTCCATCACTTAAGCGAGTCTGCCTTAATTCTATGGATCATATTCGCTCCAATCTCCTTAGCCGTTGTAATAATTGATTCTAAATAATGGAAATATTCACTCTTAGTCTTCACTTCTCTTTTGCTTTCATTGTTACTGTTACTGAAATTACACTCTATAGACTCTATCTTAGTTCAGCTTATCCTAAATCTTTTAGATTCAAGTACTTTTCTCCAAATCTATTTTCTCTCAACTTAAATTCTATCGGTACTACTCCTACCCATTCTTGAATGTACGCATTCCTAACTCTATCTTTTCTAGTCTTGCCACACATCCACCTGAGCATCCTCATCTTAACAATACTCATCTTATCTACATGTTATTTCTTAGTTGCCCAACATTCCAATCCATACAACATCTCTGGTTTAATAGCCATTTTATAGAACTTCCCTTTTAGTGTAGTGGGTGCTTGTTTATCGCCCAGTATCCCAGACGCACTCCGTCACTTAAGCCACCCTGCCTTAATTCTATGAATCACATCCGCTCTAATCTCCCAGGCTGTTGTGATAATCGATTCTAAATAATGAAAATGTTCGCTCTTAGGTAGTTCTTGGTTCTTAATTTTCACGTATCCTCTGTTTTTATTGTTACTGTTACTAAAATTACACTTCATGTATTCTATCTTAGTCCTACTTATCCTAATCTTTTAGATTCCAGTGCTTCTCTCCAAGTCTCCAACTTAGTGTTAACCCCTTCTTTAGTCTCATCCACTAACATGGTATTATCTGCAAAAAGCATATACATCATGGCACATCATCCTGAAGATTTCTTGTCAACTCATCTATAACTAAAGGAAAAAGATACGGACTTAAGGTTGATCCATGGTGTAACCCTACAATAATTGAATATTCACTTATCTCTCCAGCAGGTGATCTAATAATGGTCACCACACCTTCAAACATATCTTTAATCACATCAATGTAACCTTTTGTCACCCCTTTCTTCTCTAGCACCCACCAGATTATATCCTGAGATACTTTATCATATGCTTTCTCAAGATCGATAAAAACTATATGAATATCTCTTTTCTTTTCTCTATACTTTTCTATTACTCTTCTCAAAAGATAGATCGCTTCTATTGTTGACCTATCAGGCATAAACTCAAATTGATTCTTTGACACCTCTGTTATATTTCGCAATCGACGTTCCATCACTCTCTCCTAGCTTGATTCCTCTATAGTTATTGCAGTTTTGGACATCTCCTTTATTCTTATAGATTGACACTAAAATACTCTTCCTGCACTCTGCTGGCATTTTCCTAGTCAACAAAATTTTACTAAATAACATAGTCAACCAAGCAACTCCCTTCTTACCCAAACATCTCCAAGTTTCAACAAGGATATCATCGGGCCCTAAAGCCTTGTTCGATTTTATCTTCTTAAGTGCAATCACCACTTCAAAATTCTTAATCCTATGATAGAACCTATAGCTTGGTTTTCCTTATTACTGCCTACTTCCTTCCTTTTTGACCAACCTCCATGTTCCTCATTTAATAACTTCTCAAAATAGTTCTTCTACCTTTCCTTAATTTCTTCTTCCTTCACCAACACCTTAGAGTCCTCACTCTTGATGCACTTAACCTGATTAAAATCTCTTATTCTCTTCTCTCTTAACTTTAGCAAGTTTGTATATCCTCCTCTCTCCCTCCTTATTATCTAGTCTAGTGTATAGGTCATCATAGGCTTTCAACTTAGTCTTTCTCACTACTTTTTTGACCACCTTATTAGCCAATTTGTAGCTCTTAAGGTTTTCCTCAGGTCTATCATTCTATCACTTTTTAAAGCACTCTTTTTTCGTATTTACTACTGCTTGAGCCTCCTCTCTCCACCACAAAGTTTCCCTAGAGTTTACCTTCTTTATCCGTTCTATTCTTAAATATTTCTAATTTATCTCCTTTTATGTCCTACCATCTCTTCTTATGACTCCCACTATCCTTCCTAGCTTAGTATTGCCCTTTAAAGTATAAATCTAGTACTAAAATCCTATGTTGAGACATCAGGCTCTTTCCAGGAATCACCTTACAGTCGTTGCATTTTAGATGGTCCACTTTTCTTACTAGAAAGTAGTCTATTTGGCTCCTAATTGATCCACTCTTAAAGGTTATTAAATGCTCCTCTCTCTTCTTATACATAGTATTAGCCACCACCAAGTCAGAAGCTCACGCAAAATCTAAAATACTCTTTAACAGCTTCATTTCTATCACCAAAACCATACCTACCATGTACCCTCTTATAATCTAGTTTGTCTATTCTTATATGGCTGTTGAAATCACCCTCTATAACTAGGTTTTCTCCTACGGATATCTCCTATAATACCTCATCCATTTGGTCTCAAAAATCTCTCTTAGTTTGATCATCTAATCCTATTTGTGGGGCATATGCACTAATAATGTTCACTATATTCTCTCTAATAACTAGTTTAACCAACATAATCCTATCACCTTTCCTAATGACCGCTACTATATTTTCTACAAGACTCTTGGCATCTATTATTCCTATCCTATTCCTGTGCCTATCCTTGCCACTATAATACAGTTTAAAACCGGTATCCTCTATTTTCCTAGCTTTCTCACCCGTCCACTTAGTTTCTTGTACATAAGTTATACTAACTCTCTTCCTAATCATGACATCTACTAATTCCATAGTCTTACCAGTAAAAGTTCTTACGTTCCATGTGGTTACCCTAAACCTATAGTCTTGGACTCGTTTCTTTATCCGCGCTCGTCCAGAAAAACGAGGAAACCTTTGCCCATTTTTCACTACACTCAGGTATCGATGCGTAGCCCCGTGCTCACTTTTCGAAACATCTGGAGGCAGGCGCAACGCATCAGTTAAGGGGAATGACCTAGCATTGAATCGATTCAAAGTAGGATTCATTTTCATAAGTGATCTAAATAGCTTTTTGACGTGTTGGCTGTCGGCTACCTAATACACAATCCTCCTCCTTTACCCGGACTTGGGACTGGCGGAGTTGTTAAACAACCCAGGTGGAGTTGTTAAACAACCCAGGTGGAGTTGTTAAACAACCCAGGTGGAGTTTATAGCTTGACAATATATATATATATGTGTGCGCGCGCGTGCGCGCGTGTGTTTAAGCACCCCCTCCCAAAAGAAAAAATGAAGGCCTGGAATTGGTTTCCCATTCATAATATCATTTTAATTACATTATGTTTTGCATTATCCACTGTCCTTCGAGATTCTCTCTTGTAACCTTGTCCTCTAGATGGGAAAAGAAGAGCTGTGATGTGATTGATTATATAGGCTGATGAGCTTTTAATTTTTTTTCATATTTTCTAAAGATTTATTCCTTATGTATATCTTACATTCTTACAGGACGGAGGTTCTTTGAGGAGTTGGATAGAGATGGTGATGGCCAAGTTACTTTGGAAGATCTTGAAATTGCTATGAGAAAGAGAAAACTACCTCGGAGATATGCACATGAATTCATGCACCGTACTAGAAGTCACTTGTTTTCGAAGTCTTTTGGTTGGAAACAATTCTTGTCATTGATGGAACAAAAGGAACCAACCATTCTGCGAGCTTATACTACTCTGTGTTTGAGCGAGTCTGGGACATTGCAAAAGAGTGAAATCTTGACATCACTAAAGAATGCTGGTCTTCCGGCTAATGAGGACAATGCTGTCGCCATGATGAGGTTTCTGAAAGCAGACACGGAAGAATCTATTTCTTATGGACATTTTCGGAATTTTATGCTTCTACTTCCATCTCATCGACTTCAAGAAGATCCCCGGTGAGATATTTTTGTTCTTTCAAATAGTATGATTTGTGAAATTTCAGCAGAAACTTAAAGGAACCTGGTGTTGACCTGTCTTCATTTCATGTGGAAGTGAGAAATGAAATGCGTTTAATTGATAGCTGGTTTGGTCTCATTTGCATAGAATTTTTCAGAAGAATGGAACAGCTGGAGAAGAAATTTGGGTGACATGTTTTTAGAAAGTATCTAGTTCTCCTTTTCAGGTGGTTTCAAGAAATTTTTTTTGGGGGTAATTGTTTTTAGTGAAAATTGTGGCCTTTTCTCATTATTTAAGTCATTGGTACATGATGGGCAATGAATACAGAAAAAAATTGTTGAAAAGTCCAATCTAAGGAGGGTATGGGACATTAGGTCTTGTAGATATTTTTTTGTTGGTGAGAAGTCCACCTTTTGTGAAATAGTTTGGTGAGAAGTTTTCTTATTTGTTTTGAAGGACATTTTGTTTTGTTGACTTTCTTTTATTTGTTTAATTTTTTTGCTGTCTGTTCAATTATTTTTCTGTTATCTATTCAAATATCTATCCAAATTTTATTATATATTTAATTTTTTCATTTACCTGTTTAAATCTATCTATCCCAATTTTATTATCTGTTCATTTTTTTCCTGAATTCTATCTATCAAAATCTTATCTATCCAAATTTTTCTAGGCCACCAAACAGGGCATCCAAAAACACACCCGTCTGTTGAAATTCTATCCAAAAACACAAAGCAAAACTAGTCACAAAACCAGAGAACAAAAGAGGAAGATGAACCTGACCAAAAAAAAAAAAGAAAAAAAAAGGAAGATGAACAGATCTGGACTTTTTGGAGTCTGCTTTCTTAACAGATCTGAGCATTTTGAAAAGATCTGAACCTGTCTTTGAACTGATCTATTGAATTTTTATCTTCAACCACATCAACACTAGATCTAGATCTGGAAAATGCTGGAAGTAACCCAGAAATTTACCAAATGTAAACAAAGCCACATATCACATACATATACATACATATATATAAATGAAAACGCACATACATATACATGAAAACAAAAGCAAATGAAAACAAAAACAAAAACACACACATATCACGTACATATACATACATATATATATAATTTCCATTGAGATTCTCGATGTAATTCAACGCAGAACAAAACAAAAACAAACTCAAAGCTTAAATGTTGAGACTTTTTTAAAATAAAACACATTACACAAATTTCAATTGATCTGTACATTAGATAACAAAGGATATACCAGTAGGTTTTCCACCAATCTCCACAGGTCACACACACACACAGAGTTCACATAAGAAAATGATCAACAGCTTGGACTGGGTGCAGGTTGGATCGCTGGAGTTGGCGGCTAACTGAATGTCGGCAATCTGTTTCAAATCTCAGATTTGAGATCGTCAGCGGTTGAGATGGCGACGGTGCTGTTGGGAGGGACGGACGGTGGTGTTGCGGTGGTGGTGGTGGTGGTGGTGGTGGTGGTGTGGGAGATGAAGAGAGGGAGAAGAGAGAAGAGAGAAGAGAGATCGTCGGCAGTTGAGATGGTGACAGTGGTGTTGGAGGGGAAGGATGGTGACGGTGGTGGTGGTGCCGGAGACGGTGGTGTCGGGACAGTGGTGGTGGTGTCGGAGAGAGAGAGAGGGTTTGATTTATCTTTTTCCACCGTATAGCATATATATAGACATGGGTACTTTTGTCATTTTACAGGAATTTGTTCTTATGGACAAAGTATTTAGAGTGTGGACCTTTGGGGGGGGGGGGGGGGGAAATCTGAAATTGGATTTATGGACCAAGAGCCCATGAATATATTCATTTGATAGGAATGAGAAAACATGGGGAAGCTATTGCCAGTGACTGAACCGAAATGGCTTTAAACATCTTCTGGCTTTAAATCTTCTCTTTGGTAGGAACTTCAGGTGCATTTATCATCAATAATAATAATAAATTTCGTCATTTCATTGTGCTCATCAAAGAATTTAGAGTGTCATGTGTGATATTTATGTGAACCCACAAAAAAATATTAAACATGAAATAAATCTTCATATATTTGAAGTGTATGGAAGGAAAAAAAAAAAAAAAATTTAAGGCCCATGAATGATGCATGAAAATGTTATTCATTAATGAGAACTAAAATGCACATTTTATAAGTGAAAAGTGTATGTTGTATTGTCGAGTATGATAAAGATTTTGACTTGTAATATATAGTTTATATCTGAGGTGCTCCAGTGCTTTTTAATATAATTTATTTTACTTAAAAATACATAGATTATACTAAAACTAAATTATTTTATGGTACCTGCTCATTGAATATTCATAGAAGAATTCGGCATCACACACACAATAGACATACTATAACTAATTTATTTTATGGTACCTGCAATCATTGAATATTCATGGAAGAATTCAGCATCACACGCACAAATAGACACAAAAATATTCCTTGGAGATGGTTGTGTAGAAAACAACACAATAAATCATGCAAATGGGAAAATCAATATTAACTATCCTGCTGCAGC
The DNA here is from genome assembly GCA_025200525.1 of Camellia lanceoleosa. Classification (NCBI taxonomy): domain Eukaryota; kingdom Viridiplantae; phylum Streptophyta; class Magnoliopsida; order Ericales; family Theaceae; genus Camellia; species Camellia lanceoleosa. The sequence continues at coordinate 65,683,655 of CM045764.1, forward strand.
TATTTGCTCTTGAAAACATGTCTGCATGCGGCCACTTGTGTGTGTGTGTATGGGTAAGAGAGAGAGAGAGAGTGGCAGTAAAGCACCTTTGTTGTTTTTTTATAAATTAGTAATAACTGTGGAAGTGAAAATAAGAAGCAGTAAAGCACCTTTTAGTTTTATGGGTAGGGTGTGCGGCTGTAATTCTCCATGCTTTGTTGTTGAGAGATCCTAATTTTTCAATATACTTGACCTCATTGAGGGTCCATATGAGCTGCAAGGTCACTTTTAGCTGATAGTAGCTTTATTTTATAAATCATGCAGGAGTATCTGGTTTGAAGCTGCTACTGTTGTTGCTGTCGCACCACCTGTGGACTTACCTGCTAACAGTGTTCTGAAATCTGCATTAGCAGGGGGCCTGTCTTGTGCACTCTCTTGTGCATTAATGCACCCTGTTGATACAGTAAAGGTAAAGTCATCAGCTTAATACTTTGTCTTTTTTTCTTTCCTTCCCTGTTTCATGTGTGGTGTTTTGGAAAGTTGGTAAAAAGCTGGTTTTTTAGCTTTTTTGTGTTAAAAAAGCTGGCTTTTTTGTGGCTTTTTTTTTTTTTTTTGTAAAAAAGCTAAAAAACCAAAAAGCTGGCTTTTTTAGAATGTTCCCAAAACGCTATGTTATCATGTCCTACATTTCTCACTTGCTTAGATATGCCCATAAAGGGAAATCTATGCTGTAAAATCAATGCTTAGCCTATAATATAATTGATATGACAATGAACATTTTTCGACTTGACTGCTAGTCCAATTACAATAATATCTTTATAGATGCAAGCGACGGATGATAAAATCGATGCTCTGGATAGGCCTGGTCTTAGCATATAGCTTTTCTGTTTGTAATGAATTATGGAAACTTTGTAGTGAGAAAGGTCTCATTTATGAACTATCTTTGCTGAGCTTTTGAGGCTGGATGATACTGTGTCTTTGTGAGACATTATTATGAGCACTTGCAATGCAAATTGTTATGTCATAAAGCAATTATTCTGAATCTCTGGATGATGTGGAGGCAGGAAGGAATATTGTCACGCCCTTAATTCAAAGATACAGAACAATGAACCAGAACAGTATTAAGGTGACAGCTGGTGAATAAATTATAAAGACTCATTTATTAATGTAATATTTAAAGTGATTTGGCTTGGTTTGAAGGTACAGTCACTAGGGAATGATCTGTGACCTTACACCTACCCTGCACGAGCATGCATACATACATTTCCCAATAGGTCTCCATAAAGAAACAAAATTATACAAATTACAATCATCTTGGGGCTCACAAATCAAGCCTTCAAATAAAATTACAAAAGTTTGACTAAAGAATGAAAATAACTGGGACTACCCATAATGGCTCCAAGTCCTATATAATAATAACACATGGTGGAAGCCCCACCCAAAGTGAGTGCTATTCACCGTCCTTTCCAAAAACAAACAGCGAGCCCAAAAGATATTAGTCTTAAGAGTTTACTATTACAAATATTACAATAGAATATCAAAATGAAGCATGAAAGTGACTCTTTAATGATAGAATATCAAAATGAAGCATGAAAGTGACTCTTTAAACCCCGAACAAGCTTAATGCAGTCCTCTCGGTTCATTTCCTAAAAAGGAAGGGATGAACTAACTAGTGTAGTAGAGAATAATTTTCTACAAACTTATATGTTATCATGGTGTACAGTGGTTTTGTGTGTACAGATAATTTCTGCTCACTGAACTAACAAGTAAGGGCAATACGATGTTGTCAAATGAGATACGAATGATGCAATGTTGACATATGAAGTGTGAATGATGCAAAGTGTATGAAATGTGATAATTAAATAAAATAAGACCAACTCTTGATTAATTCCTCATTAATGAGTTTCGTGGTTTCACAAACACAGGTGCGTGCACACCACACCACACCACACACCCTCAGTTTGCATGGCACCAATTCCATGCACTTTCTTTAAGGAGAAGTCATGTGATATTCTGACTTTCACCAGTTGTTAGCTGGAAGGACCCGTTGTCCCATTGGCCAAATTTTGGGTCTTTCACCTTGGAGCCCGGAACCCAAGTTGCTTTATTCCACAAATTGACTCGCACCAAAATTTCAACATGTGATTCAACAAACATGCTTCAACAATAATTTCAACATGAATGATAATTTAGATTCTCAATGTAAATCCTAACATAGCCAAAAATTAGGGATTTTCCACAAAAGGTGTTCCAAACACAAATTGAATTGACAACAACCACCAATCCACCACCAATTTCATGAAGAGGCTAAGAAACATGAACAAATACAACTTAAAATCTGACTATAGCATGATGACCTACAATGTATGTAAAACGAACTAAAGGAAACACATAATAACTTATAGAGAGAGAGAGAGAGAGAGAGAGAGAGAGACTTGTTCTGATGGAAATCATGTATAAGTACAAAAGGAGGGTACAAAAAGTGGAAAAGAATGGACCATGTCACCTGAATTTGAGCTGAATCTGTTGCACTGCTCGAGAGGTCCCTCTAGTTCCTCAGGTTCTGCACTCTACAGAAGAAGAAGATTTTGCGAGGTCCAATTGACTTCTCGAGCGGTCAACCCAAGTTCACAGCATAAATCTTTGCAACAAAAAGTCCTGCAAGCTACAGAGACCGCTCGAGTGGTCAATTGATTGCCCAAGCGAACACCCAAAGTTTCTAATAAAAAAACCGTCAATTGATCTCTCAAGTGAACACCCAAAATTTCTGGTATAAAAACCAAATGAAGTCTCCAGTTCAAAGCCCCAACAACTCTCTTGAACTACGAAAATGAAATACAATGTAATAATTTGACATGAACGAGGTTCAATCACATCTTTACAACCTCAGTAAGTCATGTCAACCCATGGATCCAATTACAAATAGTCCGAACCTGGAGAGAGATTCATTTAAAATAGGGTTTTGAAACCTGGAATGTTACAAATGTGGTGGGGAGTCTGGATCTACTGGCCTCATAGTTTTTACTTTACAGCACAAGACAACTACCAGTTCATATGGTTAAATAATTAAAAGAGCAGAAGTAAATAATTAATTATTCAAAAGAGTTAAACATATATTCTGCAAAGTTGGTCTTGGTACACATTGTTTCTTTTATCGTTTTCCATTGGGCCACTGATAATGGTTTAATGGTTTCTCAGACTCAAGTGCAAGCATCAACACTCAACTTTCCTGAGATTTTGTCAAAACTTCCGCAAATTGGACTCCAGGGGGTATACAGAGGCTCCATCCCAGCAATTCTTGGACAGTTTTCAAGGTAATTATTACTCCCTCAGTCCCATATTGTTGGTCCATTTTGTCATTTTTTGATGTCCCAAAATGGTTGTCCATTTTAAAAAGTCAAAAACATAAAATTTTACATTATTCCAAAACTACCCTTTAAAAATTATTTCAAATATATTTAATAATGGGAATAAAGGGGCAATATGGTAAATCAATATCTTTTGATTTGACTTTAAAACAATAATTACATATTCCCTTAAAAAGTTTGAATTTTCAAGAGGGACCAACATTGTGGGACAGAGGGAGTATTATTTTTTTTTCTATTGTTTTTTGGTTTTGTTTAGTGAGTCTTACTTGTTTAACTAACATGTACTTCTGGCATTGCAGCCATGGCTTGCGAACTGGCATTTGTGAAGCAAGTAAGCTTGTGTTAATAAATGTTGCTCCAAACCTTCCCGACATACAGGTACTATCTATTGTAAAATTATACAGTGGTTCTTATATGGATTGCTCTTTTTTTTTTTTTTTTTTTTTCCCTTATTCTCTAAGAAGCATGGACAAGGACACGTGACACGAGACAGATACGCCGACATGCCAATTTTCAAAAAATGTACGACACGACTCGTGGAGGACACACATGAAATATATAATTCTATATATTTATTATATGTTATATATATGAATATATCATTTAAAGATAAGAAGAAATGCAATATGATACTAATTTCTATAAATTTATATAATTTTTGTTTTATTATTGTATCTTGAGTTGTTTTGTTCAAACTTATAATTAGTTTTATTTGTGTCTAATCGATAGGTACATGTGTTTAAGCAATCGACACGCGTATCCTCCAAGTGTCCAAACAACGTTTGGATCTTTAAAAAAAATTAAAAAATATGACACGTTTTTAAGAGTGTCGGACTTGTGTTGGGGAAGTGTCCAAAGAGTGTCGGTGTCCGACACGGACACGACACGGATGCGTAACCTTCTTTAGAAGTGTCCATGCTTCATAGCTTCTTCTTCTTGTAGTTTTTGTTTCCATTTTCCAGTTCTATATATATATATATATTTTGAGGAAAAACTTGCTTCCTTGGTTACTTTACGTTATTTGTCTTCAAGATCAAACAGAATTTTGGCAGAGCATCTCACTGTCCTTCCCAAGCACAGCTTGGTTATCTTTTTTGTTCCTTTTATTCCCTAATTTTATCACTGCTGAATTAGTATGAGTGCAGAATAGTATGTATAATCTTAATATGTTTTTTAAATTCTTTTCCTTGTCAACATCCTAGTCTCTTTTACTCTTGTTTGAATACTGCACTCTGTTAGCTACCCAGGTTTAATCCTAGGTCACAGGTTTGCTGCCCTGTTGTCTCATAACATTTTTCTTCTAACAGGATTATGTTGGTAGCACCTTATCCTGAATCACATCTTCCTTACAAGATTTTCTGTATCATTAATTCATGTGGGTGCTCTGCATTGTGTCCAGTGTATAGACTTATTAATTTGTCATTGAATAGATTATAGTGTATTTTTCTTCAATTTAATTATTCAACAACACAGTTCTATGAGCATTATGATCCATTGTTTTACACTATTGTCATTCCAAAACTCCACTCCATCTAGATTTTAGTTCATTATATCTTACTTTTTCTCCTATTAAGAACTTTTAATGAAAAACATAGAAAAATTTATTGGATCACTTTGGATTGCTAAATTCACAGTTTTGGAACAAAAGTGTACACCATGTTTTAGAACGTGCGTTCCAAAATGTAAATTGCTAGTGTTTTCGTTTTTTCTGGTAACACTGATTTGAGTAGTGGTGGCATCATTTGCAGAAGCATCTCTTACTCCAATCGAAAGTAGAACACTGCTGTTTGTTATGTAAAATTAACTCGAACCAGTTACCTTTTCACTTTTGTGATACTGCTTGCGTATAGATAGACTTCAGGAATGGTGCTTGCACAGTCACATGCATCGTGTGCACTTTGTGTCTGTGGCACATCACAAATCATATTTGAAGTGTGGTACCACATATTGGTTTCCAGATGTAACTTTGAACTTGGATATGTATGATTATTTGACATTGATAGAGATTTGAAGCAGTAAATGAATTAGTTTGTATTTTCCTGCTACTTAGGTTCAATCTGTAGCATCATTCTCTAGCACTGTCCTGGGGACAGCAGTGCGGATACCATGTGAGGTATTGAAACAAAGGCTGCAGGCCGGCATTTTTGATAATGTTGGGGAGGCAATTGTTGGTACTTGGAATCAAGATGGTCTTAAAGGTTTTTTCCGGGGTACTGGTGCCACTCTTTTCCGGGAGGTTCCATTCTATGTTGCAGGCATGGGGCTTTATGCTGAATCCAAAAAGGTATGGAATGTTCACATGTGAAGCCAGATATAGTACTTTCAACTTTACATTTATGTGGTGTTTCTAGAGTGTGTTCATGGGCATTAATTGGTAGATCACCACTAGTCCTAAACATTTGAGCTGTTAGGAAACAGACCCAACAATGTATGTCAAACTATCCAAGACGGTAGGGAGAAACATAATGCAAACAACAAACGAGTATAGATGGTGAGACTTGAACCCAAGACCTCCCCCAACACTCTTGATACCATGTTAGATCACCACTAGTCCCAAAAGCTTAAGCTATTAGGAAATTAGAACAACAATGTATATCAAACTATTCAACTCTAAAATACATTTAGTTTTGCTTCCGTATTGCTCTTGTATTGCTTTCTTTTCCCCCTTTTTTCATGTGTGCTGATACTATTTTCTTCATATTTATTTTGATCTGTATTGGATTTGATAAGCTGAATGTTCCCTTTAATAGGGTCATCTTGACCAGGCTCTTAACTGTAGAACTTTTACTGGAGCACAACTACATACATCATCGCTTTCACTAGACCCAGAGTCATAGGGTTACCTTTTGTTTTTCCTTCCTCAAGTCCAAGGATGACCCCCCATGTTTTTTCCTTTTTCTGGTTGGTAGCTTGCGTGCTTAATTTTCTTTTCTTCTGTTTGGTTGGGTGCTTGCACATGATTTGTTTGCCTCTGGGTGCCTACATTGTTGGGATTTCGAGTTTAGCTGTGATGCTTGCTGCATCTCGTGTCTTTTGTTGATGAAATTGAAGACTGTATGTTGTTCTACTTCTTGATTACAGCAATAAATTCCTTTATTTTGCTGATCAAAAAAATAATCTTCTTCAATATCTCTTTGTTGGTTTGAGAGAACAAATACAAGATTTCCTTGGTTTTGTGTACTCAAATCAGCATTGAGTTTGATCCAAATAATAAGATTTTTAATTTTTCCTTTTTAATTAAGCAATAAGGTCACTTCATTGTTGGAAATCATCCAGTATGGATTGTAATTGGCCCAATTATAATTGTATTTCCATTGTCTTACCTTCTTGCGTGGAGTAGTGCATCAATAATATTTTGTGACATCAACAAATAAATTAAGCACCTACTTGGCTGTTCCTTGAATCTGAATGACCTGGTTTCAGTTAAAAATTTGTTATTTCAAACAGAATCATTTCCTGGAAACAGTGGCCATCTCAAAGTTGATGCTAAGAATATCAAAATTGTCATTTCAAAAAACCTAGAAATGATGATATACAAGAATCAGGGTGAAGTTTTCTATATTCCTTGTGTTCGTTTCAATGTCATAGATTTGTCCTATGAAAATCCTTATATAATTGGATGGAGCCATTCAAATTCAGGGTATGTGTAATTAGGCTATAAATTTTCTGAAGGTTGAATATAAAATGTGCAACTATACCTGAATAGCATAGAATGAACAAGCAGAACAAAAAGCTACTAACAACACTGCCTTAAAGAAAGGTCACGGAAGCATACCCGAAAAGTTTTCTGTGGCAGATACTCAAGGATACTAATTGCTTAAAACCTATCTACTGACATCTTCCTTATTTAAGAGTCTGATAATTTCATGATGGTCTAGAAATACCAAAGATTTTCTTTTTGCCACTTGAATAGTATATGATTCTTTTTGCCACTTAATGGTCTGGAACTTCTTACCAGGTAAAGATCAACTCTTTAACCACTTTGAGATGATTATAATAGATCAATGAATCTGGAAAATATGGCTGATGTTGTAACTTGCGGCAAAGGCATTCAAGGGGTGTTCAATTTTTATTGTTGACAAAAGAAGAAACGATACAAAAATATGACCACATAAGTGATGGGTTGCTGGATACAAAGACATGGAAAAAATATTTAGTGCACTTGCGTACTAGCATATTGTTATAGGTTATGCTGATTGTACTTGATTGTAGGGCTATAAACGAGTTAGGAGTCTAGTTAAGCTAAGCAGAAGGTTGTGCAACTTTGGCTTGAAAACTTAACTAACTTCAATATGTGGTTGAACTTGGCCTGTTACCTTTCGAGTTCATCTGAAATAAACTCAATTGGGCCAATCATAACCCGAGTTTTGAGTAACTTGGTTTTTTATATAATCAGAGTGCATATAAGCTTATCGAGCCGAGTTTAAGCCAAACTCATAAAATTAACACGCTTTAAAATGTCTTTAACCTTGCCTAGTTTACATAATGAGTGGATCTCAAGTGAGCTTTTAGTTAGCAAAACACTACCTTGAGCAGATTGGTTCATTTTACAACCCTACCTGATTGCCTGAGGTATACATGCCTACATTTGCAGTGATGAGAGAAATTGAGATCAATGTTGTTGACTAGGGCTCTACTTAAGCCCTATAAACAATTGAATGGACACTTTTCATAGTTTCTTCGGTTTTCGCTCGGATTAAACGTCATCATCACTCAAAAAATTCATAATTTTGAAGTAAGAAGTTCCCTGATGTGAACTTCTCGGCTGATGAAAACTTTTTAGCCTCATTTTGCATTTATTGAGGATATTTTAGTTATTAGTCTAGACTGATCCATCCGAATAACCACTGTATTCTCATGACAATTTATATTTTTGTTGTTTTTCTTGCGCTTTCTGCGGCATTCTGTAAATTTATGAAGCAGTATAACTAAGGGTGAGAAATAGTTCAATGTTTGGTCTGATGCATGATTTTAAATACCAATATTAGGATATGTATCGGTATCAGCGATACGGTCATATATCAGTTGATATCTGACAATATTGGCTGATATATTAGTAACTAACAGTATTGGAAGTCCAAAATCCCATATGTAATGGCCGATATCTAACACCCTAATTTTATATACAAGCATGTATACATCTCTGTACTGATTATCATGTATCCTGTTTTAGGTTGCCCAGCGTCTTTTGGGACGGGATCTGGAGCCCTGGGAGACAATTGTTGTTGGGGCTGTTTCTGGCGGGCTAACTGCTGTCAGCACAACGCCCTTTGACGTAATAAAAACTAGAATGATGACTGCTCCTGGGGGACGGCGTTTGTCAATGTCAATGGTGACCATCTTTATTCTCCGTCGTGAGGGACCTCTTGGATTTTTCAAAGGAGCTGTACCAAGGTTCTTTTGGGTTGCTCCACTGGGTGCCATGAATTTCGCTGGTTATGAACTTGCTAGGAAAGCCATGGAAAGAAACAAGGATGATCCCGTTGAGCAGCTCTCTCAAAAGAAGTTAGCCAGTTCCGGGTAAGTTAATTTGAAGCTTGTGGGATTTTGTTTCATAATCATTGAATGTCAATGCTGCCAAAAGTTCTGATCTTTTTCCAAATTTTGGTAGCTGCATTTGCTTCAAATTTTATCTGTCGACATGTCTATCTTTTTTCAATTTGACAATGTAATCTCTTTTTACTGTACTTGTTTTTGACCTGTGAAAATGCCTGTGATGGCATGCATTATGTTGTTCTTGATTTATTTTTGTAACCCATTTTGTATATTTATGTGCAGTTAACTGTTATATTTCCATCTTTTGATATATAACCTTCTGTTTTCATTCTGGACTGGAATGTTGACCCATCTATCTCTCTTGAAATACTTTGAACTGTCTATCTTGATGGATTTAAATTCACTTCATGACTATGATAAGAGTATGCTCATTCCAAACACCAAGTTTTGTTTGGATCATGGATTTAGGTAGAAATTTGAAAAGGGTAAAGAAAATGAGACAAAAATGTAAAAAAATAAAAATAATAAGTCTTAAATTTCATTCACATTTCTCTCACCTTTTATTTTTCCTGTACAAATTTCTATCCAAATCTGTAATCCAAACATAGTTTGTATGAAGTTTTGGTAAGCTCCACCTAAAATATAAAATAGCTGAATAAAACATAAAATGAAGGGCACGTTACCCCGGTAGTCCTTGTCATTTGCGTCATGTCAATTGGGTTTTCGTAGTTCTAATTGCATCAATTTTACTCTTAAATTGTTTTACATTATATCAATTTTATTAATAACCCCTCCAAAAATTAGACTAAAATCAAAACGGAAAAATAATGAAGGGTTTGGCTTTCTCAAGCTGTCATCTCAACCTTTGAGCCAGTGAAAATGGATATGCACTGCATCCCTCTATCTCGAGCCCATCGTAGGACATCTAAGCAAGTCACGGCTTCGGCAAGAAATGGTGATGGAAGGTGTAGCCTCTTGGCATTCTAGGCAACATGTTCTTGAATTTGATTGTAACAGACCCATGCTGCACCTGCCTTGAATCCCTCCTTTGGTTGAGGAATTTAGAAAGGAGAAAGGAAAATGGAAAATATAGGTGAAATGTGAATAAAATATACTTACATTTCACTTAGTTTCACACACTTTTTCCTTTTTCCTTTTTCCTTTCTAAATCTCCCAACCAAACACACTGTTAGAGACATCATTTTCTGAAACCTTTTCCCTTTCCTGTTCCCTCAAATCCGTGTTGTCCCTGGTTGTTGATAAATTAGAACTAGCAACAGTAACCCCTAATTCTTGAACTTGGCTTAGAGCAACGCTAATTGGAGTCATAAATTTGTGATAAATCACACCATTCCTCTGCTTCCAAACCAGAACAAAGATCTCTACCCATGAGATGCTTTTGCAACCCCATGACGCTTTAGTGGCAGGTTTAACAAAACAAAAGGGAGGATTGACAGTATTTACCAATTAACACCCGTGCCAAAAGAGAATCAGGTTGTGACAAAATATTCCACGCTTGTTTAGCCAACAAAGCTTGGTTAAAACAACTCAAGTCCCTCAAACCAAGAACCCCCTCATACATTCTGTGCCCCAAACTGTGGAAAAAGAAAAGAAAAGAAGTCCCAAAACCTAGAAAAAATAGAGAAGTACAACAATCTGTATTGAATCAAGAAGATTAGATGTTGTCTTCCGTTTTAGAGCAGGTACAATAATATATGAGCAAATTACATTTTATTCTTCTAAATTATTGTTTTATATTAGTTTATTCCTTTAAACTAAAAAACAGGGGTGCTCACTGATTGGGTTGGGTTGGGTGACCTTTCATCCGTTATCTGTCCAAACTTATATAAATTGAAGAAAGTTAATCCGCATTCATCCGCTTAGTTAGCGGATGCGGATTGAGCAGGTTCTGCGAGTTGACGAGTGGATGCGAATTGGTTTGACGGTTTGGAATTTACTATTTTGGGTCTTTTTTCAAACTATTTTTCAGTAATTCTTTACTGTTTTCTATCCAGAATTTTTATTGTTCATTTTTTATAATAAAAATAAAGGCTCAACTTTCATAAAAGATCATTTTTTAACATACAATGCACACAATTCATTTTCTTAGGAGTGTTGACAGATCCAGGTAGAGTCAGGTGATCTCATATCTACTATCTGTCTGAACTTAGGCTAATTGGGAAAAATTTATTTGCATACGTCCGCTTGAACCATTGAAACTGTCCATTTTTAATATTTTATTATTTTTCTAATTTATTTTGTAACTAAATAATATAAAAATTAAAATTTTCTAAATAGGCAAGTCACACTGGGCTGGGTTGGGCTAAAACTCTTTATTCCAAACTCAACCCAAAAATGGGCTATTTTTTTTTATTTTTTAACCCGAGCCTATGGGTTTAATATTTTTTCCAATCCCTAAAAATATCAAGTTGAATTGGGCAGGATGGCCATCAGCTCGATGTCCAGCCCTAGCTATACTCATCTAATTTCTAAATTAATAAATATTCAACACAAAATTGAATTTCTTTTTATCATTTTTTTGGGTCAATTGACAAATATTTCAATACACAAATTTAATAGGATAAATTATAAATATACCACCTAAGATTTATCAAAAATACCAATATCTCCCTCACATTCAGAAAATTACATCCTAACTCTTGAAGTTTCAATCACACAACAAATGACTATCTGTTAATCAATAGTTAAGTCAAACTAACATAGTGTATGATGTAAGTAACAAACTAAAAAAAACATCTATATTAAACTTTATGAAATTAAAATACTTTATTATTTTTCTCCCTTAATCTTGCCTTCCTTATTTTCCATTTTTTCTCAACTAGTAACACTACTTTGCCTGACCATTGCATTACATTATCCTACTCTCGATCAATGTCACCGTCACTATTGTCTAGAAGCATTTGGAGTGTCGTCCAAGAATATTGTGGTGGTTTAGAGAGACGAATTTGGTGGAAGGTGGATAAAAATAAGAATAGTATGATAGTTTCATTTTGGTATAAGAAAATATTTGTGTAATTTTATGTACTATTTGTTTGAAGGACAAATTTTGGTAAAAGGTATTTATAATTTTTCTTATCATGAAAGAAAAATTATTTTTAATAAATGTGAAGAAATGTATTTCTAATTGGGCAAATTACACTAACGGTGTTTATTGTTTGGAGCTTGTGTCACTTTAGTTCTTGACCCTTCAATTATGATATATTTGATTTTGAATTTTGAATCTCGTTTTAAATAAGGGCAATTGAAAACAACATTTCATTTGCAAATAGAAAATGCTCGATTTCAATGGCAAAATCAACAATTGGATAACATCTAAACTAGTTTGACAAAAATAAATATCAAAAAGTTTTTAAAAAAAAAAAAAAAAATATTTCTACCCACCAAAGATAAAATTATATAAAAATGATAATTTTTTTTTTACATTTATATATATATTTTTATCAAATTAATTTTTATTATGTGTTTGGTTGATAATCGTGTAATGCGTGGATGTTTTTGTTGATGTTTTTGAAGGGTTGTTATGTAACGGCTTGCGTAGAAATCCAACTCTTATTCTTTTTCTCATAAAGATGGTTGTATTAAAAACGTTTTCTGTCAAAAATTTGACTTAGCTTGAAAATTTTCTAAGTGTAAAAAAATTGGATTTTTCAAAACTTACGATTTTAAAAATAATTTTTGGCGGTAATTGTTCCTTATATATTAAATAGTCTAATTTAATTTTATGGAATTTTTCTATGAGGTATTAACCACTTTGCTTCAATGTCGAACTTAGAAATTTCATTCGAAAAATTATTTTTGTACTGAAACTGGGGGAACCACTTTTTGATTTAATTGATTTTTGAGTTTTTCGTATTCTTCTTTGAATCCAAATGGGGCGTATTTCCTTATTTATATTGTAAACTTAAGTAAATGAAATATAAATGTAAGAGGCTAAATGAAAACAATGGTTACATATGAAAATAAGGTTGACTTGTAGGGAGTGCCTTAAGAACTGAGCTTGTGTTACTAGCTATTTTCAGGGTGACCGCTTGAGCGGTTGGTTTCACTGCTCGAGTGGTGAAGAGGGGTAACCAGTACTTTGCTCTATAGACCGAAATGCTGAGAGATTGAGTTCACTGCTCAAGCGGTAGAAAGACCTCTCGTGTTGTGACAATTCAAACCAGGTGATCGCTTGAGCGGTGAAAAAACCGCTCGAGCGGAGATGAGGTACTCCCAGTAGTTTGCTTTGTAGGTCGAGCAAGCGATCATTCGAGTAAAGAAGAGGGGCTCCCTAATATCTTGTTTTGCATGCAGAGATACTGGGAGATTTCATTCACCTCTTAAGCGGTGAAAAGACCGCTCGAGCGGTTTGCGCGATATCAACCACTTAAAAAGTGACTTTTAGATCATTTCTTCCACTTTTTCTTTCCTTACTTCTACTATCTCTCTTTAGCTCTAAAAATCCTAGCCATATCTCTCTAGAAATCTTTTATTCTACTTAGATTCACAACCCCATTGCTTGCAAAAGTTGGAGTTTAAATAAGAATAAAGCTTTCTACCAATTAGATTAAAATTTTACGAAAATTTCTTCGATAATCTAGCTTCTTGGCCTTGATTCTTGAGGTAGGATTATTTTTGACCTTGTATCTCATTGATTTGAAGATGATTATGTGGTATTGTTATGACATTTGTGAATTGATGAATGTTTGGGTTTATAAGTGAAAGTTTTCTTTAAAAAAAATGGAATTTCTCTATTATTTTCTCAAGATTTCCCTTATTATCTTAGATTATGAAAATTTTACATAAGAAAAGGCCTTTGATCTGAAGGAGGGGCAAAACCCCCAAATTTGATGGAACCCCATTTCTTTGAAAATTTAAAATAATGTAATTAAGAGAAATTGGTCTTTAATTCCTTAAAATTTGTGATTGGATTACGATATTTGAGAAGTATTGAATTGAGAATTGTGAAATTGGAATATTCTTGAGACTTGATTTGAGATTTTTGGAAATTATCACTTTATATTTGTTTCAATTGCTTGGACGGTGAAAGATTACTTTTATTCTCATGAATGTATAAATATTTGGAAACCTTGGAAAGATTGTTTTGAGGGGGTGATAAATAGCATGTAAGTCTAGGTAGAGAGTTGGTTTTGGTAAGTGTTATGCGTTGTGCTACCCGCGCGGGGAAGGTTTAGGTGCCCAATTGCCCTGTCTTGAACTTATCGCCGGATGAATGTGAAAAATGTTTTTGGATGTCCACTGGTCCTACCGTATTGTAGTCAGTAAAAGTGAAAAAATGGATGATTTTGGGTACCTATCTCCTGCTGTATTGTAACACCCCAAAATTTATCATCCATTTCATAATTAAATCCATTAAACATTTTCCACCAATTACAATGAATACCATTAAAGAACAATGTCTTTCACCTAAAATAATTTCTTTATCATTATACAATTCCATTTGAAATATACATCATTGTTCATTAACATATAATCATGAATAATAGTCGTTCAGAGGGTAAGATAATACAAAAGTAAAGTGCCCTAATGGCGTACACATTTTGAAGGATAGTCCTTGATTACACAAAAATGGACATTCAATCCCAAACCACAAAATAGCTTCGGAGTTTCAACAAGTAACATCCGGTGAGCCTTCATGCTCCAGTCCAAACACATCCATCACAAAGTCACGACTTGGCGGAATCACACCATCATTTCCTGAAATGTTGTTAGTTTGGGGTGAACTATTGCCCAATAAGAAATACTATTAACAAGATATATAAATAATCGAGATGCATATTGTAACACCTTGATATTTCATCATCAATTCACAATGATAATCTCAAAACATTATAATTAATGGCATTAAGTTAAAGCATTAAATATATGTTTCATGGCTCAAAAATCATCTCTTCCCCCTTGAACTATTCATACTCTTACCTCATTATATGGTTACATTCATCAAATAATAACAATAGTTCAATAAATAAGAAATAATACAACATATAAGTGCCCTAAGGCAAACATCTTCTTAAGGAGTGCCCTTGGATACACAAAAAAATAGATTATTGTCTTCATCACCAAAAAAAATAAAAAATAAAATAAAAAATAATAATAATAGCTTGAGGCTTCAGCACACAACACACAAAAGAGCCTCTGTGCTCCCATACAAAAATACATCTCGATGCCAATCACTTAGGTAGCAAGTCCACATCATCCCCTAAAAGATTGTTAGTTTTGGGGTGACCAATTGCCTAGTAGGAAATACCTATAACAAATTATATAATTAATTGAGATACATATGATCATGCCATGCAAGAGATGAGGAAACCTTTGTCCGTTCATTTGTAAAACCATGATGTCAAACTAAG
Source organism: Camellia lanceoleosa (assembly GCA_025200525.1). Classification (NCBI taxonomy): domain Eukaryota; kingdom Viridiplantae; phylum Streptophyta; class Magnoliopsida; order Ericales; family Theaceae; genus Camellia; species Camellia lanceoleosa. The sequence continues at coordinate 65,698,869 of CM045764.1, forward strand.
TAATGTCAATAACAAATTCTTGTTGAAAACATGGGGTATAAATATGCTATGACGTCCTGATACAAGAGCTGTATGCCATAATTACATATATATATATATATTATATATAAAGAAAATAATTCCACATTTGTTGACTCCAGAAACGGCTGGACGTTGGGCACCCAAGACCTTACTTTTCCACATTTGCCGACTCCAGAAATAGCAGGCCTGTGGACACCCAAAATCCTATTTTCCACATTCACCGACTCTAAAAATGGTAGGCTCATGGACACCCTAAAATCTTTCCCACATTCGTCCGGCGGTATGCACAAGATAAGGCAATTGGGCACCTTGACTTCCCGTGCGTGTACCATTTATGACACAACTCACACCAAGACCCGACTCGCAACCCGGACTTATACATTATTTACCCCCTTTGACATTTCTCTGAACATCCATAATATTGCAAAGTCACATGAGAAAATTTTAATGCATATGATGCATGAGTTTTCAAACCCAATTCTCCTACGATTTGTTTAATTCACAACAACATCATAAGAGCAACAATGTTCTAAAATCCACCATTCCCAAATTTCCCATATATCCATTTATAAATTCATATATCCAAGATAACGTCAAAAAAACTCATATTCATCATCATTGTCACGCATTTCCCATCCAATTTCATGTTCCAAGAGTCAATTGGGTTAAACCTCTCACTTAATCACAACAAATTTTAGGGTTTAGGCAAAATCTGGGGCTTTTCCCTCCATTATACATAAATGACTAATATTTATCATTAATAACAATAATCAACAAGAATATTCATAAACTTCCAAAACCTTGAGGTACAATCCTGCTTCATCTATCAAACCCACTTTGTGAGTCTCAAATCAAAGATATAACAAGTTAACAGTACCCCTACCTCAACATTGAAGACAAAATGTGAAGACCCAACTCTAATCTTTGAGAAAACAAGAAACAATCGGTAGAACTTTAGGATTTAGCTTGCTTTTCAACCCTTTTTGAAGATCTAAGGTGGATCTTGGGTAAAACTACGAGAAATCAAGAGTTTTTAAGGTTAGGGTTTGGAAATGGAGGATAAAGAGAGAAGAGGTATAAAAAAAAAAAAAAAGAGAGAAAAAGAGTTTAGATTGACTTTTGAGTGTGCTGTCCCCAACAGACCGCTCGGGCAAACTTTACACCGCTCGAACGAAGTATATGAAATCAAAGAGACTATTCGAGCGAACTTCCACCACTCGAGCGGTAAACACAAGGTCTCAGAAGTTTTGCAAAGATACAATGAAATTATTGGAAACCTAAATTCTACGCTCGAGCGACCACTTCACCACTTGAGCTTTCTCATCTACAAATAGTCAAGATACTGGGAGCTCTACATCTCCGCTTGAGCGACTGATTCACCACTTGAGCGATCACCTAGAACAAATTTTACAACCTATCATCCTTAAAGAATTTTGTCCCCGAAATCTTGTGACTCTTGACAACAACTCTGACAATTCCAAAGGAAGATGAATACCATATTAACAATAACTCAAACCATTACAATATCATTAATTGAAAGCAAAGTTAAATCAAAATTCGAATAATGGCATAAAAGTTCAAGTCTTTATGAAATTAATATTTTTCATTACTCCTTTCCATAAGTCAAGCTGCACATTATTAAAGAAAGAACAATCTAGCAAGATTACACATTATTAAACAAGTTTAGATATTTCTCTCGAACCTCGACCTCTTGTTCCCAAGTAACTTCTTCTACCTTGTGGTGGTGCCATAACACTTTGACTAAGGAAACAATTTTGCCATTCAAAACTTGTTCTCGGGAATCTAAGATCTTTACAAGTCTCTCTTCATATGAAGTGTTTTCATCTACCTCTAAAATTTTCCAATCTAAGACATGGGAAGGATCAAGCTCATATTTACGTAGCATAGAGACGTGAAATACATCGTGTACCTTGGATAGTTGTGGTGGTAAGGCAAGATGATAGGCTACTTCTCTCACCCATTCTATGATATCGAAGGGGCCAATAAACCTAGGTGACAATTTTCCACTTTGCCCAAATCTCATCAAACCTCTTCTAGGTGATATATTCAGAAACACATGATCACCCACTTCAAATGATAAAGGTCTTCTTTTCTGGTCAGTATAACTCTTTTATCGGCTTTGAGCTGTAATCAATCTCTTCCAGATGAGAGCCACTTTCTCGGTGGTCTTCCGAACTAACTTGGGTCCAAGCATAGGTGAATCCCTCACCTCGGTCCAACACACTGGTGATCTACATGGACGCCCATACAAGGCTTCAAAAGGTGCAATCCCAAGGCTAGCTTGATAACTATTATTGTAGGCAAACTCTGCTAGAGGCAAATGCCTCTCCTAAGAACCCTTGAAGTCTAAGACACAAGCTCTCAACATATCTTCTAGGATTTGAATGGTACATTTAGATTGCCCATCGGTTTGACGGTGATAGGTGGTACTAAAGGTCAACTGAGTACCCATAATGCTTTGTAAGCTCTACCATAATCGCCGGTGAAACGAGGGTCTCTATCTGAGATGATGCTCACCGAAAACCTGTGGAGTCAAACAATCTCCCTAACATAAAGTTCGACCAAATAATCAATCGAATCTCCCATACACATAGCAAGAAAATAGGCTGACTTAGTTACTCGATCCACAACAACCTGTTAGTCATAGCATTAATAACATGGATTTTGATGATTTTGTTTTGATTTATTTGAAAGAGTTAAATTGTTTGAAATGATGTAATCAACCTAACATCATAATACATCTTTTCTATATCTAATTTATGTTCTTTGGAGACTATAATTGAAGCTTAATCAGGAAATGAACAAAGCAAAGAAGTAGCAAAACACAACAGAAGCAACAACACACAGCACAAAGCAGGAGGTCAAAACCACCTTGGGTGGTTGACCGGCCGGATGACCGGTGGGAGGAAAGTTTGGCCAAGTTTTTCTCCAACTGCAAGGACATTTGGATGGACATCAGAGGGGACATACAGGAGGACATCCGGGTGGACGACCACCAAGAGAAAATGTTCATTTGGGATGTGGATGACCCCTCTCTATATGAATCAGTTTTACAACAGCTATTTTTCAAATTCAACTGCGCAACGGTTATTTGATTCACACCCATCTTCCAATGGGCAAAGCTCACATGGGCTAGAGACAAAGGGTGACATTAATTTTATGTATATTATCTCACCATCACCAATGGGAAGAAACCAACGGTAAGAAATGAAAGCACTCAGCTCTCTATATAACAGAGCTCTGAAGTGAAGAGACACAGAACAGAGGAATAGAGAAAAGAAAACCAAGTGCAAGAAATATTCTTTCATCCTCCTTCATCGATCACACACCCTATCTTCTCTAAGTTATTTGAAGAGTTCTAAATCTTTGTTTCATTCATCCTTTAGAAAAGATACACTGAGCTTTAGCCTTAAGCTTATTTTCCTTTGAGAGGTTTTATAGAAAAATCTAAGAGCTTCATTATTTTGTATCTACCTGTGAGAGGTTATTCATTGTAGCTTTCTTTGAGAGCAAAAACACATCACAAATCTTGTAAGAGGTTACTAGCTCTCCTGTAAAGCTAGAAAATTTGTAGAGGATTGCTCCATGTGTATGAGGTTACTAGTACCCTTGTAAAGCTAGAAAATCTGTGGAGGATTGCTCCATGTACATGAGGTTGCTAGCACCCCTATGAACCTAGAAGCATAGTGGAAAATTTCAAGTGAAGTTTGAGGAGTGGACCTAAGCTTGGTTAAAGTCGAACCACTATAAATCTTGTTTGCATTCTCTTTTCTTATCTCTTTAAATTGCTTTAACTATGATATTCATTTGATATTATTGTAATTATTATTTGTTATACCTACTATACTAATTTTTAGTTTTTATTGGGTAATTATTAATTTTAATTTGTAAAAACCCAATTCACCCCCTTCTTGGGTTGCCTTTTGAATAACAATTGGTATAAGAGCCTAGGGCTCTTGCTTAGATTTAACAATATTAGAGTTTTTGATCCATGGCAACCATATCTAATACTTACTTTGTTGTAGGTCAAGCAAGCAATAGGCCACCTATATTTGATGGTAACAATTATAATCATTGGAAAGAAAAAATGACTTTGTATCTTCAAGCTACTAATTATGTGTTGTGACTCATTATCACAAAAGGCCCTAAAATCCCTACCAAATTAGTAGACAATATTAGTGTGCCCAAAACTGAAGAAGAATATGATGAGTATGACTATAAACTGTTACAAGCTAATACTAAGGCCAAACTCATTCTTGTGTGTGGATTAGATGCAAATGAGTACAATAGGATTTTTGGTTGTGATACAACAAAAGAGATTTGGGATAAACTTGAAATTATCTATGAAGGATTTAGTCAAGCATAAGAGTCACCTATTGATATGCGTATTCATGATTATGAGCTCATTAAGATGAAATCCCATGAATCTATTTTTGAAATGTTTTCTAGATTTACTAACATTATTAATGTTCTAAAATCTCTTGGTAAATCTTATACTAGTGTTGAGCTTGTGAGAAAAATTCTTAGGTCCCTGCCAAAGAGATTTGAGAGCCAAAAGTAATTGCTATTCAAGAAGCACAAGATCTAACAAGATTAAGTATTGAAGAACTTTTGTGGTCACTTATAGCTTATGAAATTACAATGATGGATGGAAGCAAAAAGAAAACTAAAGGTATTTGGGGAGAAGATTGTAACGACCCCAAAATGCGTGTCACGATGATTATTATGTAATTATGAATTAATATGATTTAATTTGGAAATATTTTTCTAAATTGAGAAAATATCTGTTGGAGCTACGACTTCGGACTTGAAATTGACAACCTTGATGGGTTTAGAAACTGAAATTGAGTAGATGAATATGCTAATAGGAATTTTTAGCGCCCTTTGGGAAGTTTAATTGAAAATTGATTTCGTCTGATTTGCTAAGTTGTGTTTGGCTCATCATTTATACAATTATATATAAATATCTATATGAACCTTAGTCTTAGACTCAACAAAAGAATGAAAATCTGAGAGAGAGAGAGAGAGAGAGAGAGAGAGAGAGACTTAGAAGAAAGAAAGAAAAGAAGAAAAACAAAGAGGGAAATCAAACAATCTTCAAAGATCAACACTCAAAGGTAAGAATTTCCTTCTAATTTCTTGACATGGAGCTAAGACATACATAAACTCACGAACATTAAGTTGAGATAGGATGAATTCATGGTTATTTAAGGGTTCCTAGGAAGATTTATGCACATCTATGAACATCAAAGAGAAAAAGATAAGTAATAGCTCAATATTTTGGCATTCATGGCATAAGCTCATGAACAAGTTCATACACTTGCTTTCTTGCATGGAATCTTGATTTTGCCTTAAAATGCAAAGTTTTGATCTTTTACTTGGAACCTTGGTTTTGATTTGAAGTTATGGTTTGAGTTTGAAGTTCAACATGGTTAATTCAACATGTTTTTAAGAGTTTTGTGCCTTGGTTTGCTTGAAATTGAAGTTGTTTTCAGAAAAGAATGAGTTTCCATTAAAAAGCAGATTTTCGAACTAGTTTTCACCCAGACCGCTCGAGCAGCTGGACCTCTTTCGGCTCAAAATGCATACTGCTTAACCACCGCACATGTGGCCCAACAGGGCAATTTTCCGGTTTTGTTTTCTTTATGTTTTTTTGACTTTTGGACCTTCATGTACATGGTTTTCACGTGTAATTCACATCCATATGCATATCATAAGCATGAGAGAGATTAAAGAATAGGGATAATCGAATGAATATATATAACGAATGATCCGAATAGATTAAATTGAATGTGCTATGAAATGTGTTTTGTTGTGCTTGGTTATATTTTTGCAGGTTGAGCCGTTAAGGTGGACCATCCAACCTAGCATTGTGAGTAACATTTCTGTAAAGATATGTTGATATGCACTATGCTTGACATGTTGTACGAAATGATATATGATATGATATGTTTCTGAATTGTGATTTTGATTCTGTGAACGAATATTCGGTTTGCGGATCTAGTATGGCATCCAAGGATAGTCCCAAGTCATGGGGGATGTCACATTAGTGTGGGTCCATGACATACATGTGATTACGAGATCTCATTTGCCACTTCATTGTGGTGATGTATGTATAATCGGTATTTGGAACCGATTACTCTAGTCGGAAGATGTTGTGAAATGTTCCTTTGGATGTACTATTATTATGTGCTGATATGAGACTGATATGATAGATATGTATGATCGATTTTTCTGTGTATGATATGATTTAAAATTCATTCACTAACCCCTTTACTTTAATGTTATTCACTGGGTTTTAGCTCACTGTTTTTTATATATGTATAGGTGAGTGTTCTGGAGGACAAGTCCAGAAGGGGTCTTTGGCCGAGCGACCGTTTTGAAGCCTACCGAGTTGTTTTGAGTGCCTTCGAGTTGAGGCTAGGCCTGGAAGGCCGTTGTCAAGCTTTTGATCATGATGTACACTTTCGACACGTGCATATGTTTTGTATAAGATATCATGTTATAAGTTATGTATCATTATGTGGGTTATTAACATTTATATTGTACATGTTTGTTCATATAGATGCACAACTCATTGGACCATTGGTATTTTTGTATATTGCTTTCGCTAGCCCCGATTATTTTGGTTTGTATAGCAAGGCCTTTGGTAATCTTGGATTATTGGCCGTTACGATGCCAAACTTATAAGGGTGGGTTTGGGTCGTGACAAAGATGATGAAAGTTGCTTTGATGAGGAAAACAACAACAATGAAGCATCTCATCTATGCTTAATGGCAAAAGATGACGATGATGTAATCTTTAATTATAAAGAACTTGAAAATGCCTTTAATGAACTTCATGATGAATTTATAAAAGTTTGTGCTGAAAATTATGTGTTAAAGAAATTAGTTACTTCTCTATCAAATGATGTGGATGCATTGAAGACTAAAAATTCTACTTTGAAAAATGATTTTACATCTATTACTAATGAGAAAGATATTTTGAAAAATAGTGTTGAAAATTTAAACAAAACTCTTGAAAATTTTGTAAAAAGAAAAGAAAACTTCAACAAGCTTATTGGAAATTAGAAATGTGTTTTTGATAAAGTAGGCATTGGTTTTGATCCTATCAAGAAACAAAAGAACTTCAAAACCATCTTTGAAAAAGATCCTCCGAAGCTACTTATGAGGTTAAATGTTCTTGAGGCTAATCCTCATGGAACTAAGAAAGTATGGGTACCAAGAAAGAAAATTATTCTGTAGGTGAAATCTCAAAGAACACAAAAAACTTGGAAAGAAGATGCATATCAAGAGTATTCAATTTTGAGAACAAAAATCCCTACATGAAGACAAATGATGAAATGAGAACCATCAAGATGAACATGAGAGGTAATGTATGGATGAAAATTCCAAAGAGGTAAATAGAGGTATAACCTCTAACCCACCTTTAAGCGTAACTTCTATATTCTTTAAGGTGTGATTTATGTACAATAGTTTGAGTTTGATCATCACTTTCATGAACTCTAATTGTGCTTAGTAAATAAAGGTATAACCTCTAACCCACCTTTAAGCGTAACTTCTATGTTCTTTAAGGTGTGATTTATGTACAATAGTTTGAGTTTGATCATCACTTTCATGAACTCTAATTGTGCTTAGTTTAATAAGTCATGTTCTGATAACTTGTCCTATTTCAAACAATCATTAAGCTAAAAATGAGATTTATATTTTCTTGATGAATGCCTAGTAGAATATGAATTATTCGTGTATTTATTGACTAGTTTATACCTTGTCATCCATTGCTATGAAAAAGAGATTAGAATTGATAAAATGATTTTTTCAATTATAAAAGTATACCTTCATACTATTCAACTTGCATATATGACTACATACTAATTTAATAATCCTTTTGAGTCATATCATTGTAGAATCAATTTTGATGATATGTTTTGAGATTGTATACTAACTACTTTGAGAAAAATTGTGTTTGATACATCCATGTACACTTGTGTTCTCAAAAATATGCTCAAAATGAAAATTTCATGCTCATATGCTTCACATGGAATATTTGAATGAGTTATGAAATATTTGATGCATTCAAGTGTTAAATAGATCTCTTGATTAATCGTCCATCATCAATGTCTAAATAAAGTGAAGAATCATATGTTTGTAGAGACATTGCATCTATACTATTGAATATCATTTGAATATGCATTATTTTGGCATATATCTTATGAAATGCTATAGGGTGAAAAATGTAAAACTTCACTAATTTATAGCATTCATGTTCTTCTCCACATTAAGTAAAATGATTATATCAAGCTTAAGCATGTGAATTAGATATAATTGATGAAAATGTCTTTTGATAATGTTATGTGATTAATTGAGCATGATGCATGACTTTTTGAAAGAACAAAGAAGTTAAAATTATGAATCAAATTTTTATCATGTATAATATGCTATGTGCTACAATTTGAAAAATTTGAAAATACCATTATATGTTTTTGACTGATCATGGCACCTATTTGTAGACACCCCATTTTTGACCGTCTTCAAGACTTGGACGCCATCGTTTGAACACTCGATGATTTGTATGCTCATGTTCGTCTTGAGTGCTCGGAGTTCTTGGCCGAGTGCCTTGTCTTTGAAGCCTTTGATCCTTATCTACTTTGTGCTTGGTTGTGGACCAAGAGCTTGTTGTTTCAAGTCTGGAGGAGAGGGTGGCCTGTCGGCTAGCCCCACAGCCTATTAGCCATGACTTGTGCCTGTCCGCCATAAGTGGTGGCCGGTCGGCTACTAGTGGTGGCCGACGGACATTTTTCTCCTTTTTCAGATATTTGTTTGCCGGCTGTGCCAGTTGTTGCTCAGTGAAGTGCATCTCCATACATGTGTATGGTAGGATGATTTCAAGCTTAAGGCTTAGTCTTCTATATATAGGGGGTGCTCTCCCCCATTTTGGATCAAAACTCGCTCTCTCTAGAAATTTCTCTCTCTCTCTCTTCTTATTTTATGCCTTAAAGCCTAGTTTCTCTACACATTTACACATCAATCCTTAACCAAACACTCTCACCTTTGAGCTGAGGTCCTTTGGAGTTTAGTTTGAGCTCTTGAAGGAGGTTGGAGTTTGAATTTGAGACTGTTTTGTGCTTGAGCTTCAAGAGGTAGTTCACTTGCTTAAAGTACTTGCTTTGACTACTTATTTTGCCATCCTTTTGTATTGTTTTTGAGCTGGTTTTCAACTACAATAAAACTTCATATTTTGAGGCTTAACATGATGGTTTGAGGTTACTTTGTGTTGAGGGGTGATCTACCCTTCTTGTTGCTTAATTGTGTAGACTTTTGCACCATCTTTTAGCATATTCAAATCAAATTTTTGGGTCTTTTAACCACTGAAAATCTGAGTTATTTTAGTGACAAAAACTTTCTTTTGAAGTCCAAAATTGGAGGGGTTAGCCTCCCCTCCTTGTGTCTTGTTTACATGCCTAGATAGCCTAACATGTGAGCAAGTTTTTCTAGCATTTTGTAACTTGATCTCAGCATGTTTTTGCCACTGTTTTGATTTGTTTTAGCTCTACTTTGGGCTGATTAGGTCCTTTGAGGCTTGTATCGCATGGTTGTAGAGTAATTTCCTTCACTAGCTTAATGTTTTAGGCTTTTAAACATGAATTGCATGAGTTGCTTGCATGTTTTAGTATGATTTTTCACTCCATTTCAGCACTAAAATCTTTGTAATCTCCCTCTATTCTTTACTCTTTTGTTCATTTTGAAAGTGGCTTTGAACCCCTTGTTACTTGAGTGTGAAATTGAGACATTCATGCTTAATGGTTTAATTCCTTTGGGAGTTCATTATCAACAGCATGAGGTCTCTTTCATGCTCAAGGCACTTGTGGTTTAAGCCCTCTTTCCATTAGAGGACACTCACTTTGGACTTAATCAATTAAGGAATGGATTGGTTAGCTAAAATGAGTAAAAAAAATTGGACAAGTAAAAGTGGTAAGATAACATCTTTTATGTTGCATTGCATGTGTTCGGATCGGACGTTAATTCGAACACGAGGAAAGTGGGACGTTTCATACTTAAAGTGATGAAATGTGCCACTTTCCTTGGTCATCATCATCCTTGATCATGAATGAAAGGGTGGTGATCTTTTGAATCTTGTTTGTGCATTCACTAAGCTTGTACAAGCTTGGTTCCTTAGCCATCATGCATGGAAAATGCTTGGTTAATGGTTTGAGGGTCAAGAGTTACACTTCTTTGAGCTTGTGTGATGATAAGGAGGGTAGCAGTACATACACTCCTTGAGAATACATTGCTTTGCCTCTATGTGCTCTCGGTTGCAGCAAAAAAAGGAAGTTCAGGGAAGGGATAGCCAGTGGCCGACCGGCCACCAGTATCAGCTGATCGGCTACCTGTATCAACCGACCGGCCACCAATGGTAGTTGACAACCACCATTGGTAGCCGACCGGCCATCAATGAGGAAGGTTGCTCTGTGTGCTCCTGAAGGAGATCAGAGGTGTTCTGGAAGTTGGTGCAATTTTTCGTGATAAAAAATGTGCGAACAAAGGCTGCAATGGCAAGGCGGTGGCATTTTCGGGTGGAGAAGCCAAGCATGCATACATCCCTCACCCCTCGAGGCCATTTACTTGCTTTGCTTAATTAGTTAGTTGTAGCTAATTCATTCACAACACGTGTTGTAACTATTTAATTAATTAATTAGTTTTGTAATTAATTAGCTTAATTCGGTTTGTAATAATTAGTTAACTAGAATAGTTAATTAGTTTCGTTTTGTAATAGTTAGCTTAATTAGAATAGCTAGTTGGTTAGCGCTTATTCATTCAGACCCTCCTTCATGAGGGCATAATGTTGTAATAAGTGTGCATGCGTGTGTACATGTCTTCCAACCCCACGTCTTTTTCTCTTTTATTTAATCATTTTCGATGGTTAGACTAGGGACATTTTCAATTAGTATATCGCATGCTTGTATCCATTCGTTTGTCTTGCATGCACCGAGGCTCGGCACATCATTCAAACTGCATTGCAATTTCAATATCTTCTTTGAATACGTGTTTTATCACATGTTATCAAATTGATTCATATGTGATATTAGTAGCCGAGCCTATTAATTTCATATTGCATGTGTTGCATTAGATATTTTGTATAGTTAAGATCATGCATTTTTCTAACTAGTTTTTGTTTTGGCTTGGCGTACTCGGTGAGTTTTATGCTTTAGCATACTTACATGAGTGTGATTACCACATTGCCATGATTCACATGCTTGCCACAAGGCTAGGTGCTTATATGCTAAACTGCATGAATGCCTGTGGATGAAGGCTGCTTGTTTGAATTGGAACGATTTAACGAATGTAAGTTTTAAGCCCACTTTGTTGTGGCAAATTATGTTTTCAGGCCACTATGTTCGGTGGCAAAACCGCATCTTTTAAGCCCACTTGAGGGTGTCAAATTCAAACCATTTTCGCAAACAAACATGAGTTGAATTGTTCTAAGACTTGTGACTAGTCTATACTTGCTTGTGTGCGTCACATAGTAAAGCTAGATTAAAAACCGGAATAAGAACACATAATGTTTAGAAAATATCATATCATGATTAGTAGAGGCTGATCTTTGATAGGGCGAGCGGGGGTGCTCATTTCATGACCTTCCCCTCTCGTACCCAAGTTCTTGAGTCGAGGCAACTTTGGTGATGACGAACATGTGGCCTTTGGCACGAGTTAGGTTTTCCTAAATTTCCCCAAAAATAAAATATTTAGGTGGTGACTCTGTATCTGGCAAAGCAGTCCAATTTTGGCATTATTTGATTTAAAATCGATTTTCCAAAAAGGTTTGCCGGATTTGGACTCTTTGGTATTTATCAATTTCACATTGCACTTGTGAGATTAGATTCAGAAGGAGTCCGAACTGTGAGGCCTTCTTTTCAAACCCTTTTCGAAAGGCGGGAGCGCGAAATAAGACGAGTCCACAGTTTCTGGCGACTCTACTGGGGACTTAGAGAAGTTAACTCGAAGTCATGATATGTTCTTTTATCTACACTTACGTATTTCTCTGCATTTGCATTTGCATCGGTGCGCCTAAGTCACAGTGTTTGCCATCTGCTATTCCTGAGCGGTTTACCGGAGGCTGGCTTGGAAAAGCTTGCCACAAGGCTGATCGGTTGTAGGCTCTGCCACGATGGGAACACAAGCCTTGGATCTGGACTACCGCTGTACAGTTTGATCCTCCTTTCACTTCTCGGTGTTAGGTGTGAGAGGTATATTAGGTAATCTTGCTGACCCTATTGACCAATCGACCTAGTTGCATATCGGAAGCCATAGAGACTATTCCAAACTAGGACAAGTTGCTCATCCAAATGCAGGAATTGTTTGAAACTGCTTGTTTACGTAGTGAATCCCTCGTTCCTGACGAAATTAGGATAGGGTAACCTTATCCAGCATAAGGGTGTTTTGGCTCTCACTTGCTTGATATGTGCTTTAGAGTGAAACTCTACAAGAATGTATGTATCAGTTGCAAGTCTGGGTATCAGTTTGAGGGTATCAGTTTTGAGGCAGAAATTTGAGGCAAGAACCGGTGTTTGAGTACAGTTATCCAACTTAAGATTGCAACTGTGTGTTGTTTCTGTCTAAGCCGAGGTGCTGTGCGGTTTCTAATTTTTGTTTTATTTTGCTTTATTTTCTTTTTGCAAGGTAATCATTCACCATTGCTTCAGATGAATCTGTTACCCCCCAGGCACTCTAGACCCGAGTTAGAAGGATTTGTAGATTCGGGAGATCTAGTCAGGGGAAAACCAGTGTTTGTTTCAATCCTGCCAGTTACTAGATGGAGGAGGATTCGACAGAGTTTGACAATTCAACAGTCGCCGTTTACCTCACTTGTGCCTAGTCAGGCCCAGTTATTCACTTCTACTCCAAACAGAGAGTACACACCAGTTCCGATAGATCAACACCCCTTAGTCAACATGGAGGAAATGCTCCGCCAACTTTAACAGACCATTGAAAATATGCAGCTGGATGTTGCCCACAAAGCGAAAATCACCGCCCGCCAAGTGAAAATTGCAGCTCAGCAGGCTAAGTTGATCAGTAGGCTTCAGTAACAATAGCAACCACAACAAGCAGCAACTTCTGCTTCACATCCACCCCTAGTCAGGGTTCCAATACCCGGGAATACAACTAATGTCCAAGAAAATGCAGACATTCCAGCAGAGCCGATCCCACCCCAGACCTCCAAGGCACCGGTTTACCAAACAGAGGCACCGTTTGAGTTCGAGGTTGACCCTACTGCACTAAAAGTCAGCAAGCTTAAGAAGCTTTTTAAATAAGCTCAGGGTGTGAATTCGATCTTGGATATAGAGGACAGCTATACTGATTGGGTAGTGACTTCGCCAGATAGATTTAAAATGCCGCATATAGACCGCTTTGATGGCTTGGGTGATCCCATGATCCATTTGCAGCTATTCTCAGACATTCTGCTGTCGATGGGCCTGTCTAGACTGCAGAAGTTATCCCTCTTTGGCCGGACCTTGTTAGGTATCGTGGCCATTTGGTATGCTAAACTTGAAGACTCTGTAAAGAGGAATTGGGAAGAGATGACTGAGGCCTTTATTGCTCAATACTCCTACAACACTCAGATCGAGGTCACAACTCATGATTTTGAAACAACTCGCCAAGAAGCAAAGGAAGGCTCCTCCGATTTTGTCATTCGGTGGAGCACCAAGGCCTCCATGATGACCACTCGACCGGCTGAAAAGGACCAGATTAGAATGGTGGTTTGTAATCTGGAACCAAGGTTGTTACAGAAAATGATAGTAATCTCTTTGTTTACTTTTGTTGACCTCCATGAAATAGGGGTGCAGATAGAGGATGTAATGAAACAGGGTCTGATAGACCACAAGAAAGAGCAGCCGAAAAGGTCCTTCACACGTAGTTCTAATGCGACTATGAGTGGTAGTGCAGCTGCAAGGCCTTCTGATGTGGGTATGGTCACCACTACACCGAAAACTGCTACCCTCTTTACTGGCACATCCAATACAACTCCCAAATCTCTAGCCATTAGGCCCGAGGCCAAAGGGTTTTCACCCCACTGTAAATGTACCTGACACTACTGTTGTTGCATTCTGTATATCTCCCGGAACCAACGCAAACACCCTACCTTGCTTCATGGTGTCCTTATTATTATTTGGTTTGACAGTGGATTTGGCACTAGGAGTTTGTAGACCGGTGAACTTGTGGCGGCCTTACTACCAAGTTGTTGATTCCTTTGTGGACAATCCCTAATCAAATGTCCTGTTTTCCACACCGAAACAAGCTCCGATCAACCGATGACAAACCCCACGATGTTTCAACCCACATTCCTCGACACTCGAGAAGTTATCTTGGTGAAGTTTCCCACTTCGCTTTTTATTTGGTGTAGTGGTTGATCCTTAGACCATTGAATATTTTGCCTCTTCCTTTCCATTGAATCCGAGTCCGAGTAGCCAAATTTCCTTCTGCGATGTGACCGCTCCAAGACATCAACGTCGTCGGTAACTTCAACACATTGATCCGATCTGAATGGCATTCCGTAATCCTCCTCGAATTTCCGTGCCTTTTTGTACTCTGTGTCTACCATGTGAGGTGCAAACCGAAGCTAGTTCGCAAGCGGGCTTCATACTCACAGCTTTTGTTTCCTTGTCTCAATGTTTCAAACTCGCCACTTTCTTGTCTCGCATACTCGAGGAAAATATTTGTCATAGAATAACACCAAGAACCTATCCCAAATCAACCCAGATGCATTGTTACGTAAGCATCCACCACCTCCGCTTCCTCTTCAAGCGTGAAAGCGGCAAGTCGCACTTTCGAACTTCAAGACAAGGGAAGACTTGAATAGTTTCTCTATTCCTAGCACCCATGCCTCGCCTTCATTGGTTCAATTCCTCCTTTGAGCGAAGGTGGTTTCATCTTTTAAACTCCGTGTAAGTGTGATGGTACGGTCCTCGGTGAATATCTTGCATTACAGTGGAGGTCTTGGCGAGGGTGGTGGCCGAGGTTGTTGTTCTTTATTCTTTGTTGTTGTAGAGTTTCAGCCATATCTCTCATCATTCTTTCCATCCTATCCAACCGTACCGTGGTAGCATCTTACGGCTCATCGCCCTTGTTCTCACCATAGTCTACAAAACAAATCATTATACCATACACAAGGTGTACAAGGAAGTCAAATTGTTAGCATTAGGGTTGGCGTAAATCATATCACGTTGCTATCATTCCTACTTTCTGTATGATGCCTAGCACACTAGACATCCTAACGCTCAATGGATCGATGTGTGAGATAGCAACTCGTGCTCGATACCACTTGTCACGCCCCAACCCAAATTTCTATAAGTTTGGGCGTGACTTAGCGTAACGCACGAGAATAACTGTATGGTATAACACCGGGGCCTGAGCGGAAGCATTAAATTTAAAAGCGACATCTAGAAATATCCATTGAGCAAATATCAACAAGCCAGGACCATCTTAACATTGTACATAACGTAGCATGCACACAAAAAGGAGGTTACATAAACATTTACAATCCAGCCCAGGTTTTAGGCATACAAACAATAAATACATAACCACGACCGTGATGTGGATACCAAAAATTACATTTAGAAAAGCGATCTAATATGTAAGGGTTTCCTCCGGTTCAGTAATCCTTAGGCTGACAAAATGCATGAAGTGTGCTAGATCGGCTCCTCAAGCTGGTTCCTACAGAATCAAACAAAACTACAGAATGAGACAAGCTCCGTGAATAGTAGTGCGTAATAATAAAATCACCATGTACAGTAGTATGTATATCCAAAACCAAATACTAAGATAACAGATTGGCCTATTGGCCCAGATAGCCTTATGCGACAGATAGCCTTCGGCTCGGGTAGCCTTATGCGGCACAATGTAGCCTTGCACTGTGTAGCCTTACGGCACAGATAGTCTTTCGACTCAGGTAGCCTTGCGGCACAGATAGTCTTTCGACTCAGGTAGCCTTACGGCACAGATAGTCTTTCGACTCAGGTAGCCTTGCGGCACAGATAGTCTTCCGACTCAGGTAGCCTTACGGCACAGATAGTCTTTCGACTCAGGTAGCCTTGCGGCACAGATAGTCTTCCGACTCAGGTAGCCTTACGGCACAGATAGTCTTTCGACTCAGGTAGCCTTGCGGCACAGATAGTCTTTCGACTCACATTTCAGTTCTAGATCAACATATAAGTTATGATCTTATCTTACAGGAAACGGATACATAAATATATGTAAAATGCACTAGTACTCACAGTGTTGTGGTGGCGTATGAGTTCCTCCTGGAGTGTGCCCTACACACAACATAACTGATAAATTAGTATTCTTTTCCTTTTAAAATCGATTCACATGCCTCCACACTTTTATAAAGTCATAATCTCTTAAGACCCATCAGAAAAGAATATTCTAATAGCACCGAAGAGTCAGACACAAAAAACTGAACAAAATGTATTTTTCTTCTTTGAAAGCAGTCCTCGCTCGGCGTAACTTTGTCCGCTCGGCCGAGACGATCTAATCTTGCCAAAATCTTTGGATGGTCGATTTTTACGCTCGAGCGTAAAGTTCTCCGCTCGAGCGGACAGGGTAAATTTTCAGAAAACTGCTGGGAGGTGCATTTTCACGTTCGAGCGGCCCTGACCTCCGCTCGAGCGGACGACTACCCAGATTCAGGGCAGCCCGATCTCAAGCCAAAATTCATCATTCAAACCCAATTTTTCATGCAATCAAGGATGAAATTCATGCAATACTTCTACTTAACAACACCACAACATGGAGGAAAGCTTAATCATGCCAATTTAAACCAAGTTAAAGGCTTCAACAAGCCAACACTTTTACAAATTCCATCCAATGTCCCAAATATATTCAAGTTCTACAAATTCAACAAACATAGCACATAGTAGTAACATATTGGTATGAATTAATGCTATAGAAACAAAGATTGAAGTCCAAAGTGTCAAGGCACCAAATCAATGAGAAACCCTAATGGGGCAAACATAGATTATCCATGAATCAACACAAGCATGAGATGAAATTCTTGAGAAGTTAAACTAGGAATTTGGTTACCTTAACCTCAATCTCCCAATCCTACTAATGGATGAGCTTCTTTGGTGAGTCAAATTTATTTTCCCCAATTCTTCTCCTTCAACTCTCACGTTCCTCTCTTCCTTTCTTTCTCAATGTAAGCCACGTTTTTGATCACAAATTTTACAAGTCTTAGACATATATATATATATCAAGATATAAGAGCACAAAAAGCGAAATTCAATCGCTTTATGGTGCGAAATAAAAATTTCAGAAAATCCTTATAGCTTAAAAATCATGTAGATTCCAAATATCAAATCAATTTACGCAAATTAAATCTCTAAGATGCTCAATTTCCATTTTAAGTGATTCAAGTATAACGAATCGTTCTAATTCAACAGATAGAAACTCATATCTCTAAGTTCCATGCTCTTTTACTATATTTTCACATAGATTTTCACAATAACATTCAAAGACACGAATAGGGATTATAAAAACAACAGAATCAGATATGAGGGTCGGGGTATTACACTCTCCCCCCCTTATTTAAGTTTGGTCCTCCAAACTTGCTTTTACCTTAGGACGAAAATAGGTATGGATATTGATTTTGCATTTCATCCTCTTTTTCCCAGGTTGCCTCAGTCCCGTAGTGCTCTTGCCACTCCACTTTTACCATTGGAATTTCCCGGTTAGAATGCTTGTTTCACTGACGATCCGAGTCGAGCGGTTTTCTTCATATGTTAACTTTTCGGTTAGCTCAATCGATGATAGTCAATAATATGGGATGGATCTGGAAGGTACTCTCGAGCATAGAAACATGAAATACATTATGAACTGACTCAAATGTGGCGGAAGGGCGACTCGGTAGCTACTGTCCCAACTTTTTGTAAAATCTGAAAGGGACCGACATATCGGGGTGTTAGTTTACCCTTCTTTCCAAATCTTGGGTGACCTTTCATTGGGGTGACTTTCACAAAGACATGACTGTTTTCATCAAATTCCAAATTCGCCTTCGGTTATCTGCGTAACTCTTACACTTTGCTTTGGCGGTTTTGACCTTTCTCGAATAATCTTCACTTTCTCGGTAGTTAAGCGAGCGATCTCGCCCTAACAAGGGCCTATCTCCTACCTCAAAGACACCTTTGGTGGCGACCACGGTCTCCCATATGAGGCTTCATAAGGTGCCATTTGAATACTCGAATGGTGGCTATTGTTATCTGTGAATTCAATCAATGGTAGATGAGTCTCCCGGCTCTCTTGAAAATCCGAACACACATGCGAAGCATATCTTCTAACGTCTGAATCGTCCTTTCGGATGTCCATCGGTTTGAGGATGGAAAGTATCTTGAACTTCAATTGCATTACCCATTGCATTCTGTAGACTCGCCAAAACCGTGATACAAATTTTGGATCTCTGTCACACAATTGAAAGCCGGACTCAGTGAAGCCTTACAATTTCATCTATATAGAGCAAAGCAAGTTTGTCGGCGTTATATTGGGTCTTCACAGCAAGAAGTGGGCGGATTTGGTTAATCGGTCAACAATAACCCATATCGAATTCATACCTCGGCGTCGTGGCAATCCTACTACAAAATCCATCGTTAGGTGTTCCCATTTCCACTCCGGAACTGGAAGGGGTTGTAACAACCCTGCGGGTTTCTGATGTTCTGCTTTAACTTGCTGACACTGCAAACATTTAGATACAAACTCTGCAATCTCCCTCTTCATACTTGGCCACCAGAAATGTTGTTTCAAATCTTGGTACATTTTGGTACTTCCTGGATGTATTGAGACTCTCGAGGCATGTGCTTCTTTCATCAACTTCCGTTTAAGTTCTACCACATTAGGGACACACACTCGACTCTGAAATTTAAGCACGGAATCGGTCAAGGTAAATCCCAGTCTTGGTTTTGTTTCCATTTCACTACATATTTTCTTGAGGGCGTCGTCCTCCATTTGACGTATCTTGATCTCCTCCAGTAATGCCGGTTGAGCCATCATTGCCGCTATTGTTGCTTTTTGTCCAGGTAGTATTAAGTCAATTTCCATCTTATTCAGGTCCCCTATCAATTCTTTACTTTCTGTCAATAGACTCGCCAGTTTTCCCATATTTTTCCGACTGAGTGCGTCTGCTACCGTGTTCGCCTTGCCAGGATGGTAGTGAAGTTGCAAATCGTAGTCTTTAATAAGTTCTAGCCACCGCCGTTGGCGCATATTCAATTCCTTTTGGGTGAAGAGGTATTTGAGGCTTTTATGATCAGTATAAATATCACAAGAAGTCCCATACAGATAATGTCGCCAAATCTTTAACGCAAAGACAACTGCTGCTAATTCGAGGTCATGTGTGGGATAATTTTTCTCATGGGGTTTAAGCTGGCGAGAGGCGTAGGCGATAACTCTTCCGTTCTGCATAAGGACACAACCCAGTCCCTTATGTGAAGCGTCACTGTAAATTACAAATCCCTCGTTACCAGATGGTAATGCAAGAATCGGGGCGGTAGTTAACTTCGTTTTTAATTCCCGGAAAGCAAATTCTCTCGGTTCAGTCCATTCAAACACAATGCCCTTCTTCGTTAGCTGCGTAAGTGGTACAGCAATCTTAGAAAAGTCTTGGACAAATCTCCGATAATAACCTGCTAGTCCCATAAAACTGCGCACTTCAGTTACATTAGTCGGGGTTGGCCAGTTTACTATTGCCTCAATCTTACTTGGATCAACGGAAACTCCTTCTTTAGTTATGACATGTCCCAGAAATGCCACTTCATGCAGCCAAAATTCACACTTCTTCAGTTTTGCGTACAGCTTCTTTTCTCGGAGAGTTTGGAGGATTCGACGAAGATGATTCTCATGAGCTTCTACATTCCCAGAATAAATAAGGATGTCATCTATAAAGACCACTACAAACTCATCCAAATAAGGTTTGAAAACTCGGTTCATCAGATCCATAAATGCTGCTGGTGCGTTTGTAACCCCAAAGGGCATAACCAAAAATTCATAATGACCGTAGCGGGTTCGGAAGGCTGTCTTCTCGACATCTTCGGCTTTGACTTTCAATTGATGATACGGACGCAAATCAATCTTAGAAAACACGCCCTTGTGGCGATCAAATAGATCATCAATTCTCGGTAAAGGATACTTGTTTTTGATCGTTACTTTATTAAGCTCCCGGTAATCTATGCATAAACGAAGTGTCCCGTCTTTCTTCTTCACAAACAGGACTGGTGCACCCCAGGGAGAGACACTTGGACGAATAAACCCTTTATCTAGTAAATCTTGAAGCTGACCCTTCAATTCCTTCATTTCAGCTAATGCCATTCGATACGGAGTTTTCGAGATGGGTTGAGTTCCAGGTAACACATCAATTGTGAACTCTATTTCACGGTCCACTAACTCTCCCGGCAGTTCCTTTGGGAAGACATCCGGAAAGTCACAAACAACCGGAATCGCATCAATATTTTCATTCTCTACTGGGCCTCCCAGAACATTACACAAATACCCCCGACATCCTTTTTGAATCAATTTGTAAGCCTTAGCTGCAGAGATCACATACGGTGGTGATGTCACTTCTTGACCACGAAAATAGTTTCTAACTGACCCGGAGGGTGGAATTTAATTTGTTTCATTAGGCAATCAATGGTAGCCCCGTATTCTCCCAACCAATCCATCCCCAAAATAATATCAAATGAAGTCATATCAAGTGGGACTAAGTTAGCATATACACGAGCATTTCCAATGAGAATTTCACAAGTAGGATAGACAGAAGTACAAATCAAGGAAGTCCCCATAGGCGATGTAACACACAACATATAGGCTAATTCTATTTCAGGTATATCTAAGTTCTTTGCAAATTGCTTTGACACAAAAGAGCAGGTAGAGCCAGAATCAAACAAAACATAAGCGAGTGGCCATAAGCGTAAATGTACGACACTCTTTGTTGTTGCATTCTCAGATATCTCCGGAACCAACGCAAACACCCTACCTTGCTTCATGGTGTCCTTATTATTATTTGGTTTGACAAAGGATTTGGCACTAGAGTCGGTGTAGACCCAATTTGAACTTGTGGCGGCCTTACTCGGGTTGTTGATTCCTTTGTGGGCGATCCCTAATCAAATGTCCTGTTTTCCACGGAAACAAGCTCCGATCAACCGATGACAAACCCCACGATGTTTCAACCCACATTCACGACACTCGAGTCGAATTACGAAGTTGTCTTGGTGAAGTTTCCCATTACGCTTTTATTTGGTGTAGTGGTTGATCCCTTAGACCATTGAATATTTTGCCTCTTCCTTTCCATTCGAATCCAGTCTGAGTAGCCAAATTTCTTCTGCGATGATGACCGCTCCAAGACATCAACGTCGTCGGTAACTTCAACACATTGATCCGATCTGAATGGCATTCCGTAATCCTCCCTCGAATTTCCGCCTTTTTGTACTCTGTGTCTACCATGTGAGGTGCAAACCGAGCTAGTTAAACAAGCGGGCTTCATACTCGACCACGCTTTTGTTTCCTTGTCTCAATGTTTCAAACTCGATTACTTTCTTGTCTCGCATACTCGAGGAAAATATTTGTCATAGAATAACACCAAGAACCTATCCCAAATCAACCCAGATGCATTGTTACGTAAGCATCCACCACCTCCGCGCTTCCTCTTCAAGCGTGAAAGAGGCAAGCTGAACTTTCAGAACATCAGTACAAGGGAAGACTTCGAATAGTTTCTCTATTCCTAGCACCCATGCCTCTGCCTTCATTGGTTCAATTCCTCCTTTGAACGAAGGTGGTTTCATCTTTTTAAACTCCCGTGTAAGTGTGATGGTACGGTCCTCAGCGTGAATATCTTGCATTACGGTGGAGAATCTTGGCGGGTGGTGGTGAGGTTGTTGTTCTTTATTCTTTGTTGTTGTCGTAGAGTTTCAGCCATATCTCTCATCATTCTTTCCATCCTATCCAACCGTACCGTGGTAGCATCTTCTGGCTCATCAGCCCTTGTTCTCACCATAGTCTACAAAACAAATCATTATACCATACACAAAGGTGTACAAGGAAGTCAAATTGTTAGCATTAGGGTTGGCAGAAATCATATCACGTTGCTATCATTCCTACTTTCCTGTATGATGCCTAGCACACTAGACATCCTAACGCTCAATGGATCAGTGTGTGAGATAGCAACTCGTGCTCTGATACCACTTGTCACGCCCCAACCCAGCCCCTATAAGTTTGGGCGTGACTTAAGCAGAAACAGACAGAATAACCTGTATGGTATAACACTGGGGGCCTGAACGGAAGCATTAAATTTAAAACGACATCTAGAAATATCCATTGAGCAAATATCAACAAGCCAGGACCATCTTAACATTGAACATAACGTAGCATGCACACAAAAAGGAGGTTACATAAACATTTACAATCCAGCCCAGGTTTTAGGCATACAAACAATAAATACATAACCCTGACCAGCGATGTGGATACCAAAAATTACATTTAGAAAACTGATCTAATATGTAAGGGTTTCCTCCAGTGCCTGGTAATCCTTAGGCTGACAAAATGCATGAAGTGTGCTAGATCGGCTCCTCAAGCTGGTTCCTACAGAATCAAACAAAACTACAGAATGAGACAAGCTCCGTGAATAGTAGTGCGTAATAATAAAATCACCATGTACAGTAGTATGTATATCCAAAACCAAATACTAAGATAACAGATTGGCCTATTGGCCCAGATAGCCTTAAGCACGATAGCCTTCGGCTCGGGTAGCCTTTATAAGCACAATGTAGCCTTGCGGCACAATGTAGCCTTACGGCACGAGATAGTCTTTCGACTCAGTAGCCTTGCGGCACGATAGTCTTCGACTCGGGTAGCCTTACAAGACGATAGTCTTTCGACTCGGTAGCCTTGCGCACGATAGTCTTCCGACTCGTAGCCTTATCACGACAGATAGTCTTCGACTCGGTAGCCTTGCGGCACGTATAGTCTTCCGACTCGGGTAGCCTTACGGCACAGATAGTCTTTTCGACTCGGGTAGCCTTATGCACGATAGTCTTTCGACTCACATTTCGGTTCTAGATCAACATATAAGTTATGATCTTATCTTCTGAAACGGATACATAAATATATGTAAAATGCACTAGTACTCACGGTGTTGTGGTGGCGTATGAGTTCCTCTGAGTGTGCCCTACACACAACATAACTGATAAATTAGTATTCTTTTCCTTTAAAATCGATTCACATGCCTCCACACTTTTATAAAGTCATAATCTCTTAAGACCCATCAGAAAAGAATATTCTAATAGCACCGAAGAGTCAGACACAAAAAACTGAACAAAATGTATTTTTCTTGCTGAAACAGTCCTCCGCTCGAGCGTAACTTTGTCCGCCGGCGGACAGGTAATCTTTGCCAAAATCTTGGATGGTCGATTTTACGCCGGCGTAAAGTTCTCGCCGAGCGGACAGGTAAATTTCGACTGGCTGGGAGGTGCATTTTCACGTTCGAGCGGCCCTGACCTCCGCTCGAGCGGACGACTACCCAGATTCAGGGCAGCCCGATCTCAAGCCAAAATTCATCATTCAAACCCAATTTTTCATGCAATCAAGGATGAAATTCATGCAATACTTCTACTTAACAACACCACAACATGGAGGAAAGCTTAATCATGCCAATTTAAACCAAGTTAAAGGCTTCAACAAGCCAACACTTTTACAAATTCCATCCAATGTCCCAAATATATTCAAGTTCTACAAATTCAACAAACATAGCACATAGTAGTAACATATTGGTATGAATTAATGCTATAGAAACAAAGATTGAAGTCCAAAGTGTCAAGGCACCAAATCAATGAGAAACCCTAATGGGGCAAACATAGATTATCCATGAATCAACACAAGCATGAGATGAAATTCTTGAGAAGTTAAACTAGGAATTTGGTTACCTTAACCTCAATCTCCCAATCCTACTAATGGATGAGCTTCTTTGGTGAGTCAAATTTATCTTTCCCCAATTCTTCTCCCTCAACTCTCACGTTCCTCTCTTCCTTTCTTTCTCAATGTAAGCCCACGTTTTTGATCACAAATTTTACAAGTCTTAGACATATATATATATATCAAGATATAAGAGCACAAAAGACGAAATTCAATCGCTTTATGGTGCCGAAATAAAAATTTCACAGAAAATCCCCTTATAGCTTAAAAATCATGTAGATTCCAAATATCAAATCAATTTCTGCAAATTAAATCTCTAAGATGCTCAATTTCCATTTTAAGTGATTCAAGTATAACAGATACGTTCTAATTCAACAGATAGAAACTCATATCTCTAAGTTCCATGCTCTTTTACTATATTTTCACATAGATTTTCACAATAACATTCAAAGACACGTAATAGGGATTATAAAACAAAGAGAATCAGATATGAGGGTCGGGTATTACACTCTCCCCCCCTTATTTAAGTTTGGTCCTCCAAACTTGCTTTTACCTTAGGACGAAAATAGATATGGATATTGATTTTGCATTTCATCCTCTTTTTCCTGTGTTGCCTCGATCCGTAGTGCTCTTGCCACTCCACTTTTACCATTGGAATTTCCTGGTTTCAATCGCTTTCACCCGACGATCCGATTCGGAGCGGTTTTCTTCATATGTTAACCTCGCTTGTTAGCTCAATCGATGATAGTCAATAATATGGGATGGATCTGGAAGGTACTCTGAGCATAGAAACATGAAATACATTATGAACTGACTCAAATGTGGCGGAAGGGCGACTCGGTAAGCCTCTTGTCCCAACTTTCTCGTAAAATCGAAAGGGACCCATACATATCGGGTGTTAGTTTACCCTTCTTTCCAAATCTTGGGTGACCTTTCATTGGGGTGACTTTCACAAAGACATGACTGCTTTTCATCAAATTCCAAATTCTTCGCTTGTTATTCACAGAACTCTTCCACTGCTTTGAGCAAGCCCACTTTTCTCGAATAATCTTCACTTTCTCGGTAGTTAACTGAACGATCTCTGGCCCTAACAAGGGCCTATCTCCTACCTCAGCCCAGCACACTGGTGAGCGACACGGTCTCCCATACAGGGCTTCATAAGGTGCCATTTGAATACTCAAATGGTGGCTATTGTTATACGCGAATTCAATCAATGGTAGATGAGTCTCCCAGCTCTCTTGAAAATCCAGAACACACATGCGAAGCATATCTTCTAACGTCTGAATCGTCCTTTCGGACTGTCCATCGGTTTGAGGATGGAAAGTCAGATCAACTTCAATTGCACCCATTGCATTCTCAGAGACTCTGCCAAAACCGTGATACAAATTTTGGATCTCTGTCCGACACAATTGAAACCGGGACTCCGTGAAGCCTTACAATTTCATCTATATAGAGCAAAGCAAGTTTGTCGGCGTTATATTGGGTCTTCACAGGCAAGAAGTGGGCGGATTTGGTTAATCGGTCAACAATAACCCATATCGAATTCATACCTCGAGGCGTCCGTGGCAATCCTACTACAAAATCCATCGTTAGGTGTTCCCATTTCCACTCCGGAACTGGAAGGGGTTGTAACAACCCTGCGGGTTTCTGATGTTCTGCTTTAACTTGCTGACACTGCAAACATTTAGATACAAACTCTGCAATCTCCCTCTTCATACTTGGCCACCAGAAATGTTGTTTCAAATCTTGGTACATTTTGGTACTTCCTGGATGTATTGAGACTCTCGAGGCATGTGCTTCTTTCATCAACTTCCGTTTAAGTTCTACCACATTAGGGACACACACTCGACTCTGAAATTTAAGCACGGAATCGGTCAAGGTAAATCCCAGTCTTGGTTTTGTTTCCATTTCACTACATATTTTCTTGAGGGCGTCGTCTCCATTTGACGATCTTGATCTCCTCCAAGAATGCCTGGGTTGAGCCATCATTGCCGCTATTGTTGCTTTTTGTCCAGGTAGTATTAAGTCAATTTCCATCTTATTCAGGTCCCCTATCAATTCTCTACTTTCTGTCAATAGACTCGCCAGTTTTCCCATATTTTTCCGACCGAAAAGGCTCACATCGTGTTCGCTTTGCCGGGATGGTAGTGAAGTTGCAAATCGTAGTCTTTAATAAGTTCTAGCCACGGTTGGCGCATATTCAATTCCTTTTGGGTGAAGAGGTATTTGAGGCTTTTATGATCAGTATAAACATCACAAGAAGTCCCATACAGATAATGTCGCCAAATCTTTAACGCAAAGACAACCGCTGCTAATTCGAGGTCATGTGTGGGATAATTTTTCTCATGGGGTTTAAGTGGCGAGGCGTGGCGATAACTCTTCCGCTCGCATAAGGACACAACCCGATCCCTTATGTGAAGCCATCAGAATTACAAATCCTCGTTACCGATGGTAATGCAAGAATCGGTGAGTTAACTTCGCTTAATTCCTGAAAGCAAATTCTCTCGGTTCATCCATTCAAACACAATGCCCTTCTTCGTTAGTGCGTAAGTGGTACAAAGAATCTTAGAAAAGTCTTGGACAAATCTCCGATAATAACCTCGCTAGTCCCATAAAGCTGCGCGCCATTACATTAGTCGGTTGGCCGGTTTACTATTGCCTCAATCTTACTTGGATCAACGGAAACTCCTTCTTTAGTTATGACATGTCCCGAAATGCCACTTCATGCACCAAAATTCACACTTCTTCGCTTTTATGCATGCTTCTTTTCTCGGAGAGTTTGGAGGATTCACGAAGATGATTCTCATGAGCTTCTACATTCCCGTAATAAATAAGGATGTCATCTATAAAGACCACTACAAACTCATCCAAATAAGGTTTGAAAACTCGGTTCATCGATCCATAAATGTCTTTGGTGCGTTTGTAACCCCAAAGGGCATAACCAAAAATTCATAATGACCAGAAGGGTTCTAAGGTCAGTTTCTCGACATCTTCGCTTTGACTTTCAATTGATGATACCCGACCAAATCAATCTTAGAGAAAACTGCGCCCTTGTAATCGATCAAATAAATCATCAATTCTCGAAGGATACTTGTTTTTGATCGCTACTTTATTAAGCTCCCTAATCTATGCATAAACGAAGTGTCCCGCCTTTTCTTCTTCACAAACAGATCGGTGCACCCCAAGGAGAGACACTTGGACGAATAAACCCTTTATCTAGTAAATCTTGAAGCTGACCCTTCAATTCCTTCATTTCAGCTAATGCCATTCGATACGGAGTTTTCGAGATGGGTTGAGTTCCAGGTAACACATCAATTGTGAACTCTATTTCACGGTCCACTAACTCTCCCTAGCCTTTGGGAAGACATCCTGAAAGTCACAAACAACCTAATCGCATCAATATTTTCATTCTCTACTGGGCCTCCCAGAACATTACACAAATACCCCCGACATCCTTTTTGAATCAATTTGTAAGCCTTAGCTGCAGAGATCACATACGGTGGTGATGTCACTTCTTGACCCTGGAAAATAGTTTCTAACTGACCCGGAGGGTGGAATTTAATTTGTTTCATTAGGCAATCAATGGTAGCCCCGTATTCTCCCAACCAATCCATCCCCAAAATAATATCAAATGAAGTCATATCAAGTGGGACTAAGTTAGCATATACACGAGCATTTCCAATGAGAATTTCACAAGTAGGATAGACAGAAGTACAAATCAAGGAAGTCCCCATAGGCGATGTAACACACAACATATAGGCTAATTCTATTTCAGGTATATCTAAGTTCTTTGCAAATTGCTTTGACACAAAAGAGCAGGTAGAGCCAGAATCAAACAAAACATAAGCAGAGTGGCCATAAACTGTAAATGTACCTGACACTACTGTTGTTGCATTCTGTATATCTCCCGGAACCAACGCAAACACCCTACCTTGCTTCATGGTGTCCTTATTATTATTTGGTTTGACAGTGGATTTGGCACTAGGAGTCGGTGTAGACCCACCTTAACTTGTGGGCCCCTTACTACCGGGTTGTTGATTCCTTTGTGGACAGTCCCTAATCAAATGTCCTGTTTTTCCACACCGGAAACAAGCTCCAGTCAACCGATGACAAACCCCACGATGTTTCAACCCACATTCCTGACACTCAGGAGTCGAATTCTGAGAAGTTGTACTGGTGAAGTTTCCGACTCGCTTTTATTTGGTGTAGTGGTTGATCCCTTAGACCATTGAATATTTTGCCTCTTCCCTTTCCATTCGGAAATCCGAGTCTGAGTAGCCAAATTTCCTTCTGCGATGACAGCCCGCTCCAAGACATCAACGTACGCCGGTAACTTCAACACATTGATCCGATCCTGAATGGCATTCCGTAATCCTCCTCGAATTTCCGCCTTTTTGTACTCAGGTCTACCATGTGAGGTGCAAACCGAAGTTAGTTCGCAACTGGGCTTCATACTCAGCCACAGTTTTGTTTCCTTGTCTCAATGTTTCAAACTCAGTTACTTTCTTGTCTCGCATACTCTGAGGAAAATATTTGTCATAGAATAACACCAAGAACCTATCCCAAATCAACCCAGGATGCATTGTTCTGGTAAGCATCCACCACCTCCGCGCTTCCTCTTCAAGCGTGAAAGCGGCAAGCTGCACTTTCTGAACTTCAGTACAAGGGAAGACTTCGAATAGTTTCTCTATTCCTAGCACCCATGCCTCTGCCTTCATTGGTTCAATTCCTCCTTTGAACGAAGGTGGTTTCATCTTTTTAAACTCCCGTGTAAGTGTGATGGTACGGTCCTCAGCGTGAATATCTTGCATTACAGGTGGAGGTACTGGCGGGGGTGGTGGCTGAGGTTGTTGTTGCTGTTGCTGTTGTTGTCGTAGAGTTTCAGCCATATCTCTCATCATTCTTTCCATCCTATCCAACCGTACCGTGGTAGCATCTTCTGGCTCATCAGCCCTTGTTCTCACCATAGTCTACAAAACAAATCATTATACCATACACAAAGGTGTACAAGGAAGTCAAATTGTTAGCATTAGGGTTGGCAGAAATCATATCACGTTGCTATCATTCCTACTTTCCTGTATGATGCCTAGCACACTAGACATCCTAACGCTCAATGGATCAGTGTGTGAGATAGCAACTCGTGCTCTGATACCACTTGTCACGCCCCAACCCAGCCCCTATAAGTTTGGGCGTGACTTAAGCAGAAACAGACAGAATAACCTGTATGGTATAACACTGGGGGCCTGAACGGAAGCATTAAATTTAAAACGACATCTAGAAATATCCATTGAGCAAATATCAACAAGCCAGGACCATCTTAACATTGAACATAACGTAGCATGCACACAAAAAGGAGGTTACATAAACATTTACAATCCAGCCCAGGTTTTAGGCATACAAACAATAAATACATAACCCTGACCAGCGATGTGGATACCAAAAATTACATTTAGAAAACTGATCTAATATGTAAGGGTTTCCTCCAGTGCCTGGTAATCCTTAGGCTGACAAAATGCATGAAGTGTGCTAGATCGGCTCCTCAAGCTGGTTCCTACAGAATCAAACAAAACTACAGAATGAGACAAGCTCCGTGAATAGTAGTGCGTAATAATAAAATCACCATGTACAGTAGTATGTATATCCAAAACCAAATACTAAGATAACAGATTGGCCTATTGGCCCAGATAGCCTTTCTCAGATAGCCTTTGGCGGCACAATGTAGCCTTGCGGCACAACAGTAGCCTTACAAGACGAGATAGTCTTCGACTGTGTAGCCTTGCGGCACGATAGTCTTCGACTCGTGTAGCCTTACTAAGACAGATAGTCTTTCGACTCAGGTAGCCTTGCGGCACAGAGAGTCTTCCAACTCAGGTAGCCTTTCGGCACAGATAGTATTTCGACTCAGGTAGCCTTGCGGCACAGATAGTCTTCCGACTCGTAGCCTTACAAGACGAGATAGTCTTTTCGACTCGTAGCCTTATGCACGTATAGTCTTTCGACTCACATTTCAGTTCTAGATCAACATATAAGTTATGATCTTATCTTACAGGAAACGGATACATAAATATATGTAAAATGCACTAGTACTCACAGTGTTGTGGTGGCGTATGAGTTCCTCCTGGAGTGTGCCCTACACACAACATAACTGATAAATTAGTATTCTTTTCCTTTTAAAATCGATTCACATGCCTCCACACTTTTATAAAGTCATAATCTCTTAAGACCCATCAGAAAAGAATATTCTAATAGCACCGAAGAGTCAGACACAAAAAACTGAACAAAATGTATTTTTCTTGCTGAAACAGTCCTCCGCTCGAGCGTAACTTTGTCCGCTCGAGCGACAAAGTGCCGCCAAAATATCGATGGTCGATTTTACGCCGAAGCGAAAGTTCTCCGCCGAGCGACAGGTAAATTTTCTAAAACTGGGAGGTGCATTTTCACGTCCGGGGGGCCCTGACCTCCGCCCGAGCGCACGACTACCTAGATTCAGGGCAGCCCGATCTCAAGCCAAAATTCATCATTCAAACCCAATTTTTCATGCAATCAAGGATGAAATTCATGCAATACTTCTACTTAACAACACCACAACATGGAGGAAAGCTTAATCATGCCAATTTAAACCAAGTTAAAGGCTTCAACAAGCCAACACTTTTACAAATTCCATCCAATGTCCCAAATATATTCAAGTTCTACAAATTCAACAAACATAGCACATAGTAGTAACATATTGGTATGAATTAATGTTATAGAAACAAAGATTGAAGTCCAAAGTGTCAAGGCACCAAATCAATGAGAAACCCTAATGGGGCAAACATAGATTATCCATGAATCAACACAAGCATGAGATGAAATTCTTGAGAAGTTAAACTAGGAATTTGGTTACCTTAACCTCAATCTCCCAATCCTACTAATGGATGAGCTTCTTTGGTGAGTCAAATTTATTTTCCCCCAATTCTTCTCCTTCAACTCTCACGTTCCTCTCTTCCTTTCTTTCTCAATGTAAGCCCACGTTTTTGATCACAAATTTTACAAGTCTTAGACATATATATATATATCAAGATATAAGAGCACAAAAGACGAAATTCAATCGCTTTATGGTGCCGAAATAAAAATTTCACAGAAAATCCCCTTATAGCTTAAAAATCATGTAGATTCCAAATATCAAATCAATTTCTGCAAATTAAATCTCTAAGATGCTCAATTTCCATTTTAAGTGATTCAAGTATAACAGATACGTTCTAATTCAACAGATAGAAACTCATATCTCTAAGTTCCATGCTCTTTTACTATATTTTCACATAGATTTTCACAATAACATTCAAAGACACAGAATAGGGGATTATAAAAACAGCAGAATCAGATATGAGGGTCGGGGTATTACAGGCTACCTTCAACTTGCTACTTGGGCGACCTTGACTGCACCAAGTAAAAGCTATTTCTTCTACCTTGCAGTAGATACTGAAGTATCCTCTTGGAAAAGGGATGGCCACTGTTTTCAGAAATTCTTCTATACATCCTTTGCCGGATGTCACTACACCAGTACTGGAGATTGTACATGGCGACGAGGTTGTTTTCTTGTTTGGTTTTACCTTGGCTGAGTCCCGGGTGGTGCAAGATATCTTGGCTATTGATGAGGGGTTGTACATCACTGCTCAATTAGTCTACCTCATGAACAAGCTACAGTATATACTTGGGATGGGATTAGGAAAGTGTAGCTGGAAGGGTGTTACTGCATTGGCCAAAGTGCCACACACCTCTCACGCCATTGGCTTGGGCTACATGCCTACCAAAGAGGACTGGGTGAGAAGAGGAAAGGAAATGGTAGGAAGAGCCAAAGCTAAGCAAAGTGGAAAGCACTATGAGCTTGTACATAAACCAATTCAAGGAACTCTGAATGGCCGCTTCATTTAGGAGGGAGAGGACTTCCCGTTTTGCGGCTTTCCTGAGCCATGGTTGAACTTTGAGAAGCGGTGTTTGCCCGGCTTTGAGATTTTCTTTGACCTATAGCTGCAAGAGGATGAAGCCACAGAGGAACAGACTAACTTGCTTGCTGAGGCTGAACAGATTACAGAGGATGAGTCCAATGGCAATGAACCTGAGATAGGAATAGCGCTGGCTTGTCTCCTTTAGGATCCTCAGATCAAACCGGAGAGCTCGGGGGGTGACTTCACCGTTTCCATGATCAGAGATCAAGCAGGTGTGGACCCTTCTGGTGGTATTCTGGATGCATGTATCGCACCCTCTCTCGTTTGGCAGCTAGAGGAGGTCTTTTTGTCCAGCAATTCTGAATCAGGTAATGAGCCGGAATCTGATTCCACAGAGTTTGTGGAGTCGGAATCAGATTCCAGTTCTTCTGAGTCGGAGTCCGGTATTCCTGGGGTTGATAACTCGGATGCTGTTGTTTTGTCCAGGTCGTCTTTTTCCTTTTCTTTTGAGTCGGTTGTAATCGAGGAATTGGACGAGCTGGAAGCTTTGAATGAGAATGATACCACTGCTGTTTTTGAGTACTTTTCTGTGCCACTTGTATATTGTATTGATCATGACTTTCAAAATTTTGATAAAGACGATGAGGAAGGAATTCCTCTGATTTTGAAACATTTGATTGATCGAGAGGAGGAGAGGTTTGTAAAACCTCTGGCTGATGAAATCACTCCAATTAATGTGGGTACTAAGAAGGATCCGCGTCTAGTCCAGATCGGGTCCACGTTGTCTTCAGAGGAACACGAGCGCTTAGTCACTTTATTAAAAGATTTCAAAGATGTTTTTGCGTGGTCCTACGAAGACATGCCTGGAATCGATCCTGAGATTGTACAGCACCGGATCCCTCTTGACCTTGAGGCTTGACCCGTCAAGCAGAAGCTTCGAAGAATACGCCCGGATTGGGCTTTGAAAATCAAGGAGGAGGTCATCAAGCAGATAGATGCAGGGTTCTTGCTAGTAACTGAGTATCCTACTTGGTTGGCCAACATTGTTCCGGTGTCGAAGAAAGATGGTAGAATTTGGGTGGGTGTGGATTTCAAAGATCTGAACAAAGCCAGCCCGAAGGACGACTTTCCTCTACCGTACATTGATGAATTGGTGGACTTCACCACAGGCCATGCATTGCTCTCCTTCATGGATGGGTTTTCCAGGTATAACCAAATCTTGATGGCGCCCCAAGATAGAGAGAAGACTGCCTTCACCACGCTGTAGGAAACCTACTGCTACAGGGTAATGCCGTTCGGTTTGAAAAATGCTGGGGCTACTTATTAATGGGTTGCAACCACGATTTTGCATGATATGATCCACAAAGAGGTTGAGGTGTACGTGGATGACATGATTGTCAAGTCCAAGGAAAGAGAGGGCCACCACACCGTCTTGAAGAAATTTTTCCAATGGATCAGAGAATATCGGTTGATGTTGAATCCACAGAAATGCACTTTTGGGGTCATAGCATGGAAAATGTTGGGGTTCTTGATCATGCAGACAGGCATTGAGGTTGATCCTTCCAAAATCAAGGCTATCCTAGAAATGCCACCACCAAGGACTAAAAATGAGGTGCGAGGCTTTCTGGATAAAGTGCAATTCATAAGACAGTTTATTGCAAAATTAACCTTGACTTGTGAACTACTGTTTGGTCTCTGAAGAAAGGAAAGAAATTCCAGTGGGATGACCGATGCCAGGTTGCTTTTGAGCAGATCAAGCAGTACCTCTAGAACCCACTCGTGTTGTCATCGCCAGAGCTGGGGAAGACGTTGATTTTGTATCTATTAGTAACCAACATGACTATGGGCTACATGCTTGCTCAGGAATCTGAGGATAGAGTGGAGAAATCCATCTATTACCTGAGCAAAAAGATGCTGGAATATGAGACCTATTACACCCCGTTGGAAAAGGCTTGCTTAGCCTTGGTATGGGCTACCCGGAAGTTGAGGCACTACCTGTTAGCTCACTCTGTAATTCTGGTTTCAAGATTAGATTCCATCAAATATCTTTTTGAGAAACCAGCGCTTATGGGTAGGCTAGCCCATTGGCTACTTCTTCTCTCTGAATTTGATTTGAAGTATATGACTCGCAAGTCTGTCAAGGGGAGAGCGGTAGCAGAGTTCCTGTCAGATCACCCAGTGGAAGGGGATGAAGCAGAAGAATACTTATTCCCAAATGAGGCTATTCGGCAGGTTGAGGAAGAGATTTGGGCCATGTACTTTGACGGAGCGTCTAACTAGTATGGTTATGGGATAGGAGTGTTGCTGATAGCACCCGATAATTTCCATATACCTTTAGCTTTCAAACTTTGGTTCAAGGTATCTAATAATGAGGCAGAATACAAAGTATGTATCGCTGGCTTGGAAGCTGCCCTGGAACTAGAGGCAAAACGGTTGGACGTCATTGGGGACTCGAACCTAGTTGTGTCTTAAGCAAAAGGAGACTGGAAGGTTAAGGAAGAAAGGATGAAAATCTATCACCAAACCTTGGATGTTCTGATTCCTAGGTTTGACAAGCTAACCTTCACATATTTGTTAAGAGAGAACAATAGGTTCGCTGACGCCTTATCAACTCTATCTTCTATGATACGTCCAATCATTATTGAACAGAGGTATGTGCTGGCCTACGAGTTGATTGCCGCAATAGATGAAGTACAAGATCAAAACCCTTGGTATCACGATATCTAGAACTTCTTGGAAAAAGAGGTTTATCCACTTGGGGCAAAAGGGCAATACGGCGAATGGCCGCTCAATTTATCATTTGCGGGGGTAAGTTATACAAACGAGGCCATCTGGGAATGCACAAGCTGTGTGTTGATGCAGAAGAGTTGAAGTGACTAATGGAGGCCATCCACGGAGGGGAGTGCGGGTTGGACATGAGCGGGGTAATGCTAGCCCGGAAGATTCTCAGGCAGGGTTATTATTGGTCAACCATGGAGGAGGATTGTATTGGTTTTGTTCGGTGATGCCACAAATGCTAAATTCATACAAATCGCATGAACATCCCGCCATCGAAGCTATACAACATGACTTCACCATGGCCGTTTTCAATCTGGGGAATTGATGTTATTGGGGTAGTTACACCAAAAGGTTCGAACAGGCATGAGTGTATCCTGGTGGCAATAGACTACTTTACAAAGTGGGTCGAGGCCCAATCCTATGCAGTGCTGAAAGCATCACATGTAGCCAAGTTCATCAGGAATAACATCATTTGTCGTTATGGGGTCCCGAATGAGATCATTTCAGACAATGGTTCCCACTTCAAGAAAGAAGTGATCGACTTGTTGGAGAAGTACAACGTGGCTTTTCATAAGTCATCCACATACCGGCCGCAAACCAGCGGAGTTGTTGAGGTTGCTAACAAGAATATCAAGCACATTCTATAGAAGATAGTGGAAACCTACAGGGATTGGCCAGACAAATTGCCATTTACTCTCTGGGGCTACAGAACATCAATTTGGACATCTACTGGGGAAACTCCGTATTCTCCAGTTTACGGGATGGAAGCTGTTCTGCCGATTAAAGTTGAGGTTTCTTCACTGTGGGTTATGGTTGAATGCCAGATAACAGAAGCGGATTGGCAGCAGAGTTGGTTCGAGGAATCGACGCTATTCGACGAGAGGAGGCTAAAAGCATTGCACCACGTCCAAGGTTATCAACGTAGGATTGCCAGGGCTTTCAACAAGAAAGTTAAGTCCAAGATTTTGAAAGAAGGGGATCTGGTGTTCAAAGACAACTGAGCTCCCATCCATGACCCTAGGGGCAAGTTCAGACCTAATTGGACTGGTTCTTACATTATCAAGTCAATCTGATCGGGTGGAGCTGTTATTCTTATGGACCTAGATGGCCTCGAATTATCCCAGCCAATCAACATGAATAAGTTGAAGAAATACTATCCTTGAGTGGCTCGCTAGGCCGAAAACCCGGAAGGGTCACCTAGGCAAAAGTTAGAGCATAAAAAATTAGAAAAAAGGAAAACTGAGCTCGCAAGGTTGAAAACGCAGAAAGGGCGGCCTTGGCAAAAGTTAGAGCGCAAAAGGAGAGTGTTAATACCCAAGTGAGCCCTAATCAAACTACGTAAGGCTTGATTCCCATCTTTGGGATACGTAGACAACTTCATTATGAAGTCCAGCCATAAACACTTCCAAATCAACTGTGTCCATGTGTTTGATCAAGGCATCTTTGTTTGCTCGTTATCTGAAAGTTTGGTTGTGATCCTTACTTTGAGAGAAGAGCTGATTACAGTGTTAAGCAGTGCTATTCAGTCAAGGGGCAACTTTTCATTTCCTGGATTCGGGGTTGTACATCTCGAGGATAGATTCCATGTGTGTTGAGTTGTGATACTTATCAAAAATGGTTTTGAAAAGTTTTAATAAAATTTGATTTTGTTCAAATTAATCTTTTTACAACTTAGACCATTTTTGGATGAAAATGAAAATTTTCAGTGCCCACAACTTCAATTTCATTGATTTCAATACAAAGGTCTCTAACTTTTGATACAAATCAAAGTTGTTTTTTAATTACATTCAAAAGGAAAACTTGCAAGTATAGATTAAAGCAATAAACTTGGGGCATAGATAAGTTAGGTGTTCCTGCGTCCCCTTCCAAAGCTTGTGGAAGCTTCAGAGGCTAAACTAGGCCCGGTTTGCGCCTCTTCTTCAAGCTAAGTTATGCATTCGCCAGATAAGGTGCAACTGAAATTGGAAGCGGGAGCCAGAAGGTCTCTTGTCCTCCACGCAGTAGGATATCGAGCTAGTTGTGAGCTTGGATTGGAAATGAAGCTGGGTACTCTATTCCCTCTTTTGGGCAAATCTGGTCATGTTCGAATTGACGCCTGAACCGGAATGGAAAGTAGAATATGCAGTTTGTTAAGCCAATCAACTGAATTTTAGGTTGCCGAGACATGCTGTAGCCCATCTCGGGCAGATCAAACCAGGGGCAACGCCAAGCAATGTCAATAGCAGACCTGTTGCACATCCAATGGCACCACCACCCTTCGTTTGGGAAATCAACTAGCCATTGGCGAAAGAAATAGCCTTGTGCTGAATATGCAGGGCAAGAGTCCACTACCTTCAACCTATCCATGAGCCATATCTGGGGAGGGATGTAAAATAAGAGAGATTAAAGAATAGAGAGGTGTATATGGAGAGAAAAAGTTAGAAAGGGTTCTGAGAGAAAAATAGAGCCTCAGTGCCAAGTGATGTGAGGAACACATGTGAGATACAGTGGGAAACATTACTTGCAAAAGTAGTGGACTTCCTGTAAATTTGTTTGTCTCTCGCCAATGGAAGGCGTCCAAGCCCATCAAAGTCTCGGCCAATACTAAGCCAATACAGCTTTTGCCCTCTTTCAAGCCTTGGGCTACTTCAATCAGTTGAATGCTTGACCCGCCGAAACCAGGGGCAGGCAGGAAATGAGCCAACATACACAAACAGAGGGCATACTGCCGAAAACTCTGCCAAAGACGGCCGCCGCGATCACAGGCTTCAAAAAATTGATGAATTAAACTGGGGATATCCAACTCTCTGTTGTGATCCAAGGAGTGAGCCTCATGTAAAGTGAGCCCACACATCCTTCCTAGAGCTTGGATGTAGCCAAAACGGGACTGGGGCAGGATTTCCTCGTCACGCCGGGATTCCATAAGAACTTGGAATTCTTCAATTGTAGGGAATATCTCTTGCCCTCCAAAACTAAACACATGTGTA
Organism: Camellia lanceoleosa; assembly: GCA_025200525.1. Taxonomy (NCBI): domain Eukaryota; kingdom Viridiplantae; phylum Streptophyta; class Magnoliopsida; order Ericales; family Theaceae; genus Camellia; species Camellia lanceoleosa. The sequence continues at coordinate 65,736,525 of CM045764.1, forward strand.
ACCGGGTTCCAACATCTAGCCGCTGCATGTAGAAACGGAAAACACAGTGGGGTACGACTTAATGGGAATAGTGCATTTATCCCAAAACCCCAAAAATTCACTTTTTTCGAGCCATCTAAAGTTGCAATCCAATTCAAGAGTTTTTTGGTGAAGAATGGCTCCATTTGTGGCAAAAACAGAGCTGGAATGAAGAAACTACGAAGTCCCAACTTTTGTAGAATATAAGGCACTGAGTGGAAGACAGGTGTCAATAATCTGGAGGTCTTTTGCACTGATGGGTGACCGACCAGTGTTGGTAGTCAACCGGCCACCTTTTGTATCCGACCGGCCATCATTGGTGGCTGATAGCCACCACTTGTGGCTGACATAGTTTTGTTGAGTCGCTTTTGTGTTGTTTGGATTTGTTTATTGAGTTGTTGTATTGCTTATCGAGTTGTATTGTTGTTGTTTTGTTTATCGAGTTGTTGTATTGTTTATCAAGTTGTTATTGTTAGTTGTTTGTCGAGTTTTTTTACCCTGTTTGTTATGTGTTGGTCAGTTCATTACCTGATTAAGAAATTGCCAATGCAATGTACAAATATTCAATTTCCATCAATCTCGTTTTTGTGCAATGTGGTGCAATGTGATGCTCAGGATGCAAAATACAACAGTTTTTGAAAGCTGATTTTGATTCCAATCATGGTTTCTTTTTTACAAAAGAGTACAAGTCTTTTTTAAGAAAATAAAACTGTACAATGTGCTAACACTACTAGCAAAAAGAGACTAAGCAAGAATATAGGAATCAACGCCAGCCACCTCAGGATTGAGAGGCCTTCTTCGTCCTCTTCCTAGGCACGGACTCAGAGCTATCTCCATCGGCGCCATTGTCAGAGGCCCCCGCTGAACCTGCCTCAGCATTATCTCCGCCCTTAGAATCTGAGTCAGCGTCGTCATCCCCATCCTCAGATGACTCTGACTGTGGACTCGCTGCCTTCTCATCCTCGCCCATCTCATCATCATCATCATCCAAGGCGGGCTCTGAAGGGCCACTCTTGTCACGGGTGCCCCTAGCTCTCCCTTGGCTGTGTGCTGGACCCTCCCATCTCTCTCTCCCTACAGCCGGAGGAGATACTGATGGTCCTGCTGTAGCTCCCGCTGGAGCGTCCGATGTGGCTGGGATCTGAAAAGGGCAGTTCGTCAAATACATTAGTCACGGTGTATATTCGATGCAAAGATGATATGCAGTATGCAGTGTATGGGTGTAGTATATGAATGCAGTGTTTGAATGCAGTGTATCAGATCGGTGTAGTGTGGAACAGATTATAGTTGAAATGCTAATGTATCGACATAAAGTTTTATGACATGAAGTGCGAACTGAAGAAAATTACCGGAATCCTATAGAGGTTGAGCAGATGCATGCTCTTCTGCACCATCTCTATGAGGGAAGCCACTAGCTCGAGAGCCTACTCGGTGTACTCTATAGGTGCCTGCAAGTGCGTTGAGAGGATCGGTGTTCTATAAGCATAACTGAAATGAATTGAACATGTAAAATGTAAAGTGTGGTACGTACTGGAGTCGAGCCTCAAACCCTGACAAGCTCGTGCTCGGCTGGTGTAGGCTCAATAGGGATCTGGTAAGCCTCCCCAGTATGCCGCTAACAAGTGAGTGTAGTGGGCAACTCTGGCCACCCCATCCTCTGTCTCGTCTGAGCATCTCTCCTGCCACGGGTCCTGGTTGCCCTGGCCCCTCTATCTTTCTCGCTCTCTCTCGTAGCTGGAGCCCTCGCTCTATCACCTCCACGGGTGCCAATTAGAGATGGGATGAGGTATATCTGAATGAAGGCTTTGTAATCACCTTCAACTCAGAAAAAGTCAGCGTCCCAGCCCCTGGTGAAATCAATCATCTCCTGAAAAGTGAATTTCTCTGTGGCTCTCATATATGTCGGAGGTGGCATGGGAACTACCGGGCTCGGGCAAGCCAATGGTCTGGCGTAAGAACCGGTCCCCTAAGAACCATGCTCGACAAATCGGGTCCTCGAGCAGGAGTCGGAAGTGGGAAGCCTCTCGAGCACCAGCAAACTAATCCCTAACTCCCTTAAGCATCATCGCCCAGGGCTGCTAAGTGATCTGTAAATAGAGAATGAACAGATTGTTAGTTGTCATTAGATATTGCGATACGAATTAAAATCAAAGGAAAATGGAAATAACAGTGAATCTTGAGTTACCTCAGCCGCGGTCACAGTGTCGAAGTATCGATAGAAGAATGGGAAAGACTCTTGGGTCCTCCGCTGGCATCTCCCGTCATACCGGTGAGAGTATGGTATGACAGGAGGTATCACCACCTCTGGCTCCGGGGCAAGTGTCGAAAAATAGGCATACACCCATAGCTGCGGAAAGCAAAAGGGCAACAGTGAGTATACAACATATAAATATAGATAAAGTAGAAAGCAGACTGTGTGCGTGCGGTGTACAGAGAGTGAAAAATAGAAAGCCGACTATGTATGTGTAGTGTACAGAAAGTGCAAAGCAGAAAGCACGATAAGAAATGCAAAATAGAAAAGTAAAGCATACCTCCCAGGCCCTCCAGTAGCCTCCAATCAGATGTCCACTCCTGCGGGAGGTCGAGCTCATGTATCCGTATAAGGTGGCCAGGCTTGCGCTGCCCCAATTGTTGAATCGGACACGAGGACAAGTCCACCAAGGCGCTCATGAGATATAGCCCAATAGTGTTTGCCCGGTCGGCAAACAAAGTAGTGCCAAAGAGGAACATCAGGAAACCTTGGGCATACTACTCGGTCTTCTCTCGGGTAGCTGGTGCTGTCCTTCTGAAATGATCTGCAAACCAGGTGTAACGAACCATCCCTGATCAAGAGATAGGTGGGCGTGCTCCTAGCAGATAAATCTAGGCGGCCTCTCACTCACCCATGTCAGTATCGTAAGGAATCAGATGACCCCCCACCTCTATGCCAGTGAGCATAGAGAAGTCAAAGGGAGTCATCGTTATCTCCCCTGCGGTAGAGAAGTGAAAGGAGTCGGTGGTATTCCACCACCTCTCTACTAAGGCACCCAGTAAAGGCCTACTCGCTATGAGGAGTGAGAGTCCCATGCAGAACGAGCCGAAGCCGGTCTCATTGATGATGTAGTGAACATCGTCAGGGAGCTCCATGTACCACTCCCTCGCGGAGGTGGTCTCGTATCCTCTGATGGTGTATGAATCCCCCTGTGATCAGGACAAGTAGATAAAAGATAATGTGAGTAATACAGTGCAAAAGTGTAATTTAGGCAAGCACTATAAGGTACATTGGGAAAATGTGAGAATACAGTATATACCTCGGAGGTGCCATAAGACAAATGAGACTCCGACTCGCGTAGTAAGAAGTCCTCTGGTGTGCCTCGTGCAAACCCTCTAAACTGACGAATGCTATCAGGTGGTAGCACATGTATCTCAAGATGATACGTCATCGAGTCAAAAGGGCGAACATTGAGTGGCAATGGCTCAAGCTCTGGATCCACCTCTATCTCCGGAGAAGCTCCGTCATGTGGGATGTTGTCCACCATCTCGAAAGAAGATGAGAAAATGGGAAAAATGGGTGGAGAATGCCAAAAGTCAACAAAAGTCAACTCTCAGAGAGGAAAAATGGGAGAAAAAGTCAAAGCCCGGGAAAAGGCACTGAATCCAGGAGAAACTCGAGAAAAACAAACCTCAAGTGGTGAAAATGAAGAAAGAAGCACCGAAACCGACTTTCAATCGGTTCAAAATCAAGTAGACTACGAGGGTTTAGTGAAGAATATGTTTATGGGGCATTGGAAAACGCATATGATGCTCAGATCTAAAGAAGAGGAAGGTCTAGAGAGTGGGAGGAGAGATTTTCGGACTTGAGGTTGTGGAGAAATGAAGTATAGGTGTGTATATTTAAAGACCCAAAGTGAAATACCCTTTCTGCCCCAAATCTGCCATCGGTGGCCGACAGCCACCATTGGTGGCTGACAAAGCCAATTTGTGGCCGGCAGTGCCTAGGGGTGTCCGATGGGTGGCCGACACCCCTCCCTGGTGGTCTTTCAGTTCCTAGTGCTCCTATTTTGATGTTTTTCTACTGTGTTGGTCCCTGTTTCCCGAGAGGTGCAAGGAAAAATTACTATCGAGCTCGAATCCTCTTTGCGGAGGCTAGAAACTATGTTCTCGGTGATCATTGTTTGCCTCTTATTGGATGAAGTGTATCCTTTTTGTATATTGCAAACCTTCTGAGAGGTAGCTCGGAGAGTTGCTTTTTGAACTTGTTGCATTAGAACATTTTCATTGCATATGTAAGGTGTGCGTCATTCATCTTGTACTTTACCATACAGTGTGCTTTGCATGAGATATGCATTGTTGTTAAATGTTCATACCTGTTGCATAGGACACACGTTTGCTATTATTGCATGGAATATGCACTTTGGTGTTGCATAGAACATGCTCCAATTTTCGTTGCATAGAATGTGCTTCTGTTTTTGGTCCTTGCATGTTGTGCATGAAACATATCCTTAACATTGTGTCATGGTTATTCGTCTTGCATAGAACATGAACTCTTGCTCTATTATGCTTGTTAAGTTTCTTTCTTTTGCAGACACAATATTGTATGTACGGTTCATTTAGAGGAGTTCTAGGTGAGACCCCTCCTATCCTTTGATCCACCCTGCTTTTGGTTAGAAACATTCGGGTATGCCTAGTGTTTACACCACTCCCTTTCTCCTCTCACGTGCGACGCGTTAGGATGCTTTCGGTTAGAAACATTCGGGTATGCCCGGTGTTTACACCGCTCCCTTTCTCCTCTCATGTGCGACGCGTTAGGATGCTTTCGGTTAGAAACAGTCAGGTACGCCCGGTGTTTACACCACTCCCTTTCTCCTCTCGCGTGCAATGCTTTAGGATGCTTTCAATTAGAAACATTCAGGTATGCCCGGTGTTTACACCACTCCCTTTCTCCTCTCGCGTGCAATGCGTTAGGATGCTTTCGGTTAGAAACATTCGGGTACGCCCAGTGTTTACACCACTCCCTTTCTCCTCTCACGTGCGACGCGTTAGGATGCTTTTGGTTAGGGTACGATCGGTGTTTACACCACTCCCTTTCTCCTCTCGCGTGCGATGCGTTTGGATGCTTTTGGTTAGAAACATTCGGGTATGCCTGGTGTTTACACCACCCCTCTTCTTCTCTCGTGTGCAACGTGTTAGGATGCTTTTGGTTGAAAACATTTGGGTACGCCCGGTGTTTACACCACCCCTTTTCTCCTCTCGCGTGAGAGGCGTTAGGACATTTTCGTTTAGAAACATTCGGGTGTGTCCTTGTGTTCACACCCTTCTCTCCTTCCACATTCGACACGTTGGAATCTTGTTTATTGCCTTGGGTGTGCCCGACGTTTGTGTTGTTCCTTTGCCTTTCCTGCGTGATGCGTAGTTAAGATTGCATAATTTTATTACGTCATTTCTGCATGAAATGTGGTTTAGTTCATGTTTACTTATTTCTGTTCATGTTTAAGTTTGCTGTACCGTGTTTCGGTTAGTCCAAATGTAGCATTTCTTTGCATGAGACTTGCATCTAAATGTTTCATTATAGCCTCATTGTAGCAGCCTGCGAGCGCAACCGTTCTTTGTTTTGCTTGTTTGTTTGTCCAAGTCTTCAGCTTTGTCAAAAATGGGTCGTCTTTGGGCTTTGACATTCACTCCCGTCATTTCATGACTTCCGAGTTCTGTCAAAGAGGGGCAACTGTAGACACCCCATTTTTGACCATCCTCAAGACTTGGATGTCATCGTTTGAACACTCGATGATTTTGTATGCTTGTGTTCATCTTAAGTGCCCGGAGTTCTTGGCTGAGTGCCTTGTCTTTCAAGCCTTTGATCCTTATCTGCTTTGTGCTTGGTTGTGGACTAAGAGCTTGTTGTTTCAAGTCTGGAGGAGAGGGTGGATTGTCGGCCAGCCCCACAGCCTATCGGTCATGACTTGTGCCTGTCGGCCATAAGTGGCGGCCGGTCGGCTACCAGTGGTGGCCGACGGTCTTTTTTCTCCTTTTTTAGATATTTGTTTGCCAGTTGTGCCAGCTGTTGCTCAGTGAAGTGCATCTCCATACACGTGTATGGTAGGATGATTTCAAGTTTAAGGCTTGGTTTTCTATATATAGGGGGTACTCTTCCCCATTTTGGGGGGTCAGAAATTTTGGATCAAAACTCTCTCTCTCTCTAGAATTTTCTCTCTCTTCTTATTTTATGCCTTAATGCCTAGTTTCTCTACACATTTACACATCAATCCTTAACCAAACACTCTCACCTTTGAGCTGAGGTCCTTTGGAGTTTAGTTTGAGCTCTTGAAGGAGGTTGGAGTTTGAATTTGAGACTGTTTTGTGCTTGAGCTTCAAGAGGTAGTTCACTTGCTTAAAGTACTTGCTTTGACTACTTATTTTGCCATCCTTTTGTATTGTTTTTGAGCTGGTTTTCAACTACAAAAAAACTTCGTATTTTGAGGCTTAACATGATGGTTTGAGGTTATTTTGTGTTGAGGGGTGATCTACCCTTCTTGCTGCTTAATTGTGTAGACTTTTGCACCATCTTTTAGCATATTCAAATCAAATTTTTGGGTCTTTTAACAACTGAAAATCTGAGTTATTTTAGTGACAAAAACTTTCTTTTGAAGTCCAAAATTGGAGGGGTTAGCCTCCCCTCCTTGTGTCTTGTTTGCATGCCTAGATAGCCTAACATGTGAGCAAGTTTTTCTAGCATTTTGTAACTTGATCTCAGCATGTTTTTGCCACTGTTTTGATTTGTTTTAGCTCTGCTTTGGGCTGATTAGGTCCTTTGAGGCTTGTATCGCATGGTTGTAGAGTAATTTCCTTCAATAGCTTAATGTTTTAGGCTTTTAAACATGGATTGCATGAGTTGCTTGCATGTTTTAGTATGATTTTGCACTCCATTTCAGCACTAAATTCTCTACAATCTCCCTCTATTCTTCACTTTTTTGTTTGTTTTGAAAGTGGCTTTGAACCCCTTGTTGAGTTGAGTGTGAAATTGAGACATTCATGCTTAATGGTATAATTCCTTCAGGAGTTCATTATCAACGGCATGAGGTCTCTTTCATGCTCAAGGCACTTGTGGTTTAAGCCCTCTTTCCATTAGAGGATACTCACTTTGGACTTAATTAATTAAAGAATGGATTGGTTAGCTAAAATGAGTAAACAAAATTGGACAAGTAAAAGTGGTAAGATAACATCTTTTGTGTTGCATTGCATGTGTTTGGATTGGACGTTAATTTGAACACGAGGAAAATGAGACGTTTCATACTTAAAGTGATGAAACGTGCCACTTTCCTTGGTCATCATCATCCTTGATCATGCATGAAAGGGTGGTGATCTTTTGAATTTTGTTTGTGCATTCACTAACTTGTACAAGCTTGGTTCCTTAGACATCATGCATGGAAAATGCTTCGTTGATGGTTTGAGGGCCAAGAGTTGCACTTCTTTGAGCTTGTACGATGATAAGGAGGGTAGCAGTACATACACTCCTTGAGAATACACCGTTTTGCCTCTGTTTGCTTTCTATTGTAGCAAAAAAAGGAAGTTTAGGGAAAGGGTGGCTAACCGGCCACCAGTAGTAGTCGACCAGCTACCTGTATCAGCTGACCAGCGACCAATGGTAGCCGACAGCCACCATTGGTAGCCGACCGACCATCAATAAGGAAGGTTGCTCTATGTGCTCCTGAAGGAGATCAGAGGTGTTCTGGAAGTTGGTGCAATTTTCAGTGATAAAAAATGTGCAAACTGAGGTTGCAATGGCAAGGCGGTGGCATTTTCGGGTGGAGGAGCCGAGCATGCATACATCCCTCACCCCTCGAGGCCATTTACTTGCTTTGCTTAATTCGTTAGTTGTAGCTAATTCATTCACAACAAGTGTTGTAACTATTTAATTAATTAATTCGTTTTGTAATTAATTTGCTTAATTCGATTTGTAATAATTAGTTAACTAGAATAGTTAATTAGTTTCGTTTTGTAATAGTTAGCTTAATTAGCGTAGCTAGTTGGTTAGCGCTTATTCGTTCGGACCCTCCTTCGTGAGGGTATAATGTTGTAATAAGTGTGGATGTGTATGTGCATGTCTTCCAACCCCACGTCTTTCTCCATTTTATTTAATCGCTTTCGATGGTTAGACTAGGGACATTTTCAATTAGCATATCGCATGCTTGCATCCATTTGTTTGTCTTGCATGCATCGAGGCTCGGCGCATCATTCAAACTGCATCGCTATTTTAATATCTTCTTTGAATACGTGTTTTATCGCATGTTATCAAATTGATTTATATGCCATATTAGTAGCTGAGCCTATTAATTTCATATTGCATGCGTTGCATTAGACATTTTTTATAGTTAGGATCATGCATTTTTCTATCTAGTTTTTGTTTTGGCTTAGAGTACTCGGTGAGTTTTATGCTTTAGCATACTTACATGAGTGTGATTGCCACATTGCCATGATTCGCATGCTTGCCATGAGGCTATGTGCTTATATGCTAAACTGCATGAATGCCTGTGGATGAAGGCTTGTTGTTTGAATTGAAACGATTCAACGAATGTAAGTTTTAAGCCCACTTTGTTGTGGCAAATCATGTTTTAAGCCCACTATGTTTGGTGGAAAAACTGCATCTTTTAAGCCCACTTGAGGGTGTCAAATTCAAACCATTTTCACAAATAAACATGAGTTGAATTGTTCCAAGACTTGCGACTAGTCTATACTTGCTTGTGTGTGTCACATAGTAAAGCTAGATTAATAGCCGAAATAAGAACACATAATGTTTATAAAATATCATATCATGATTAGTAGAGGCCGATCTTTGATCGGGCAAGCGGGGGTGCTCATTTCATGACCTTCCCCTCTCGTACGTAAGTTCCCGAGTCGAGGCAACTTTAGTGATGACGGACACGTGGCCTTTGGCACGAGTCAGGGTTTCCTAAATTTTCCCAAAAATAAAATATCTAGGTGGCGACTCTGTATCTGGCAAAGGAGTCCAATTTTGACATTATTTGATTTAAAATCGTTTTTCCGAAAAGGTTTGCTGGATTTGGACTCTTTGGTGTTTATCAGTTTCACATTGCACTTGTGAGATTAGATTCAGAACTGCGGGAGTTCGAACTGTGAGGCCTTCTTTTCAAACCCTTTCCAAAAAGCGGGGCGTGGAAAATGGCGAGTCCACGCTATTAAAAATTTTCTCATCTTTTGAGTTTGTCTATGTTTATTAATGATAAAAGAGGAGAGTGAAATAGAACAACATTTATTTTGTACTATTTTTTTTATGAGTATAAAGGTGATTGGTTTATGATTGCTAATTTGTACAAAAATCACCATAGAAAATGGAAGCACTAACTTAAGGGGAGAAATAATTCAGCGAAACATCTGTTTAAACCCCTTTGATATGACTTCTGTATGAGAGGAAATTGAAGATTGAAAAATTTCAAACTCATGAATCAAAGGTATGTTTTCTTACCCAAAAGGAAACCCAAGAGGGAAAGGGGGGTGAATTGGGTTTCAACAAACTAAAATTAATAATTACCCAATAAAAACTAAAAATTAGTACAGTAGTGTGGACGTCCCCGAACGTCCCGGGAGAAACTCCCGTTTTGTCCATTTGGGCTTACTACAGTTCGGACTCAAATGTCATGGTTCTTAATCTGATCTCGCAAAGTGCAATGCAAGATTGATAAATCACCAAAGAGTCCAAATTTGGCAAATCGTTTTGGAAAACTAATTTTTAGGAAAGAAGTGCCAAACATTGACTGCTTTGCCAGATACAGAGTCGCCACCTAAATATTTATTTTTGGGGGGGGGGGGGATTTAGGAAACCCTGACTTGTTGCCTAAGGCCACGTGTCCGTCATCCTCAGCTTGGGAACTTGGGTACGATTGGCGAAGGTCAGCTATGAGCACCCCCGTTCGCCCGATCAAAGATCGGCCACTACTAAACATGATATCTTGTTTTTGAAAACACATGCGTTCTTATTCCGGTTAATTAGCTAGAATTACTAGGTGATGCGCACAATACACAAGTATAGACTAGATCGCCTAATTCGGAACAAAGCATTGCACATTCATTTGTTTGGAAAGCGGTTTGAAGTTTGCTACTCGCAAGTAGGCTAAATCACGGATTTCAATGAATTATCCCAATTCAAGCAACCCAACCTTCACCCACAGGCATTCAGGCAGTTATATCACATAAGCAATTAGCCTCATGGTAAGCATGCTTTCATGTTAACACTCACATACATGCAAGATGCTAAAGCATAAACACTCACAGTGTACTCTGAGCCAAAACAGAGAACTAGTTAGTAATCAATGCATGATCCTAATTCATGTTAAGATGGCTAATGCAACACATGTAAAATGCAGCTAGAATGGGCTCGGCTAATCTAAGAATGACATGTGAAATGCGGCAACTCGATACACATATTCAAGTTGGAATTGAAATACTATGCAATTTAGTATGATGCGCGGAGCTCGGTGCGTGCAATACCGATGAATAAATGCAAACATGCGAGCATAAGTATGCTAATTGAAATGTGCCCTAAACTAACCATCAAAAGCTAGTAAATAAAAGGGAGAAAAACGTGGGGTTGGAAGACATTCACACACGCACGCACACTTATTACAAATTCGGCCTCTCGATGGAGGGTCCGAATAAATAATACAGACCGAATACTTAATCAACTACCCTAGCTAATTAAATATTACAAAAACCTTAATTAATTAACAAATTAATTACAAGGACAGTCTAAGTATAAAATTAAAGAGGTCGCCGCAACTCTGCCTCAAAATGATTGGATGATGCATGCTCGATTTGTCTCGCTTGGAAACCCGTTGCCATGCCACATGTTGCCTCTGTTTGCACTGTTTTATACCTTTGAAAGCTGCACAAGTCCCAAGGCTGCTTCTGAACTACTCCCTGAGCACCGAGGTAGGTCACCGGCCAAGAAATGGGACCACCGGCCATGGGAAGACGGTCATTGACCATTTGAGGGGATATCGGCCAACAATGCATAGCCGGCCGGCACTGAAGATGGCCGACTGGCCATCTATTCCTGCAAAATCTTGTTTTTACTGCAGCAGAGGACAGACAGTGCATGTCAAGGCATTTACAAGATAATGTGTGCACAACCACTCTCCCTATCATGCTATGAACTCAGGGGAGTGTGGCTCTCGACCCTCGGGCCACCAATCACGCATTTCAATGCATGATGGCCAAAGGTGCCAAGTGTGCAAATCAATGTGGAATGAATGCAACAAAACATATGAATGCCTAGAACTTTATCATGCTTGGATCAAGAGCGTCGGCGACTAGGGATTGAGGGACGTTTCGTCACTTCAAGTACGAACGTCCCTCGCTCCTCATGTTTGGTTTGACACCCCGAACCAAACAAAATGCAATGCATGTATGCCAAATACAATACAAAACATGCAACTAATGTAATGTGACATAAGCATGCCAAATACAATGTGACTCGAACATACACACGAAGTTAAGGTAGCAAACATGCCAAATGTAATGCGACCTAAACTAACAGGTGACACAAACTAACCAACATGCAAGGTGCAACCTAGGTGCACAAATATGCAAAGTGATAGGCATGCAACAATGATACCAATCATAAGGACGCAACAACATACAACGCGATAAGCATATGACAAATACACAAACGCATGATCCATGGACTTACACTAAAGGTGGATGGACCTCAGCCGTACCAAAACAGTGGCCAAAACACCCAAATCAAGGGACCAAAAAAAGGGGAGGCATGCACACACATACATTGGTCCATAAGTTAGAGCACAATGCACAATCTTCAAACATGAGCAAGATGGGATAAACATGAGATTATGACGATGCAATAAGCTCTGAAATCATGTCAACAATGATGCCAAATCATGCACATAGGATAAGCATGGCATGCTAATGGACTTAAAGCTCAAAGCTAGCCAAGGTACTTGAACTATGGCCATATCAACCAAGCCCCAAAGGGCCAAGGTGACCCAAAAAAGTCCCAAGACAGGCCAAAACAAGGCTAGAACATGCATGGGATGTGGTCAAATTATGCTAGAAAGGTGAGCACAAAACAAGGCGCATACAAGGCCAAAAGGGGGAATTGCACTACACCCATTACAACCAAACATGGCATGACTCCATCAAGGAAAATCAGAGCTATAATATACCAAAACAAACCCCAAAACCCAATGAGATGGCATCCCAAAGACTAAATCACGGAGACATGCACAATGGCCCAATCTATGAAGCATAAAACATGAACCCTCTAATGCATGGAAAATGTTATGAATGTGAATGCATGGCCACATTATATGGATTGAAATCTCATGTGAAATTATGCCAAATCATGAAAATGAGCCAAGTAAAGCAATCATGCGACTTCGGTCTTCAAAGCTAACAAGCTCGGATGAACTAAGGCTATACAAAACATGACATATATGATCAAAACGACACCAAATAGAGCCTTAACATGTTGAAATATGACTAGAAGTTCCTTTGGGTCGAGTCAAAATATGCAAGCATGATAGTCCAAATGCAAGATACATGTTATGGCAAGTGATAGGATTGCAAGACAAGTGTATGGTGTATGCATGAGGCCATCAAACCAACATGAAACGGAGGTACAACATGACCAAACAACACCAAATACTTGCTAAAATGGAGTTAAAACAAACTAAGTAAATATGCTACCATTATGAGCCATTAAGGCAAGCAAATGAGACCTAAGGAGAGAGGGGTGTCCCTCCCCTATGCAAGACCTCAAAACCACTTCTCTACCACTGAAAATCCTCTGGATTTCAGTGGTGAGAAGGTTGAAACAAGAAAGGTTCCAAAGCCAAAAGGAAGAGGCACAAAATGAGGCCAAACAAGGCCAAAGAGGAGGTAGACAACCCCCAACACAAAAGTGACCTTAAACAATCATCTTAAGCATACAAAATCAAAGCTTTTTATAGTTTATAGCTAAGCTTAAAACAATATGCAAGATAGGCTAAAAGCTCATGCAAGAATGGGGAATAAAGAGAATAGTTTCTCACCCTTGAAGAACCTTTTCAAGAACACCACTCTAGCACCTCCTTCTAATCAAAACCAACTCAAAAAACTCTAGAATCAACTCTTCTAGTGCCTCAGCAACCAAGAATAGTGTAATGGTAGGTGTTTATGTGCAATAGTAAGAACAAAACACACTTTTGATCACAAACACACACCCAAATCTAGAGTGAGAGATATAGAGAGAGTGCTATATCTAACTTGTATATCAGATTTCTAGAACCCCTGGAAAGGGAGGGAAGGCCCTCCTTTTATAGAAAAACAACTTTACCAAGCTTCCAAGAGAATTAGCACAAGGATGAAATCTGTCTATACACGTGTATGGAGGGCAGAGTCTGTGCTCACTAGCTGGCACAGCTGGCATAGCTGGCATGCACAACGCTTGAAAAAGGCAAAGAAAAGGCCTTGGCTAGAAAAAGTGGCCGACTGACCAAAGAAATGGCCGACCGACCAGCTAAAGTGCCGATCGGCCAACACACTTAGCCGATGTCAAGAAAAAAGGGGCCTCAGGCCTTGGCCGGTGGCTTGAGAAAATGGCCAACAAGCCACCCTCTTCGCTCAGAAACAAAAACACAGGTGTTTGGTCCACAACCAAGCACAAAACAGACAAGTTGAGAGATCTTGAGGCAAGGCGCGTGGCCGAGACCTCCGAGAACTCAAAACAAACACGAGCATGGATGATCATCGAGTGTTCAAATGATGACGTCCAAGTTTTGAGGACGATCAAAAATGGGGTGTCTACAGTTGCCCCTCTTTGACAGAACTCGGAAGTCATAACAATGACGGGAGTGAATGTGAAAGCCCAGAGACGACCCATTTTTGACAAGGCCGAAGACTTAGACAAAGCATACAAGCTAGCAAAGATATGTGCTCGAAGGCAGGGGCAAAATGCAAGAACACTGCACAAAGCCGAGCATAACTTATGATCATGCAAAGAAAGCTGTAACGAAGCATAACATGCAACAGTTTTAAGCAAGCCAAAAACCAAACTACATTACAATGCTGAAAGGATATAAGAGAATTATGTAATTCATCTATGTTTGACGCGGAGAGTACAATACCGTCCGGTTTGTCTGGTTGCGCCAGCCTCAAATGAACCGTACATACAATATTGTGTCTGAAAAAGAAAAAAAAACTTAACAGGTACAACATTGTTAGAAACGTGCATAGCAATGCAAGTGAAAAGTGCGTGACAACGCAAGTGAGGGGGTGCAAGACAATGCAACCTAAGTGTGATGCATAGCAATGCGATTTGAAACAAGCATAACAATGCAAGGAGGGCACGCGCAACAATGCAAGCTGAGTGGTGCATAACAATGCAAACCGAGTAATGAATAAACACATGTAAGTAAAGCATGCGCGACAATGCATACAATGTGTGTAACAAGAGAGGCATAAACACATGTAAGTAAAGCATGCGCGACAACGCATACAATGTGTGTAATGAGAGAGGCATAAACACATGTAAGTAAAGCATACGAGCTAACGCATGTAATGGGTGTAACGAGAGAGGCATAAACACATGTAAGTAAAGCATACGGGCTAATGCATGCAATGTGTGTAACAATGTGGGAAGATGTAGAAAGGTGCATAAACACATGTAAGTGAAGCATACGCGCTACCGCATGCAATGTGTGTAACAATGCAAAAAGGGTGCATAAACACATGTAAGTAAAGCATATACGCTAACGCATGCAATGTGTGTAACGATGCAAAAAGGAGAGAAAGGTGCATAAACACACGTAAGTAAAGCATATGCGAAAATGTATGCAATGCGTGTAACAATGTGAGAGGGTGCATAAACAGATGTAAGTAAAGCATACGCAAAAACGCATGCAATGTGTGTAACAATGCAAAAAGGGGAAAAAGGTGCATAAACACATGTAAGTAAAGCATGCGCGAAAACGCATGCAATGTGTGTAACAATGCGAGAGGGTGCATAAACACATGTAAGTAAAGCATATGCGAAAACGCGTGCAATGTGTGTAACAATGCAAAAAGGAAAAAAAGGTGCATAAACACATGTAAGTAAAACATACGCGAAAATGCATGCAATGTGTGTAACAATGTAAAAAGGGGAAAAAGGTGCATAAACACATGTAAGTAAAGCATACGCGAAAAAGCATGCAATGTGTGTAACAATGTAAAAAGGGGAAAAAGGTGCATAAACACATGTAAGTAAAGCATACGTGAAAACGCATGCAATGTGTGTAACAATGCAACAATAGAGAAAGGCACATATTCAACTGAAGCATGGTAAAGGCATGTTATTCATGATGTTGAGATGCAACTTCAAAACAAGACGAGGCATCGTTCAATGCAAGATGCGTAATGAGCGTGCTTATTACAGTCAAAACAAAGCAACGTAATATAACATATCTAAAGCGATTTGCGGAACTCGCAAGATACAAAAGGATATGAGAAAGGATACTCCTTGCGCGCACTGGGCATCGCACACAGAAGACATGGTTCGAGGTTAACACGAAGGTTTATTAAGGTTGAAAAGTGCACTTTCTTGCACTGTCTTGAATAATGAAGGTGCCAAACCACATAACTAACCCGAACAAGGGTGTGGGAGGTGCATCGGCCACAAGGGGAGGCCACCGGTATTGATCCAGACATTTTGCTGCTTTTTCTCCCCTTTGTTTTGCTTTACTTTTCTTTTTACTAGTAGTTTAAGCACATTGTACTGCCTTAGGCAGGTTTTATTTTCCTCAAAACTATGTACTTTTTGCAAAAGACATGATGGAAATGAAACAACTATTTTGTTCAAAAAGTGTTATATTTTATGCATCGCATCGCATCGCATTACCTAACAATGTAAATGAGATTTGAACCTTTGTTTGAAAAGCAAGCACTTGCCTCGTAATAATCAGGTAGTGAACCGAATAAGGAAAAAAAAAACTCGATAATCAAAACAAAGGACTTGATAAGCTAACCAACTGCAAATTCAACTCGATAAGCAAAGCAAAGACTTAAAGAATGTAAAATACAACTCGATAAGCAGATGTACAAAAACTCGATAAACAAATCAAAGTAACAGGTGCTAGTTCGCAAAAACATCACCAGAAGGCGTTGGAAGTGGTGTCAGTCACCAGTTTTCAGCATTCTTAACATTTATTCAGCTTAGAGAACAAAAGTAGAGGCCATCTGCCAAAGGGAGATATCATCGGCCGCAACAAATGGCGATCGGCCAATATTCTAGCCGATCGGCCAAAATAGATGGTTGGCCGGCACTACTTTTGGTCGACCGGCCAAAAATGGCAAGGTCCTCCAGAATGTTGACACTTGTCTTCCACTCAACACCTTATCTTCTACAAAAGCCCCAGCTTCGTAGTTTTCCTCATTTCAATACTGATTTGCACCAAATGGAAGAGTTTCTTACCCAAAATCTCACAACTTGGATTGCCAACTTGGATGGCTTGGAAAAGCTGAATTTTCGGGGCTTCGGCATAAACGCACTATTCACTTTGGGTTGCACCCCGCTACGTTTTCCGTTCCTCTATGCCACAGCAAGGTTTTGGAACCCGGTGACACATGTCTTTAGCTTTGGCGGTCAAGAGGTGTGTCCCACTTTCGAGGACTTCCAAGTTTTAATGGAATCCGAGCATGACGAAGAAATCTTGCCTCAATTCCGGTTTGGCCATGTCCAAGCGCTAGGAAGCATGTGCGGCCTTACTTTGCATGATGCTCGGTCATTGATTCATGATGGAGAGCTGGACATTCCGAGCTTGGTTTGTCGGTTTTCTAATGCCGGTGATCGTAGCGACCATCATTGGCAAGGTCATCGGTGATATGTGCTTTGTTTATGCATGCTATCTCATTTCTTACTCGCCCCAGGCTCCGGCAGGTTTAGGACTCGTCTAATTGAGCTCACCGAGGGCCTGAAAGAGGGCAAAAGATGCATTGCCATGACATTGGCTGAGACCTTGATGGGCTTGGACGCTTTTCATTATCGGGAGACGGTTAGGTTTGCGGGGAGTCCAATACTATTGCAGGTATTGTTTCCCACCCCGTCTCACATATATTGCTCGCATCACTTGGCCCTCAGGCTCGATTTTTCTCTCAAAACCCTTTTGCTCACTTTTTCTCTCAACGTACACCTCTCCATTCTTTATTCTCTCATTTTTATCCCTCCCCAGGTGTGGTTGATGGACAAGTTGAGAGTTGTGGACTCGTGTCCGGCATATTCAACTCGCAGCTATTTCTCCCGACGACTTCTAGTCGATGCTCCAGATGAAGGATGGTGGTACAATTGGATGTGCAATTTGTCTGTAGATTACATTGCTTGGCGTTGCCCTTGGCTCAATTTACCGGCAATGAGCTATAGCAAGACCCGTCAGCCCGGGATCCAGTTGATTGGCCTGACACACTGTGTGTTTTACTTTCTGTTCTGGTTTCGGCTCCAGTTTGGACATGATCAGACTTGTCCAAAGGAGGGGAATGAGTACCCTGCTACATTTCTGGTCCGAAGCGCGTAGCTAGCTCGGTATGTTACGGCATGGAGGACGAGAGAACTTCTGGCCCCTACTTCTACCTTTAGCTACATCCTCTCTGATGAGTGCTTAGATTGGCTCAATGAAGAGGCACAGATCGGGCCCAGCTTGGCATTAGAGGCTTCGACTAGTTCTGGGAGAGGGCATAGGAACACCTGACTATGCCCCAGATTTATTTGCTTTAATTAGAACTTTCAAGTTTTCTTTATGAATGTAATGAAAAGTAACTTCAATTTTGTATTCAAGAGTAGGAGAACTCTGTATTGAAATCAATGAAATTGAAGGTTGTGGTACTGAAAATTTTCCGTTCGGTCCAAAAATGGTCTAAGTTGTAAAAAGATTAATTTGAACAAAATTAACTTTTATTAAAAAATTTCAAAACTATTTTCGATATGGATCAGAACTGGACAAGCCTGAGATTTGTCATTGAAATGCATAACCCTGGATCCCAGCAACTGGAAAGTTGCCCCCAGTCTGAGTAGCACTGCACTGGAGATCACAACCGAGCTCTTGAATGCTGAATAGACAAAGATGACCAAGGCGATCATATGGACAAAGTTGATCGGGGAAGTGTTTATGGCTAGACTTCAGAATGAAGTTGCCTACGTATCCCAAAGATGGGAATCAAGCCTTACGTAGTTCGGCTTGGGTTCATTCGTGTATTAACTCTCTCCTTTTGCGCTCTAACTTTTGCCAAGGCCGCCCTTTGCGGGTTTTCGACCTTGTGAGCTCAGTTTTTATCATTTCAAATTGTTTTTTGTGCTCTAACTTTTGCCTAGGTCGCCCTTTCGGGTTTTCAGCCTAGCGAGCTTCTCAGGGAAAATATTTCTTCAACTTGTCCATGTTGATCGGTTGAGAGAACTCTAGGCCATCTAGGTCCTTCAGAATGACAGCTCCACCCAACCAGATAAACTTGATGATGTAAGGACCAGTCCAATTAGGTCTGAACGTGCCCCTAGGGTCGTGGATGGGAGCTCGGTTGTCCTTGAGCACTAAATCTCCTTCTTTCAAATTCCTGGACTTAACTTTCTTGTTGAAAGCCCTAGCAATTCGTCGTTGATAACCCTGAACATGGTACAGTGCTTTCAGCCTTCTCTCATCAAAGAGCATGAGTTCTCGAACCGCTTTCTGCTCTGCCAAATATCTGACACTCAGCTAGTACTCGCAATGACGGAACTTCAATTTCGATAAGTAGAATGGCCTCCATCCCATAAACCAATGAATACGGAGTCGCTCCAGTAGAAGTTCTAATTGAAGTCCGGTAGCCCCACAGAGCAAAAGGCAGCTTATCTAGCCAATCCCGGTAGGTTTCCACCATCTTCTGCAGAATACACTTGATGTTCTTGTTGGCGGCCTCAACTGCTCCGTTGGTTTGCGGCCGATATGTAGCTGACTTATGAAAAGCCACGTTGTATTTCTCCAACAAGTCGATCACTTCCTTCTTGAAGTGGGAACCATCATCTGAAATAATCTCACTCGGGACCCCATAGCGGCAGATGATGTTGTTCCTGATGAACTTTGCAACGTGCGACGCCTTCAACACCGCATAAGATTGGGCCTCAACCCACTTTGTAAAATAGTCTATCGCAACCAGAATGAACTCATGCCTGTTAGACCCCTTAGGAGTGACAGCCCTAATCACATCGATTCCCCAAACTGAAAATGGCCATGGCAAACTCATATTGTACAGCTTCGATGGCGGGATGTTCATGCGGTTTGCATGGATCTGACATTTGTGGCATCGCCGGACAAAGCCAATACAATCCTCTTCCATGGTGGACTAGTAGTAACCCTGTCTGAGAATTTTCTAGGCTAGCATCACCTCGTTCATGTGCGCTCCACACTCTCCTCCATGGATGGCCTCCATTAGGCACTTCGATTCTTTGGCATCAACACACAGTTTATGCATCCCCATATAACCTTTCTTATACAGTTTACCCCCGCAGATGATGAATTGAGCAGCCATTATTCTGATTGCCCTTTTGTCCTTGGTATTTGCCCCTGCTGGATATGCTTCTTCCTCCATGAAGCTCCATACATCGTGATACCAGGGATTCTCATCTTGAACCTCATCTATGACAGCAATTAGCTCATAAGCTGGCACAAATTTTTGGTCAATGATGATCGGACGCATCCGGACTCCAAAAGGGATGTCTATCATGGAAGATAGAGTTGCTAGTGAATCTGCGAACCTGTTGTTCTCTCTTAACAGATGAGCGAAGTTCAGCTTCTCAAACCGAGGAATCAACAAGTCCAAGGTCTGATGATAGATTCTCATCTTTTCTTCTTTGACTTTCTAGTCTCCTTTAGCTTGAGATACAACAAGGTTCGAGTCCCTGATGACGTCCAATCGTTTTGCCCCTAGTTCTAGGGATGCTTCTAAACCGGCAATGCATGCCTCATACTCTGCTTCGTTGTTCGAGACTTTGAACCGGAGTTTGAATGCTAGAGGGATATGGGAATTGTCGGGCACTATCAGCAACACCCCTATCCCATACCCGTATTGGTTTGACGCTCCATTAAAGTACATCGTCCAAGTTTCATCTTCGATATGCAAAATAGCCTCGTCTGGGAATAGGTACTCAACTGCTTCATCCCCTTCAACTGGGTGATCAGCTAGGAACTCTGCTACCGCTCTCCCCTTTACCGACTTGCGAGTCACATACTTCAAATTGAATTCAGAATGCAGAAGCAACCAACGAACTAGCCTACTCGTAAGCGCCGGTTTCTCAAAGAGGTATTTGATGGGATCTAGTCTTGAAACCAACATTATAGAGTGAGCTAACAGGTAGTGCCGCAGCTTTCTGGTAGCCCATACCAAGGCCAAGCAAGCCTTTTCTAGCGGAGTGTAACGGGTCTCATATTCCAACATCTTCTTGCTCAGGTAGTAGATAGCTTTTTCCACTTTGTCCTCGGACTCTTGTGCAAGCATGCAGCCCATTGTAGTTTCAGTCACTGAAAGGCACAAAATCAGTGGTTTCCCTGGCTTAGGCGGTGACAACAAGGGTGGGTTCTGTAAGTATTGCTTGATCTGTTCAAAAGCAGCTTGACATCAGCCGTCCCATTGGAACTTCATTCCTTTCTTCAGGAGACCAAAGAGTGGTTCACAAGTCAAGGTTAATTTAGCAATAAACCGTCTTATGAATTGCACTTTACCCAGAAAGCCTCACACCTCCTTTTCGGTCCTTGGTGGTGGCATTTCTAAGATGACCTTGATTTTGGAAGGGTCGACTTCGATACCTCTTTGTGTAATCAAGAACCCCAGCATTTTTCCTGCTATAACACCGAACGTACACTTCTGAGGATTCAGCCGCAACCAAAATTCTTTGATCCTTTCGAAGAACTTTTGCAAGGCGGTGTAGTGGCCCTCTCTTTCTTTGGACTTGACAATCATGTCGTCCATGTACACCTCAACCTCTTTGTGGATCATGTCATGTAATATCATGGTCGCGGCCTGTAGATACATAGCTCCAGCATTCTTCAGCTCAAATGGCATCACTCTATAACAGTAGGTCCCCCACGGGGTGGTAAAAGCAGTCTTCTCCCGGTCTTCAGGTGCCATCACAATCTGGTTGTAGCTTGAAAAGCCATCCATGAATGAAAGCAATGCATGCTCCGTAGTGAAATCCACTAACTCATCGATATGCAGCAAAGGAAAGTCGTCCTTCGGACTGGCGTTGTTCAAATCTTTGAAATCCACGCATACCCGGATTCTACCATCCTTCTTCGGCACTGGAACGATGTTGGCCAACCAAGTTGGGTATTCAGATACTAGCAGGAACCCTGCATCAATCTGCCTGGTGACCTCTTCTTTGATCTTGATGGCCCAGTCGGGGTGGATCCTTCTGAGCTTCTGCTTAACAGGTTGGGCCTCTGGGTCAAGAGGGATCTGGTGCTGTAAAATCTCAGGATTGATTCCAGGCATGTCTTTGTAGGACCACGTGAAAAAATCTTTGAAATCTTTTAATAAAGCGACTAAGCGCTTGTGCTCCCTTGAAGACAACGTGGACCCGATCTGGACCAGCCGCGGGTCCTTCTCAGTACCAGCATTAATTTGGATGATTTCGTCAACCAGCGGTTTTACAAACCTCTCCTGCTCTTGTTCTAGCAAATATTTCAAAACTGGAGGAATTTCTTCCTCGTCATTTTCATCGAAGTTTTGAAAATCTGAGTTAATGCAATATATCAAAGGCACAGAAAAATACTCAAAAGCCATAGCCATTTCATTCTCATTAATCACTTCCAAGTCGCCTGATTCCTCTGTTACAACAGACTCAGAGGTAAAAGAAAAAGATGACCTCGACAGGACTGTGGCATTCGGGTTGTCACCCCCAGGAATATCAGACTCAGATTCAGATGAGTTGGAACCTGATTCCAACCATACAGACTCGGTGGAATCAGATTCCGGCCCACTACCTGACCCGGTGCTGCTTGATAAGAATCCCTCCTCATACTACCAGACGAGGGAGGGTGCGATGGATGCATCCAAAATGTTCAAAGATGGGCTCGCGGCCACTCCATTCCCAATCATAGATACTGAGAGATCACCCCCCAAGCACTCATGTATGATTGGAGGATTTGATAGTAGACAAGCCAGTGCTACCCCCATTTCAATCTCGGTGCTCTTGAAATCCACTTCCTTACACTGCTCAACCTCAGCTGATGGGTCTGTCTGCTCTTCGGCAACATCATCCCTGGTCAATTATAAGTCAAAGAAGATCTTGAAACCTGGCAGGTGCCTCTTCTCGGCATTCAGCCATGGCACTGGGAAGCCGCAGAATGGAAAGTCTTCCCCCTCCCGAACAAAACGTCCGTTCAGCGTGCCCTGGATAGGCCGATGCATCAAGTCAAAATGCCTCCTAGTCTGCTTGGCCCTGGCTCTCCCAAGACATTTTTTTGCCTTTCCTCACCCAGTTCTCTTTGGTGGGCAAATAGCCTAAACCAAAGGTATGTGGGTTGTGCAACACTTCGGCCAATACTGCAATGCCCTTCAGGCCACTTTTTCCTAGTCCCATCCCAAGGATATGCTGGAGCTTGTTCATGAGGTATACTGACTGTGCACTGACATACAACCCCTCATCAGCAGCCAAAATGTTCTGAACGACCTGGGCCTCGATTAGGGTAAATCCTGATAGGAATACATCCTCCGTACCATGCTCGATTTCCAAAACCAGTGTAGACACTTCTGGCGGCGGATGGATTGATGAATTCCCAAAAACAATAGCCACCCCCTTCCCGTGGGGGTATTTCAACATCTGATACAGGGTGGAAGAGACCGCCTTCACCTGGTGCAGCCACGGCTGCCCCAGGAGTAGATTAAAGGTTGCAGGAACGTCCAGCCCAAAAAAATCGATCTTGTGTTGTCCCGGACCAACCTTAGTGTGAATCCTCACGGTCCCCATCACCTCTCTGCTTGTATTGTCATATGCTCGGATCACCTGGGCAGTTGGCTCAAAGTCCGCGGGCTTCAACTCGATTGCATAAGCTGTCCTTGACGGGCACATGTTAATGGCGGATCCTGTGTCGACAAGAACTACTGGTATCCACTTGTCTCTGCATTCCACAGAGATGTAGAGCGGTTTGTTATGGTTTATGCCCTCGGGCGGCAGTTCCTTGTCAGAAAAGGTCAACGTTGGGGAAGCTCCTCCCGGAAAGACCAATCCTACCAGCTGCTCAGGCATGGTATCTATTGAGAGTTTGGATTTGTCCATTGCAGATAGGACAGCTTGTTTATGTACTCTTGAAGCCATCAGCAGTCCCCAAATGGAGATGTCTGCTTGTATTTTCTTCAGTTGTTTTAGCACAACTTCTTCTTCGAGTAGCTTTTCTTTCTGCTTGTCTGCCTCCCTGTCCTTCCCGGACGCTTTTGGTTGATCTAGGTGTGGAGGTTTGAAATACCTCCCGCTCCTAGTCATATGATTAACTTCACCAATGTACTAGGTATCATCCGGCTGGTTACTCCCCCAGTCCTCATCTATGTGGGCAAGACATAGATCGTCATCCTCCCACCACATGCCATCGGCAGCCGACAGACACCTGTCCGGCTCCGTCACAACCATTCTTGTACCCATAGCACCTTCTGTTTTCGTGCCCGCAACATGCTCCGTTCCTGTGCACACAGCACGTTCTGTTCCTGCAGGGGCCTTGGCCTTTCTGACCCTCTCAGAATCTTCAATCCTTTCCTGCTCAAGCTGTTTCAGCACAGCTTGCTATTCAGCATCTCCTATATTCAAATTGCCCGGATCCTGAGCGAAATTCTTAACACCGGCGCTCTCCGGCGATGCATCCAGATTCTCGGCCCTTCCGGCCACAGTTGATGTCCCCGTCCCTGACGGACCCTGTTCTAGCTGAGGTTGTTCAACAACATTTGGTTGGTCGTCAAGCCACCCAGTAGACTCTACTGCCCTATCCGAATCAAACCAGTTGACTGCCACATCTTCCGAGTCTTGTTTGTTGAAGAATTGAAGGTTCGCGATGTCTTCCTCCAGATCTGCTAAGTCATCTAGCCCCTGATTGAATCCATCCTCCCGGACTACACAAATCCCTACCTCCACTAGCAATTCCACATTCGGCCTAGCCTGGCCTATTGATGAAATGTAACCGCTCGGGTTGTACACGAAGTTTGCAGACCCCTCAGGCTTTGTATTTGCATTCTCATCTGCCTCCGCAGTCGACCCACTTCTATCTTCGACAACTTCCACCACCGTTTCAGGCTGGGTTTGGGAGATGTCCAACACGCACAAGTCAGTGCTGTTAGGAAGGAACACCTCTAGCTTGGGTAGGTGAGAAGGGGTGATATATATACTAGGGTCGTATGACTCAACCCCAGTTTGGATCATATTGATATGTTTGGGAGGTGGAGCTTGCTTATGTGGTGGGAGAGGGTTGGTTGTGACATTCGGTTTCTCCGGAGGCACGATCACCCTATTGTCGATGAGATCCTGAATCTCGTGATGTAATCTATAGCATTGGTCGGCATCATGACCATGCTGTTGGGGAAACGCGCAGTACTTCACCGGGTTATGGGAGGGGGAAAGTTTTTTTGGCAATGGCCGCGGCTCTAGGGGCTTCAAGTGCCCTTTTCTGATTAAAACCCCCAAAGCTTTGGATAGGGGCATAAATAGTGGAGTGAAGGCTCTTTGGCCTTTGGGTGCGTATCTGGCTGCTTGCGAGCTACTGCCGGACGCACCGGTGAATGGCGTAGCTGTAAGGGTTCTTGGGGTATTGGTGGTGGTAACCATACTCACATTTAAGGATCTAGCAGCTGCAGCACTGCTCGTGCCTGCATTTGTACTACGGTTGAATGTTCTCTTAGGCTATTCTCTCTCATTATCAATGAGGCCCTACTTCATAGCATCTTCGATCTGCACCCCTATCTCATGTAAATCTGTAAAGGTGGGCAGGGGAGGACGATCATCTTCTGCATAAGCTTGGGCTGGAGGTTGTGCACAATCATCTGAATCTGATCTTTGTCAACAGGCCTGATGGTCATCATCGAGGCCTTGGCCCTCTACTAGGTCACAAAATCGGAGAAGCTCTCCTTCGGTTCTTGTCTGGTGGTCTCGAGATCACGAGTTGTGACCTCGATCTGTGTATTATAGGAGTATTGTGCTATGAAGGCCTCGGCCATCTCCTCTCAGTTCCTCTTGACGGAATCTTGCAATTTCGCATACCAGATGGCCGCCACACCTGACAAGGTCCGGCCAAACAAAGATAGCTTCTGCAGCTTGGAGAGGCCCATCGGCCTTAGTATATCCGAAAACAACCATAAATGCACCATAGGATCACCGGATCCATCAAAACGGTCAACGTGAGGCATCTTAAACCGGTCCGGCAGTGTCATGGCTGCGTCGGTGTACCCATCTTCGATATCTGGAATGGTCTTGACACCCTGAGATTTCTTGAACAACTTTTCAAGCCTGCTCACCTTTAATGCCGTGGGGTCCACCTCGAACTCAAAGGGAGAATCCGGTAGGTTGGTAGGTGTTTTGGACAGCTGGAGTAGAATTGGGGGCGGTGCTGGCCCGGTCGGAATGTCCGTATCTTCCTGGACATTTGGTGTCTCCTCGAGTATTGGAACCCTTGGTGGGGGAGGAGCTTGGTGCGAAGCGGATGCCTTGGCTTGCTGCTGTAGTCTAGTGATTAGTTCTGCCTGTTGGGCCATGATCTCAGCCTGCTGTTTGGCAAATTCCGCTTGATGAGCAGTATCTTGCTACATGGTTTTCATGCTCTCCTAGAGCTGACGCATCATTTCTTCCATTCCTGCCATACTGCCCTGATCTAGCTGAACTACCGGTATATGTTCCCTCTCTATGGGAGAAACATAACTCTAATCCCTACTATACTCAGGTGGGGTAGATAGAGCCCTCTGAACTGTTATCCTCTGCCTAACTGCCCTCCGTCTAGTAACCGGGGGTAAAGAATGGAACACTGGTTGTTCATCTATGAGATCCTCAGATTGATGAAGTCTGCGACCTCTAGTCCAGAGTGCTTGGGGGATATCTGTCTGGTCAGAATCAATTGTGCTAAGCTACCTAGCAAAAAGATAAATAAAGCATAATAAGGAAATAATGAACAGAAAAACGGGTAGCATAACAGCTTAAATAAAGACAACACACAGTTGGCAAATATAAACCGAATGGACTGCTCTCAACCACTGATCACTGTTCCCAAATCACTGTCTCCAAATCTAAATCTGATACCCGCAGATATAACAGATTCTCAAAGTACTGATACTAATGCCCGCAGGCCTGATACCCAAACTTGCAAACTGATACGTGCATGCCCTGTAGAGGTCAACTCAAAAAGCACATAACAGGCAAGTAAGAGCCAAAACACCCCCATGTTGGGGTAAGGTTTCCCTGTCTTATTTTGTCAGGAACTAGGGTTTTACTACGCACACAGCGGTTTCAAACAACCTATAATCGGGTAGCAACCTGTCCTAGTTTGGAATAGTCACTATGGATTCCGAATATGCACTAGGTCGAATGGTCAAAAAGGATGCCCCGGTAAAAATCGGAGTTTGCATTCCCGTCATGGCAGAGCCCGCAACCGGTCAGCCTTATGGCACGCTTCTCAAAGTGAGCCTCCGGCAAACCGTTCAAGAATAGCATACGGCAAACACAGTGTCCTAGGCGCACCAATGCAAATGCAATGCAAAGAGACACATAAGTGTAATCAAAACAAGATATCATGAGTTCGAGTCAAGCTCTCTAAACTCCCCAGCGGAGTCGCCAGAAACTGTGGACGTCCCCGAACGTCTCGGGAGAAACTCCCGTTTTGTCCATTTGGGCTTACTACAGTTTGGACTCAAATGTCACGGTTCTTAATCTGATCTCGCAAAGTGCAATGCAAGATTGATAAATCACCAAAGAGTCCAAATCTGGCAAATCATTTTGGAAAACTAACTTTTAGGAAAGAAGTGCCAAACATTGACTACTTTTCCAGATACTGAGTCGCCACCTAAATATTTATTTTGGGGGGGATTTAGGAAACCTTGACTCGTTGCCTAAGGCCACGTGTCGGTCATCACCAAAGTTGCCTTAGCTCAGGAACTTGGTACGATTGGGGAAGGTCAGCTATGAGCACCCCCGCTGGCCCGATCAAAGATTGGCCATTACTAAACATGATATCTTGTTTTTGAAAACACATGCGTTCTTATTCCAGTTAATTAGCTAGAATTACTAGGTGATGCGCACAACACACAAGTATAGACTAGATCACCTAATTCGGAACAAAGCATTGCACATTCGTTTGTTTGGAAAGCGGTTTGAAGTTTGCTACTTGCAAGTAGGCTAAATCACGGATTTCAATGAATTATCCCAATTCAAGCAACCCAACCTTCACCCACAGGCATTCAGGCAGTTATATCACATAAGCAATTAGCCTCATGGTAAGCATGCTTTCATGTTAACACTCACATACATGCAAGATGCTAAAGCATAAACACTCACAGTGTACTCTGAGCCAAAACAGAGAACTAGATAGTAATCAATGCATGATCCTAATTCATGTTAAGATGGCTAATGCAACACATGCAAAATGCAGCTAGAATGGGCTCGGCTAATCTAAGAATGATATGTGAAATGGGCAACTCGATACACGTATTCAAGTTGGAATTGAAATACTATGTAGTTTAGTATGATGCGCCGAGCATGGTGCGTGCAATACAGATGAATAAATGCAAACATGCGAGCATAAGTATGCTAATTGAAATGTGCCCTAAACTAACCATCAAAAGCTAGTAAATAAAAGGGAGAAAAACGTGGGGTTGGAAGACATTCACACACGCACGCACACTTATTACAAATTCGGCCTCTCGATGGAGGGTCCGAATAAATAATACAGACCGAATACTTAATCAACTACCCTAGCTAATTAAATATTACAAAAACCTTAATTAATTAACAAATTAATTACAAGGACAGTCTAAGTATAAAATTAAAGAGGTCGCCGCAACTCTGCCTCAAAATGATTGGATGATGCATGCTCGATTTGCCTCGCTTGGAAACCCGTTGCCATGCCACATGTTGCCTCTGTTTGCACTGTTTTATACCTTTGAAAGCTGCACAAGTCCCAAGGCTGCTTCTGAACTACTCCCTGAGCACCGAGGTAGGTCACCGGCCAAGAAATGGGACCACCGGCCATGGGAAGACGGTCATTGACCATTTGAGGGGATATCGGCCAACAATGCATAGCCGGCCGGCACTGAAGATGGCCGACTGGCCATCTATTCCTGCAAAATCTTGTTTTTACTGCAGCAGAGGACAGACAATGCATGTCAAGGCATTTACAAGATAATGTGTGCACAACCACTCTCCCTATCATGCTATGAACTCAGGGGAGTGTGGCTCTCGACCCTCGGGCCACCAATCACGCATTTCAATGCATGATGGCCAAAGGTGCCAAGTGTGCAAATCAATGTGGAATGAATGCAACAAAACATATGAATGCCTAGAACTTTATCATGCTTGGATCAAGAGCGTCGGCGACTAGGGATTGAGGGACGTTTCGTCACTTCAAGTACGAACGTCCCTCGCTCCTCATGTTTGGTTTGACACCCCGAACCAAACAAAATGCAATGCATGTATGCCAAATACAATACAAAACATGCAACTAATGTAATGTGACATAAGCATGCCAAATACAATGTGACTCGAACATACACACGAAGTTAAGGTAGCAAACATGCCAAATGTAATGCGACCTAAACTAACAGGTGACACAAACTAACCAACATGCAAGGTGCAACCTAGGTGCACAAATTTGCAAAGTGATAGGCATGCAACAATGATACCAATCATAAGGACGCAACAACATACAACGCGATAAGCATATGACAAATACACAAACGCATGATCCATGGACTTACACTAAAGGTGGATGGACCTCAGCCATACCAAAACAGTGGCCAAAACACCCAAATCAAGGGACCAAAAAAAGGGGAGGCATGCACACACATACATTGGTCCATAAGTTAGAGCACAATGCACAATCTTCAAACATGAGCAAGATGGGATAAACATGAGAATATGACGATGCAATAAGCTCTGAAATCATGTCAACAATGATGCCAAATCATGCACATAGGATAAGCATGGCATACTAATGGACTTAAAGCTCAAAGCTAGCCAAGGTACTTGAACTATGGCCATATCAACCAAGCCCCAAAGGGCCAAGGTGACCCAAAAAAGTCCCAAGACAGGCCAAAACAAGGCTAGAACATGCATGGGATGTGGTCAAATTATGCTAGAAAGGTGAGCACAAAACAAGGCGCATACAAGGCCAAAAGGGGGAATTGCACTACACCCATTACAACCAAACATGGCATGACTCCATCAAGGAAAATCAGAGCTATAATATACCAAAACAAACCCCAAAACCCAATGAGATGGCATCCCAAAGACTAAATCACGGAGACATGCACAATGGCCCAATCTATGAAGCATAAAACATGAACCCTCTAATGCATGGAAAATGTTATGAATGTGAATGCATGGCCATTATATGGATTGAAATCTCATGTGAAATTATGCCAAATCATGAAAATGAGCCAAGTAAAGCAATCATGCGACTTCGGTCTTTAAAGTTAACAAGCTCGTATGAACTAAGTCTATACAAAACATGACATATATGATCAAACGACACCAAATAGAGCCTTAACATGTTGAAATATGACTAGAAGTTCCTTTGGGTCGAGTCAAAATATGCAAGCATGATAGTCCAAATGCAAGATACATGTTATGGCAAGTGATAGGATTGCAAGACAAGTGTATGGTGTATGCATGAGGCCATCAAACCAACATGAAACGGAGGTACAACATGACCAAACAACACCAAATACTTGCTAAAATGGAGTTAAAACAAACTAAGTAAATATGCTACCATTATGAGCCATTAAGGCAAGCAAATGAGACCTAAGGAGAGAGGGGTGTCCCTCCCCTATGCAAGACCTCAAAACCATTTCTCTACCACTGAAAATCATCTGGATTTCAGTGGTGAGAAGGTTGAAACAAGAAAGGTTCCAAAGCCAAAAGGAAGAGGCACAAAATGAGGCCAAACAAGGCCAAAGAGGAGGTAGACAACCCCCAACACAAAAGTGACCTTAAACAATCATCTTAAGCATACAAAATCAAAGCTTTTTATAGTTTATAGCTAAGCTTAAAACAATATGCAAGATAGGCTAAAAGCTCATGCAAGAATGGGGAATAAAGAGAATAGTTTCTCACCCTTGAAGAACCTTTTCAAGAACACCACTCTAGCACCTCCTTCTAATCAAAACCAACTCAAAAAACTCTAGAATCAACTCTTCTAGTGCCTCAGCAACCAAGAATAGTGTAATGGTAGGTGTTTATGTGCAATAGTAAGAACAAAACACACTTTTGATCACAAACACACACCCAAATCTAGAGTGAGAGATATAGAGAGAGAGCTATATCTAACTTGTATATCAGATTTCTAGAACCCCTGGAAAGGGAGGGAAGGCCCTCCTTTTATAGAAAAACAACTTTACCAAGCTTCCAAGAGAATTAGCACAAGGATGAAATCTGTCTATACACGTGTATGGAGGGCAGAGTCTGTGCTCACTAGCTGGCACAGCTGGCATGCACAATGCTTGAAAAAGGCAAAGAAAAGGCCTTGGCTAGAAAAAGTGGCCGACTGACCAAAGAAGTGGCCGACCGACCAGCTAAAGTGCCGATCGGCCAACACACTTAGCCGATGTCAAGAAAAAAGGGGCCTTAGGCCTCAGGCCTTGGCCGGTGGCTTGAGAAAATGGCCAACAAGCCACTCTCTTCCCTCAGAAACAAAAACACAGGTGTTTGGTCCACAACCAAGCACAAAGCAGACAAGTTGAGAGATCTTGAGGCAAGGCGCGCGGCCAAGACCTCCGAGAACTCAAAACGAACACGAGCATGGATGATCATCGAGTATTTAATTGATGACGTCCAAGTCTCAAGGATGGTAAAAAATGGGGTGTCTACAAGTAGGTATAACAGATAATAATCACAATAATATTAGATGGATATCACAGTTAAAGTAATTTAAAGAGATGATGGAAGAGAATGCAAATAAGATTTGTAGTGGTTTGACTTCAACCAAGACTACGTCCACTTCTCAAGCTTTATTTGAGATTTTCCACTATGCTTCTAGCTTCACAGGAGTGCTAGCAAGCTCTTGTACATGGAGCAATCCTCCACAGATTTTCTAGCTTCACAGGGGTGCTAGTAACCTCATACACATGGAGCAATTCTGCACAGATTTTCTAACTTTATAGGAGAGCTAGTAACCTCTTACAAGATTTGTGATGTGTTTTTGCTCTTAAAAAAAGCTACAATGAATAACCTCTCACCAGTAGATACAAAATAATGAAGTTCTCAGATTTTTCTATAAAACATCGGAAAGGCAAATAAGCTTAAGGCAAAAGCTCAGTGTATCTTTTCTAAAGGATGAATGAAACAAAGATTTAGAATTCTTCAAATAACTCAGAGTAGATAGAGTGTGTGATTGATAAAGGATGAAAGAATATTTTTTGCAATTGGTTTTCTTTTCTCTGTTTCTCTGTTCTGTGTCTCTTCACTTTAGAGTTGTGTTATATATAGAGCTAAGTGCTTTCATTTCTTATCATTGGTGATGGTGAGATAATATATATAAAATCAATGCCAGCCTTTGCCTCTAGCCCATGTGACTTTTGCCTATTGGAATATGGGTGTGAATTAGATAACCGTTGTGCAGTTGAATTTGAAAAATAGTTGTTGTAGAACTGATTCATACAGAGAGGGGCCATCCACCGGATATCCCAATTAATATTTTCTCTTGGTGGTCGTCCACCTGGACATCCCCCCAAATGTACACCCGGACGTCCTTGTAGTTGGAGAAAAACTTGGCCAAACTTTCCTCCCATTGGTTTACCATCCTGGGTGGTTTTGACCTCCTGCTTTGTGCTGCTGCTTCTTCTTTTTTGTTCTTTGCCTGATTAAGCTTCAATTGTGGTCTTTAAAGAACACAAATTAGACATAGAAAATATGTATTATGATGTTAATTATTTATATGATTTCAAACAATTTAACTCTTTCAAATAAATGAAAATAAAATCATCAAAATCCATGTTATTCATGCTATGAATAACAATCTCCTCCATTTTAATGATGACACACATGGATGTTTTGATTTTTTTGGGGTGAGGAACAACTCCTCCTCAAGGCATGCTCTCCTTAATTCTCTCCCCTTGACAAAGTCACATTCACATACATAAACGTCCTTTCATTCTCTGCCCCTGTGACATTATCAATACTAAATAAGGAGCTAATGTTCAAGTCACTCTACCCTGGAGGAAAACATATTTACTCTTACATTATCGACAATTAATAAGCCAAAGATCATGTTTGTAAGAATTAAGATACCAAAAATAGAGACACCAAAACAATCAACTTTTTCTCTCCCCCTGTGACATTATCAAAAATAAAGAGGGAAGTTGGCACTACTTAGCAATATGAGATGATGATGAAAAATGGCAAGTCTCATTATATCTCAAATAATCATCCATTTCAATATTACTACTAGGTAGATAGATAGTATATTTCAAGCTCATGCCAATACCAAGTTGTCAATAATGGGCAAATAGATAATAATAGTATGAAAGTACCATAGCACAGTGAAAGAGCAAGCCCATATATTTGATGCCAAATATCACTGATGTTACTGATGCCAATATGCAATCTAAGAGATTTAACAATTATAGCAAAAGCATTATTGTAGACGCGCCCGGGATTAGGCTTGCTTCTACAGTTCGGACTCAAATGTCATGGTTCTGAATCTAATCTCGTAAAGTGCAATGCAAGACTGATAAATCACCAAAAAGTCCAAATCCGGCAAATCGTTTTGGAAAATTGATTTCTATAAAGAAGTGCCAAACATGGACTGCTTT
This sequence comes from Camellia lanceoleosa, assembly GCA_025200525.1. Taxonomy (NCBI): domain Eukaryota; kingdom Viridiplantae; phylum Streptophyta; class Magnoliopsida; order Ericales; family Theaceae; genus Camellia; species Camellia lanceoleosa. The sequence goes on from CM045764.1 coordinate 65,769,516, forward strand.
GCCAGATACAGAGTCGCCACCTAAATATTTTGTTTTGGGCGGAATTTAGGAAACCCTGACTCGTACCTAAGGCCACGTGTCCGTCATCACCAAAGTTGCCTCGGCTTGGAAACTTGGATACAAGAGGGGAAGGTCATGCAATGAGCACCCCCGCTCGCCCGATCAAAGATCGGCCTGTACTAAGCATGATATCTTGTTTTTGATGTGTTCTTATTCCGGTTAATTAGCTAATCTTACTATGTGATGCGCACAGCAAACAAGTATAGACTAGATCGCCTAATTTGGAACAAAACATTGCATATTCATTTGAAAATGGTTTGAAGTTTGCTACTCGCAAGTATGCTAAAACGCGGATTTCAATGAATTGTTTCAATTCAAGTAATCCAACCTTCACCCACAGGCATTCAGGCAGTTAATCAACTAAGTAGTTAGCCTCATGGTAAGCATGCTTTCATGGCAACATTAACACATGTGCAATATGCTAAAGCGTAAACACTCATAGTGTACTCCGAGCCAAAACAAAGAACTAGTTAGAAATCAATGCATGATCCTAGTTCATGTTAAGATGGCTAATGCAACACATGCGAAAATGTAACTAAAATAGGCTCGGCTATTTTAAAATGGCATATGAAATGCAACTTGGTACATGTATTGAAATTGGAATTGAAATACAATGCAGTTAGTATGATGCGCCGAGCCCGGTGCATGCAAGACAGATGAATGTATGCACGCATACGAGCATAATGTATGCTAAACAAAATATGCCCTAAAACTAACCATCATAAGCGGTTAAGTAAAAGGGAGAAAGAAATGGAGGTTGGAAGACATGCATGACACACACGCACGCTTATTACAACAATACGCCCTCTCGAAAGGGGGACCAAATAAGAAGCTAACTAGCTAATCTAAGCTAATTAAACTAATTATTACACAACAAATTAATTAACTAATCCTAGTTAACTAATTATTACAAAACGAATTGAATAGCTAACACATTAACTAATTAAAGGGTACAAACCAAAGCAAAAGCTAGCTATCTAAGCATGGTAGCTAAGGAAAGCAGTAAATCAGGAGCCTCAGAGGGAGAGGAATGCATGCAAGCCCGGTCGCCTCGTTCGGAAATCCAATGTGATGCCTCGATTTGCCTCTGTTTCATCTGTCCTTAGAACTCTGCACCAAGCTCCAGAAAGATGAAACTCCACCTAGGGAAACCTGTGGGAGGGTGGCCGACCACTTTTGGTCTCTCCAGACACCTGCTGACCACTTTTGGTTGTTGAAAAACCAGAAAAGTGGTTAAAGACAAGTTTTTCCGGTCGGCCGCTTGTTCTCGCCGAATCGCAATTTGCTACAACAAAGAGCAAGAAAGGGCATGGCAATGTATTTGCAAGATATGTGTGCACAACCACCCCTCCCTATCATGTTACGAACTCAAGGGGGTGGGGTTCTCGACCTTCGGGCCACCAATCGTGCATTTCAATGAATGATGGCCGAGAGGCGAAGTTGCACAATTCAATATGGAAATGATTGCACAAGTAAACACATAAAGCCTAAAACTCTATCATGTATGATCAAGAGCGTCGGCGACTGAGAATTTAGGCACATTTCATCACTTGAAGTATAAAATGTCCCTCGTTTCTCGTGTTTGGACTAACACCTATTCCAAACACAATGCAACACATAACATGGCATACTCAATGCAATACAACATAGGGGCATGTAAACAACGTGCAAGGGGCAAGCATGCACAATGCAACTAACAATATAGCATACACAATGCGAGGGATAACATGGCATACTCAATGCCAAAGGCTAAGAACTAGATGGCATACTCAATGCATGGCAATCATAAGGTTCTAAACACCATGTAATACATGCATGCACAATGCAGTGCAACAAGGGCAACAATATGCAATGCACCAAACATGCAACAACATGCAAACCATATACTCAATGGACTTAAACCGAAATGGATAGACCTCAGTCATGCCCAAAACAGTGGCCATAATGCTAAAATGAAGGCACCAAAAAGACATGCAAGCGTGCATGCCAATTGGCTAACCAACTAAGGCACTAAGGTGCAACTATCAAGAACACTTAAAGAGTAAAAAGCATGGAAGTGTAGCAACACTAAGTACACTGAAATGAGGTAAGAAATGATGCCAAATCATTCAAATAACACAAGTATGGCATGCTAGGGTCCTTAAAGCATGAAGCTAGTAAAGAGGACTACAAAGGAGGCATGCAATACATGGCACAAATGCATGAACTAAGCATGGACAGAGCTCAAGTAGGTCAAAATAAGGACCTAAACATGTTGAGACGAGGGCTCAAAGGCCTAGGCATGCAAGCATACGAGCTAAGGCATAAGCTAGGCAACAATGCATAACACTCAAAGGCACTTAAAGCATGATTGTGGTAGGAACATGGCAATGCTAAATGCTCTGAAATGTCATGTTAGGTGATGCCAAATCATGTACACAACACAAATGAAGCATGCAATGGTGCTCAAAGCTTGAGGCAAGCGAGAGCATTTGTACTACAAGTATATAAAATATGAAGCATATGACCAAGGCAACCCAAAACAGTCCTAGAGCATGTTATAATGAGTCTAAAACATGTATGAAAGGAAGCCAAAATAAGCTAGCATGAAGGGCATAAGGCACAATGCATACAAGGCAAATAAGGTGGATTACACTACACCTATTAAGACCAAGCACGGAATGATTTAAGCAATAAAAATCAGAGTTATATCATGGCATAATAATCCCAAATAAACACTGAAATGATGGCTCCCAAGCTAAGGCATGAAGGCATACGCGATGGTTCATGTTAAGGCATAAAGGGGCCAACCCTCCAACGCATTGAATGAGTGAAAAATGTGAATGCATGGACATAAAACATGGACTGAAATCACATAATAAATGATGCCAAATCATTAAAATAGTCCAAATAATGCATGCTAGTGGACTCAATGCTCAAAGCTAACAAGCTAGATTGAACCAAGGCTATACAAAGAAAGTCACGCATGGCCAAAACAACTAAAATCAGAGCTAAAGCATGTTAAAACATGGACAAAAGCTTCATGAAGTTAAGCCAAAAGCATGCTAAAATGACATGTTACAAAATGATGCATGTTAGGCTATTTCATGGAATTACACTACAAGTGTATGGAGCATGCAAGGGGCCAACAAACCCACCCAAAACAGAGTCATGGCATGCTAAAAAATCACCAAAAACATGCTGAAATGGAAAGAAAATAAGCTAAAATGACATGCTACTTCATGGAGCATACAAGGCTAGTTTGTGTGATTTACGCTACAAGTGTATTAACCATGCATGGAGTGACCAAACCAAGCAAAAACAGTGGTATGCCTTAGCAAAATAACCACAAATACAAGCTAAGATATGGCCAAGAAAAGCTTAACAAAGGTGCTCAAACATGAGGCGTATGAAGCAAGTAAACAAAATACAAGGAGAGGGGATGACCCTCTCCTATTTAGGACACCAAAACCACCTTTCCACCACCGAAAATCCTCTAGATTTCAGTGGTAGAAAAGGTCATGCAAAGGGTTCAACAAGAGCCTAAAGGGATGGCTGAAAACAAGGCCTAAGAGGGGGTAAATCACCCCAAACAAAAAAGTGACCTTAAACAACTATTTTAAGCACTTAAACACAAAACTTTTTTTAGTAGGAAGTTAAGCTCAAAAAAGCATGCAAAAGGGTCCAAAAGCTTAAGCAAAAATGGGGGTTTTAAAGGTCAAAGACTCACCCTTGAAGACCCTCTTCAAAGCTGCAACTCCAGCAACTTTTTCAAGCTCAAATCAACCCAAGAATACCAAAACCAGCTCCTAAGCACCTCAGTAGCAAAAGGATGGTGTTTGAGTGTGTGTTTGTGTGAAAAAGTAAGACAAAACTACACTTTTGAACACAAAAACAAGAGCAAAATGAAGAAGTATAGATATAGGTTATATGTGTGGCTCAAGGAAGTTTTTCTGAACCTAGAGGAGGGAGGAGGAGCCTCTCTCTTATAGAAACCAAAAGGCAAAGCTTCTTGGAGAAGCTAAGCCTTAAATAAATCCCTCCATACACGTGTATGGAGGACAGACCAAATGCCCTCCTGCTAGCTGGAGGAAAATATCTCCAAAAAGGTGCCAAAAAGCAGCCGAACACTTGAAGTGGTCGGCTTACTACATGAAGTGGTCGGCCGACCACTTCAAGTGGTCTTCCAAGACACAAACTGGTCGGCCATAGGTGGGAGAGGTCTAGAGCATGAAAGAAAGCTAGTGGTGTGGTGGCCGACCAGAAAATGTGGCCTAAAGACCAAGCAAGCAGCTTATTCGACCGTAAACCTGGGTGGCGAGAAAAAGTGGTCTCCAAGGAGAAAAAGTGGTCTCCCACCCTTGTACCACCTTCCAAACAAGGAAAATAAGGTTTGTACCAAAAACAAACCAAAACGGATGCAAGACGAGAGATCGGGAGGCAAAGCACGTGGCCGAAAGCCCCGAAAACTAGCTGACGAGCACCAAAAGTGGTCTCTCAGACCACAGTGTTCCTCTAGGCAGAGGCAACAAGGTGTAGTCCAAAAACCACACCAAACGGAGAACGTTAAGCTGTCCCGAGACAAGGCACGCGCCCGAAGGCTCCAAAAACCAGAAACTAGTCTCCAAGCGGGAAAAGTGGTCTACGACCACAAAGAGATGGTCTGCAAGACCTCTCCCTCCCTCCGCGAAGAGAAACAAAGTTCGGTTCATAAACCAAGCCGAAGCACAAAAGAGTTCAGAGGCTCGGAGGTGAGGCTCTTAGCCAAAACTCCAAAACCTCTAAACGAGCACAACATGCATCATCACCAAGCGCTCAATCGATGACGTCTGAGTCTTAAGGTCGGTCAAAAATGGGGTGTCTATAATTATGCAGAATACCAATTATCGCTCACAATAGTTTAAACTTATTATAATATCATGGAGCTAAGGTAATTCCACAACTAAAGCGTGTCCAAAGTATAACATTTCATATGCCAAGAAAATTATGAAATCAATATATAGCACATATTTAAGCATAAGCATGAGAGAACATATGAAATTTACCACAAGAGCTCATGAGTTACCTCTCTGTGTTCTAGGAAGGCTTGAAACAAAATCCATTGTGATGTGCTTCCACTTCCATTTGGCTATAGGCAAGAGTTGAAATAATCCTGCTGGTTTTTGGTGTTCTGCTTTGACTTGTTGGCACGTTAGACACTTGGACAAAAACAAGGCTAAATCTTGTTTCATACTTCTCCACCAAAATTGATGACTAAGGTCATGATACAATTTTGTGCCTTTCGAATGTACTGCAAGTGAATGATGGAATTCTCAAAGTACCTTGTCTCTACAAAATTATGGTACAAAAAGGCGGTCTAAATATCGGACACTAGAATCAGAATGCACCCTCAAACCTTTTTCCTTCTTCCCCTGGAAGATTTTCTCTCTGAGTGCCTCTACTTCCAGATTACCTTGTTGTGCTTCTATAACTTGTGTGACAAGTGTTGGTTATGCAAGAACTGAAAATAAGGTGGCATGCTCAGGCGACTCACCAAGGGGCAAGTCAAACTTATCCAAATCCCCTAACATCTCCTACTCTCTCAAGGCAAGACTAGCAACAAAGCTCACAGATTTTCTACTCAAAGCATTGGCCACCACGTTGGCCTTTCCGAAATGATAATGCAATTTGAAGTTGTAATCCTCAATGAACTCTATCTATTTTCCTTGTTGTAGGTTCAAATCTTTTTAGGAAAATAAATACTCAAGAATCTTATGATTCGAGAACACGTCAAATTTTTCCCCATATAGATAGTGTCTCCAAAGTTTTAGAGAAAAGATGGTTGTGGCTAATTCTAAATCGTGGGTTGGATAATTTCTTTCATGGGTCTTTAACTGATGTGAACCATACACCACAACTTTTCCCTCTTGCATCAGGACACACCCTAAACGTTCCCTAGAAACATCACAATACACGGTGTAACCCAACCCTCTCTCCGAAGTAATTAGAATTGGTGTTATAGTTAGTGCCTTTTGGCACGATATAAGCAGCTTATTTAAGCTTGCAGCTTACATTAAGCTATTTTAGAGTGTTTGGCACAGCTTATCAAAACAACTTATAGCTTAATTTAATCTATTTTCAGCTTAAATCCATAAGTAGCCCAACAACAACTTATCAAAATAGCTTAAGCGGACAACTATTTTGGGAGGGGCATAATGACTTAAATGCCCCTCCAAAACTTCAAAAATTATCAAAAAACCAATATTTAAAGCCTTTTCTCTTCAAACCTAATAGCCACTCCACTCCTCTTACACGACGCTCCTCATTTTCTCCTCCCCTCTCTGGCGAACGACGAATGGTGATGTGATCTCCACATCCAAGATTATAGGCGAAATCATTCATGAGGTCTAGTGTTTTTCGTTGATCTCCAACGAAAAAGTAAGATTTCAAACCCTATGTTTGTTATATAGATATATACATATATACATCTACAAATGTTAGGCTTTAGGGTTTTTGTTTTTGGTTGATCTCTACCAAAAGTAAAGTTTCACACCACCCTCCTTCCCTAACCATCCACTCTCCTTCCCTAACCCTTCATTCTGTGTTCAAATTTGTTGGAAGAAAGGCGACATCTTTCTAATATAGCTTTGTGAATAACATTCTCTGCATTTGGTCTAGGTAATGAAATTGAGAATTTGATTCTTTAGCTATAAATTTGAAAAATTTAAAACTGAATTGTTAAATTTGGAAATTTTTTGTGTATGCCTTATTTTGCCTTATGTTGGTACTAACTTGAAAATTCTACACATTAGAATAATAAATATTTGGAGTCATTTAATTATATATCTACCAATTGTCTTTTGCATATACTTGAATCTTGCATTATTGTTTATTAGGCATATTGGAAATCCTGCCTAAATCTATCTAAACAATCTAAACCACAATCACCATTCTCACACTTATTATCTATCAACTGTGAAGAAAAGAAAACTATATACACTTTGTTCATATAATAGCATTTTTTTGGTAGCAACTGTTCTTTTGATCTACATATGAAGTCATCTATTCATTTAACACTTATAAGACTAAAATGGTTAATGAAGAATATGATGGACTTTTAAAATATTTTTAAGAATTTTTTTGCTTCATAGAATGAGTACCCAAGCGGAAACACAATATGAAAATAGGAAGAACAAGGGAAAATCCTTTCAAGTACCATCCATTAAGGCTCATTGGGATGCAAAACCAAATGAAATTTTGATTAAGCTTTGTGTTGAGCAAGTGAAGGCTGCACATAGACCCGGTACACACTTAGATAGGGTCGGGTGGGAAAATGTGGTAACTAAGTGTAAAACTATGACTGGAAAAAAATACCAACGAACACAAATGAAAAATCATTGGGATGTTTTGAAAAAAGATTGGCTTTTATGGAATAATCTCTTAAGGGGTGAGACAGGCTTAGGCCATGATATGTTGACTAGTGCTATCTCTACATCTAATGAGTGGGGGACCAAGAAATTGGAGGTCAGTTAACTGAGTAATGTACATATGCTTTTTTTTTTAAATAGACCAAATTTTAATTATGCCAAAAACCAAAAATTCCCTTTCTAATTGTTGCAGAGGTATCTTGATGTTGCTAAATTTTGGCATATGCCGTTGCAATTTTTTGGAGACCTAGACATACTATTCTCAAATGCAGGTGCTACAGAAGAATGGACATACACCCCTAGCTTTGGGGTTATTCCTAACACTGATGAGACTCGAGAGGAATTTCATACCCCACATGATGCTTGTTTTGATGATGATGTTGATTTGGAGGATCTTCATCCTTCTGATTTAAACAAAAAAGGCAAAAAAGAAAGTTTCTGGTGCAATTCTACTTAACAAGACACTTGATTGTATAGTGAATGTGGTTGAGTCATCTTTAGCTACTTCAACACAAACCTCAGTAACATATCCTTCAATTGCAGAATGTTTGGCAAAGCTAGAAAGCATCCCTGGTGTGTCCTTGGATGATGACATGTATGTATGGGCTGCCATATTGTTCTTAAGAGACAAGCGTCGTGAGTGCTTCATGACACTTACTATGGATGAAGTTCAGCTAAGGTTTCTGAAGTTGAAGATTGAGATGGAGAAGACCACCATAGGTTATTGCAGCTAATATTATTTTTGGATGTATAGCAGACTTATTATTAATGATGGACTTTTATTATTATTTGAGGTTTATGTAAGACCTTTATTAGGACTTATTATTAATAATGTTGGACTTTTCTTTGAGGCTTGTAACAGACGTTTGTAAGATTTACTTATTTGAATGATTGAGTAGTAGGTGGCATTTATTTGAATGGTTGTGCTGGAAGTGTACTGGAAGTATGATGCTTTAAGTATATATATATATGTATGTAGATGTGTTGGCCTCAGGTGGAGTTTAACTTCGGTGTTTCATCTCTCCTCAGGCAGGTCACTGAGACAATAGTTGTGTTTTCAATAATTTTGGCCCCCAAGTATTTTGGTAAACAAATCTTATTGCGTTTTCAATAATTAGTTGTGTTTTTAATAAATATTATTGTGGGTTTTCCTCTTTTTTGTACTAGTAAATAAGAAGCCTTTAAATGAGTAGGTATTTTGGAGATGAGTAACAATGGTAACAATGAATGGAATGATGATCATGATGATGAAGATGTTGAAGATAAAGGTAGCACATCGCAAACCTAACAAAATAATATGCTCTTAGCAACGGCGGCAACAATTGCAGTGACATATGTGACAAATTATTTGATAAAAGAACCATGTGGGACATCTTCTCTAACAGGGTGGCAATGGATGGTAGAATTACAAAAAGGGAATCATACCAGAATATTTGAAAATTTTTGAATGGAAATATTTTATTAATTGTGTGATTTGTTACAGTCCAATTATGCCCTTCAAACTGGATGAAAAGTTGGGGTTCAGGAGCATATTACAATATTTTTGTATATTGTTGGCAGTGACATTTAAAACAAAAATGTCTAAGAAAGATTTCAACATTCCGAAGAGACAATTTCAAAATACTTTAAGAAGGTGTTAAAAACTGTTACAATGATGTCTATTGATTGGGTAAAGCCTCAACCGAGAAATGGTGTGCACCTATACATTAGAAACAACCGCATATACTATCCTCATTTTAAGATAATAATTAACTTCAAGTGTAACTTGGGTGTAACATATAATTAATGTTATTAGGATATTTTTAATAATGAATAAATATATTTTTATTCAAAATTTTGTAATAGGATTGTATTGGAGCAATTGATAGAACACACATCAAAGCATATATATCTCCAGATAAGCAACCTCGTTTAATAGGTAGAAAGGGGTGTGTGACTCAAAACATAATGGGCGCATATGACTTTGATATGTGCTTCACATTTTGCTTGCCAGGATGGGAAGGAAGTGCACACGATACTCGAATCTTCTTAGATATAATTAGCAATCCTAGTTATAATTTTCCTGAACCACAAGGAGGTAACTGTTTTATATTTGATTGCTACAATAGATGCACCACACTCACATCTTCATATTTATTTTTACAGTTATAATTGCTTACTTTAATTGCATTTTGAAATTGTAAAATAGATGAGTTTTACTTGGTGGATGCTGGGTATCCAAACATGAAAGGATATCTTGCACCTTACAAAGGAGAGAGATACCATATAGTTGAATTTGAACATGGTCAACACCCCCAAAATGCACAAGAAAAATTCAACCAAGCACATTCATCACTTAGAAGTGTCATAGAAAGAACGTTTGGGGTTTGGAAAGCAAGATGACTGATGATAAAGGATATCCCACCAAACTACAAGTGGCCGACCTAAGTCAAACTTGTTTGTGCAACAATGGCAATTCATAATTTCATCCAACGAAGTGAGTTCCATGATATTACATTTGACTTTTATAATAAATTGACTGATTATGAAGAAAAATCAAGATCTCAAGAAGCACGCCATAAAAATCATATTGAAGGTGATGACAACGAGATGGAAGTGAGGAGACGTAATATTTGTATGTCAATTTGCGGACGAAATTAGGAGTTATCTAATATGTAGAAAGTTTTATTTTTATTGCCTTAATAGTAATTTATTGTATTTTTATTGCAATGACATTTTGTTGTTCCCTTGTGAACTCAATATTAAAAAAAATAAAAAATATTTTTTTAAAAAAAAAAAACAAAAAATGAGGTAATGTAAAAATGTACCAATATATGTACTAATTATATTAACTTCCATTAATGAAGTAACTATTTCAAAATTTAAAGTGAAGAAAATGACAAAATTATAATTTTTATGTTCATAAGGGCAAAAATGATAATTACACACCAAAAAGCTATTTTACAGCTTATTTACTTAAATCCATAATTCCACAGCTGCACCAAACAGGTTACCAACTTATGTTCACAGGTATAAGTTATAATCTGTTAAACTATAATCTATAATCACTTTCCCACAGCTCTACCAAATGGGGCCTTAATCTAGTTTTGAGCTCCATGAAGGATTTCTCACAAGACTCACTCCAAACAAACTTTACCTCCTTTCGGGTTAACTTAGTTAATGGAGATGCTAGGGTGGAAAAGTCTTTCACAAACCGTCGATAATACCTGGCAAGACTAAAAAAGCTACGAATCTCTAAGGTGTTCTTAGGTCACTCTCAATTCTTTACGGCCTCAATTTTCGAAGCATCAACAGTGACCCCATCCTTAGAAACAACGTGACCTAAAAACTTTACCTCGGAAAGCCAAAACTGACATTTCTTATACTTAGTATACAATCAGTGTTTCCCTAAGCAACTGTAAGACAATGTGGAGATGCCTTTCATGCTCCTCATCGGAAGTGAATACATAAGGATGTTGTCTATAAAAACCACTACAAATTTATCGAGATAGTCTTGGAAGACTCGATTCATTAAGTCCATGAAGATGGAAGGGGTGTCGGTCAAACTAAAAGGCATTATAAGAAACTCATAATGGCCATATCGAGTACGAAAGGCCATTTTTGGAATATCTTCTTCTTTTACACGTAACTGATGATAACTCGACCTTAAGTCTATCTTTGAGAAAAGTCGGGAACCGTTAAGTTGGTCAAAAAGATTATCTATCCTAGGCAACGAGTATTTGTTCTTAACTGTGACCCTATTTAACTTGCGGTAATCGATACACAACCGCAATGAACCATCCTTCTGCTTAGCAAAGAGAGTTGGTGCTCCCCATGGCGAGGTACTAGGGTGTATAAAGCTCTTGTCTAACAACTCTTGTAACTTCTCGTTCAAGATAAGAACCTCTGCTAGCGCAAATCTATAAGGTGACATGGAGATGAATGCCGTGCCAAGCACTAAGTCTATAGAAAACTCAACCTCACAGTGAGATGGTAATTCAGTGAGATCATGAAGAAAGACATATGTGTATTCACAAACCACTCTAGGAAATGCACTCTAAACTATACCACTTTCATCATCTATGAAAGTTGTAAGAAGGAAGCTAAGTTCGTGTCGACCACTTGGGTCATACAATGGCAGCAACAATCTATCGATCTTATCCCCTAGAAACGAGAAACAATCACCACTCAAAGTGCGCATAGTAACTCTCCTACGGTAGCAATCTATGATGGCGGGGTAGGAGGACAACCAATCCATATCGAGGATGACATCAAAACCTGACATATCTAATAACACAAAGCTGAAAAGAAGTCAGTGATCAACGATTCAATCACACACCCACGACATCCCTGATTCAAGACAACTTTACCCCTAACATGTGACTTTACCATAAGCGGAGGCTCTAGTTGCTCAAGTTGCTCACTTTCTAATAGATGTTATGAATGAGTGAGATGCTCCAATATCTATCAACACACTGGCCCAAGTAATGAAAATAAGATAAGTACCTCTTACTAACTATGGTCTAGACGACTGCTCGGATGGAATAATGGCGTAAACTCACCCTTGTGGTCCCTGCTCTCTCCGATCACCCCTTTCAACGTTGGCTGGTTGCATTAACTATACAGAAGTGGTCCCATACACTGATCTTGATACTTGTCCAGAATGTGCTGGCCAATGAGCCGGCCTCTGACCTTGGCCTCCCTAATAACCTCCCGTCTATTGAGATCCTGAAGCACTGATCATTCTGGCTAACTGAGGGCAAGACCTCTTCATATGCCACGACTGTCCACAATGACAGCATGTGGGTTACTGACCCTTCCCTTAAGATTGGCTCAGTGTATGAGCCGACTGTTGCTGTCCCAAACTCTATCTACAATGAGAAGCCTAGTGACCCTGTTGGCCACATTTAAAACAAGTGACACGGCTCGAACCCGCATTTTCTGAACTCCTCAAGGAAACATATTGTGAAGACTTGGCCTATTGTGGTAATGATTGGAAGGAAGAAAAATGACCCCTTGATTTCTTGGAAGATCCTATGTTACCTCGGGAATCCACATAACCCGACCTCTTATGCTTCTGCCTAGACTCTTCAACGTCTAACATAATCTCCACACGAGTTGCGGCTTTAATAAGCTTATCATACTCTCTGAAAATGTTGGCCATCACTTTTATCAAGATCTTGCGCCTTATTCTCCTCTTAAACTCTAAGCATCGACGCTCCTCAGTCGCCATAATCTCGGGTGCAAAGCGCGATAAGTTGGTGAAGGTGGCCTCAAACTTTGCCATAGGTGTATCTAGTTGCCTTAGTTCCTCAAACTGTCTTCTCAACCTCTTCCTAGCAGTAGGAGGCAAAAACTTCTCCTGAAAGGCGCGAGTGAATGCCTTCCAAGTGTGCTTAACCCTATGTTTAACCTACTTTTACCACTGACTGGCTTCCTCTCTTAGTTGGTAAGCCGTCAGTGCCACTCGATGCTCTCCCTCAAGGATATCTAGGATTTCAATGGACTTAAGGATTTGCTCTAACCATTCATCGGCTTTCATAGGATCGGGTCTGCCACTATACTTAGCGGGATTTGAATGAAAGAATTCTTTCTTCAAAAATGAGGTACTAGTTTCCCTCCGTCGACTATTCTAGCTGCTTGCTCGGCTCGGAGTATGTACGTGGACTCCCGAAGAGCCTCGACCAATTCTCAAGCTAGTGCCCCAATTGCGTCTTGGGTCGAAGGTGCAGTCACAATGTTTTGTCTTACCCCTTCTTCTTGGGGAGGGAGATCTTGATGAGCCAGAATACCCAGGCCACCCCGGTGAGGTCTACCATGGTCTCTTCCACATCCAGACGTCCTATATAATAGAAAAAGGTAGAGTAGGAATAATGCGCAATTAATATACTCACATGTCAACCCATACGTCACACTCGAATAATCACAACGCCGTTCATACATTCAGTACACATAAGACAAGCCACATAAGCACATAAACACATAGAGCACATATGGATCACACTCCTAAGATGTCAACTCGTCCCACGATGCTCAAGGACTTTCAAGTGGAAAAAGAATTGATCAGGTGCCTTTCAAAAGGGACTTTGATGAGTGTAACGGACACAAGTTGTATCCTAGAAACATGAGCCTATACCCACAAAACCACGCAAATACATAAACACATAAAATGTAAGACACTAATGTCCCGACCCAACATGATAAACCCATTATGGCATAAGCCACATCCCACGAGTTCTAGGTATTCAACCCGATTAGCTCTGATACTAATTTGTAACGCCCTGATATTTATTTCATCATCAATTCACAATGATAATCTCAGAACATTATAATTCATGGCATTAAGTTAAAGCATTAAATATAGGTTTCATGGTTCAAAAATCATCTCTTTCCCCGTGAACTATTCATATGCTTACCTCATTGTACGGTTATATTCATCAAATAATAACTACAGTTCAATGGATAAGAGATAATATAACATATAAGTGCCCTAAGGCAAACATCTTCTCAAGGAGTGCCCTTGGATACACACACACAAAAAAAAAAAGATTTTAGTCTCCATCACAAAAGAATAGCCCAAGGCTTCAACACACAACACATAAAAGAGCCTCTGCGCTCCCATCCAAAAATACATCTCGAGGCCAATCACTTAGGTAGCATGTCCACATCATCCCCTAAAAGATTGTTAGTTTTAGGGTGAGCAGTCGCTCAGTAGGAAATACCTTTAACAAATTATGTAATTAATTGAGATACATATGATCATGCCATGCAAGAGATGAGAAAAACCTTTGCTCGTTCCTTTGTAAAACCATGATGCCAAACTAAGTAATGTCAATAGCAAATTCTTGTTGAAAACATGGAGTATAAATACACTATGACGTCTCGATAAAGAGCTGCATGCCATAACTACATATATATATATGCATAAAGAAAATAATCCCTTATTTGTGGACTCTGGAAACGGCGGGGCATTGAGCACGAAAGACCCTACTCTTCCACATATGCTGACTCCAGAAATAGCAGGCTCGTGGACACCCAAAATCCTACTTTCCACATTCACCGACTCTAAAAATGGTAGGCTTGTGGACATCCTAAAACCTTTCCCACATTCGTTTGGCGTTATGCACAAGACAGGGCAATTGGATACCTTGACTCCTCATGCAGGTACCAATTACAACACATGACTCAAAGCAAGACCCAACTCGTAAGTCGGACTCGTGCATTTTTTTACCCCTTTTGACATTTCTCCGAAAACATCCATAATATTGCGAAGTCACATGAGAAAATTTTAATGCATATGTGTAACATTGCCTGGGGGATACCCAATTGTGCTAAATAGTTCAAACTCTCGATTTATTTGATCTAGTCTCATGAGTGTAATGTGAAACATAGATGAGAATCTAAATCTAGCAACTTTTATAGAAAATCCATTTTATTTCGAAAACCCTCACCAGAAACGAAATGCATCACCAGATCTTAGAGTCGCCACCTAATATTGTGGGAAATTAGGAAACTTGTGGCTTGTGCCAAGATCATTGTTCATCGTAACCAAAGATGTCTCAGTTCGGAACTTTAGGTATGAGAGGGGAAGGCCTTTAATGGGGCACTCCTGCTCACCCGATCAAAGATTGGCCTTTACTAAACCATGATATGACTTTTATTTACTTTATATGTTCGTATTTCGATTTATGAAGAAATCCTAAAATTTACTATGTGAAGCATACAAGTATAAACTATGTTATTTATTTTGGAACAATTTAATTTCATGTATTTTGAAAAAGTTTTGAAGATGTACAACTTAAAGAAATTGAGTTTACAAACATGAAAATCAATATCATTCTAAATTAAACGACACAACCTCCATCCACTGCCATTCATAGAGTTATATCAAATAAGCAAATAGCCTCATGGTAGAATGTTAAACATAGTAAGGATACACACAAGCGGGACGCTAAAGCATAAAAACTTACATATTTACCGACGTCTTGTAAATAGCTACAAAACAAAGTTAACAAAATATGCATAATCTTATATACAAAATCCTAATGTAATTCACTCATGAGATGCAAATAAAGATTCGGCTTCTAATATATGACATGTGAATCATCTCAAGAACACGAGGTAGTGCACATAATCACATAAGAATTGATTAAATCCATAGATGCAAATTTGGCTGAATCAAGATGCATAAAACATGGATGCAAAACATGGATATGATGAAAAGAAAAATATGATGCATATTTAAAAATAAGGAAAGCAAGTATAGAATGGGATAGAAAGAAGTGGGGTGGAAAATTATTACAACAATTGAATAATTACAAACTGAATGAAAGAGAGAGAGAGAGAGAGAGAGAGAGAGAGAGAGAGAGAGAGAGAGAGAGAGTGAGAGCATATTATAACCTAATAAAACCTCACAAATCTCTCACATGAAAATAAAAGCAGAAGATGTATGTCTCAGGGATCACCGAAAACAATTATGCTCATCAATGGAAGATTACACTATTTTGTCCTAGAAGAAGTTGGCTGGCTCGCCAAAAACTTAGTTGGCGGGTCAATTAGGCTTGGCAAAAACCTGTTTTGTTGCAACACTGAGAAAGAACAAACAGGGAATATGTAGGTGGCTCAACTAACCACTTCCAGTTAGATTACAACAGGCTTATAATATGAAATCAAATGAAGAAAATTACTATAAGAAAGAAAAATGTGGGAAAATGAAAGAATTTGAAAATTCACCTTGTAAGGAAAGGACGAAATTCCTTATTTTCAAACTCTTTATTGGTCACCCTCGAGGTTGTAAATTATGTTCTAAATCCTCAACTTGAAAACTTGGAATTTTTGCTAGAATGGTGGTTTGAATTGTTTAACAATGTGAGTGGCGGGGAATTGTTTAACTCTCTGATTTTCTTACTTTCAACAACAATCATTTTTCCTTTGACCAAGGCTATTAGAATTTGGCTATAATGGAATTTCTTGGATGGTTTTGATATATGGAAGATGGTATCACAATGTATATGGAAAATATAGGTTTTATAGTTCAATTTTTATCAATTCTCATATCAAGCAAGACTTCTCTTTCTATCAATCTCTCCTCTCTTTCAATTAACCTTTTTCTTTCTAAACAATCTGATCTTCTTTATAGACAATGGTCGAAGACTTAATAGAGAAGATGGTGGAAGACAAGGATCATGCAGTGACAAAGATAAAGCACTTCACCCTTGCTTTGATAATATAGGGTGAGTAGATGCATATCAGAAATATCTAAGGTGGCATGTCCTACACGCACCAAATAAGAATTTTGCCAAAACTGATCTATTCCTGGACAAATTAGCCAGCCAACCAATTTCTTAGCTGGTTGGCCAAAATATTGGCCTTGGTCTGACTATTTTGTACGAAACATGATTTTTTGATAGAATAATCATCATGTCCTCCTATTTCCATACTATTCTTTACTCGATTTCTTGAGAAAACATTTCATTTTGAAGTTTAAAAATGAGTCTTGGAACATCACAAAAATATTCAAAACAAAGCATGGAAAGAAAGTTTTGAAAGACAGTTTTGAACGGGATTTAAATACTTGGCCAAAATAGGTTTAGGGTTAGGAAGAAAGTCAAATTCCATCTTTCTTATTGATGATTTTGTGAGAAACACATTCTTATTTTCATCATCGGGTGATCAAAAGAAAGTGCCCAAGTCTTAGGGCCGATCAAAATAGGGTGTCTATAGTTGCCCCTCTTTGACAGAGCTCGAAGTTATTTCTTGACGTGAGTGAATGTCATAGCCTGAAGACGACCCTTTTGAAAAGGCCGTAAGACTTGGGCAAACAAACAAAATGTAGATACAGTTGGTTGAATTCGAAGGTTGCCTACGTATCCTTCTGCAAGGAATCAAACCAGCGTAGTTTGGAGGCAGAATGTAAATGACATGCTCAAAATACAATCGAAAGTTGGACTTACACGCTTCTTGAAGCCGATTTCGTTTGAGTATTCTTGATTCATGCAATGCAATGCAATGATGATAAATATTGCAAGATGACAGCATGTGAAACAAGTCTCAAGCTTAATCAAAACAGGTCCAATCGTGTCTTACACAGAAAGGAGCAAGAAAACGTCAACTCCAAACACGTTTCATGTGAAAGGAAATATGGTGTAACCAATAGGCATACCTAACGGTATTTCATACGAAGACGGGGAAGGTTTTAATCGAGTACACTTGAAATACTAACGTGTTTCACGTGAAAGAAGGAAAGATGGTATAACCAATAGGCATACCTAACCATATTTCATACGGAGGGGGAAGGTTTTAACCGAGTAAACTCAAAATCCTAACGCGTTTCACATGAAAAGAGGAAAGGTGGTGTAACCAATGGGCGTACCTAACCGTAATTCATACGGAGAGGGGGAAGGTTTTAACTGAGTAAACTTGAAATTCTAATGCTTTTCACGCGAAAGAAGGAAAGGTGGTGTAACCAATAGGTGTACTTAACCATATTTCATACAGAGAAGGGGGAAGGTTTTAACTGATTAAACTTGAAATCCAAATGCGTTTCACATGAAAGGAGAAAGTGTGGTATAACCAACAGGCGTACCTATCGAAATTTCATACAGAGAGGGGAAAGGTTTTAATTGGGCAATCTTGAAATTCTAATGCATTTCATGCGAAAGAAGGAAATGTGGTGTAACCAACAGGCGTACCTCATCGTATTTCATACGGAGAGGGGGAAGGTTTTAACCGAATAATCTTGAAATTTTAATGCATTTCACACAGAAGGAGGAAAGTTAGTGTACCCAACAAGCGTATCTAACTGTATGAAATATGGAGAGAATGAAGGTTTTAATCGAGTCTGACATAATGTTGAAACACTAAACCAAACATTCCAAATGCTATTTTGAGTTTCTCAGAGCGAAAGTGATTTGGGCTTGCCATTTGATCATCATTGGATGAAGATAAGAATGTTTGGCTTCATTACATGGCTCCAACCATACAAAACAATTGTAACCCAGCCAATTTTTGAACTTACAGTACAAAAACAGTGCAACCCGGCCAAAACTATAAGCTAGTGGACAAAAAATGACCCACTCGGGAGGCTACCAAAAAATGTGCTGGCTAGACAATTTCTACGACTACGGGAAAAAAAACAAGTTTAAAGACCCAATCGCTTTAAAACCCATTCTAGGGCTCATTTCTTCATACACCCAAGTTCAAAAACCTATCCCCCCCAGAAACTCTCTCTCTCTCTCTCTAGATTTCCTTGTACCTTGGTTTACCCCAAACCCTTGCCTCACCTCAGCCGAATCCATCCACGATTATCCTCACTTCATACTGATTGGAATCCAAAAATGGTGAGTTTTAGAACTTTTGTTTGATCTTGCGTGATTTGAGTTTTCATTCCATGGTTTGGGCTCGATTATTGAGTGATTGTCACGAATTTAGGCAATCTCTCATCATTTTCCTCTAATTTTGCAGTGTTCTTCATTGTTTTTCATGATTTTGGTCTTGAATTTTCATAATTTGGACTATTTTCTGAATTTACTTTGAACATTTGTTGATTTCCCACCGTTTGGACAAATTTTCCCAGATTTGGCTTTGATTCTTGAATTTCTCACAATATTTTCACCGGTTGATCAAATTTTCCATTGTTTGTTGTTGATTACACACCATTTTCAAAATGTTCTTGTTATTCACATGCAATCTTCTTAAATGCAACTCTAAATCATGTTTGGTTGTCCATGAATTTATACAGTTTCTTTCGATTTAGTTCGAATCGGCTACTATCCATGATTTGGCACAAACTCTCTTTAGGTATAGCCTTTAAATTCACATTGCCTATATTTGATTTCATATTGTTAGGCCTTATTTTCATGCTTTCCCTTATCGTTCCTCATGATTCATTGCAAATTGGCCTTGATTTGGCACCGTTGGATTAAATTCTCGGATGTCTCAATGATTGCTTATAGCTTGAATTGAATTTCTCACACTTTTTCCTTTAATTCCATAGATTGCTATGGCTAGCGATGATGCTCCTCATGATGACGTGCCACTTATCATTGTTACAGAGGGTGACATACCCTTACCGGTTCCTGGGGTCGATATCCACGCACCTGCCGTGGATATTGAGGACCACGACGAGGACCTCATGGCTGGGGACATTGAGACAGAGCTAGAGCCACTCCCATTGAGGACGAGGCCATTTAACCTAGCAACCTACAGGCTACGCACACACATGATGACCCTTGGGTGGTGCTGTAGCTTATAGAGTTCTCTTGACTGGTTGTAGAGGATGTGTTACTTTGGGAGCACTTCAAGGCACCTCTCCTACAAGTCCTTCACAATACTCATTTTCTTTTTCTCTTTGTTTAGTGTACTATGCTTTGAACTCATTGATAACTGCATTCTCCTATATGCTAACAACCTTCTTGTTGTAGGTCACTGGCCAGTTGATGAGGGGGTACGGGAGTGTCCATGGCCTTTGCCAGTGGTACAGAGATCTGCTCACCAAGGTCTGCATCTTGGTGGATAGAGAAGGCTTCGACCCATTTTGCTTGGGGATCTCATCATTACAGGTAGACTGTTCGATCTACAACACCTTGGTGGAGAGGTGGTAGGATACCATTAACTCCTTGCACTTCTCATCTACTGGGGAGATGACGATGACCCTCTACGACTTCTCTATGATCACCGGTCTCTTGATGGGGGGTGATCCAATCCTTGTTGACTTTTACCTGAGCCAGTGGCATGCTACTCAGATCTTCTTTCTTGCGGCTGTCTTACCCCTTGCTCGCCATGGAATGATCCAATATAACTGGCTTTGGCAACACTTCCACTAGATAGAGCCACTGACTCCAAAGGAGATAGCCAGGTATGCCCTCATGTTCTTTATCTATGTCCCCCATACTATCCTATTTGCGAAGAGGGAGAATATCGTAGGACTCTATCTACTAAGTGGCATGGTAGAGCTCCCTTGGGTGAAGGAGTATGAGTGGGGTGGATCTAGCCTCGCCACCCTCTACAGATACATGAGCTCCATATCCCGCCGAAAGACAGAGTTGCTTGGAGGCTGCTGGAGGGCATATGAGGCACATTCTGCACTTTCTTTCAATTCAGTTATATTTCATCGCCTATTTCATTTCTATCTTTGCCTATTGATTTTTTTTTAATTTTTTTTTGACATGCTTTTTTGTGCAGCTACTATGGCTTTACACTTATTTTCCCCCCCATCGCCTCTATTCCGAGGCTCGAGATAGCTATGGCGATGTCTCGCTCTCTACGCTACGACGGGAAGCTCTGTCCTCGCAACCAACATGTCTGTAGCTTCACTACTTGCCATTGCTTCTTCGATAGCGTGACTGCTGACATGGTAATCATTTGTAGAACTCTCTATTTCCTCTTCCTCATCTTTTAAATTAGGTAACTAATTTATACATTCTTCGTTTGTAGGTCGAGTGGCATCCTTAGGTGGCTATACCCCCCATGATGAGGGTGAGATATGTTGTTTCCTGGGAGACTTCTAGGAGAAGGATATTGCTGGAGGGCCCATTCTACAAGTTCCGGTACTTAGGAGAGCGATTCACTTGCTAAACTTTGGGACGACATCACTGAAGGGCCCTTATCAATGAGCTGATGTTGGGGCAGCATGCTGATGCCCTTTATGCTCCCAGGGACTATACTACATTCATACGGTCCCACATCATGCCTTATTTGACCGAGGGCATGGCTCGCGTTATTAGAGCTGTTGATGTCCTTGTTGCTAGAGATGCTGCCCCTACTGCTAGAGGTCCTATACCTCCTGTTGGTGATGCTTCATTTCCTCTTGGACATCCAGCGCTTCTTACATCAATTACACTTTAGTGCCCGAATGGCTTTCTTGATGAGCTACCTTTAGTGCCTCTTAGACGACAGTTGCTTATCCTCGGTCCAGAGACCCGACCGGTATACCCTTCTCCTTGTTACTTTCCATTTATTTCTCATTATTTTACTCCAATTCTGATCTCTCTTTTGTTACAGTACCTAGAGATGGGTAATACTATCAGTGCCTGGAGCTCATTGACACGCTGATGCTTATGGTGTGGAGGGGGGAGGTAGATTTGATCTCTGCTGTGATTGAGGTAAGCTTTTCTTTACTTGCTTTCTCTCCTATGCAACAACTCTATTTTGTTTCATTCACTTATGATACACTGCTTATTTCATGTCACCTGTTCTAATATTATGATCTCTAGTTTTTTTAGATAGCACCCTCTTTAGCCATAAGGATGAGAGAAGGGAGAGCTCCAGTACGAGGGGGAGGAGGTTGGGATAACTGTGATTATGGTATAGATGACCATGGCAAGAGATGAGGGAGAGTATCTCCTGTGGCTCCTGAGCTAGAGACATCTGAGGAGCACTCCAAGGAGGACACTAGAGAGAGCAGCGAGGAGAGTAGCAGTGACGAAGATGCTAGTGTTAACCCTGAGATCTTTGGGGACAGTGACACCGCTAGTGACGTGGAGGCTTACCCACTATGGAAGAGGATGAAGAGGGCTTCACACTGATTTTTCTTTTTGCTTTTATGATGTATTTTTCTTTTTCTTTGTTGTGGTTTTGTTTTGTTTTGTTTTGTTTTTTTTTTTAAATTTTTTGATGCAAAATGATGACCTTAAAACTCATGATGATATATATATTGTCTTTTTTATTTTATGGCAAATTATATGATACATATGTATACAATTATCTCAAATCCTAAATGGTATTATAAAATGAACAATATAAAATATACACGATGCATGAGACAACACATTATATACAGAAAACGGATTACAAACACACACCAATGATTTAGTTATACATGCCATACACGTATTGATACATATACATACCTTTATACATATATATACATACATACGACCCATATACATACCGCACATATATTCATATGAACTATATATACAAAATATGTATATACACTATATACATATATATATATATGTATGAACGATATACAAAATATGTATACATATACATATTATATTATACATATACACACAAGCAAACCATATACATATACATATACCTATATATACCTATTATAAACATATGGTATACATATACATATATACACTCCTCTTTTCTGTTCTTGTCTCTCTCTCTTTCTGCTCTATCTTCTTCGAATGTCGTATCTAGCGTGTGACAACGATTGCCTCGGTCTTCCCCTTGTCTTCTTCTGCTCTTTTGTCTTCTTCTTGTATGAGACTGGTGAGTTAGAGCAGTTAGTTGAGCAGAGGCGAAAAGGCTGCACAAATTAGCCTGCTATAGCCCAAGTTTTTTCATTTCTGACCTGGCCTCTACTTGCTGTCCTCTTTCCTTTTTCCCAGACCTTAACAACATGTCGATAGAGATTGTTGACACCATCTCCTTTGAGCCTCCTCAGAGTGCTTCTGCCCTTATTTTTCATCTCCCTGCGACTAGGTCTATGGAAAGTACCTCTCAATTAGCTATAATCGCACCGATTCTCATCAATTTGCACCACTCTATCTGCTAACCGTGGATTGAATTTTAAAATTTATAATCCGCTTTTAAAACAACTCGGCTCCGCTATAATTAATACATATATGTTTTTTAACTTCCATTGAAATATCAAAGTAAAAATGAGTATAAGAGAGATTTAAGATGTGAAATTTGTTACAAATTAGTAGTTATATATATGAAATGTATTATATAAAATTAATTTGTGTTATATATATAAAAAATATTATTCAAATTAGTGTTATATATTATACAAATGTTTGATAATTGATTAGAATGGTCTTTAATTTGCCAATCTGCCATTCGGTTTGTAAGTTTACTCTTAAACCGCCTGAACCGGACCACACACACCTTTAATTGTGACGCCAATAAACAAATGCTAGTCACAAAATTTGACATTGATGCCAGCTCTCATACTCTGAACTCATGTATGGAGACCGCAACTGTGATATCCAATTTGTTGCACCATTTGTAGAGCAGAACACATGAGGTGCAGTGGCTGACCATGTAGCTCTCTCTGTTGCAGTGTATGTATCAAGACGCTTGGCGGGAGATTAGTCAGTTGAAGAGGTAAAACAAGGAGATGAAGCGCCAAGCAACAAAAATGGGAAGATTTAGGGTGCCTTGGTGCTCTTCATTTGATGGCCAATGTGGGAGGCTCTGCAAATACTGAGGCAGGCTCTTCAAGGGCCTTCCGAGAGTGAAGATGTTCCTCTCATTTTTTTTGGTATATATTTTGTGTATATATATATATATATTTTCTTAAGGAATCGAGCACCAATGTATTAGCTTCAGATGATCTTTTGTTGTTTTTGAAATTTTCTTGTTTTGACAGCTGTAATTAGAAAGTTAGACCTTCAATTTCAATAAGAGGAATTTTCATTCTGGACATTGTGGTGTGAATGGCATAACACTTGAGCATGAAAACATTTTGTTTGTGATTTTGAAACTAAGAACGATTGATTTTCAATAAGTCCTGGATTGGTCATCGAGCTTTAAATTGTCCAAAATTCAAAATACAACTTGATAAAAGACAAACAAAGCATAAACAACTTAACACATCAAATTACACTTGTTGGAAAAGCAATGATTCAAAACAATACCTTAACAAACAAACTGTTGAGCCTTCCCTTTTGCTGCATCTTTTAATTCTGGATAGATAACAATTTGGCCGACTGGCCAATTAATTTGCCTGCCTCCTAAGTTTTTTGATAGCCAGCCAAACTGATGAGAAGGACAGTTAGCTGGCTAAAAAGTTGGCCGGCCAGCAAAAAATTTGGTTGGCCGGTAGAACAGTTGGCTGTTTGGTTGAAAATAGTGTAACATAGTAAAAAATAGTTGTCTTGTACTTCCAAGCCCACTATCTTCTATAAAAGGTAATCTCCAATGTTGTTATACCACTAATGTGAGAAACTAGATATTTTTTTCTTGAAGATGGAGAACTCTGTCATTAGGCTCAAGGATTGGATGGCCACCCTGGATGGCATGGATAAGGTGAATTTCGTCAAATTTTTCCTAAATGCTCTTTTCTCCTTGAGTCATGGCCCACTTCAACTTCCATTTCTCCATGCAACTGCTCGTTGTTGGCATCCGGTCACTAATGTATTCTACTTTAGGATGTAAGAGCTATGTCCGACTATTGAAGAATTCTAGGCGCTAATGGAGCTTTCTTGAGATGAGAAGTTCATGCCCCGATCAAATTTTGGCTATGCACGGGCGCTTGTCCAAATGTGCGATCTTGCGTTAAATGAAGCCCAGTCTCTAACTTATGACGGCAAAGTGGATGTTTTTGCCTTGATTTGCCAATTTTCAAAAGTCAGAGATAGAAATGATCCCCTTTGGCATGGGTATTGACAACATGCTCTTTGCCTATGTCTTCTTGCACATTTCTTAATTGTTCTTGGTGGCCTTGAAGCTAGCATCAAACTAGTTGACATAACTCAATGCATTCGGGAAGGTCAGAGCTGTATTGGCTTGACACTAGCTGAGACTTTGATGAGCTCAGATTCATTCCATCAACAAGAAAATTTCCACTTTGCAAGAAGTCCACTACTTCTGTAGGTACTGTTTCCCAACCTTTTGTCATTTTTTGGTGCTCACATCACTCTGGCACTCAACACTCTCCATTTTTTTTTCACACGTCTATAACCTTTTGCTCACTTTTCTCTCAACACACTCCTCTATATTCATTAATCACTTTTTCTTTTAATCCCTTCCCATATATGGTTGATGGACAAGTTGAAAGTAGTGGCTCTTTGTGCCCAATATTCAGCTAGAGGCTACTCTTCTTGCTCCCAATTGGTGAACTTTTCTTTAAAGGAAGTGTGGTACAACTGAATGCTTCACAGGTCTGCAGTTGACTTTGCTTGGCGATACCCCTAGCTTAACTTGCCCCAGATGACTTATAGTATGTTTCTTCACCCGGATGTGTAGCTAATCGGCCTGACCTACTGTGTCTTTACTACTCATTCAAGTTTAGATGAGAATTCAGACATAATCAAACTCGTCCTGTTGGTGAAGTTAAGTACCCTACTGCATTTCCATTTCGAGCTAGACATCTCTGTCGATACACACCTACTTAGAGGATGAGAGAACTTTGGGCTCTTGCTGATAACTTCACTCATACCCTGTCTGATGAATACATGTTCTGGCTTGAGGAAGAGACGCAAGCTGGTGTTGTCCTAATAGCGAAGGCCTTTGACAATGGAAGGAAGAGAAAGGAGGCCTCTGGGAATGCAAATAAGAGATAGAAGACCTGACTCGATTGTGCCCTTAGTTCATTACTTTGACTCTTTTTAGTTTTCTTAAAATAAAAAAAAAGTTTTAATCAAAATGAGAGATAGATTCGCATGCTTGTTCCATTCTCTGTTTTGAAACCATGTAATAAAAGTTGTGAGTCCTGAGAATTTCCCTTTTATGGTCCAATGAATGGTCTGGGTTTTGCAGAAATAGAGTAATTTTTGAGGAAATCAGTCAATTCCATTAAAATTTATCAAAAACTATTTTTGCAAATGGTCATTACCTGACAAACATGAAATTAGCCCTCGAGATGTATAATTCCAAATCAAATGATCCCAAGTAAGATATACGATATTACTACATGATCTGTCTTGCAGCTGAGCCCGTCATGAAGAAGGAACAAGATAATTGAATTGGACAGAGATGAACCAATCGAACATGGACAGGAACAATTGCGTGATTTATGGTTACAGCCGAACTTTAGGATGAAGTTGCCTATGTATCCCAAAGATGGGAATCAGGCCTTACGTAGTTCATGGTTAAGGTTCACTCGGGTATTAACACTCTCTTTTTGCGCTCTAACTTTTGCCAAAGATGCCCTTCCAGGTTTTCGACCTTGCGAGGTCCTTCTTTTTTTTTTTTTTTTTTTTTGCTTTAACTTTTACGTAGGTCACCCTTTTAGGTTTTTGGCCCAGTGAGCCTCTCAAGGATAATACCATTTCAATTTGTCCATGTTGATTGGTTACGAAAACTCATTGACATGCAAATCTATCAAAACAACTGCTCCTCTTGACCAGATTGACTTAATAATGTAAGGACATGTCCAATTGGGTCTGAACTTGCCCCTAGGGTCATGAATTGGAGCTCGATTATCCTTCAATAATAAGTCTCCTTCCCTCAAATTCCTAGATATAACCTTTTTGTTGAATACTTTGGAAATCTTGCGTTGATATCCCTCAATGTTGTATAACGCCTTCAATCTCCGCTCATTAAACAACATCAGCTCCTCAAATCGGTTTTGTTGCCAATCAGCTTCTGCTATATGACATTCAATCATAATCCTCAATGAGGGTACTTCTATCATAATCGGCAAGACAACCTACATTCCATATACCAAAGAGCAAGGGGTTGCCCTTGTAAACGTTTGGATTGATGTCCTGTATCCCGAAAGTGCAAAAGGCTGCTTGTCTAGCCAATCTTTGTATGTTTCTACCATCTTACGCAAAATGGTTTTGATATTCTTATTTGTAGCTTCCAAGGCTCCATTGGCTTGTGGCCTATATGTTGATGACTTGTGAAAGGCTACATTGTACTTTTCACGTAGAACTGCCACCTCTCATTTGAAATGTGAACCATTGTCTGAAATGATTTTGTTTGGCACGTCACATCTGCAAATAATGTTATTTCTTATGAACTTGGCCACGTTCGATGCTGTCAACACTAAATACAATTGTGCTTTTACCTACTTGGTAAAATAATCAATAGCGATCAGAACGAATTCATGGCCGGTTGAACCCTTTGGTGCAACTACTCCAATGACGTCTATGCCCCAAACTAAGAAAGGCCACGGTGAGGTCATATTATAGAGTTTTGATGGCAGGATATCGATTAGCATGAATCTGACATTTGTGGCATCGCCACACAAAACTATTACAATCAGTTTCCATAGTTAGCCAATAGTATCATTGTCTAAGAATCTTCCTGGCTAGTATTATACCATTCATGTGTGCCCCACATTCTCTCCCATGGATGGCTTCCATGATGCACTTTGCCTCTTCTCTTTCTACACACAACTTGTGCATCCCTAGATGCCCTTTTTTGTATAGGTTATTTTCGCGAATGATGAATTGAACGGCCATGCGTCGTATTCCTCTTTTATCTTTGGCATTTGCCCCTTGTGGGTATGTACTACTTTCCAAAAAGTTCTAAATATCAAAGTGCTAGGGGTTTGCATCTTGAACTTCTGATGTTGTAGCTACTATTTCATATGTAGTGTATATCTTTGTTCTATTAGGATTGGGCGCATCTTAACCCCGATTGGTATATCTATCATTGAGCCAGGGTTGCCAACGCATCAACAAATCGGTTGTTCTCTCTCACTAGGTGTGTAAACTTTAGTCTTTCAAACCTTGGGATCAACATGTCTAAGGTCTGATGATAGACCTTCATTTTCATATATTTAACTTTCCAATCTCCATTGGCTTGAGAGACAACCAAGTTTGAATCCCTGATCACATCCAACCTTATTGGTCCTAGTTCTAGGGTTGCTTCTAATCCGGCAATGCATGCCTCATACTCTACTTGGTTGTTGGATACCCTGATGTAGACACCCAATTTTTGATTGCCCGCAAGACTTGGGTGCTTTGCCCTGTGCACTTGATGATGAAAGTCGCGTTGAGTGTGATTCGAGTTCTCAACAAGGGATTTAAGTTCAAGCTCCAAAACCAATCCCAAACCTTTCATATTCATACTGTTCTTACCCCAGAAATTCATTTTTGAACATTGTGCCACCTTACACTGAGTTTGAAATAGAGGAACAGGGGAGCACATTGGGAGCTAGCCGTACTACATTGGGAGTTGGCCATGGCCATTGGGAGCCAGCCGACTCTCTTTAGCGAGAAACACTATTCTAGGCGAGAATGGGCCAGTTGTCCATTTTTGAAGATATTTTCGACCTATTTTGTTCAAATTCAATAAATACGAGCATATATCTCAGTGATAGAGGTTTGGAAAAATTTCAAAGAAGTAAAATAACCCTTGAGAGCTCCTTCTTCTTATGCAAGTTAACTTTGAGATATTATATCATCCTTATACTATATCTATATACCATACACAACCTTGGAGCCATAACTTAGAACCTTGGTTGAGCTTTGTGAATCACAATTCAAGCTTGAGAGTGTGCTTGGACCAAGTTTGGTTCACAAACAAGAGCTTACCTTCTTCAAGAGGTATAAGCTTACCACCTTTGTATTTCTTTCATTTCTGTCTTTCTCTAGCAATTTCTTGTGTTTTTGTATTGTTTTGATCCTATTTCAAGTGTTGGAACTTGGGTTTGAATAGCTACCAAAGGGTAGAGAGGGTTGACACCCTTTCTTGCACTCTACTTCATAGCTCACACCCTTGTTTTACACCATTTTCTTTGCCTTTTAAACTTATTTTTAGAGTTTGAAAAAGGCTAAAAACATGGTTTGAGGTCTCAAAAATGGAGAGGTTAGCCACATCTCCTTGCTCTTGTTCACTAGCCTTGCATTTCTTTGTTTTTTCCTACTTTTTTTTTATGCTCTTTAACATGATTTTTGGCCACAGTTTTAGCATATTAGGTGCTGTTTTAGGGTGGTCCTAATTTATTTAATTAGTGTATGCTTTGAATATCTAGCTTGTTGTGTTGTAAGTCCTTATATCTAGCTAGTTGTGTTGCGTTACCCATGCTTTGATAGCTTTTCTTTGGTTAATTTTCATGTCAAGAGTCCCATCCTAATAATCAAATTCATGTGATCATTTCTGCCACCCCTCTCTCTCTCTCTCTCTCTCTCGTTTGAGAGTTATTTCAAATGATTGATGGTTATTCAAGGCATGGGAAAGAGACCTATGCTCAATGGCTTAATCTCTACAGAGGTTCATCGTCAAGGCATAGGCTCTCTTCATGCCAAGAATCACTTCTCGTTTTATATTTCTTCTCATTTAGTGGACTCAACCATCACTTTGGACAAATTGATTAAAGAATGGAAAGGACCAATAAAATCGACTTAAAATGAACTAAAGTGACATAAAGAAAGTGTTTAGAGTTGGATGGATTTGGTCGGATGTTATGCCAAGTCCATCACTCCGAGAATCATCACTTATCAACTTATGATATGTTGATGGGACTTGGGACGTGTCTACTTCCCTCTTTGAACCTTCATGATAAGAGGGAGGGGTGGTTTTCCGTTACATCTATTCAATTTTGTCCAAACGTGTTTGAAATCATCAAGCCATCAAATTGTGCTTGTTGGTGGTTTCGGACTAGAAATCGTTTTTCTCTTGAGTTTCCCATGACAGAGAGGAGCAGAAGGGACAAACAGGGCCTAGAAAGGCTCTATATGCACTGTTCTCACCTCATAGCATAAAACATTTTTTGGCATAAAATTAGGGTATGACCGGCACTTTTTTGACCCGACTAGGTCTCATTTGGGGCCGACCGGCTCCCAATGTTTGGCAAGCAGTGAGTGTTTTTTTTTCTTAGAGGCCAGTGGCTGAGGGTGAGGCAGAGCAGTCTGAGTAGACAGAGCAGCTTCTAGGCACTGTGCATGCAATCATTGTGCCTCATTGTTACTTGTATTCATATTATTATCTTATTGTTGTAATCATTGTTGTTGTAAATATTACTTGTTGTTGCAATTGCATTGGATATTATTGTCGCGTAATTAGTATTGATATAACACCTTTGTTGTAATAAATTAGATAGGTATTCTAGTATCCCTTGAATTTGTAATAAGTAGTTGATTATCTTAGCTAGTTTTAATTCATTTATTCATTTGGTTTTGTAGTAGTTAGCTATTAATCCAGACACTTGGACACTTATTCAGACCCTCTTGTATGAGGGCAAATATGTAATAATGGCTTATGTCTTCCAACCTCATTTCTTTCTCTCTTTTATTTACCTGTTTATGATGGTGGTAGAGAGCATCATATTTACTTAGCATTCCCATGTTCGCATACACTTGTTTCATGTACATTTGGGTTCGGCTCATCATACTAACCAATGTCAATTTCAACTTCATTGCTTGAAAACGTGATTTATCACATGTCTTGAATTGGATCATATACCATGAGCATAGCCGAGCTTGTAAAAATTGCATAAATGTGTGCATTGCATTAGTCACATTGTATTGTTTAGGAACATGCATATTTTTTAATCATTTTTCTTTATTTGGCTTGCCTTGGAGTACTAGGTGAGCACTTATTGTTTTTAGCATACCGCATAAGTGTGATTGTTGCCACGCTAAGCACAATGCCATGAGGCTAGGTGTTTAATTGATATACTTGTTTGAATGCCGGTGGATGAAGGCTAATTTCAAAAATTGGGATAAATTGATTAATGTATGAACTCACCTTTTCAAGTGATGAGTATCAAAAACAATTTTCAAACAAACATGAAATCAAAACGTTCCAACTTTTGCAAATTAGTCTATACTTGTGTGCATCACACAGTAATGTCAGCTAATAAATCAAAATAAGAGCATATAATGTAAATAAAAATTGCATCATGATTAGTAAAAGCCGATCCTTGATTGGGCAAGTGGGATACTCGATTCATGGCCTTTCCCTCTCGTACCTAAGTTCCCGAGCTGAGACACTTTGGTGATGACGGATAAGTGGCCTTTGGCATGAGTCATGGGTTTCCTAAATTTCGAGTCAAGCTCTCTAAATCACCAGCAGAGTTGCCAGAAACTGTAGACGTGCCCTTCGAGGGCCTCATGCTACAGTTCAGACTCAAATTGTCACAGTTCTTAATCTGATCTCACAATGTGCGATGTGAGATTGATAAATCACCAAAGAGTCCAAGTCCGGCAAATCGTTTTGGAAAACTAATTTTTGTAAAGAAGTGTGAAACATGGACTGCTTTGCTAGATACAGAGTCGCCACCTAAATATTTTATTTTGGGGAAATTTAGAAAACCCTAACTCGTTACCTAAGGCCACGTGTCCGTCATCACCAAAGTTGCCTCGGCTTGGGAACTTGGGTACGATTGGGGAAGGTCAGCTATGAGCACCCCCGCTCGCCCGATCAAAGATCGGCCACTACTAAACATGATATCTTGTTTTTGAAAACACATGTGTTCTTATTCCGGTTAATTAGCTAATCTTACTATGTGATGCGCACATCAAAAGAAGTATAGACTAGATCGTCTAATTTGGAACAAAGCATCGCATATCCGTTTGTTTGGAAATGGTTTGAAGTTTGCTACTCGTAAGTAGGCTAAAACACTGATTTCAATGAATTGTCCCAATTCAAGTAATCCAACCTTCACCCACAGGCATTCAGGCAATTATATCAAATAAGCAATTAGCCTCATGGCAAGCATGCTTTCATGGCAACATTAACACACATACAGTATGCTAAAGCATAAACACTCACAGTGTACTCCGAGCCAAAATAAAGAACTAGTTAGAAATCAATGCATGATCCTAGTTCATGTTAAGATGGCTAATGCAACACATGCAAAATACAACTAGAAATAGGCTCAGCTATTCTAAGATGGCATATGAAATGTGATAATTGATACATGTATTCAACTTGGAATTGAAATACAATGCAGTTAGTATGATGCGTTGAGCCCGGTGCATGCAAGATAGATGAATGCATGCAAACATGCGAAGCATGAGTAGGCTAGATAGATGAATAGATGCAAACATGCAAAGCATAAGTATGCTAATTTGAAACATGACCTAAAACTAACCAACGAAAGCAGGTAAGTAAAAGGAAGAAAGAAATGGAGGTTGGAAGACATGCACGCACGCATGCACACTTATTACAAAATTGGCCCTCTTGACAGAGGGTCTGAATAAATAATACGTGCCGGCTAATTAACTAACTAACATGCTAATTAATTATTACATAACCGAATTGAATAACTAGCTGGAACTAATTATTACAACAATTAACTGATTAACAAATTAATTAATTGAATTGCAAATTAAAGCTAACTAACAAGTACGCATTAAAATGTGTAAGCTAGGCTGCCTCAGCTCTGCCTTGAAGAAGTTGGGGATGCATGCTCGGTTCTCGTCCCGAAAGCTCTCTGGTTGCTCTTTAGAGGCTCTGTCTGCAGGGTGTCCTTGAGAGCTTACTGCTGGAACTTACCAAAACCAGTCTGGGGAGTGCATCAGTGGCCTGCCAGCCATGGAGAGATGTTGCTGACCACTTGCCGACCAAAGATGGCACACTGCCGGCCAAGAATGAGGAGGTGCCGGCCATCTGCAGAGCACTACCGGCCACTGATGTACTGGGACACCAAGATGCAGCAGAACACAAAATAGAGAAAAGGGACAGTCTCCCAAGGATATGTACGCACTATGCCATCCCATATCATCTCAAAACATCAAGGGAGAGTCATAGTCAGATCCACGACCATCAATCACGCATCCCGATGCATGATGGCCAAAGATCCAACTTGTGCAAATCAATATGAAATGAATGCACAAATAAGCACATAAAGCCTAGAACTCTATCATGGATAATCAAGAGCGTCGGCGACTGAGAATTGAGACATGTTTCATCACTTGAAGTATGAAATGTCCCTCGTTTCTCGTGCTCGGATTAACACTTAATCCAAACAACAATGCAATGCAAGGATGGCATACACAATGCTAACTTAAACATGCAATCATGCAATATGACTTAAGCATGCAAAATGCAGTGTAATAAACATGCAACATGTAATGGAACTAGCATGCGAAAACATGCTAAGATGGAGCAAGCATACAACAATATGCAAGACAAGCATGCAACAACATGCAAGGGATGGACTTAAACCAAAATAGGCAGACCTCGGATATGTCTAAATCAGTGGCCATTAGTGATGAATTGATAGTATGAAAAGCATGAAAAGGCAAGGCAAACATGCATGCCAATTGGCTCAAGAATTAAGGCATAAAGATGCAACTCTTAATCACACTTAAAGAGTGACAAGCATGGACATGTGACAACAAGATAAGCTCTGAAATCTCATGTAAATTGATGCCAAATCAACTAAACAATGCAAGCATGGCATGTTAGAAAGCTCAAAGTTCAAAACTAACAAAAGGACTTAAGCCATGGCCATGCAAGGCAAGCCCCAAAGGGCTAAGGGAACCTAAAATAGTCCCAAGGCAGGCCCAAACAAGACCAAAAACAAGCTCAAAGCTAGCCAACGCGGGCTAGAACAAGAAGCCAAAAACAAGGAGCATGCAAGGCTACAAAAGAGGCAATGCACTACACCTATTGAAACCAAACATGGCATGACTTGGACAACATAAAACAGAGTTACATCATGGTATAACAAGACCAAAAATGCATTGATATGATGACCCAAAGGCCTAGGCTTAATGGCATGCACAATGATCCATTCATGAGGCATAAAGAGCCAAGGCTCCAAGGCATTAAAAGCATGTCAAATGCAAATGTATGGCCACATTTCATGGACTGAAATAACATTTAGAATGATGGAAAAGCATGCAAACATCACACGTATGGCATGGTAGGGGCCTTAAAACCCATGGCTAGCCTAAGCATTTACACTATAGCTATACAAAGCATGAGTTACATGGCCATGGCAGCCCAAAATAGTGTTAAAACACCTCAAAATAAGAATAAAATCATGCTGGAGCAAAGCCAAAATATGCTAGAATGATGAGTCAAAGCATCATGCACATAAAGCTAGTAAGTAAGATTTGTTCTACAAGTATATGGAGCATGCCAAGGATGACCAAACCAGCTATGGACAGAGTCATGACATGCCAAATGATGACCAAATACATGCTGAAATGGACTGAACATAAGCTAGGATGACATGCTAAAGCAAGAAGCATATAAAGCTAGTTTATGAGATTTACACTACAAGTGTATTGCACATGCATGGAGTGACAAAACCAACCCAAAAAAAGATCTAAGGCATGGTAAAACATCACCAAAAACCTACTGAAATGGACTCAACACAAGCTAGGCAA
This sequence comes from Camellia lanceoleosa, assembly GCA_025200525.1. Lineage (NCBI taxonomy): Eukaryota > Viridiplantae > Streptophyta > Magnoliopsida > Ericales > Theaceae > Camellia > Camellia lanceoleosa. The sequence continues at coordinate 65,803,861 of CM045764.1, forward strand.
ACATGCTACTTTGATGAGCTACAAATGGGATTACACTACACATACAAGATGCATGCAAAAGGTGACCAAAATAGCCATGGACAGAGCCAAGGAAGGTCCTAAAAGTCACAAAAAAGGGCCTGAACCAAGCCTCAAAAATACAGAGAGGCATGCTCCTTTGGAAGGCCAAAAATGCAAGCAAACCAAAACCAAAAGAGAGGGGGCCACCCCCTTTGATTTAAGGCCTCAAAACCACATGCCTACCATTGAAAATCCACTGGATTTCAGTGGTTATAAGGCCAAACCAAGGCTAGCTCAGAGGCCTTAAGGCATAGCTCAAAACAAGGTTAAACAAAGCATATAAGAGGGTTGTACACCCCTAACACCAAAAAGACCTCAAACAAACTTCAAAAGCACTTAAAGAAAAGACTTTTTTCAGTTGAGAGAAAGGCCTAAAACAATATGCAAGTATGGCCAAAATGAGGTACAAGAAAGTGCTAAAAAGAGGAAGAAGCTCACCCTTGAAGATCAACTTCGAAACTAGCAACTTCAGGGGTGAAACCTCACTTTCAGAGCTCAAGAAGTCTTCCCAAGAACCTCAATCCAAAGATGGTGGTGTATCTCTAAGTGTTGTAGTGTAAAAGTGCAAGGAAAATGGACTTCAAGGCACAAATCAACAACAATATAGAGAGAGAGATATTTCTTCTCCAAAATGCTCAACCTCTAATAAGGAGAGAGGCTCTCCCCTTATATAGAAGAAAAACAATGCAAAGCTTCTTCAAGAAGCTTGGCAAGAACTTCATCCCTTCATACACGTGTATGAAGGGTAGATAAAAGGATTCTAGCTGGCTTAAAATATCTAGAGTGAAACCTGCTAAGACAGGAGTGCTGCCGGCAGTGGCTCATTGATGGCCGGCAGGCTCAATCAATGGCCGACAGGAACAAATGGAAGGCCGGCAGGGCCAAAAGGTAGCCGGTAGTGCACCAAGGAACGGATTTTGAAAGGACCAAGTCATGGTCCAAGAATAGGGCAGAAAGGATACAGGGTCTGGAAAGCTCGAACCTGTGACGTTCTGCCGCAAAAGTCAAATGCCCGATGAGCAATCGAACTCGTGTCTGGATGTACCTGTAAGCATAACCGAGTCTTGAGTACGGTCAAAAATGGGGTGTCTACAAGTACCCACATTTATTGAAATATTTTTTTTGTTTCTATTAATGGCTTAGCATGCCACTCTTTCTCTCGTTCAATTAGATTTTTCAAAGCCCGAGAAATTTCCTCCTCTTCATTTCCATCAAAAGTTTGAAAGTTTTGGTCAATGTTATGAATGATAAGCACAAGGAAGTAAGCGAAAATCACAACATTTTTATTAAAAGCCTTGGTCTCAACAATTATAATAGACTCAAAAGAAAAAGAAAAAGAAGACCCGGACAGGATAGTGGTGCTTAGGTCATTACCCCCACAATCACCAGATTCTAGCATCCCATATGGACCTGACTCCATAGAATCATACTTAACGACCGACCCAAAACTTAAAACACTTGTTTCAAAACACCAATTTGTATGCTAGCCATCCATTGCATCCACGATGAAGCTTAAGCACTCAACATGTGGTCCTTTTCCGATCACAGAAATGGTCATATCCCCCTAGTTCATTGGTTCGACACCAGTATCCGACCCTTTTAGCAAATCAGTCAATGTTAGACCTAGGACTTCCTCCGTACTACTTTCCAAACTGACATCACTATCCTAATCGTCATCAATACTGGGATCCACCCATCCCTTGTCACTGTCAGAGAGCTGATGATCGAAGAAGATTTCGAACACGGGGTATCTCTTCTTTTTCATTTGTTCAATCTATGGCTCGGGAAATCGACAAAAGGGGAAATCCTCTCCTTCATGGACAAAGAGCTCGTTCAAGGTATCACGAATTGGCTTATGGACCAACTTAAACTGTCGCCCGATTCTCTTTGCCTTGATCCTCTCCTTCATCTCTTCATTTTTTCTTTTCCAGTCATCTTTTGTAGGTGCATACCCTAGTCCAAATACATGTAGGTTGTGGGATATTTCACTTGCTGTAGCGATACCTTTTCTACCACTTTTTCCTAATCCCATCTTAGGAATGTGACCCAGTTTACTCATGAAGTAGATTGCCTAGGCGCGGACGTACATCCCTTTGTCCTCTGCCATGATCGTCTAAACTAGCTGGACTTTTTCCAATGTAAAGCCTAAGAGGAACACATCTTCCTCTCCATGTTGTATTTCCAACGGCGGTGTTGTGACTTCTGGAGGAGGATGAATGGATGAATTTCCAAAAATGATGGCAATTCCTCCATATTGATATTTCAATAGTTGATGCATTGTGGAGGATACTACTTTCATTTGGTGGAGCAATGGCCTGCCTAACAGCAAATTAAATGTCGCGGGTACAACCATGACATGAAATTTGGCTTTGTGCTCAGACAGGCCCACTGTTATCTGCACCTTGATTGTTCCCATGACCTTCTAGCTTGTATTATCATAGGCTCGAATCAGCTAAGTAGTGGGTGTGAAGTCCACTGATTTTAGCTGTCATGACCTGATCCTGCCCCCGTGGGTTGAGGACATAACCAGCTAGTAATCAGGAGATTACCTATGGCCTTAATCCAAACCAATGTATGTTAACAGAGTTAATAGGGGCAAATGGAAGCAGTTTAAAACTTTGTCCATAGAGCTGTGCTTACATGGCACATCATATCAAACCATACATATGCATATTAATAACTCACAACAAAATATGTACTACACAAGGTTCTGCACATACAGGATCATATAAGTCTAAGTCAACCCAAGAAAACTATATACAACATATTCAAAGGCTTCGCCCACATGACAAAATAAAATAGAATGACAGAAAGGCGAAGACGGGTCTCGTGCGTGAGACGCAAGGGCTGACTCTTCAAAACCTTTGTTGTTCCTTACAGACTTCACCGGGGCTGGGTTTGGAGTTCTCTTGGCTCACCTACAAACACATGAATGAGCGTGAGCGAAAGCCCAGTGAATAATATCAAATAAAGGAGTTATACAAACGGTATGTAGAACAATATGCTTCAAACGGCCTTGGGCCCAATTCATATTTTCATTTATGTTAAACTGGCCTTTGGCCCATTCATTTATTCATGTCGAAACGGCCACTGGCCCATTCATTCATTCGTGTCAAAACGGCCTTTGGCCCATTCATTCATGTCAAAATGGCCTCTGGCCCATTCATTCATGTCAAAATGGCCTTTGGCCCATCCATTCATGTCAAAACGGCCTCTGGCCCATTCATTTATTTGGCATAGCCACATTGTCCACCAATCAAATCAATGAACTTATAAAACTTACGTAGAAGTAAGTAATTTTGACAACAAAATATTTCAGATATCCTTGTTAAGATATTACTCACAGTGATCGGTTGGTTGGTTTGCCCTTGAGCTTGACCCTACACACCACATAACACATATGGGTCACAAATAATTCAATCCGTTCTTTAATTCACATATTCCTCTTTAGGCTTCATTCTAATCTCTTTCACTCAATTACAATGCTCAATGTATGCCTAAGAGTACTAAAAAGTGAAAGAGAACAGAAAACGAAAGACAGAATGCCTTTTTAAAATTTTCAGAAAAAAGGTCCCTGCTCGAGCGTGTACTTCCCCGCTCGAGCGGACCCATGAGGTCTGCAAAAGTACTGGATGCATCAAATTTACGCTCGATCGCGAATTCTGGCGGTCGAGCAAAAGGCCTTACTACATGGATCCCCACTCGAGCGTGAAATTACCTCGCTCGAGCGTACACGATGTCTTCAAAAAGTTCAAGGAGCACGTATTTCCCGCTCGAGCGGTAGTCTTCCCCGCTCGAGCGGACATCAAAATTCTGGAGAATCCAGAACATGTTCTTGAGCTCGAATTAAACATTCCATCCAACATTTCTTGCATGCAATAGCTCAAACTTCAAATACACTTGTACTAACATGATATAAACCCCAAATTACAACCCAATGAAGCTCAATTTCATGAATCAAACATATGCATGTCCCAAATTGACTCAAACTCATCACTAACACACTAAATTCAAACATTCAGGGTTCATACTTCCATGATTTGCACTTGCATGTGGAATATACACAATATCCTCAACTTAATTGGTGAAGAGGTGATCAAATATATGGACTTAAACGAAAAATTCAACATGGATCATACACATTGTGCTCAAATATGGAAATTCATAGTAATTTCCTACATGCATGCATCTATTGACTTTAAATTCAACAAATACAACTCAATTTCCTTATAATCAAATTAATCCATGTTCTTGACCATTAATCAAACTTGAATTCACAATTTACAACATTATACTCATGAATTCACTTACCTAGAGGCTCAATTCTTCCAATCTATGGTCAAATCTAGAGTTTGCCTTCAAATATTCAAGCTTCAATGATCAACTTCCACCCTCTCCCTCTCTAGCCGGCCCTCTCTTCTCTCTTAAGGTTAGAATCAGCCAAAATGATGCTAAAGAGGGAATTTGAGGGTGTAGTGCCTTATTACAACAAATCCCACTAATTCCAATTTAATAATAATAAATAATTAGGCACTAATTCATCAATTAAATCAATTAATTCTGATATGAATCAACTTCCAATTAAATTTCATCGTAGGCTCTAAAAATTATGCCAATCGCAATGGCGTAGGCAATTTCGGTTTTTATGGCCAATAAGGCCTTCAATTTAATTTTCAAAGCAGACAATCAAATAGATATTCCTATGGTATAGATAGAAATTCAAAACCACATATTTTCACATAATGGCACACAAAATCATATTAAAAACATAATCACATTCATGTTAAGGACCAATTAACATATTACAGAACAGGGATATCACATTAGCCCTATGGCATAGGTAGTGCGTGAAGGACAAACATTGATAACTGACCCAGTATCATCCAAAACAGTTGGGATCCATTTCTTTCTATATTCCAACGATACATATAAAGGCTTGTTGTGTCCTGATCCCTCTGGTGGTAATTTTTTGTCGACGAAGGTCATTACGAGGACTGTTTCCTTCAGGGTAATCAACGCCACAAGTTGTTCTAGAGTATTGTCAATTGACAATTTAGCTTTGCTCAAAGCAGTTAACATTGCCTGACGATGTTCCCTAGATGCCATGAGAAGCCCTACAAATAGAAATATTTGCTCGGATCTTTTTCAACTGTTTAAGAACTAGGTCTTCTTCCACCTCTTTCGCCTTCTCATTTTCTTTCTTGGCATCTTTTCTAGATGGTTCACCTTGGTTTAGGTGTGGGGGCTTGAAGTAACTCCCGCTCCTTGTGAAATGATCGATTTCCTCATAATACAAGGTATCATCAAGAACGTTGGTACTCCAATCTTCGTCAGTATAAGAAAAGTTTAGATAATCATCGTTCTAACATTCTTCTTTATTCATTGAGAGACAGTTATCTGGCCCTGAATGGATCATCCCCACATGATACTCCTTTATTTAGCTGCTTCTATTTCAGAATCTTCACCACTCGTCCATCCATAGCCACTTTCTAAACTGCTTGGATCCCACCATTCAATTTCTACGTTCCCCAAATCTAGCTCTTCAAAGAAGTGAGATTGTGTTAGTCTTCCTCTTGATCAGCTAAGTTATCCAACCCTTGTTTAGGTATATCCTCTCAGATGACATTAATAGCAAATGAGTTGGGTAAAATGATGTTAGGCTTTGGCTGATTGACAGGTACAATGCATTTGGTGGGATCATATCCTTTCTTTGGCATTTTTCTGATTTTGATCAGAGTCATTTCAATTGTTTCTTTTTCGAGCTCCATTTCCACCACCATTAGACTCTTGGGTTTTGACTTGGTTGGAAACACATCCATCAAGCACAAATCAGTGCTTTTAAGAATAAGCACTTTAGGTTTAGGTAAATGAGTGGGTGTGATGTATATGCTTGGGTTAAAAGTGGGTGATAGTGTATAGATAAAGTTGAGACGAAGAGGTGGTGGCACTTTGTCGTGGGGTGGCAATGGGTTGGTAGTGACATTAGGTTTTGGTGGCTGTGGGAGAGATATGACTTTATTGTCAATGAGATCTTGAATCTCATGATAGATACCGACACAATGGTCAGTAACATGTCCAGGCTATTGATGGAAGGCACAATATTTAGTAGGGTCATGTTTGGTTGGGAGAGGATCTGGAAGAGGTGGAGGGTCAAGAGGTTAGAGAAACCCTCTTTCTACCAAGAGCTTCATAGCTCTAGTGAGAGACATATAGAGAGGTGTGAAGGTTCTGGTAGAGGTTTGGGTTGAGTCTACTGTTTGGAGACAGGCATTGGTAGCCATTTTGGTGCTAGCAGTAACTGAGTTGACTTCAGATAGTAGCAAGGCTACAAAACTTTCATTTAGTTCCTGACGGGCTGCTTTCAACTCCTGAGTGGTTACTTCAATCTGAGTGTTGTATGCATATTGGGTGATGAAAGCCTAAGCTAATTCTTCCCAACTTTGTTTCACTGAGTCTTTTAGCTTGGCATACCAGATGGCAACCACTCCTGACAAAGTTCGCCTAAATAGAGATAGCTTTTGAGGGCGGGTCAAACCCATAGGCTTTAAGATCTCAAAAAATAGGCTAATATGCACCATAGGGTCACCAGATCTATCAAATCTGTTAATATGTGGCATCTTGAATCATTCGGGCAATTTCACAACTGTTTTCATATACTCATCTTCGATGTTTGGGATCGAGTTGTTTCTTTGTGACCTTTTGAACATCTTTTCCTACTTGGCTAGTTTTAGCATAGTTGGATCGAACTCATTAGTGTCTAGGAGAAAAAGTCCTTCCATTGGTTGTGGAAGGGGAAAAGGTCCTCTCGACGATTGCTCGGGAAGCCTCAAGTCTTTTGGTAAGTTGGGTTTAGGAAGTTCATCAGCTAGTGGAGCTAGATTTTGAATTGGATGAGTCACTGGCGGTGGTCGAGTATTGGACGCCCCAAATAGGAGTTGCAATTCAGTGAGAGCATCATCGTGGGTGGCAACTGTATTGGCAATGGCATCCGTGCTTCGTTGAAGAGCCAAAAACATGTCTACTATATTTTCTGGGACTTGCGCCATCACTGGTTTTGGTGAATTAAGTAGGGATAATCTAGTTGGTGAAAAAAAGAGGATGCTGGACTGTTGTTAAAGTTTTAGTTTTTCTTCTTTGTGTAACTGGTGGTAAAGAAGCTAACACTGGATGTCCCTGAACCAAATCTGTACTTTTACGAAGTCTACCTGAGCGAGTCTACAGAACTTCAGGGATATTGTACCGTTTTGAAGCTATAGTGCTACGACTACCTAGCAAAAACAAAAATGGGACTCCCAATCAAAATTTCAATAGCATTCTCGCTCAACTGATCATTATATAACATGCAGAAATTGTGACGACCTGAACCTGCCCCCATGGGTTAAGGACATAACCGGCCAGTAATCATGAGATTACCTATGGCCTTAAACCAAACCGACTGTATTTTAACAGAGTTAATGGGGGCCAAACGGAAGCAATTTAAAACTTTGTCCATAGAGCTGTGCTTACATGTACGACATAACATTCCAGGCACAAATATGTTAACAACTCACATCAGAAAATACAGTAACAAAAGGTTCTGTACAGACAGGATCATTAGTCTAAGTCACCCTGTCAAAACTGTACACAACAGATACAGAGTCCTCGCCAACGTGACAAAATATAAATACCAAACAAAAGGGCGAAGACGAGTCTCGTGCGTGAGACGTAGGGGCTGACTCTCAAAAACTTGGTTGTTCCACAATGGCTTCACTGGGGCTGGGTCTGGACCTCTCTTAGCTCACCTACAAACACATGAATGAGCATGAGCGAAAGCCCAGTGAATAATATCAAATAAGAAGATACAACAATATGCAGAACAACATATTCTGAACGGCCTTGGGCCCAATTCATATTTCTATTTAACATATATATACAATTTAAGTCAAGTGACTGTGGTTCCAAACATACTGGCCTTTGGCCCATTTATCTTTCCATAACAAACTGGCCCTTGGCCCATCCAGACTTTCGTTCATATCAAAACGGCCTTTGGTCCATTCATTCTATTATTCAGATTGAACTGTTATTCGTGTCAAACTATCATTCGTGTCAAACTATCATTTATGTCAAACTATCATTCGTGTCAAACTGTTATATATGTCAAACTATCATTCGTGTCAAACTATTATTTATGTCAAACTATCATTCGTGTCAAACTGGCCTTTGGCCCACTCAAGTGACAAACTGGCCTTTGGCCCATTCAAACTTTCATTCATGACAGAACAGCCTCTGGCCCATTCAGACTTTCCATTCATGTCAAAACGGTCTTCGGCCCATTCATTTATGTCAAAACGGCCTTCGGCCCATTCGTTTCTGTCAAAATGGCCTTCGGCTCATTCAGCTACGTCAAAACGGCCTTTGGCCCATACATTCGTGTCAAAACGGCCTTCGGCCCACTCATTCATGTCAAAACGACCTTAGGTCCATTCATATATGTTAAAACGACCTTCGGTCCACTCATTTCTATCAAAACGACCTTCGGTCCATTCATTTCTGTCAAAACGGCCTTCGGCCCATACATTCGTGTCAAAACGGCCTTCGGCCCACTCATTCATGTCAAAACGACCTTAGGTCCATTCGTATATGTCAAAACGACCTTCGGTCCATTCATTTATATCGGACTGGCTCATAGGCCTTTCATATCAAACTGTGTCCACCATTCAAATTAATGAACTTTACAAAACTTACATAGAAGTAGCCATTGGGCAATAACATATGTCAGATATTACTCACAGTGATTGGTCGGTCGAATTGCCCTGGAGCTTGACCCTACATATCACATAACACATATGGGTCACAAATAATTCAATCCGTTCTTTAATTCATATATTCTTCTTTAGGCTTCATTCTTATTTCCTTAACTCAATTACAATGCTCAATGTATGCCTAAGAGTGCTTAGAAGTGAAAGGGAACGGAAGAACAGAACACAAAATGCATTTTCAGAATTTAAAAAAACAGGGTCCCCGCTCGAGCGTGAAATACCGCGCTCGAGGGGACCCTTAAGGCTTGCAAAAGTGCTGGTTGCATCAAAAATACGCTCGAGTGTTAAATAGAGCGCTCGAGCGGAAGGCCTATCAAAATAGCTCCCCCGCTCGAGCGTGAATTACCCCCCTCGAGCGGACATCAAATCTGCAAAAAGTACTGGGAGCACGCATTTCCCGCTCGAGCGGCAGGTTCCCTGCTCGAGCGAACCTCAAAATTCTGAGTTACCCAGATTGTGTTCTTGAGCTTCATCTTGATGTTCAAAGGTTCCAAATGCATGATTTTGGCTCAATTTTCACATATACACACTCTAACATGGTATAAATACCAAATGATAACATAATGAAGCTCAATTTCACAATTAAATCACATGCATGGCTCAATTTAACTCAAACCCATCACCAACACACTAGATTCAAACATGCAAGACTCAAACTCCCATGATTTACACTTGCATGTGAAATATACATAACATCTTCAACTCAATTGGTGAGGAGGTGATCAAATACATGGTCAATAATCAAAACTCAACATAGATTACATACTTTATGCTCAAACATAGAGATTCATGGCAATCTCTTACATGCATGTGTTCTAAGACTTCAAATTCAACATAATCAATCTAACTCATGCTCTTGACCATTAATCAGATTTGAATTCACAAGATGGTAACTTAAAATTCATGAATTCATTTACCTAGGAGCTCAATCTTCACAATTATGGCCAAGTCTTGCACCTAACCTTCCCAATTCACAATTTACAAGCCAAAATACACCAAGATGCCTCCTTTTCCTCTCAAGGTCGGCTCTCTCTCTATTTCAAGACACAAAATCTAGTTTTTGAGCTCAAATGTACAAATTGAGTGTCTATGGCCTCTCACATAAAGTCCCACAAACTATTATTTAATATTATTAAATAATTGGACACTAAATTCATCAATTTAATCGATTTAATCTGACCTGAATCAATTTTCAATTTAATTCCACCGAAGGCTCTAAAAATTATGCCAATCACAATGGCGTAATCAATTTCGGGTTCTGTAGCCGATAAGGCCTCCAATTTAATTTCTGAAGCGGAAAAAAAATCAATCAGATATTCCTACAGTGAACAGATAGAAATTCAAAACCACATATTTTCACATAATGGTGTACAAAATCATATCAAAACACATAATGACATTCATATTAAGGACCAATTAACATATTCTGGAATAGGGGTATCACAGTCTTCCCTCCTTTAGGAAGTTTGGTCCTCCAAATTTAATTTACCTTTAGTCGAAACAATTCAGAACACTTTTCATTCAACGGTTCCAATCCTTTTGATAGTTACTTGCTTAGTCTCAAAATCAAGCAACACTCTGTTCTCAATCAGTCAAAGACTCAACTTTTCCTCCATACAAGACTTGTATGGTGTCACACCAAATCTAGAGTGTAGGCTGTGGTTGTAAGCAAAGTCTGCCAACAATGGATAAATCTCCCAAACTCCCTGAAAAATCTACTGCACATATTTGGAGCATTTCTCCCAAAAGTTCTTTATAATTGTACATCGATTTTCGGATGGAAAGCAGCGCCGAATCACAATCCAGTCCCCATTGGCTCTTGAAGGCTTGTCAGAATCCGAACACATTTTAGGGTTCCTGTCTAAACAATAGACATTGGGACCCCATGCAAACAAGCAACCTTATTGATGTAACCGCGGCTAATCTACAAGCATTATACAAAAATTTCACAGGGAGGAAATGAGCAATTTAGTAATCCCATACACAAAAACTCAAACGGGACTTATACCTTGGGTGTCCGAGGTAGTCTCACACTGAAATTCGTAGTTACATATTCCCATTTCCATTCCGAAATAGACAGAGGTTGTAGTAGTTTTGCCAATAACTGTTATTCAACTTTGACTTGTTGGCACCGAAAATATTTAGACACAATTTCAACAATTTCCTTCTTCACGATAGGTCGCTAACATATTTATTTTAAAAACCAACTAACTTTACCATAGGAGTTCGGTCTGTTCCCTTGTCACAAAAGTTCAATTCATTCTTCAACAATTTCGTAATTCATAATCCGATTTGTTATTTAATTCAGTTTCTTATCACAATTATTCAAGGTTAATCGAAAGTCTTCAGGAATTTAAAGTGAATCCGGGCACAAATCCCTGAATCAACAAGGACAACAACGAAACAATCCACCACACGACATACGTAACTCATGTATCCCCATAGTACCAATTGTAAAGTACAATAACACTGAAGCAGTCCATTTCTAACATAATACATGTTCCCTCAATCATTCTACAGTTTACAATTCGGTTTAATATTCAATTCCCGGTTCCATCGAGTCTCTCCACATCATTTGATAGTTGTCCAAAACATAATTTACACATCTTCCGGACAAAACAAAGGAATAATCGTCTCGGAATCAAAGCACACCCGTTCACGACCGTCGGTGGCCAACTCGAGATCGATTAGACAAACCCACCCGTACAAAACCGTCGGTGGCAAACGAGATTTCTCAACAAAGGTGCTACATAGGCTTAACGTCCCCTAGCATGAAAGGACATCTCAAGAATGTTGTCAAAACAAACACAATACCACTTACTATAACCCGATTTCTCGAAATCCGATAATGCTGAAGCAAACACATGAAACATATTCTGATTAGTCGAGGATAAATATTCAGTACGGTTCACAATCAAATCAATCTGTTGATAGCCCACAAAAGGTCTTTCAATTGAGTCAAGTGTTCCAAGTGGATTCAAGTTTTGGGTCTATCTGTTTTCTTGCCAAGAATAATCTAGCCATTTATTTATAGACAATTCTCAACCCCATTTTTCAAAATCAACCCAGATAGGGGTCCTTATCAAAGCAATCCAAGCAAAGGTCTTGTCAGATTAAATCAACAAAGGTTCCATCAAATTATATCCAATGAGGGTTCTATCAGGTCAAATCAGACAAAGGTTCTGTCGGACAGATAAAAGTTTTCTCAAATGGAGTACATTCGGTTCTGTGAGGCTCACTTCGTTTGTTTAGGCACATGGCTGATAGTTTCACAACTATCCTAAGTTTATCAGTTCTCAAAGTCATATCAAAATCATTCATCTCAACTGTTCATATTAAAGTATTTCAAGTCATGTACAATATGGCATTGTCCACATGAATTCAGGTATAGTTGCATATGCATGTAGTTGTTCATGTCGGGAGGTACGTATCATAATCAGTATAGCAGTTCCCAAATAAGTCTTATATGCAAGTACATGGTGCACAATAACACATTAAACAAAGTTCCTCGATTGTACATAAGATAGCAAGAAGTGAGGCAAAAATTTATTACAACAATTGAATAATTACAAACCAAATGTGTGTGTGTGTGAGAGAGAGAGAGAGAGAGAGAGAGAGAGCATATTACAACATAATAAAACATTAAAAATCTCTCAAATGAAAATAAAAGCAGAAGATGTATGTCTCGGGGATCGCCAGAAACTGTTCTGCTCGTCAACAAAAGACTGCATTATTCTGTCCCAAAAGAAGTTGGTTGGCCGGGCAAAAACTTAGCCGACCGACTAATTAATTAGTTGGTCGGCCAATTAGGCCTGGCAAAAACCTATTTTGTTACAACATTGAGAAAAAACAAATAGGGAATATGTGGGTGGCTCAACTAACCACTTCCAGTTAGATTACAACAAGTTTATAATATGAAGTCCAAGCAAGAAAATTAATATAAGAAAGAAAAATGCAAGAAAATGAAAGAATTTGAAAATTCACCTTCCAAGGAAAGGTTGAACTTCTTGATTTCCAAACTCTTTATTGGTCACCCTTTAGGTAGTGAATTATGTTCTCAATTTCGTCAATTTGAAACCTTAGAATTCTTGCTAGAATGGTGATTTGAATAGTTTAACAGTGTGTGGGGAGGAGGGGAGGGAATTGTTTAACTCTATGATTTTGTCACTTTCAACGACAATCACTCTTCCTTTGACCATAGCTATTAGAATTTGGCTATAATGGAATTTCTTGGATGGTTTTGATACTTGGAAGATGATATCACAATGTGTATGGAAAATGAAGGTTTTATAGCTTAATTTTTTTTTATCAATTCTCAATTCAACCAAGGCTTCTCTTTCTATCAATTTCTCATCTTTTTCAATCAATCTTTTTCTCTCTAAACAATCTAATCTTCCTTGTAGACAATGGTGGAAGACTTGATTGAGAAGATGGTTGGAGATAAGGTGGAAGACAAGGATCATGGAGTGACATAGATAAAGCACTTGACTGTTGCATTAGTTACTCATTTTTTTGAAGAGGCAAGCTCTTTTGATAATGGAGGGTGAGTGGATGCATAATGCGTCTCAGAAATATATCAGGTGGCATGTCCCATACACACTAAACATGAATTCTGCCGAAACTGACCTATTCTTGGACAAATTAGTTGGCCGACCAAAATGTTGGCCTTAGCTTGACTATTTTGCAGAAAACAAGATTTTTCGACAGAATTATTATCCCGTCCTCCTATTTCCATACTGTTCATTACTCAATTTCCAAAGAAAACATTTCATTTTGAAGTTTAAAAATGAGTCTTGGAACACCACAAAAAAATTCGGAACAAAGCGTGGAAAGACAGTTTCGAAAGAGAGTTTTGAACGAAACTTAAACACTTAGCCAAAACAGGCTGAGGGTTAGCCAAAAAGTTGGAATTCCATCTTTCTTGTTGAGGATTTTGTGAGAAACACATTCTTATTTTCATTATCGGGTGATCAAAAGAAAGTGCCCAAATCTTAGGGCCGGTCAAAATGGGGTGTCTACAATATGATGTTTGAGTTTTGAAACCCAATGTCCCTACGATTTGTTCAATTCACAACAACACCATAACATCAACAATTCTAAAATGCACCATTCCCAAATTTGACATATATCCAAGATGACTTCAAAAAAAACCTCATATTCATCATCATTGTCACGCATTTCCCATCCAATTTCATGTTCCAAGTGTCAATTGGGTTAAAGCCCTCACTTAATCAAAGCTTCAAATTTTATGCTTTAGGCAAAATTTGGGGCTTTTCCCTCTATTATACATAAAAGGACAAATATTTATCATTTATAACAATAATCAACAAGAATATTCATAAACTTTACCAAAACCTTGAGGTATAAACCTCCTTCATCTATCAAACCCACTTTATGGCACAAAATCATCATACATCTTAGTATCTCTATGTATAAATACTGAAAATATCACATATGAGTCTCAAATCAAAGATATAACAAGTTATAAGTACCCATGCCTCAAGATTGAAGACAAAAGGTGAAGACCCAACTCTAATCTTTGACAAAACGAGAAACAATCGATAGAACTTTAGGATTTAGGTTGCTCTTTAATCCTCTTTGAAGATCTAAGGTGGATCTTGGGTAAAACTATGACAAATCAGGTGTTTTTAAGGTTCGGGTTCAGAAATTGAGGATAAAGAGAGAAGAGGTGTGAAAAAAAAAATGAGAGAAAAAGTGTTTAGATTGACTTTTAAGTGTGTTGTCCCTGAATAGTCAACTCGAGCGAACTTTACACCGCTCAAGCGAAGTATACAAAATCAAAGAGACATCTCGAATGAACTTTCCACCGCTCGAGCAGTAAACGCAAGGTCTTAGAAGTTTTACAGAGCTACAATGAAACTATTGGAAACCTAAATTCTAAGCTTGAGCGACTACTCCACCGCTTGAGAGAGCAGTCTCGCCTACAAATATTCAAGTTATTAGGAGCTCCGCATCATCGCTCGAGCAATCGATTCACCGCTCGAGTGGTTATCCAAAACAGATTGTTACACATATGATCATGCCATGCTCTTGTTACAAAATTTATATTTTCTCTTTTAAAATCCAAAAATGTTCAATGCATAATTTTCTTTCAAAGTCTCATTTGCAACCAAGGGGTGGTAAATACGCTATGATGTCCTAAGTAAGAACCACAAAACCGTACTTATATATATAGATTTATATACAAAAATACCCTACATTTGCCAACTATTAATGCAGTATGGAATGGGCACCCAAAATAATCCATTTTTCCACTTTTATTGACTACTATACGGCAGGACTAGTGGACATCCAAAAACACTTTCCCACATTTATCCAACGATAAGCTCAAGATAGGGCAATTGGGCACCTTGACTCCCCCATGTGGATGCCAATACAATACACAACCATTTCCCAAAATTAGACTCAATTACCTAGACTCATAATATATTTACCCCCCTTTCAACATTTTCCAAACATCTAGAAGACTGTAAGATCACAAAAGAAAATCATAATGCACATAATGCATGAGTTTTCAAATCCAATATGCGTAATTCATTCAATTTATAAGCAAGAAACAAAAGGATTTTCTCTAATTTCTCATTTCTACAACTCCAACACTCATCTATCTCAACACACCTTTCCAAGATGAATCAAAATTTACATGTCTTAACACAATTGTAACAATCATCCACCTAATTTCAAGGTTTAAAAGTTAATTGAACCAAATCCCATTATCAATTCAAGTTTTAAAACTAAGGTTTTTTAGAAAAATGGAATTGTTTTCCTCTTTACACATAAAGAATCAATATTCATCATCAACAACAATAATCAACAATAAACATTCAAAATCTTTTCAAAAAACATTAGGTATAAACACTTTTTGTTTATCAAACCCACTATATGTAATAAATCATCTCATACATCACTATAGCTAGGAAAATACCACACATATATATATATCTCAAATCATAGATATATCAAGTTAAAAGTCACTTACATCAAGAATGGAGGCAACAGATGAAAACCCATAGAGAACTTCAAAGGTAAGGTGATTCAATCGATAGATATGTTGGTCTTCACTTCATCTTGAAAAATCTAGGATGGATCTTTGATAAAAGTAGAAGAAATCAAGATTGGAAGGTTAGGGTTTCGAATATAGAGCAGAGGGAGAGAAAAGACAGAAGAAAAGTGACTAGATTGGGCCAAAAATGAGAATTTTAAAGTGCTGATTTCAAACAGTTCACTCGAGTGGTCAAAACTTGGATCGAGCGGTGAAGTTAAGCTCTCAGAATTCCAGAATTTCGAATAGACCGCTTGAGCGGTAAAAAGTTCACTCGAGCAGACTTGCACCAGCACAAGTACTCAAATTTGAAACGGGGATTCCTTCATCTGGACTCCATTTTTGGTCATTCTTATGTCTAAATCAAAGCCCCAAAAATAATCTTTCCAATGGTTTTATCCTCACATCAAGATTCAAAGTGAAGAGAGGAAAAAGTGAAAGAGTGAAGCTCGTTCATGGAATGGTTATCCGAATCAATGCTTTTAATTCGATCATGCTATAGTATTATGATACCATCCCAATCAACACTCTAATGTCAATCAAAGAGGCTTTAATTATAGTAGCAAGATAGTCCAAAGCAATCCCCTTAGTCTAAGAAGTACAATTGCTACACGTATTAATAGGCAACAAATGTGGCAATATTTTTGGATATAAACTTATGTATATGTATATATTGGGACTCTCCTTAGGTGTTTCATGGCATATTTACCCCCCGGTGTTGAATTGTGATTTTTCTTATGGGAATTACAACATCCAAGTTTCCTTTGATTGAACTCTGTAGACGTCCCCGAACGTCCCGGGAGAAATCCCGTTTTGTTCATTGGGGTTTACTACAGTTTGGACTCAATGTCACGGTCTTGTATCTAATCTCGCGGAGTGCAATGCAAGACCGATAAATCATCAAAGAGTCCAAATCTGACAAATCGTTTTGAAAAATTGATTTTTAGAAAGAAGTGCCAAAGATGGACTGCTTTGCCAGATACAGAGTCGCTACCTAAATATTTTATTTTGGGGGAATTTAGGAAACCCTGACTCGCGCCTAAGGCCATGTGTCCGTCATCACCAAAGTTGCCTCGGCTCGGGAACTTGGGTACGATTGGGGAAGGTCACTTCGTGAGCACCCCCGCTCGCCCGATCAAAGATCGGCCTCTACTAACCATGATATCGAGTTTTGAAAACATTATGTGCTCTTATTCTAGTTATTAGCCTAGAATTACTATGTGATACACACAACATACAAGTATAGACTGGATCGTTTGAGTTGGAACAAAACATTTCATGTTTGTTTATTTGAAAGGTGGTTTGATGGTGCTACTCGCAAGTAGGCTAAGACGTGGATTTGCCACCCTCAAGTGGGCTTAAGAAAACATGATTTTGCCACTCTCAAGTGGGCTTAAAACTCTCAATTGGTGAATTGTTCCAATTCAAATAGCGCAACCTTCATCCACAGGCATTTAGGCAGTTATATCACATAAGCAAATAGCCTCATGGTAAGCATGCTATCATGGCAGTCACTTACACGCATGTAACGATCCTAAAGCATAAATACTTACCAAGTACTCCAAGCCAAAGAAAGAAGCTAATTAGAAATCAATGCATGAATCCTAACTACGCTGAAATGCCTAATGCAACACATGCAAAAATGCAACTGAGATAGGCTCGGCTATTCTAAAATGGCATATGAAATGCAACAACTGATACACGTATTCAACTCGGAATTAAAATACAATGTAGTTAGTACGATGCGCCGAGCTCGGTGTGTGCAAGACAGATAAATGGATGCAAACATGCGAGCATAAGTATGCTAATTGAAACGTGCCCTAAACTAACCATCATAAGCTGGTAAATAAAAGGGAGAAAGACGTGGGCTTGGAAAGCATGCATCACACACACACGCACAATTATTACAACATTGCCCTCCTCGGAGGGTCCGAATAAATAATACACAACTGAAAGAATAACGGATTACAGCTAATTATTACATAACCCTAATTAATTAACAAATTAACTAAAATAAATAAGCTAGCATGCAAAACAAAATGAAATGGACTGCCTCAGCTTGGCCTTGAATGATGAGGAATGCATGCATGCTCGAGTTGCCTTGCCGGAAAATCCATGCGATGCCCCGATTTGCCTCTGTTTGCGACTGGTCCCGGAATACTGTACAAAGCTCCAGAAGGTTGCTTGACCAGTTTTTGCTGCTGGTTTCCGGTTTGCTACAACAGAGAGCAAGAAAGGGGTATGGCAAAGTATTTTCAACATATGTATGCATGACCACTCTCCTAGTCATTGCATAAGCTCTAGGGAGTGTGGTCCTCGATCCTCGTGTCACCAATCATGCATCCCGATGCATGATGGCCAGGGAGTCGAATTGCACGACTCAATATGAAATGGATGCACAAATAAACACCTAAAGCCAACATCTCTATCATGGGTAGTCAAGAGTGTCGGCAACCGAGAATCGAGGCACCTTTCGTCACTTGGAGTACGAAATGTCCCTCGGTTCCCGTGTTTGGACTAAACCCTATTCCAAACACAATGCAATATACATGGCATGCATGATGCGACTCAGACTATGCAACCTAAATGCAATGCGACTAAATGATGCAAACATGCAGAGAATGACATGCAAACATGCTACTAGCATACACAATGCTATGAACTACATGGCATACTCGATGCAAGACACCTTATGCAACAATATGACAACATATGATTAGCATACACAATGCGAATATCAAATGGCATACTCGATGCAACGAACTACATGGCATGCGCAATGCTATGACTAGAATGGCATACACAATGCAAGATGGACTTAAACCAAGATGAGTGACCCTCAGCCACACCCAAATCAGTGGCCAAACATGATGGAATGAAAGGTAGGAACACTCATGCAAACATGCCCGATGCAAGAGACCGAACCTAAGGCATCAAATGCCACTCTAGCAAAGCATGGCAAGGGATGAAACATGGCATTCAATCATACATTTCCAGCTCTGAAATGATATGCAAGATGGTCCCGAATCATGCAAATATTTCACACAATGCATGCTAGATGGCCCGAATACCGAAACTAGTGAAGTGCGTTACACTAGAGGTATGCAAAGCAATGCACAAATGGCAAAACTAGCCCCAAATAGACCCTAGGTAGGTCCAAGATAGTGGAAAAAAATGGTCTAAAAAGATGGCTCAACATGCATAGAAATGAAGCTCATGCAATGGTCCAAAAACGAGGCAAACTAGCACGACTCTCAAACGCATTTAAAGAGTGGAAAACATGGGAATATGGCATATATGTAAGCTCTGAAATATGATGCACAATGGTCCTAAAACATGGAAACACCTCCACATAAGCATGCAATAGGCCCCAAAACACAAAGCTAGGAAAGAGTATTGAACTACAATCATGCATAGCAAGCATCATTTGACCATGAGGCATAAAAATAGAGCTAAGGTAGTCCAAAACATGCACAAAATCAGTTTAAGGCATGGCCAAAAAGTGCTAGATTCATAGACCAAAATAGCATGCAATACAAGCTAGTGAAGAGGGTTTACACTACAAGTATATGGAGCATTCAAGAGGTTACTAAACCAACAAAATTCAGAGGTATAACATGCCAAATAAAGCCCAAAAAACTGACTGAAATGTGGTCTACGCATGCAAGAATGATAGGCCCCTTTGATAGGCTATAAAGAGGGTTGTTCTACACATGCAAGATGGACACCCAAAATGGCAAAATGGGCTCTGGACAGAGCCTATGAGGGTCCTAAAACTCACTGAAAAGGGCCTAAAATGAGGCTAGGAAGCATGCAAGTATAGGCTCCTTTGATATGCTATGAAGAGGATTATTCTACACGTGCAAGGGGGACACCTAATATGGCAAAAACAGCTCTGGACAGAGCTCATGCAGGTCCTAAAACTCACCAAAAATGGCCTAAAACATGGCTTGGAAGCATGCACACATGGGCTCCCTTGTTAGGCCAAATATGCTAGAAAATAAGACAAGGGGTGAGAGGGTCACCCCTTTCTGATTTTGGTGCTCAAAAACACATAATAACCACTGAAAATCTGCTGGATTTCAATGGTCAAAAGGGCCAACAAAGCTCAATACAAAGGCCCTAATGCATGTCTCAAAACAAAGGAAAATGAAGCATGCAAGGGGGTAGATGGCACCCAAAATAAAAATGGTCTTAAAGAAACATGTTAAGAAGCTCAAAATAAGACTTTTTTCAGTTTAAGACAAAGCTCAAATATGCTTGCAAACTATGCTAAGAGAGGAAGCAAAATAAAGACCAAAAGTGGGAAATAAGTGTTACCCTTGAAGCTCAGCAACTCTAGCAGCTTTGAGGCCAAAAACTCAGACCTTAGGACCTCTCAAGACCTTCCAAGAAGCTTAGGTTGATGTTGGAGGTCTTAGGCTAAGAGGTGTAGTGTGAATATGCAAGAACTATGGACTTTTGGACACAAGATAGAGAGATATAGAGAGAAGTGTATGCATAAGCCTCAAAACAATTTCTGAACCCTTGTAAGGAAAGCGGAGGCTTCCCTTTATAGAGCCAAAGGTCTAAAGCTTCTTCAAGAAGCTTAAAACCAAGTTTAAACATCCTCCATACACGTGTATGGAGGATGCAATCTATGGCTTCCAAATGCAAAGCCGGGTACCAACTCAAAGATGAGACGAAAAAGGAGAAAGTTGGCCGACCCTGGGGTGGTCACGACCAGGGTCAAAAGGTCCAGGTGGTCGGTGGTCTCCAAGCTAAAAGCAAGCTAGTGGTATGGTGGAGACCAGTCAAAAGTGGCTCAAAAACCAAGGAGACCAGCTTTCTGACAAGAAAATCGGCCGGCAGGAGAAGAGGTGGTCTCCAAGAGAAAAGGTGGTCTCCCACCCTTGTACCACCTTCCAAACAATGAAAATAGGGTCCATACCAAAAATGAACCAAGACGGATGCAAAACGAGGGTTCGGGGGCCAAAACGCGCAGTCGGGTGCCCCGAAAACTTACTGTTAAGCATCGAAGGTAGTGTGCAAACATGAAGGTGGTCTCCCGGCCCACAGTGTCCCTCTAGAGAGAGGAAACAAGGTGTGTGCCAAAAACCAGAGCAAACGGAGAAAGTTAGGCAGTCCCGAACTGAGGCGCACGACCGACGGCTCCAAAAACCAAAAACTGGTCTCCAAATGGGAACAGTGGTCTACGACCATGAAGAGTAGCCTACGGCCACTAAGAGATGGTCTACGAGACCTCTCCCTTCCTTCGGGAAGAGAAAACAAAACTTGGTTCGCAAACCGAGGCAAAGCACAAAAGGGGTTCGAGGCCCGGAGGCAAGGCTCTCAGCCGAGACTCTGAAATCTCAGAACGAGCACAACATGCGCAATCACTAAGCGCTCAATCAATGACGTCTGAGTCTTAAGGTCAGTAAAAAATGGGGTGTCTACAAACTCTAATTTGTTTGAATAAGAAAAAGTTTTCGGTTGTTATAATGCCATATGGATCTTTGTGTAATTAGATACTTTGTTAAAAGTATTTCTACTATGCATCTAGCTCATTCTTATCTAACAATTTTAGGAATTGGTGATCTACAACCATCTTATTGACTTGGAGTGGGAAATTCTTTTGTTGATGGAGCACAATGGCTCTTGGATGTAATATGTGAAAGCTCCGAGCATACATATTTTGGCACTGTGAGTCCATTTTGTTGTACAAGGCCGTGCCTTGTTTAATTGTAAGTCATTAAGGCATTTTATTTTATCCTCTAGCTTTTTGAACTATGTTATTGTTTATGTAGTTAATAAATCAACATGGAACTCATATTTTGACAACTTCGTTCAATAAGAAAAATGACTTTTTAGGATAATGTCATTATGGTCACAATAAGATTTTGTATTTACCATGTTTTAAGTAATATTTTAATTTAAATAATTTGGGGGTGTTACACATACAGTCTGCATGATATCAGCAACTTAAAAGTTACATTTTTGATATTTTCTTTCACTTTTTCTTTTCCTCATTTCTCCTGTCCTCAGCTCCAAAAAACTCCAATTTCTCTCTCTAGAAATCTCCATTCTCACCAAGAATCAAGCCTAGATCCCTTGCAAAAAGTGAAGGCCACGTGGACATTGTGATTCTCATCAATTGGATTTCAATTTCATGAAGAGTTCTTCTTGAATCTTGGTTCTTGGCTTTCATTCTTGAGGTAGGGGTACTTTTAACTTAGTATATCCACGATTTGAGCTGTATATGTGATAATTTCTTAGTTATACTTGTGTATGAGATGATTGTGTTAGATTAAATGGATGTTGATGCATAAAAAAAAGGGGTTTTTGCCAAAGATTTTAAAAGGTTTTGAATAACTATTGATGGCAAAGGTTGTTGACGATGAATATTTGTTGTCAAAATGTGGGGAAAAGCACCAAATTTTGTTTATCCCTAGTTTTTTTTTTTTTGAAAAGGAGTTTTGTTCAATTGGGCTTTGATTAATGAAATTGGGTTGATGCTTGTTGGAATGATGTATGAATACTAATTTTGAGATGTTATGGAATTTTATATTGTGATGAAGGAAATTGGGTATTGTTGGGAATGTGGAAATTTGAAACTTCTCAACTGTGAACTATGCTAAGATTTATATTTTTGTCAATGAATGAATCTTAGGAAATTGACATGTTTACAAATTCATGCATTGCATCACAGTACATAATTTAATCTCTTGATTTGGTACAATCTCTTAGATATTTGAAAATGTTAAAAGGAGGTAAATGGCGCATGAGTCCGGGTTGTAGAGTTGGGTTTTGAAAAAGAGTTGTGTATTGTATTGGTACTCATGTGGGGAGTCAAGGGGCCCAATTTCTCTATCTTTAGTGAATGTAGGAAAAGGTTTTGGGTGTCCACAAGCCTGCTGTTTCAGGAGTCGGCAAATGTGAAAAAATATAATTTTGGGTGTCTACGAAGCTCGCCATTTTAGGAGTCAACAAATGTGAAAGAGAAAAGGTTTTTGGATGCCCATCACCCTGCCATTTTTAGAGTCAGCAAATGTGATAATATTTTCAATATACAAATCTATATATGTATGTATGGTGTTGTGGCTTTTGCTTGGGATGTCATTGCGTATTCATCGCCATGTTATTGGTAATGAGATTTTTAAATAGAAATTGAGCATTGAACATCGTTGTTTTTTATTTTTTTTTAAGAGAGAAATATGGATTTTATCATGGCACATGCATGGCATGATCATATGCATTTCAATCATTTATATACTCTATTAATAGTATTTCTACTAGGCATTAGCTCATCTCTATTATAAGAAACATTTCAAGTTGTGATGACATGCCTCCACTCAGTTAGGAATTGGTGGAGATCTTGAGGGAGCATGGAAGCTCACTTGGGATATTTTATGTGATTATAGTCACCGGACTTACGTGTTTGGGATAGAATTCCACTTATGTGTGTAATCAAGGCCCTAACCTTGAAAGGTGTAAGGCCTCTTTGGGCATTTTGTTGTATTTGTTTTATTTATGGAATTATAATGTATTACTATTTTGAACACTAATGTTGTAAAGTGAAATGTAACTTCTATGAGAAATCTAATGAGAAGAGATAAACATTGGACTTGTGATATGGTTGTACTTTAATTAATTTTCTTTAACTCTTTCTTTACATTTTGAAATTGGACATTAATAATGGATTGGTAATTATAAAATGTGTAACGAGTTGAATCAAATTCGATTTATTTATTTTTTTCAATATCTGTTTAGTAATCTTCTTGACAAATTTGTGACTTCAGGTATTTTTTAGAGTCGAATTTTTAATTTTTTTTAACTACGCTGTCATTATGATTATAGTTGTGTGGAGGAACATTCTATTTAAATTGGTGAAAATAAATCATATTACTTTTTGATTTCGACTTTGTAAGGTCCACTGTCAAAACATTTATGAGTTTGAATTATTTTGGGGTCTTGAGTATTAAATGGGGTATAAATTTATTTTTTGGATTTTATTTGATAAGCCCATATTTAATTATTTTGAGTCATATTTAATTATGTGAATGGTGGGGATCACCTTCAGTTCTTTTAAAAGTTATTATGTACTTTAATCTCAGTTGAAAATTTACTCTAAATTATTACATTTTATTCATGTTGGAAGATTGAATCACGACTAATTTATAACCATCTACTATAGTTATTATTATTTATTTATTTTATTATCATGAGACAGTTACGAATATTTATGGTGTGTATCATCAAACAAAATATATTTTATGATGAGAAAATATTAATATATCATTTTATCATTTACATTACAAAATATTATGGTGCTCTTAAAATTGAATTTATGTAAATAAAAATAAATATAAATAGCTATATATAAACATTTATATTAAAAATAAAAATAAATTTTTTGGGATAGTAGCCGACCATGTGGGCCGCCCTCTCTCAACCCCTTTTCTTTCTTCCTCTACTTTCCGCAGAGCCCATTCTTTTCTTTTTCTCCATTCTCTCTCTCTCTCTCTCTCTCTCTCTAGTAGATTGTTTGCAATAAAAACATACATTAAACTCCACAAATTTCATGATCCATCAATATTTATTAGGTTGTAGACCCTAGCTCTTGAGGCCAAAGTCAAAAGTTTGGCGAGAGCAACATTTTGATCGGTAGAGAGCGAAATCCGACGATGTCGAAATTTAGGATTTTTGTTTCTTCTTCCTTCTAGCCATTGACGTAGAAAATTTCTTTGAGTTATATATAGTTTTTTGCATGTCTATGGTTATTTTGATATTGTTTGGAGTGTGTTGAGTTAGAGTTTGATTTTTAAGAGATTGTGTTTTCCTCAAAGAGAGGTTTTTCTCAAATCTTTTAATTTATGAACTATGATAATGTTTTGGGAGTTTCATGAGCAAAAACCTTTTTAAAAATGAAGAAATCCTAATTTTGTGAAAACCCTAGGCTTGAGGAAGTTGAGAAAAAAGTTGTATCGATGAAAAATATGAGTTATGTGATAGTTAGGGCTTATAATTGCGTAAAATCTTTCAAAAAGAGAAACTCTATTTTTCTTTTGTGAAAACCTAGATTTTGAAAATTTGGGGAAAATTTGGGATTTTGTAAAATCATGAATTGTTGAGATCCATTTTTGAGAAATGATGAGGAAATTGTTATATTTATCCATATTATTGAAATCCCTTGTAAGAGAGAAATTGATATTAAGAAAATAGTGAATAATATATTGTTATACTTATCTTGAAAAGATGAAGATTGGAAATGATGATTTTCATGTTGAGATTTCTTTGATTTACAAAGAAAAAAAATATATATTTGATGATGTGTTTTTATCTATCTCTTGGAATATATATTGTATATATATATTGAGTAAAGATGTGAAACTTGATCACAATGGAAGATTGTGTGTATGGAATGAGAGAGTATTGAGAAAATTTGAGAAAGTCCAAGGCATTAATACATATATATTGCATTGGCATTTCATTTCATGTTCATTTTTTTTTCTTTTGAACTAGCATTGTTGAGATCACTTTTGAATGGAAATGATTTTGTGGAACAAATCTTGTTATTGAATAACGTTGGGGTAAATATGGTGGGAAATCCGATTAGGGGGTGTAGTTTAAGAATTAAGTTGGCCTGAGTGTCCTTGGTATAAGTCCAAAAACACGTGCGTGTGGGTGCCTAAGCCCTCCGATTAGAAAGCGGTAATGTAGGATTCGGTAATGCTTGATACGCATACTTGCATACACTAACCCTGGGGATTTGCCTGAGTCGTATTTATCACCCCCTTGTTGATGTATGGAAATCAGTGGATCGACTATATTTTCGAAAATGAGCATTGTGCATGAGATTTTCAAAAGGGGAAAAAAAAAAAAACTATTCTGAGCATGGCATGGCATGCCATGTGCATTTGTCTCACAAGATTGTATAAAATATATATACTACATTAGAAATTTTCTACTGGGCTTGGTGCTCATCCCTAGTGGATTTGTTGCAGGAAAAACTGTTGTGATCCTAGCAAAGTACAGGTATGGAGAATTGTTTTGGGAGCATGAGGCTCTTATCTCTTGTTGTTTTATTTTGATAAGCCTAGGGCTATATTTGTATGGGTTAGAAAACTATTTACATGTAACCGGGCTTAAGCCTCGGAAAGTGTAACCTATAAGGGCATGAATTTTTATTTTAATTTTTGTTCAATCCTTGTTACATGCTATCAAATATTGTCTTAGAATTTATGCAAGCATAGGGGCATGTGGAAGCCTTACATCTCTTGAATAAATGTCATGAATATACATAAGATTGAATGGAAATTATATGATTATTTGATGGTAAATGATTCATAATTAATGAGGATAGCGGATTATTGATGAGTTAA
The DNA here is from genome assembly GCA_025200525.1 of Camellia lanceoleosa. Lineage (NCBI taxonomy): Eukaryota > Viridiplantae > Streptophyta > Magnoliopsida > Ericales > Theaceae > Camellia > Camellia lanceoleosa. The sequence continues at coordinate 65,830,143 of CM045764.1, forward strand.
TCAGTGTTATCATATGTTAATGATATGGGGGTGTTACAAAACGGGTTAAAGTATCGGGGTGTTAGTATTATGTAATCGATGGTTGTTTTTGTTACTAACATATATTTTTTTGATGGTTATCATGTAATGTGTAACAATCTGCTTTGGGTGAGCACTCAAGTGGAGATGTGAAGCTTCCAATATCTCGCATGTTTGTAGGCAAGAAACTCGAGTGGTATAGTGGTCGCTTGAGTGTAGAAATGAGATTCTAGGTATTTTTATTGTAGCTCTACAAAACTTTTTAGACCTCGCGTTTACCACCCGAGCAATGGAAAGTTCGTTCAAGCAGTCTGTTTGGTTTGTGCCCATAGCTTTAGTAATGGAAAGTTCTCTCTCTCACTTTTTCACACCCTTTCTCTTTATAACACCCATTTTTGAAACCCTAACCCAAAACCACTTGATTTCTCTAGTTTTTACCTTAAATCCACCCTAGATCCTTTAAGGAGGTTGAAAGGAAAGCTTAGAGATCAATAGTTCTATTGATTGTTTCGCGTTACTCGGAAACTTAGAGTTAGATCTTCACTTTTTGTCTTCGATCTTGAGGTAGGGGTACTTTTAACTTGTTATATGTTTGATTTGAGACTCATATGTAGTTTTTTTCATTAGATATCAAGTTATTTGATATGTAATGTGATATAAAATGGTTAGATAAACAAAAAGGGCTTATACCTCATGTTTTTGAGAAAGATTATGAATGTTCTTGTTGATTTTTGTTGTTGATGATGAATATTGACTCATAAAGTGTAAAAGAGGGAAAAGCCCAAATTTTCTCAAAAACCCTAGTTTTGAAACTTGATTTAATAATGGTGTTTGGTTCAAATGATTCGTAAATTTTGGAATTGGATGAATGATTATGACAAAGGTGTTGAGACAAGAGGTTTTTGAACTATCATGGACATCTATACGTATTAATTGGTAAATATGAGATTGTGGAAATGGTGGATTTGAATAGTATTGCTGCTCATATTATATTTTGTTGTTTTGAATTGAACAAACCTTAGGGAAATTGAATTTGAAAAACTCATGCATCATGTGCATCATAATTTCACTTGTGATCCTACAATTCTATGGAGGTTTGGAAAGTACAAGAAGGGGGTAAATATCTTTTGAGTCCGGGTAATGAGTCGGGTTTTGGAATTGAGTTATGTATTATACAATGGTACTCGTGCGGGGAGTCAAGTTGCCCAATTGCCCTGTCTTCAACATATCACCAGACGAACGAAGGAAAGGTTTTTTAGGTGTCCACGAGCCTACCGTTTTTAGAGTCTGCAAATGTGGAAACATGACTTTGGGTGTCAACGAGCTCGCCGTTTTTAGAGTCGACAAAAGTGGAAGGGAAATCTTTTAGGTGCCCCTCACCCTGCTGTTTTGAGAGTCGACAAATGTAAGAACTACTTTCTAAATATCAATTTATATCTATTTATATATGTATGGTGTGTGGCTCTAGTATTGGGATGTCATAGCGTATTTATATCCCATGGTTTGGTTAAGATATGTTGTTGGCATCGTGCATCTGACATTTAGGTGTCCACAAGCATGCCGTTTTTAGAGTCGGTGAATGTGGAAACATGACTTTGGGTGTCCATGAGCCCGCCGTTTTTGGAGTCGGCAAAAGTGGAAGGGAAATGTATTGGGTGCCCCTCGCTCTGCCGTTTTGAGAGTCGACAAATGTGGGGACTACTTTCTGAATATCAATTTATATCTATTTATATATGTATGGTGTGCGGCTCTAGCATCGGGATGTCATAGCGTATTTATACCCCACAGTTTGGTTAAGATATGTTGTTGGCATCGTGCATCTCACATCATTTTTTAATAAAGGAAAAGACTTGGATTTTTTTCTCATTGATTTGCATGGCATGATCATATGTCTTTTGATTAACTTTATAACTTGTTAATATTGTTTCCTATTGGGCAATTCCTTACGCTGCAAGCTAACCTCCTTTTAGGAGATGATGCTATTGTGCCGCCAAAGTGAATTTGGCTTAGGATGGATTTTTGGATGGGAGCACGGAGGCTCTATGAATGTTACCTGTTGTAGCCTTGTGCTATTTTTGTGTTGAGATAGAACTCCATTTTTTTTATTTACTCAATGAAACTCCTTGAAAAAATATTTGCCGTAGGGCATTTATATATGTATATTATCTCTTGCTCCTTGAACTATTACTATCATTTGGTGAATGTAATTGAACAATGATGTAATCTTTAAATAGGTCAATGGAGAAGAGATTCATTTGAAACATTAACATATTATCTATTGAATTGTCATATTTTAAATAAATTAGATTACTATTGGGTTAACGTTGTTATGAGGTTATGATTTCGGGGCATTGTGAAAGGCCCTTGATCAATGTTTTTTGTACTTGGAAGTCCTTGTGCATCATGGGACAAGTTGATATCTTAGGAGGGTGATCCATATGTGATTTATGTGTTTATGTGTTTATGTGCTCATGTGGTTTGTCTTATGTGTAATAGATCTATGAATAGGTTTGTGATTATTCAAACGTGACATGTGGAGTGACGTGTGAGTACGTGAATTGTGAGTTAATCCCACTTTATCTTTACTCTCATGTATGATGTCTGGATGTGGTAGACCTTGCTGGGGTGGTTGGCATATTTTGGCCCAATAAAATCTTTATCTCCAAGAAGAAGGAGTAGGATAAAACAACGTGGCCGCACCTCCGGCCCAAGATGCAATGGGGGCATTAGCTCGAGAAATGGTCAAGGCTCTTCTGGAGTCCATGAACATACTCCGACTTGAGCAAGCGGCTTGGATAGTAGAGGGGAAACTAGAAACTCCTTTTTGAAGAAAGAGTTCTTCCGTTCTAGTTTAGTGGTGGACCCGATCCTCTGAAAGTTGACGAGTGGCTAGAACAAATTATCAAATCCTTCGAGATCTTAAATATCTGTGAGGGAGAGCTTTGAGTAGTGCTAGCGGCATACCAACTGGAAGAGGAAACTGGCCAATGGTGGTAGATAGTTAAGCATAGGGTTGAGCACACTTGGGAGGCAATCACTCATGCCGTCCTAGAGAAGTTTTTACCCCCTACTACTAGAGAGAGGTTGAGAAAGCAATTTGAGAAGCGAAGACAACTAGTTACACCAGTGGTGGAGTTTGAGGCCATCTTTACTAGCTTGTCACGATTTTCACCTGAGCTTGTAGTGATCGAGGAGTTTATTAGGACGACCAGGGTCAAAGGCTGACACATTAGCCAACTCAATCAAGATAGGTGTTGAGAGTAGTGCATAGGGCCAGTTCTGCATAGTCGGTGCAATCGGCTTACGTTCAGAGGGGCAATTGGAGTGAGTAAGGACCACAATCATTTGGGCCATTGGTGGTGAGAGGTACATATCTTATCTCTAATACTTGGCCTAATGTATTGATAGATACTGGAGCATGTCACTCATTCATAACATCGACATTCGCATCTATTTTGGGGTTAGAGGTTGAACAACTAGAGTCTCCACTTATGGTAGAGTCACTGGTTGGGGGTAAAGTTGCCTTGAATAAGGGATGTCACGGGTGTGTGATTGAAATCGCTGATCACTGACTCCCTTTCAATTTAGTGTTATTAGATATGTTTAGTTTTGATGTCATCATCGACATGGATTGGTTGTCCTCCTACTGTGCCATCATAGACTACTATCGTATAAGAGTTACTGTGTGCACATCGTGTGGTGATTATTTCTCTTTTTTGAGAGGTAGAACCAATAGATTGTTGCCGCCATTGTATGACCCATGTCATCAAGGAAAACTTAGCTTTCTTCTAGCAACTTTTATGGATAATTGTAGACTCGACTTTCTTCGCGCGCCCCCCTTTCGGAGAGGCCCGAATTGGTCTCCTACAGTTTGGACTCCTGTCACGGTTCTGAATCTAATCTCACAAAGTGCAATGTGAGACTGATAAACACCAAAGAGTCCAATCCGGCAAATCATTTTGGAAAATCGATTTTGAATCAAATAATGTCAAAAATGGACTGCTTTGCCAGATTATAGAGTCACTACCTAAATGTTTTATTTTTGGAAAATTTAGGAAACCCTAACTCGTGCCAAAGGCCACGTGCTCATCATCACCAAAGTTGCCTCGGCTCGGGAACTTGGGTAAGAGAGGGGAAGGTCCTGAAATGAGCACCCCCGCTCGCTTGATCAAAGATCGGCCTTTACTAAACATGATATGTTGTTTTATAAACCTCATGTGTTCTTATTTCGGTTATTAGCTAACTTTACTATGTGACGCACACATACAAGTATAGACTAAGTCGCAAGACTTGGAACAAATCGACTCATGTTTTTTTTTTTTGAAAATGGTTTGAAAGTGCCACTCGCAAGTGGGCTAAAGCGCGGATTTTCCACCCTCAAGTGAGCTTAAAAAACATGATTTGCCACTTCGCAAAGTGGGCTTAAAACTCACAATCATCGAGTTGTCCCAACTCAAGCAACCAGGCCTTCATCCACAGGCATTCATGCAGTTAATCACTTAAGCAAATAGCCTCATGGCAAGCATGCGATCATGGCAACACTCACACTTAGGCAAGTATGCTAAAGCGTAACACTTACAGTGTACTCCAAGCCATAACAAAAGCTAGTTAGAAACAATGCATGATTCTAACTATGCAAAATGCCTAATGCAACACATGCAACAATGCAAGCAATAGGCTTGGTTATCTAAGATGGCATATGAATGCAACAATTTGGTACATGTATTCAAAGAAGTATTGAAATACGATGTAGTTTGAATGATGGGCCATGCCCAGTGCATGCAATACAAATGAATGATGCACGCATGCAAAGCATAAGGTATGCTAATCGAAACGTGCCCTAAACTAACCATCAAAAGCGGTTAAATAAAAGGGAGAAAGACGTGGGGTTGGAAGACATGCACAAACACACGCATGCTTATTACAATATTGTGCCCTCTCGAAGGAGGATCCGAATAATTAAGCTAAGCTAATTATTACAAAACATCTAATTAACTATTCTAGCTAACTAATTACAACACAAGGAATAACTAGCTATGCTAAGCTAATTAAAATATTACCAAATAGATTAAACTAATTAATTACAACACATGTATTAATTAATTACAACTAGCTAATGAAGGAATAAAGTGGCCTCGCGGGCGAGGGAGACATGCATGCTCAATTGGATTCCTTTCGAAAATCAACCGCCTTGCCTTTGGATGCCTCTGTTTGCACTTTTCTTTGATCTCTGAACAATACACCAAATAACAGACTGCCTCTGCTCCATCTTCGGAACACTTTGAGCAACTTTTCCACTGATGGCCAGTCGGCTACCATAGGTGGTTGCCGGCTACTACTACTGGCCGGTCGGCCACTGTTTGTGGCTGTCGACACCACTGGTGGCCGGTTGGCCACCGTTTCCCTAGAATTCTCCTTTTTACTGCAATGGAGAGCAAACAGAGGAAAAGTAGTGTATTCTCTCACAATATATGTACAATTACCCTCCTTATCATTTTTCAAGCTCAAAGGAGTGTAATTCTTGGCTCTCAAGCCATCAACCAAGCATTTTCAATGCATGATGGCCAAAGAGTCAAGCTTGTACAAAGTCAATGAATGCACAAATAAGACTCTAAGTACCACCACCCTATCATGCATGATCAAGGGTGATGGCGACCAAGAAACGTGACACGTTTCATCACTTTGAGTATGAAACGTTTCACGTTTCTCGTGTTTGGATTAATGTCCGATCCAAACACATGCAATGAAACACAAATGCTTATCTTGTTCATGTTTTACTTTGCTCATTTTGTTCACACATTTTACATTACCAAGCCATTCTTTAACCGATTAAGTCCAATGTGATTGTCCTTTAATGAGAGATGGGCCAACCAAAGGATGGTTTAAGACATGAGAGAGATCATGCCTTTGGCTAGGAGGAACCCTCAAAAGAGGGTTAAAGTCATTAAGCACAAGCTCTATCTCAAGCTTAAACACAATTATAAGGTTAACCAACCCTCAAAACAAATAGAAAAATGAAGAAATAAGGGAGGTTGCACACTTTTCAGTGCTGAAATGACATGAAGAATAATGCTAAAACATGCAAGCAACACATGCATAACATGTTAAGAGCCAAAAACATGAAAGCTAGTGAAGAACACTACACTAGAGGCATGCAATATCAAGCTCAAATGACTAAACTAGTTGTAGACACCCCAATTTTGACCAACCTTAAGACTTAGATGTCATCGTTTGCGCACTCGATGATTGTGCATGTTTGTGCTCGTTTTGAGTGCCCGAAGTTCTCGGCTGAGCGCCTTATCTTTGAGCCTCTAAACCTTCTTTGTTTTGGCCTTGTTTTTGGGCCAAACCTTGGTGCCCCTTGCCTGGAGGGAGGGAAGGCCTTGTCGGCCACTTTTTTTCTCTTGTCAGCCACCTTGGGTGGCCGGTCGGCTAGGGGAGGGGGCCAGTCGGCCACCTAGAGTGGCCGATGACCATTTTTGACCTTTTTCAGATATTTTGTGTGCCAGCTATTGATCACTGAAGCCATCCTCCATACACGTGTATGGAGAGATGGAAACAAGCCTTAGGCTTGTATTTCTATATAATGGGGGGTCTGTCCCCCATTTGAGGGGTTTAGAATTTTGAAGAGAAAACTTTCCTCCCTCTCTCTCTAAAACTCTCTCTCTCTTTCTATTTTAGCCTTGAAAGTGTGTTTTCTCTACATTTTTGCATACAACCTATTGACCAAATACCTTCATCTTGCAGCTGAGGTCCTTGGCAGTCCTATTTGAGGTCTAAAGCTTGGTTTTAGCTCAGAATTCTTGCTGCTTTGTTGCTGTGCTTCAAGGGTAAGAACTTGCCCCTTTTAAGCTTTGTTTTGGTTAAGTGCTTGGCCATCTTTTTACACTATTTTGAGGCTAGTTCTAACCTCTAAAAACACTGTCTTTTAAGGTTTTAAAATAGTGGTTTGAGTCTTGTTTGGTTAGGGAGGTGGTTCGCCCCCCCTTTGCTCCTTGGCTTGTAAAGCTTTTTGAGCCTTCTTTCAAAGCTCTAGAAACCCCCTTTTCTTGGTCTTTTAACCACTAAATTCCAGAGGAATTTCAGTGGTACAAAGTTGGTTTTGAAAAGCAAAATAGGAGGGGGTGGTCCCCCCTCCTCATATCTTGTTTGCATATGTAGATGGCCTCGTATTTGAGCATACTTTTATACCTATTTGTAGCCTAGTTCAAGCATGTTTTTGGCCTTATTTAACATGTTATAACTCTGTTTTTGGCTGGTTGGAGCACCTCCTATTTGCTTCTTACATTTGTAGTGTAATTTTGCTCACTAGCCTAGCATGCCTAATAAGTTAGCCTATCATTCTAGCTTGTGTTGGCTCAACTCCAGCACATTTTTGCTACTATTTTAGCATGCTTTAGCTCTGTTTTGGGTGGTCTTGGTCATATGTGCTTTGCTTTGTATAGCTATAGTGTAAATGCCCTTTACTAGCTTTGAGTTTTAGGGCCTCCAACATGCTTTGCTTGTGATGTTTGCATGATATAGCATCATTTTGGTATGTTATTTTAGAGCATATATTATTGTTACACCCTCACATATCCCACTATTTCATTGCTTTTGAGAGCCATGCTTTGTGTCGTGTTTGTGAGCCAACATGCGAGCGTGTTTTTCTTGCCTTTTGGGCCTAAGTTTCAGCATGTTTAGGTCATTGATTTGGCATGATTAAGCACTATTTGAGCTGGTTTGATCAGATTAGCTTTGCTTTATATGCTTGTAGTGCAATTGTGCTAAATTGCCTAGCATGTGTTATTGTTTTGGCCCCTTAATATAGCTATTCTTAGCTTATTTTAAGCATGTTTTAGAATTCTATTTAGGGTGTTTTAGGACAGCTTTGGGCTCCTGGTCCCTTTTGAGCATTGTATTGCATGCCTTTAGTGTTGTGTCCTTCACTAGTTTCAATGCTTTTGCCTTTTAACATGTTGAGCATGTGTTGTTTGCATATTGTTGTATTGTTTTTGATGCCACTTTTACACTGAAATATCTGCCATCTGCGTCATTTCTTCACTTTTGATTTGTTTTGAGGGTTGGTTGGCCATAGGTTATGTTTAAGCATGAGTTAGAGTTTGTGCTCAAATGGCTTTAACCCTCTCTTGAGGGTTCCTCCTAGTCAAAGGCATGATCTCTCTCATGTTTTAAACCATTCTTTGGTTGACCCCTCTCCCATTAGAGGACTTTTCACATTGGACTTAACCGGTTAAAGGACTGATTGGTAAGCTAAATTGTGTAAACAAGAAATGGACCAAGTAAAACATGTGCAAGATAAGCATGTTGTTTGCATTGCATGTGTTTGGATCGAACGTTAATCCAAACAGAAGAAATGTGGGACATTTCATACCCAAAGTGATGAAACGTGTCACATTTCTTGGTCGCCAACAATCTTGATCATGCATGATGGGGTGGTGGCTCTTTGAGTATTGTTTGTGCATTCATTGAGCTTGTAGAAGCTTGGTTTTTGGGCCACCATGCACTGAGATGTTTGGTTGGTGGCTTGAGAGCTGAGCGCCACACTCCTTTGAGCTTGAGACATGATGAGGAGAGTGGTAGTACACACATTTTCGTGCAAATACATTGTCTTGCCTCTGTTGTTCTTTGCTGCAGCAAAAATAGCACTTTGGGAAATGAGGTAGCCGACCGGCCAGTGGCAGTAGCTGACCGGCCACTTACACTAGCCGACCGACCGGTTGGAGTGGTCGGCAGCCACTTTTGGTGGCCAACTGGCTACCAATCCATTTTGGTGCAAAATTTTTCCTGTTTTGAGGCAAAGGCAGTCTGAAGTTGGTACAATGTTCAGAAAACAAAGGCAAATGCAAACAGAGACAACCGATGGCAAGGCGATGGATTTCCGGGATGACGCCAACCGAGCATGCATGTCTCCCTCGCCCGCGAGACCATTTCATTGCTTATGATTAGTGTGTGTATTTACTTATTCAATTTGTTTTGTAATATTTTAATTAGCTTAGCATAGCTATTTATTCAATTGTATTGTTATAATTAATTAACTAGGATAGTTAATTAGTTAGTTTGTAATAGTTAGCTTAGCTTAGTGTAGCTAGTTAGCTTATTTATCCATACCCTCCTGCGTGAGGGCGTAATGTTGTAATAAGGGTGCGTTTGTGTGTGTGTGTGTCTTCCAACCCCACTTCTTTCTCCCTTTTACTTAATCTCTTTTGATGGTTAGTTTTAGGGTATTTTTCAATTTAGCATACCTTATGCTTGCATGTTTGCATTCATTCATTTGTCTTGCATGCACCAGGCTCGGCGCATCATTCAAACTACATCGTATTTCAATACCTATTTGAATACGTGTTTCAAAGCATGTTATCAAATTGTTGCATTCATATGCCATCTTAGATAGCCGGGCCTATTTAAATTGCACTTTTGCATGTGTTGCATTAGGCATCTTAGCATAGTTAGGACCATGCATATGTCTGCCTAGCTTTTGTTTTGGCTCGGAGTACACTGTAAGTGTTATGCTTTAGCATACTTGCATGAGTGTGAGTGTTGCCATGATAGCATGCTTGCCATGAGGTTATTTGCTTATTTGCTAAATTGCATGAATGCTTGAGGATGAAGGCTTTGTTGCTTGACTTGGGACAATTTATCAAATACGAGTTTTAAGCCCACCTTGCAAAGTGGCAAATCCGCGCTTTATCTCACTTGTGAATGGCACTTTCAAACCATTTTCGAAAAAAAACATGCGTCAAATTCGTTCCAATTCTCACGATTTTAGTCTATACTTGTATGTGTGCGTCACATAGTAAAGTTAGATTAATAACTGGATAAGAACACATGAGGTTTTTAAAACAACATATCATGCTTAGTAGATACCGATCCTTCGATCAAGCAAATGGGGGTGCTCATTTTAGGACCTTCCCCTCTCGTGCCTAAGTTTCCAAGCCGAGGCAACTTTGGTGATGACGGACATGTGGCCTTTGGCATGAGTCAGGGTTTCCTATATTTTCCAAAAATAAAATAGTTAGGTAGCGACTCTGTAATCTTGCAAAGCAGTCCAGTTCTGGCATTATTTGCTTTAAAATCTAATTTTCCAAAATGATTTGTCGGATTGGACTCTTTAGTGTTTATTAGTCTCACATTGCACTTTGTGAGATTAGATTCAAAACCATGACAGGAGTCCAAACTGTAGTAAGATCGAATTCGCGCCTCTCCGAAAGGGGGGCGCGCGAAGAAAGTTGGGTCGACGGTTTCTGGCGACTTTGCTGGGGATTTAGAGAACTTGACTCGAAACTCATGATATGTTGTTTTATCTACATTTATGTGTTTTTTTGCATTGCATTTGCATAGGTGCGCCTAAGTCACAGTGTTTGCCATCTACTATTCCTGAACGGTTTGCCGGAGGCTTGCTTGGAAAAGCTTGCCATAAGGCTGACCGGTTGTAGGCTCTGCCACAATGGGAACACTAACCTCGGATTTGGATCACCGCTGTACCGTTTGATCCACCTTTCACTTCTCGGTGTTAGGTGCGAGAGGTATATTAGGTGGTCTTGTTGAGGCACCCTTTTCAACCATTTGACCTAGTTGCATATCGGAAGCCTTAGAGACTGTTCCAAACTAGGATAGGTTGCTTACCCGAATGTAGGATTGTTTGAAACCGCATGCGTGCGTAATAAAACCCTAGCTCCTAACGAAACTAGGACAGGGAAACCCTACCCCATCATGGGGGTGTTTTGGCTCTCACTTGCTTGATATGTGTTGTTAGGGTGTGTCTCTACAGGAATGTATGTATCAGTTGCAAGTCTGGGTATCAGTCTGAGGACATCAGTGTTTGAGGGTATCAGTATTGTGGCAGAAAATTTGGGGGCAGAAATCAGTGTTTGAGTACAGTTTATCCAACTTATGATTTCAACTGTGTTGTCTCTGTCTAAGCCGAGGTGCTGTACGTTTTTTTGATTTTTGTTTATTTTGCTTTATTTTCTATTTTACAAGGTAGTATTTTCATCATTGCTTCTGGCGAGGCAGTTACCCCCCAGCACTCTGGACCCGACTAAGGAGGCTTTATCGATCTGTGTTTGCTTCGCTTCCTCCGGTTACAAGATGGACGGGAGTTCGGCATAATTCACTAGTTCGTCAGTCACCTGTGCGTAGTGAAAATCTGTTTTCTGCTTCCACTTCAGAGGTTACATAGAGTCTGATAATCAGCATTTTTCAGTCAGTATGGAAGAAATGATGCGTCAACTCCAATAGACTATCGAGGCCATGCAGCGGGATATTGCTCAGCAAGCGAAGGTCACTGCTCATCAAACAGAGGTTGTAGCCCAGCAAGCTGTGCTAATTTCTAGGCTTCAACTACAACAACAACCACAACAAGCAGCAGCGTCTGCTTCGCACCCACCCCCACCTAGGGTTCCAATACCCGGGGATGCAGCAAATGTCTAGGAAAATACAGACATTCCAATAGGGCTAGTTCCACCTCAGATTTCAAAAGCACCGGCTGACCCAACGGACACACCGTTCGAGTTTGAGGTCGATCCTACTGCTTTGAAAGTGAGCAAGCTCGAGAAGCTGTTCAAGCGGGTGCAGGGAGTTAACTCGATCCCAAACATAGAGGACCACTACACAGATTCGGCGGTGACATTGTCGGACAGATTTAAAGTGCCTCACATAGATTGCTTCGATGGCTTAGGTGATCCTATGGTCCATTCGAGGTTGTTTTCAAATATTTTGCGCCCGATGGGCTTGACTAGAATGCATAAGCTATCCCTCTTTGGTCGGACCCTGTCGGGTATTGCGGTCATCTGGTATGCTAAACTGGAGGATTCAGTAAAAGGGACTTGGGAGGAGATGGCTGAGGCTTTCATTGCCCAATATTCGTACAATACTCAGATCGAGGTCCCAACTCGTGACATCGAGGCAACCAGGCAAGAACCGAAGGAGGGCTTTTCTGACTTTGTCACTCGGTGGAGGGCTAAGGCCTCATTGATGATAACCAGGCCAGCCAAGAATGACCAAATAAGGATGGTCATGTGGAATTTGCAACCAAAGTTGCTGCAAAAAATGATTGTCTTGCCCCTCCCCACCTTTACGGATCTTCATGAGATTGGGGTATAGATAGAAGATGCTCTGAAGCAGGGTTTGATTGACCAGGAGAAAGAGCAGCCTAAGAGGGCCTTTACCTATAGTTCAAATACAGCTACGAGTAGCAATGCATCTACGAGGACTGCTAACGTGGGCATGGTCACCACTACCCCAAAAACAGCCACACCCTTCACCGGTTCATCTGGAGCCACCCCACCACCTGCAAAGTACCCACCTCAAGGCTAGAGGACATTCACCTCGCTTTATATGCGTCTGTCTGCGGCCTTGAGGGTCCTGATTAGAAAGGGCATTTGAAGCCCCTGGAACCCCGTCCATTGCCAAATCCGCTCCCTCCTACACAGAACCCAGCCAAGTATTGTGCCTTCCATCAGCAGCATGGGCATGATACTAACCAGTGCTTCAGATTACGTCATGAGATTCAAGATCTCATTGACAACAAGTGATTGTGCCTCCCGAGAAGCCAAATGTCACCACTAACCCTCTCCTACCACATAACAACCCCCCTCATCCACCCAGGCAAATAAACTTGATCCAAACATTGGCCGTCCCGTACGACCCTAGCATATACATCACTCCCTCCCACCTGCCTAAGCCGGCACTGTTCATCCCGGAATAGACAAACTTGTGCATGATGAGCGCGTCATTAACCTTACCTAAGCCAGTGGTGGTGATTGTCAAAGACAAAGCTAGGGTGACCTTAGAGGAGAATGGGAACGTTGGTTCAGAACCTGAGGGATCTGAGAGCTTAACTAAGGAAACAAACAACCCGTACAGTTATATTGTGTCAACAGATTAGGCCAAGCATTCTTTGACGAACAGGATCCGGGGGATGTGAGCATTAATTGGTTCAACCAGCTTGGATCGATAGACAATATAGGGTGGCTTATTGATGAGCTCGATGTTGTTGAGGGGTCTTAGCCAAAACAGGGATAGTCAGAAATGTGAATATCTGCAATGGCCGGAACGGTCGATAATGAGGAGAATTTACCGAAGAGCACTGGTATGAAGAATTTTGCTCAGGAATTGGGCAGCGTTTGTATAGCAGACACAGAACAAGAGGCCGCGTTGAAGTGGTTTGAACAAGAGAGGATTGGAACTGATCAGAGGGCTAGAAAAACCAAGGCCCCCACGGGGACAGAATGTGTTGTAAGCACGAAAACAACTACAGGGGAGCGGTACACTTGTTTTTCAGTTGCCGATGATTTGTGTCTAGCCCATACTGATGAAGACTGGGGACAAAATCTCCCAGATGATACGTGGTACACCAAAGAAGTTGACCATATGACCCGGAGTGGGCGGTACTTTAAGCCTCCATACCTGGACCAGCCAGAGGCATCTGGGAAAGACAAGGAAGCTGAGAAGTAGAAGGACAAACTGTTAGAGGAGGAAGCTGTACTGAAGCAGCTTAAAAAGATTCAAGCAGACATCTCTATCTGGGGATTGCTCATGGCCTTGTGGGTGCATAGACAAGCTATCGCATCAGCCATGGACAAGGCTAAGCTTTCTATTGATACAACCCCCAAACAGTTGGTGGGACTGGTGTTCCCGGGTGACGTTTCACCGACTTTGACCTTCATAGACAAAGAATTACTGCCTGAGGGCTCCGAACACAACAAACCGTTATACATTTCTGTGGAGTGTAAAGATAAGTGGATACCCGTTGTCTTAGTTGATATGGGAATCTGCCATAAATGTGTGTCCGTCATGTACAACATATGCTATCGGGTTGAAGCTCGCAAATTTTGCACCAATAGCCTAGGTGATATAGGCTTATGACAACACCAGCCAGGAGGTGATAGGGACTGTGTGAATCAGAACTCAGGTTGGCTCGGCCCAACAGGACATCGAGTTTCATGTTCTGGATGTTCCAGCCACCTTCAATATACTCCTTGGACGGTCGTGGCTGCACCAAGTGAAGGCTGTCTCTTCCATCCTACACCAAATGCTGAAATACCCCCGCGGGAAGGGGGTGGCAATTATTTTCGGGAACTCTTCCATACATCCGCCGCCAGAGGTTACTAGGCCAATCTTGGAAATTGTACATGGCGAGGACGATGTCTTCTTGTCTGGGTTCACCTTGGCTGAGGCTCGGGTAGTACAAGATCTTCTAGCTGTTGATGAGGGACTGTATGTCAGTGCACAATCTGTTTACCTCATGATCAAGCTTCAACATGTGCCCGAGATAAGATTAGGAAGGAGTGGTCGGAAGGGTGTCGTTGAATTGGCCGAAGTGCTACACAATCCCCATACTTTTGGCCTAGGTTATACACCTACCAAAGAGGATTGGATAAGAAAAGGAAAGGAGATGGCTGGAAGAGCCAAGGCTAAACAAGCTGGGAAGCACTATGAGTTAGTGCATAGTCTTATCCATGGGACCCTGAACAGACGCTTTGTCCGGGAGGGGGAAGATTTCCCATTTTGTGGCTTTGTAGAGCCGTGGCTAAATTCAAAGAAGCGGCACCTGCTGGGTTTTGAGATCTTTTTTGACTTACAGTTACCAGGGGATGAAGTTGCCGAAGAGCAGACTAACCCACCGGCTGTGGCTAAGCAGTGCAATGATGATGAGTCTAGTGGTACAGATTTTGAGCTGGGAGCAGCGCTGGCTTGTCTTCTTTTAGATCCTTAGATTACACCAGAATGCTCAGGGGTTGATTTCTCAGTTTCCATGATTGGAGATAACATGGCTGTGGGCCCTTCCAACATTCTGGATGCATTCATCTCACCCTCCCTCGTCTGGCAGTACGAGGAAGGCTTTTTATCTAGCAGTTTTTTAGTGAACCGGAATCTGATTCCACAGAGTCCGTGGAGTCAGAATCAGATTACAGTTCTTCTAAGTCAGAGTCAGGTATTCCTGGGGGTGATAACCCGGATGCCGTTGTGTTGTCTAGGTTGTCCTTTTCATTTCTTTTGAGTCAATTGCAACCGAAGAATCAAACGATCTAGAAATTGCTAATGACAATGGTATCGCTGTGGCTTTTGAGTACTTTTCTGTGCTGCTCGTTTATTGCATTAATGAGGACTTTCAAAACTTTGATGAAAACGACGAGGAAGAAATTCCTCCGATTTTGAAACATTTGATTGATCGAGAGCAGGAGAGTTTTGTAAAGCCTTTGGTTGATGAAATCATATCAATTAATGTTGGTACTGAGAAGGATCCGCGTCTGGCCCAGATCAGGTCCACGTTGTCTTTGGAGGAACGCGAACGCTTAGTCTCTTTGTTAAAAGATTTCAAAGATGTTTTCACGTGGTCCTATGGAGACATGCCTAGAATCAATCCTGAGATTGTATAGCACCGGATCCCACTTGTCCTGAGGCCCGACCCGTCAAGCAGAAGCTTCGGAGAATACCCCCAGACTAGGCTCTGAAAATCAAGGAAGAGGTCACCAAGCAGATTGATGCAGGGTTCCTGTTAGTATTTGAGTATCCTACTTGGTTGGCCAACATAGTTCCGGTGTCGAAGAAAGATAGCAGAATTCCGGTATGTGTGGACTTCAAAGAAGAACGACTTTCCTCTGCCGCATATCGACGAATTGGTGGACTTCACTGCAGGGCATACGTTGCCCTCATTTATGGATGGATTTTCGGGGTACAACCAGATTTTGATGGCACCCGAAGATAAGGAGAAGACTGTGTTCACCACCCCATGGGGGACTTATTGCTATAGGGTGATGCCGTTTAGTCTAAAAAATGTCGGGGCTATTTATCAACGGGGTGCAACCACGATCTTGCATGATATGATCCACAAAGAGGTTGAGGTGTACGTGGACGACATGATTGTCAAGTCCAAGGAAAGAGAGGGCCACTACACCACCTTGAAGAAAATTTTCCAACAGATCAGAGAGTATTGGTTGCGATTGAATCCTCAGAAATGTACTTTTGGTGTAACAGCAGGGAAAATGCTGGGGTTCTTGATCACACAAAGGGGTATTGAGGTCGATCCTTCCTAGATTAAGGCCATCTTAGAAATGCCACCACCAAGGACTGAAAGGGAGGTGTGAGGCATTCTGGGTAAAGTGCAATTCATAAGATGGTTTATTGCAAAATTAACCTTGACTTGTGAACCACTGTTTGGTCTTCTGAAGAAAGGAAAGAAATTCCAATGGGATGACTGATGCCAAGTTGCTTTTGAGCAGATCAAGCGGTATCTACAGAACCCAGCCGTGTTGTCACCGCCAAAGCCAGGGAAACCGTTGATATTGTACTTATCAGTAACTGACACGACAATGGGCTGCATGCTTGCACAAGAATCTGAGGACAAAGTGGAGAAGGCTATCTATTACCTGAGCAAGAAGATGCTGGAATATGAGACCCGTTACACTCCGCTAGAGAGGCTTGTCCGGCCTTGGTATGGGCTACCAGGAAGTTGAGGCACTACCTGTTAGCTCACTTTGTAATACTGGTTTTGAGATTAGATCCCATCAAATATCTCTTCGAGAAACCAGCGCTTACGGGTAGGCTAGCCCGTTGGTTGCATCTTTTTTCCGAATTTGATTTGAAGTACATGACACACAAGTTTGTGAAAAGGAGAGCGATAGCGAAGTTCCTAGCCGATCACCCAGTGGAGGGAGATGAAGTAGTAGAGTATCTGTTCCCAGATGAGGCCCTTCTGCAGGTTGAAGAAGAGATTGGGACCATGTACTTTGACGGAGCGTCAAACTAGTACGGGTATGGGATAGGGGTGTTGCTGATACCCCGACAATTCCCACATACCCTTAGCCTTCAAGCTCTTGTTCAAGGTATCAAACAGTGAAGTAGAGTATGGGGCATGTATTGCTGGCATGGAAGCCACCCTGGAACTAGGGGCAAAATGGTTGGACGTCATTGGAGACTTAAACCTTGTTGTATCTCATGCAAAAGGAGACTGGAAGGTTAAGGAAGAAATGACGAAAATTTATCACCAAACCTTGGACGTTTTAATTCCCAGGTTTGAGAGGTTAACCTTCACCCATCTGTTGAGGGAGAGCGACAAGTTCGCAGACGCTTTATCAACTCTATCTTCCATGATAGACATCCCTTTGGGAGTCCGAATGTGTCCAATCATCATTAAACAGAGGTATGTGCTGACCTACGAGCTGGTCGCCGCAATAGATGAAGTACAAGATCAGAGCCCCTGGTATCATGACATCTGGAACTTCTTAGAAAAGAAGGCTTATCCACCAGGGGCAAATGCCAAAGATAAGAGGGCAATACGAAGAATGGCTGCTCAGTTCATCATCTACAGGGGTAAATTGTACAAACGGGGTCATCTGGGAATTCATAAACTGTGTGTTGATGCTAAAGAGTCAAAGCGCCTGATGGAGGTCATCCACGAAGGAGAGTGCAAATAGCACATGAGTGGAGTGATGCTAGCTAGGAAAATTCTCAAACAAGGTTACTATTGGTCAACCATGGAGGAGGATTGTATTGGTTTTGTTCGGTGATGCCACAAATGCCAGATCCATACAAATCGCATGAACATCCCACCGTCGAAGCTGTACAACATGACTTCACCGTGGCCATTTTCAGTCTGGAGAATTGATGTTATTGGGGCAATCACTCTGAAGGAGTCGAACGGGCATGAGTATATCCTGGTGGCGATAGACTATTTTACAAAGTGGGTCGAGGCCCAATCCTATATAGTGCTGAAAGCGTTGCATGTAGCCAAGTTCATCGGGAATAACATTATTTTCCAGTATGGGCTCCCAAATGAGATCATCTCGGATAATGGTTCCCACTTCAAGAAGGAAGTGATCGAGTTGTTGGAGAAGTACAACATGGCTTTTCATAAGTCATCTACATATAGGCCGCAAACCAATGGAGCGGTTGAGGCCGCCAACAAGAACATCAAGCACATTCTATAGAAGATGGTGGAAACCTACAGAGACTGGCCAGATAAGCTGTCATTTGCTCTTTGGGGTTATAGAACATCGATTCGCACTTCTACTGGGGCAACTCCGTATTCTCTAGTTTATGGGATGGAGGCTGTTCTGCCGATCAAAGTTGAGGGTCCATCGCTGCGAGTAATGGCTAAGTGCCAAATAGTGGAAGCATATTGGCAGCAGAGTAGGTTTAAGGAACTTATGTTGTTCGATGAGAGAAGGCTAAAAGCACTGTTTCACGTCCAAGGTTATCAACGCAGGATTGTCAGGGCTTTCAACAAGAAGGTTAAGTCCAGGAATTTGAAAGAAAGGGATTTGGTGCTCAAAGACAACCAAGCTCCCATCCATGACCCTAGAGGCAAGTTCAGACCCAAATGGACTGGTCCTTACATCATCAAGTCAATTTGGTCAGGTGGAGCTGTCACTTTAATGGACTTAGATGGCCTTGAATTCTCCTAACCTATCAACATGGACAAGTTGAAAAAATACTATCCCTGAGTGGCTCGTTAGGCCAAAAACCCGAAAGGGTGACCTAGGCAAAAGTTAGAGCACAAAAAAATTGAAATAAGAAAAACTGAGCTTGAAAGGTTGAAAACCCAGAAAAGGCGGCCTTGGCAAAAGTTAGAGCGCAAAAGGAGAGTGTTAAAACCCGAGTGAACCCGAACTGAACTACGTAAGGCTTGATTCCCATCTTTGGGATACGTAGGCAACTTCATTTTGAAGTCTAGCCATAAACACTTCCAAATCAATTGTGTCCATGTGATTGTTTTGGTCATCTTTGTCTTTTCTGCATCCAAGGGTTCGGTTGTGATCTCCAGTGTAGTGCTATTTAGACAAGGGGCAACTTTCCAGTTATCGGAGCGGGGTTGTACATCTCAGTGATAGATCTTGGGCTTGTTCAGTTGTGATCCATATAGAAAATGGTTTTGAAAAGTTTTAATAAAAGTTAATTTTGTTCAAATTAATCTTTTTACAACTTAGACCATTTTTGGACCAAAACGGAAAATTTTCAGTACCCACAACCTTCAATTTCATTGATTTCAATACAGAGTTCTTTGACTCTCGATACAAATTGAAGTTGTTTTTTTTATTACATTCAAAAAAGAAAACTTGAAAGTACAAGTTAAAGTAATAAACTTGGGGCATAGTTAGGTGTTCCTGCGTCCCCTCCCAGAGTTTGTGGAAGCTTCAAATGCCAAAGTAGGCCTGGTTTATGCCTCATCTTCAAGCCAAGCTATGCATTTGCCAGAAAGGGCACAACTGAAAGTGGGAGCGGGGGCCAGAAGTTCTCTCGTCCTCCATGCAGTGGTATACCGAGCTAGCTGTGTGCCTCGAATTGGAAATGAAGCAGGGTACTCTGTCCCCTCTTCCGGGCAAGTCTGGTTGTGGCCCAACTGGCGCCGAAACCGAAATGGAAAGTAGAAGGCGCAGTGCGCCAAGCCGACCAGCTGAATGCCGAGCTGCTGGGACATGCTGTAGCTCATCTCAGGCAAATCAAACTAGGGGCAACGCCAAGCGATGTCAACAGCAGATCTGCTGCACATCCAGTGGCACCACTATCCCTCGTTTGGAAAGTTAACTGGCGGAGGGCAAAAAAAATAGCCACGCGGTGAATACGAAGGACAAGGGTCCACTACTTTCAACTTATCCATCAACCATACCTGGAGAGGGATGAAAAATAAGAGAGATTAAAGAATAGAGAGGTGAACATGGAGAGAAAAGTAAGAAAAGGGCTTTGAGAGAAAAGCAGAGCCTGTGGGCCGAGTGATGTGAGAAACACATGTGAGAAGGATGGGAAACATCACCTGCAACAGTAGTGGACTTCCTGCAAACTTGGTTATCTCCCAACAATGGAAAGCATCCAAGCCCATCAAAGTCTTGGCTAGTGTTATGCTAATGCAGCTCTTGCCCTCTTTCAAACCTTGGGCAACTTCTATTAAGTGAATGTTGGACCCTCCAAAGCCAGAGGCGAGTGAAAAATGGGCCAACAAACACAAGCAAAGGGCATGTTGCCAAAATCTTTTCCAAAAGTGGTCACTGCGGTCACCGGCGTCAGAAAACTGATGAATGAGGTTGGGGATGTCCAACTCCCCGTTGTGAACCAAAGATCGGGCATCTTGTAAAGTGAGCCCGCACATCCTTCATAAAGCTTGGATGTGGCCAAAATGAGACTGGGACAAGATTTCCTTGTCGCGCCAAGATTCCATCAAAGCTTGGAATTCTTCGATTGTGGGGCATATCTCTTGTCCCCCAAAGCTAAACACGTGTGTAACCGGATTCCAACATCTAGCTGCGGCATGGAGGAACGAAAAACACAGTGGGGTACGACTCAGCGGGAATAGTGCATTTATCCCGAAACCCCAAAAATTCAACTTTTTCGAGCCGTCCAAATTCGCAATCCAATCGGAGAGTTTTTCAGTGAAGAATGGTTCCATTTTGAGGCAAAAATGGAGCTAAATTGAAGAAACCACGAAGCTAGAGCTTTTGTAGAAGATAAGGTACTGAGTGGAGGACAAGTGGCAGTAATCTGGGGATTTTCAAAATTTTTGGCCAATCGGCCAGTTCAAGTAGCCGACCGGCCACCTTTACTGGCAGACCGGCCACTTCAAGTGGCCGACAATGATCATAAGTGGTCAACAATGAGCCTAAGTGGCTGACAGCCACTTCTTGTCTCCAGCAGAGAACCTTTAGCCTTCCTGTGTGCTGAGGATGCTGAAAACCTGAGTTTAATTCTACTTCGGATGCATCTTGCTGTTCTGTTTAACAATTGTATTTGTTTATTGAGTTGTTACAATTTGCTTATCTAGTTTGTTGCTTATCAAGTTGTTGCATTTTGCTTATTAAGTTTGTTGTAATTCGTTTATCGAGTTTGTCGTTGTTTTGCTTATCGAGTTGTTCTTTAAGTTGTCTTATTTTGTTTGTTATGTTTGTTGTGTCGGTTTACTACCTGACTTTGCAATGTACAAATGTTCAATTTTCATCAATCTCATTTTTGTGTAAAATAGTGCACTGCGATGCTCAGAATTTAAAATACAACACTTTTTCGACCAAAAAAGCTGCTTTCCATTCCATCATGGTTTCTTTTTTACAAAAGCATGCAAGTTTTAAAGAAAATAAAACTGCCTAAGGCTATACAATGTGCTAATACTACTAGCAAAAAAAAAAAAGCAAAAAAAGAAAACGAAGCAAAAATATCTGAATCCGCGCCAGCTATCTCAGGATCGGGAGGCCCTCTTCATCCTCTTTCGCGGCTGAGCGGATTCTGAGCTGTCGCCATCAGCACCACTATCTGAATGTGAGCCAGAGTCGGAGCCAAAGCTGTCCCCGCTCCCATCCTCGGAGCCCTTCTCAGTGTCATCTCCACTCTTAGAACATGAGCTGGTGCCGTCATCTTCGTCCTCAGATGACTCTGATTGCAGACCCGTTGGCTCCTCATCCTCACTGGACTTGTCATCGTCATCGCGCTTGATAGGCTCTCGATGTCTCCCATGGTTGTGTGCCGGAACCTCTCTCTCTGCTACTGGAGAAAGCTCTGGGGGCCCTCTTTGCAAGGGCGTGACCTTAAAAGGCAGTTTGAATATATCAACGAGTATCAAAGTGCAAGTGTGGTATGCAGAGTATATTTAGAAATTGGATACAGTATGCATGCAGTGTGTCATGTCAGATGTGATCTACACATGCAGTGTGTCAGTGCAATGTGAGAAAATGCTCAGTTGAGATGTCAGTTTTAGTATGTTAGCAGAAATGCAATAACCAAAATGCAAGAAAGCTGAAAAGCACCTAAATGCCATGGGAGCTAAGCATCGTCTCCCTCCTCAAAATCATGCCCTCAAATGAGGCCATCACCTAGAGTAACCCCTCAATATACTCTACAGAGGGCTGCAAATGCAAGTTGAAATCATGAGTGCATGAATGAATATGTGAGCAATAAATGAAAGCTATAAGGCATACCGGTGGTGAGTCAGGTGTCCTGACATATCTGTGATCAGGCAACGGAGGCTCGAGTAGAATCTGATAGGGTATGCCAGAATACAGCCAAGCTGTCAGCTCACTCGGGAGATCCGGCCATCCAACACACTGACTAGTAGAAGGCGTCCCTCTAGCATCACCCCTCGGTGCCCGGGCCTTGCTGGTCGAAGGGGCGTCTGCTGTCTGAGCCCTCCTCACCGAAGGAGCATCTGCTGCCCGAGCCCTGCTTGACGAAGCAATATCAGCTATCCTCCCCGCGGGAGCACGAGCGCCTGTCACCGGGGGCATCAGGTATGTTTGGAGGTAAGTCGTGTAGTCCCCCTCCCCAATGAACTGATCTGCGTCTGCGCCTTGTATGACATCAATAATCTCCTGAGGGGAGAAACTCTCGGTGGCTCGCATAGAAGGCGGGGCGGTAAGGTGACCGACTGTAGTGGCAGGCCCAGTGTTTATCGCTTGAAGCGCTCTCCCAGAAACTAGGCCCAACCTACTGGCCCCTGGAGTAGGATTTGATACCGGGAAGCACCCCAAGCACCGGCAAAATGAAATCGGGCAAACCCTGGTATCGACGCCTAAGGCTGCCATGCAACCTGCAAATAACAAAGTGCATGGATTGATCAGTTGCCATTAGATATGCAAAATGAATTGAAGTTGAAAGCAGAAAAACTGTGGGTTTTGAATTATCTCTGCTGTCCTCACTGTGTCGAAGTACTGCCGCAGGTGTGGGAGGGTGTCCCGGGCTCTCGGCTGACATCGTCCGTCATATCTATGTGAGTATGGTACCTCAAGCAGTGTCTCAACCTCTGCTTGGGGGCAAGCGCTGGGAAATATGCGTATACCCACAGTTGTGGAAAGCAAAGGGGTGATAGTGAGAATACAAAATACATAGATAATGCAAAGAACATAGATAGAAAATGCAGAGAGCAAAGTGTGGTACAATACATAGAGAGTACAAGTGTAGAGCAGAGATCAGACTATGTGTTTGCAGTAAGCAGTGTGCAGTGTACAGAGAGTGCAAGGCAGAAAGCATGACATAAAATGTAAAGCTGAATAGTAAAGCATACTTCGTAGGGAGAGCTCATATAGCAGTAGAGGGTAGCAAGGCCGGTGCCGTCCCAAACATAGTGCCGAACCTGGGATAGGTCCACTAAAGCTCCCAACAGATATAGCCCGACTGTGTTCCCCCTGTCAGCGAACAATGTAGTGCCGAAGAGGAACATGAGGAAGCCTCAGGCGTATTGCTCTGTAGTCTCGATCGTCGGGGCTCTCTCTCTCTGAAGTGGTCAGTGAACCGGGTATATCGGATCATGCCTGATTGGAAGATGGGTGGGTGTGCTCCGAGCAGATAGGTCCAAGCAGCCTCCCACTCACCCATGTCAGAGTTATATGGGATCGGCCATCCTCCCACCTCTAGGCCTATCAGCATCGTGAAGTCATACGGGGTCATCGTTATGTCCCCGGTGGCAAAGAAATGGAAGGAGTTGGTGGTGTCCTACCATCTCTCTACCAATGCACCTAAAAGGGACCTGCTCGCCATGAGACGCGAGAGCCCTATACAGAATAGGCCAAATCCCACCTCATCTATGATCTGCCGGACACCGTCGGGGAGGTCCATATACCACTTCCTCGCTGCGGTCGATCCGTATCCGCGAGTGAAGAGAGAGTCTACCTGTGTTCAGAATGAGCAGGAATGTAGTGTGTGGGATGTGTTCAGAATGAGCAGGAATGTAGTCCGTGAGATGTGTTCAGAATGAGCAGATGAAATACAGTGTAAAAAGTGTGGACTATACAAGAATTGTAAAGTGCATCGCAGAAACTGTAAGAGGGCAGTGTGTACCTTAGACGTATCGTGAGATAAGTGAGACTCTGGCTCTCGTAGTAGAAGATCTACAGGTGCGTGCCATGTAAATTCGGTAAAGTGACGGACTGTACTAGGCGGTAGTACATGTACCTCGGGATGGTACGTTGCTGGGTTGAATGGCCAGACTTGGGGCGGTAACGGGATGTGCTCCGGCTCCCTTCCCCATCCTCGAAGAACCCCCGTCAGGTGGAGCATCGTCCGCCATCTAAAAAAAAGGTGAAAGATAGACAAAAATGAGCAAAATGGGCGAAAAATGCCAAAAGTCAACAAAAGTCAACTCTCGGGAAGAGAAAAAGTCAACGAAAGTCAAAGCCTGGGAAAAGGCACCGAACTCAAGACAAATTTGTGGAAAACATACCTCAAATGGTGAATGTGGAGGAAAAGCTCCAAAAACAAGTTTTGATCGGTTCAAAGTGTAGGAAATCAAAAGGTTTTAGTGAATCAACTTCACGAGAGGCGTTGGAAAAAGCGTGTGGGGCACAAATCTGAGGAGGAAAAGTGTCTAGGAGTAGAAAGGAAGGAATTTCGGCCTTGTATGTGTGAGCAAAAGTGATTTGGATGTGTGTTTTTAAAGTTCTCTAAGCAAAATGACCAAACTAGCTCGAATTTGCCTCAACTGGCCGACCGGCCAGTTTTTGTGGCCGGCCAACCACTTAGGTGGCTGACAGAAATGGAAGGTGGCCGACAGGTGTCCAGTGTTCTCCCTGTGTGTTTCCAGACTAATTGGAGTCCTTGGCTCTCGAGAAAATGCAAGAAAAGTTCACTTTTCAACTCAAAATGTCTCCGCGGGAGTTTCAATTCATGTCTTCGACGCGAGACTCGTTGTTAGCTGACATGAACAAGGTGTATCCTTTTAAAACACATTGTAATCCCTCGGAGAGGTAAATCGGAGGTCATAATTGAGTTGGCCTTGTTAAGGTGCGTATTTCTTTCTGCGACATTTTGCATTGAGCATGCTATTAATGTGCATAATATATTGTTATCCTTGTGCACAGAACATGTATGTCGCATTTCATTGCACTACATATGTTCTTTTGTTTGCATAGAATATGCATGTCATGTTGTATTGCATTATGCATGCTCTTACATTCGTATTGGAATTCTCCGTACTTGTTGCATTGAATATGCATTCGATGTTGCCTAGAATACGCTCTATGTTATGCTTCTGTTTCGTTTTTGGCATAATGTGCATGAAACATGCCTTCCTAAGCATTGTATCATGGTTATTGATTTTGCATGGAACATTTGTATTGTATTGTACTTGTCAAAGTTGATTCTTTGTGCAGGCACGATATTGTATGTACGGTTCATTCAAAGTTGATGCAACCAGGTGCGATATTGTATGTGCGGTTTATTCAGAGGAGTTCCAGGTGAGATCATTCTTGTCCTTTGAACACCTTTCTTTGGTTAGAAGTATTCGGGTATGCCCGGTGCTTACACCACACCTTGTTTGGGTTAGAAACACTTGGGTACGCCCGGTGTTTACACTATTCCTCTTTGGTTAGAAGCATTGGGTTGTGTGCTTGATGTTTATACCACCCTCTGGTTAGAAGCGTTTGGGACATGTTTCCGATGCTTATACCTCCCCACTGGTTAGAGACATTGGGTTGTGCACCCGATGTCTATACCACCTCCTTTGGTTAAAAGGGTTTTGACTGTGTGTCTGAGGCTTATACCATCCTGTTGGTTAGAGACATTGGGTTGTGTGCCCGATGTTTATACCACCCCTTTGGTTAGAAGTGTTTGGACCATGTGCCCGACACTTATACCACTCCTCGGTTAGAAGCGTTTGGGATGTGTGTCCGACGCTTATACCACCTCTGTTTTGGTTAGAAGCACTTGGGATGTGTGCCTGATGTTTATACCATCCTTTGGTGTGTACACCACTCTTTTTTCCCTCTCGCGCATGGCGCGCTAGGATGCTTAGGTTAAATGTGTTTGGACGGGTTCAAATGCTTATACTACTCTTTCTTTTGATTGCATAATGGTTGGATGTGTTCCACTTGTTATTATGTGCTTTCTTTAGTTTGGGATCTTGGAGTGTGTCCCAGGGTTTGCACCACTTCTCTTCTCACGTGTGCCACGCGTTGGGATCTTGTTTGCTGCCTCGGGTGCGCCCGATGGTTGTTGTTCTTTATCCTTTTCTGTGTGAGGCGCAGTCAAGATTGCATAATTTTCTTACATCCTTTCTGCATGAAATGTAGTTCGATTTGTAGTTCACACTCGTAGCGTGTTTGCTTACTTGCTTATGTACGAGTTTGTTGTAGCATTTCTTTGTATAACATTTGAATTCAGATGTTTCATTACAGCCCTCATTGCATGATCACAAGTTATGTTTCTGCATTGTGCATATCATTTGCATTTTGCCCCAGCCTGCGAGCGCATCTCTATATTGTTTTCTTGTTTGTTTGTCTGAGTCTTCGGCCTTGTCAAAAATGGGTCGTCTCTAGGCTTTGACATTCACTCCCGTCATTTTATGACTTCCGAGTTCTGTCAAAGAAGGGCAACTGTAGACACCCCATTTTTGACAGAACTTAAGACTCAGATGCCATAGTTTGCGTACTTGATGATTGTGCATGTTTGTGCTCGTTTTGAGTGCCCGAAGTTCTCGGATGGGCGCCTTATCTTTGAGCCTCTAAACCTTCCTTGTTTTGGCATTGTTTTTGGGCCAAACCTTGGTGCCCCTTGCTTGGAGGGAGGGAAGGCCTTTTCGGCTACTTTTGGCCCTTGTTGGCCACTTTTTTCCTCTTGTCAGCCACCTTGGGGGGCCGGTCGGCTAGAGGAGGTGGCTAGTCGACTAGAAGAGGTGGCCGGTTGGCCACCTAGAGTGGCTGACTGCCATTTTTCTCATTTTTTAGATATTTTGTGTGCCAGCTGTTGATCACTGAAACCATCCTCCATACACGTATGGAGGGATGGAAACAAGCCTTAGGCTTGTATTTCTATATAATGGGGGGGTCTCTCCCCCATTTGAGGGGTTCATAATTTTGAAGAGCAAAATTTCCCTCCCCCCCTCTCCCTCTTCCTATTTTAGCCTTGAAAGTGTGTTTTCTCTACATTTTTGCATGCAACCTCTTGACCAAATACCTTCATCTTGGAGCTGAGGTCCTTGGAGGTCCTATTTGAGATCTAAAGCTTGGTTTTAGCTCAGAATTCTGGCTACTTTGTTGTTGTGCTTCAAGGGTAAGAACTTGTCCCTTTTAAGCTTTGTTTGGGTTAAGTGCTTGGCCATCTTTTTACACTATTTTGAGGCTGGTTCTAACCTCTAAAACTCTATCTTTTAAGGTTTTAAAATAGTGGTTTGAGTCTTGTTTAGTTAAAGGGTGGTTCCCCTCTCCCCCCCCCCCCCCGGCGCCGCCGCCGCCCGACTTTTCTCCTTGGCTTGTAAAGCTTTTTGAGCCTTCTTTCAAAGCTCTTGAAACTCCCTTTTCTTGGTCTTTTAACCACTGAATTTTAGAGAAATTTCAGTGGTAGAAAGTTGGTTTTGAGGACCAAAACAGGAGGGGGTGGACCCCCCTCCTCATATCTTGTTTGCATGTGTAGATGGCCTCGCATTTGAGCATGCTTTTCTACCTTTTTGTAGCCTAGTTCAAGCATGTTTTGGCTTTATTTTAACATGTTATAACTCTATTTTTGGGCTGGTTGGAGCACCTCTTGTTTGCTTCTTACACTTGTAGTGTAATTTTGCTCACTATCCTAGCATGCCTAATGAGTTAGCCTATCATTCTAGCTTGTGTTGGCTCAACTCCAGCACATTTTTGCTATTATTGTAGCATGCTTTAGCTCTGTTTTTGGTGGTCTTGGTCATACGTGGTTTGTTTTGTATAGCTATAGCGTAAATGCCCTTTACTAACTTTGAGTTTTAGGTCCTCTAGCATGCTTTTCTTGTGATGTTTGCATGATATAGCATCATTTTGGTATGTTATTTTAGAGCATATAGTATTGTTACACCCTCACATATCCCACTCTTTCATTACTTTTGAGAGCCATGCTTTGTGTCTTGTTTGTGAGCCAACATGAGAGCGTGTTTTTCTTGCCTTTTGGGCCTAAGTTTCAGCATGTTTAGGTCACTGATTTGGCATGATTAAGCACTATTTGAGCTAGTTTGATCAGATTAGCTTTGCTTTATATGCTTGCAGTGCAATTGTGCTAAATTGCCTAGCATGTGTTATTGTTTTGGCCCCTTAATATAGCTATTCTTAGCTTATTTTAAGCATGTTTTAGAATTCTATTTATGGTGTTTTAGGACTGTTTTGGGCTACTAGTCCCTTTTGAGCATTGTATTGCATGCCTCTAGTGTTGTGTCCTTCATTAGTTTCAATGCTTTTTTGCCTTTTAACATGTTGAGCATGTGTTGTTTGCATGTTGTTGTATTGTTTTTCATACCACTTTTGCACTGAAATATCTGCCGTCTCCCTCATTTCTTCACTTTTGATTTGTTTTGAGGGTTGGTTGGCCTTAGGTTATGTTTAAGCATGAGTTAGAGTTTGTGCTCAAATGGCTTTAACCCTCTCTTGAGGGTTCCTCCTAGTCAAAGGCATGATCTCTCTCATGTTTTAAACCATCCTTTGGTTGACCCCTCTCCCATAAGAGGACTTTTCACATTGGACTTAACCGGTTAAAGGACTAATTGGTAAGCTAAAATGTGTAAATAGGAAATGTGCTCAAATGGCTTTAACCCTCTCTTGAGGGTTCCTCCTAGTCAAAGGCATGATCTCTTTCATGTTTTAAACCATCCTTTGGTTGACCCCTCTCCCATAAGAGGACTTTTCACATTGGACTTATTCGGTTAAAGGACTAATTGGTAAGCTAAAATGTGTAAACAGGAAATGGACCAAGTAAAACATGTGCAAGATAAGCATATTGTTTGCATTGCACATGTTTGGATCGGACGTTAATCCAAACACAAGAAATATGAGATGTTTCATACTCGAAGTGATGAAACGTGTCACATTTCTTGGTCGCCAACACCCTTGATCATGCATGATGGGGTGGAGGCTCTTTGTGTATTGTTTGTGCATTCACTAAACTTGTACAAGCTTTGTTTTTGGGACACCATGCATTGAGATGCTTGGTTGGTGGCTTGAGAGCCAAGTGCCACACTCCTTTAAGCTTGAGACATGATGAGGAGAGTGGTAGTGCACACATTTCCTTGCAAATACATTGTCTTGCCTCCGTTGTTCTTTGTTGCAGCGAAAACATCATTTTGGGAAAGGAGGTAGCCTACCGGCCAGTGACAGTAGCCGACCGGCCACTTGCACTAGTCGATCGGCCCGTTGGAGTGGCTGGCAGCCACTTTTGGTGGCCGACCGGCCACCAGTCCTCTTTGGTGAAAAAAATGTTCCTGTTTTGAGGCAAAGGCAGTCTGAAGTTGGTACAATGTTCAGAAAACAAGGCAAATGCAAACAGATACAACAAATGGCAAGGCGATGGATTTCCAGGATGACGCCAACCGAGCATGCATGTCTCTCTCGCCCGCGAGACCGTTTCACTACTTATGATTAGTTTGTGTATTTACTCATTCAATTTGTTTTGTAATATTTTAATTAGCTTAGCATAGCTATTTATTCAATTGTATTGTTCTAATTAATTAACTAGGATAGTTAATTAGTTGGTTTGTAATAGTTAGCTTAGCTTAGCGTAGCTAGTTAGCTTATTTATTTGGACCCTCGTGCGCGAGGGCGTAATGTTGTAATAAGGGTGCGTGTGTGTGTCTTCCAACCCCACTTCTTTCTCCCTTTTACTTAACCGTTTTCGATGGTTAGTTTTAGGGCATTTTTCAATTTAGCATACCTTATGCTTGCATGTTTGCATTCATTCATTTGTCTCGCATGCACTGGGCTCGGCGCATCATTCAAACTGTATCGTATTTCAATACCTATTTGAATATGTGTTTCAAAGCATGTTATCAAATTGTTGCATTCATATGCCATCTTAGATAGCCGGA
Source organism: Camellia lanceoleosa (assembly GCA_025200525.1). NCBI lineage: Eukaryota > Viridiplantae > Streptophyta > Magnoliopsida > Ericales > Theaceae > Camellia > Camellia lanceoleosa. Next base: position 65,859,889 of record CM045764.1, read on the forward strand.
CCTATTTAAATTGCACTTTTGCATGTGTTGCATTAGGCATCTTAGCATAGTTAGGAGCATACATATTTTGTGACGACCCAGAATTCTTCCCTCCGCTCGAGCGGAAGAGTTGACGCTCGAGCGGACTTTTGGAGTTTCCAGCAAATTGTGCAGACGGCCTGAGATTCTGGGAGTTGTGATTCTCCGCCGAAGGGAGTTTACGCCGAGCGGGCTTTGTTCTGCGCTTTCGGCCGGAAGAGTTGACGCCGGCGGGCCTCTAGGTTGAGTTGTATTTCTGAGGTGTGGGTTTGTTTTGGACATTTTTATTAGTGTATTTGGAACCTTCTTATTTTATTTTGGAGTATTGGTTGTGGTGGTAATATGATGGCAAAGTAAGATTGGGCCAAAAGCTTTAATTAGAATAAATTGTCGGCGACCAGCCGTCACTCTTTTATCCTTTTCTTTGTCCACACTTTGAATTTGGATGTGAGGTTAGAACCATTGGAAAGCTTATTTCCGGGGCTTCAATTTGGACACAAGAACGACCTAAAACGGAGTTCGGATGGGAGAGTTATACCTGTTCAAAGTTTCGGAATCTGTGCTGAGGGCAGGTCCGCTCGAGCGGGAATTACGGGACAGCAGCTTTAAGAACGGGATTTTTGGATCATTTCATAGATTTCCTTCAACCCTCTTCTTTCCTCTTTGCCTTAGTCCGAAACCGTAACTCTCAAACCTTTGATTTCACCCATTTTTATCAACAATCCACCATGGTTTTGGCATGTAGGATGGAGAACTAAGGAGGATCAATGTTTTTACCCGATTAAAATTTGGATTGGTGAAAGTTTCTTCTCAAGCTCACCCCTTTGCTTGATTGTTGAGGTAAGGGTTGAAGACTCTTTAATATTTACATCCATAGATAGGTTGGGGGTGTCTTCATTGTATAATGGTGCAAGTTTTCCATTTATGTTATGTATATGGAAGAAATTATGAGATTTTGGGAATTTTGGGGTTTGAACATTGGGGGTTTTATGGTTTGAAGATATTGGGAGTTAATTGATGGGTTTAAATAATGGTTTATGAGTCCTAGATGTGTAGTTGATGGAAAAATAGTGTTGGGTTAATAAGTTTGATTATTTCTTGAAATCTCATTATTTTTTTGAAACCCTAAGTTTCTTAAGGATGATAACCAAAGATTTAACCCAAATTGAATGTAGAATAATGAAATTGACATATTGAATTATGTATATACAAGTTTAATTGGAATTTGGTGATACTTGGGAATTATGTTTAAATTTGCGAACGAACTTGTTAGAAGCTTTGTGAATCATGTCTTAGTGAGGAAGGAGATTGGGGGGAAGGGTTTGTTGATGATGTAAATTGAGCCTTAGCAATTTAATTTGAATTATGTGAACTTATATTTGGTAGCACTGAGTGGAATGATGTTAAATAGTTTGGATTATATTGGATGGTGATAATTATGTGGAGTTATGTTGATTACGTGGGGTTGTGTTAATGTTGTTGAATTGAATTATGTAGGGTTAGCTGCAGGGACGGACCTAGCATCTAAACACTGTGAGTAATAGTACTACAAATGTACAAATATGCCTTGTTTACCATTAAGAATATTGGTAACAGCATTCTATTTTTCGTGAGCTAATATGGTAACGTGTTTGTTGATTGAGAATTGATGTGAACATTGAAAGAGTTAGCACACATCGGTATGATTCTGAACCTACTCCGTATTTTGAGTTATGGCTATTGATTAATATACCATCCTATGAATTACCCATACTTCTGTATACAAATTGCATACAGCTATTAACACTGTAAAGTTGGTTTATAAGTTATTCCGGCCTGTTGATGTTATGGTATCTATATACATTACAGAATGGTAGTACGTATGTATTTCTGAAAGCGTGCAAGCTATATACTATGCTGTCTTGTGTTAACAGTTATCAACAACGTTTTGTTAAACTTATGTTATGTATTTTCAGTATACCATGATACGAAATGATTGATTTTTGAAAAGCTATGATATGTTGGAAATGAACGAACGAATGTTCAGTTTTCTAAAAAGTATTTGTGGCACCCTTAGTCCGGATGGCCCTTTCGGTAACAATACTGGTGGTCATTGGTATCGACTTTGTGGTCTTCGGACCTACCTTTGTGGTCTTCGGACCTACGATCGATGGCTAATGGGTGTACCACATATGATCTTATGCAAAATCTGAATATGGAAATAATTATGAAAATGATTACGAAAATGGTATGGAATCTGGAAATGCATAAGACTCTGTTTCTGATAAGATTATGTTTATGATATTTCTGGACCGTTAGGTCGTTCTAATATTTTCTGGTATGGAACAAAGTCTTTGTCAGACGAAGTGCTACACTTTGGTGGGAGCCACCTCTGGAATCCGTACGAGCCACCTCTTGAGTCCATACATCTGTTATTTCTGTTATCACGCTTATGCGTTTTGTTATTTCTATTAGTTCTGCTACTTCTGATATCTCTGTTACTTCTGATATCTCTGTTACTTCTGATCCCTGGACCTATGGTCGTTCTGCATCTGTAGGCTTATGGCTGTTTTGGAATTAATCACGGAATGTAGTTACTAATATGTATCTGCAACTATATGTTTTGATTAGTCAGGTTAAATATCACAATATTTATGTACTATTATTCACTGAGTTCGCTCATTCTGTATTTTGTGCATGCATTTACGTAGGTAGCCAATCGGGAGTTCAGTCCCAACCTTTAAAGCTTGTGTTCCTCTTGTCAACCTTGAGGCGTCCAGGCACCACCTGAAGCCGTTCGTTTTGTAAAGTTTTGCCAAGTTTCAATTTATGCATTAGATGTCTATTTTTGGGTTGATTGTAAATAATTCCTTCTTCATTATTATTTTTGTTATGTGCCTATTTGTGGGCTGAGTCGAGGCATGTGGATGTAAACTGTCTGTATAATATTTACTTAGTGTGATGTTGAGATCCTGGCATGTTAGAAGTAGCTCAATGGATGTTATTCGATGTATTTTATATTATTGCATGCTTCCGTTCAGGCCCCATAAGATATGTATAACAGGTTTAGCGTCTGGTTTCGAATGGGTCATGCCCAAACTTTTAGGGGCGGGTTTGGGGTGTGACATATTTCTAACTAGCTTTTGTTTTGGCTCGGAGTACACTGTAAGTGTTACGCTTTAGCATACTTACATGTGTGTGAGTGTTGCCATGAGGCTATTTGCTTATTTGCTAAACTGCATGAATGCCTGTGGATGAAGGCTTTGTTGCTTGAATTGGGAAAATTCAACAAATGCGAGTTTTAAGCCCACTTTGTGAAGTGGCAAATCATCATGTTTTAAGCCTACTTGCGAGTGGCACTTTCAAACCATTTTCGAAAACAAACATGAGTCAAATTTGTTCCAATTCTTGCGATTTTAGTCTATACTTGTATGTGTGTGTCACACAGTAAAGTTAGATTAATAATCGGATAAGAACACATGAGGGTTTTAATACAACATATCATGCTTAGTAGAGGCTGATCCTTCGATCGAGCAAGCGGGGGTGCTCATTTTTGGACCTTCCCCTCTTGTACCCAAGTTCCCGAGCTGAGGCAACTTTAGTGATGACGGACACGTGGCCTTTGGCACGAGTCAGGGTTTCCTAAATTTTCCAAAAATAAAACATTTAGGTGACAACTCTGTGATCTAACAAAGCAGTCCAGTTTTGGCATTATTTGATTTAAAATCTGATTTTCCAAAATGATTTTCCAGATTGGACTGTTTGGTGTTTATCAGTCTCACATTGCACTTTGTGAGATTAGATTCAGAAACGTGATAGGAGTCCGAATTGTAGTCTGACCAAATTCGCGCTCTCCAAAAGGGGGGCGTGTGAAGAAAGTCGGGTCTACACTAGCTCTGGACAGAGTTTAAACATACCAAAACAATGGCTAAAACATGCCGAGATGGTATTACAAAAGGCAAGAAAAACATGCTCACATGTTAGTCCATAAACAAGGCTGAAGGCACAACTCTCAAAAGCAATGAAAGAGTGAAATATGTGAAGTGCAACAGTGCTATACACATTGAAATTACATGTTAAATGATGCTACAACACGCAAGCAACACATGCACAACATGTTAGAGGCCTTAAACACAAAGCTAGTGAAGCCATTTACACTACAACCATGCATAACAAGTCCCATATGACCGAGAAGGCTCAAAACAGAGCTAAAGCATACCAAATCAGTAGCAAAAACATGCTGAGATCAAGTCTCAAAAGGGTAGAAAAACATGCTCACATGCTAGGCCATCTACACTTGCAAACAAGACACAAGGAGGGGAGGCCACACCCTCCTATCTTGGACCTCAAAACCAAGTTTTTACAACTGAAATTCTCTTGGAATTCAGTGGTTAAAAGGCCAAAAAAAGCTATTTCAGAAGGCTTAAAAAAGAAGGCACAACACTTAGCAAACACTACAAAAGAGGGTGGACCACCCCTAACTCCAAAAAGGCCTTAAACCACCATTTTTAAACCTTAAAAACAGAGAGAACTAGGCCAAAAATAGCATGCAAAGGTGGCTGAACAAGCAACAAAAATAAAGCTTAAAAGGGGTGAGCCTTATACCTTTGAAGCACAACCACAAGCAGTAACAATTTTGAGCTAAGACTAGCTTTTAGAGCTCAAATAAGGCCTCCAAGAATCTCAGCTCCAAGGTGAAGGTGTTTGGCTAAGGGTCCTAGTGCAAATGTATAGAGAAAACTCACTTTCAAGCACAAAATAGGAAGAGAGAGATAGGATTCAAGAGAGAGATGGAGAGAATTTGCCCAGAATTTTTTGTAACCCTCAAAATGGTGGAGAGACCTCCTATTATATAGAAAAACAAGCCAAAAGCTTGCCTTCATCCTTCCATACACATGTATGGAGATGAACATCAGTGATCAACAGCTAGCACAGCTGGCAAATAAATATCTGGAAAAAAAAAGAGAAAAATGGCCATCGGCCATCATTAGTGGCCGACCGGGTAGAAATGTAGCCGATCGGCCATCAGTGTAGCCGATCGGCCACCATTGACGGCCGACAGGCACAAGCCATGGCCGATGGACATTGGGGATGGCCGACAAGCCACCCTCTCCTCCAAATTCAAAGCAACAAGCTCTTGGTCCACAACCAAGCACAAAACAGACAAGTTTGGAGGCTCTTAGGCAAGGCGCTCAGCCGAGACCTTTAGAGACTCAAAAGGAACACTAGCATGCGAAATCATCCGGTGTTCAAAAGATGACGTCCAAGTCTTGAGGACGGTAAAAAAATGGGGTGTCTACAATAATGAAAGTGTTATAGTTTGAGGTGCATTTCCTAGAGTGGTTTGCAGGTATCCAAATGTCTTTCTTGAGGACCTCACTGAATAACACCCTGACCGCGAGGTCGAGTTTTCTATGGACTTGGTGCCTCGCATGACACTCATCTTCATGTCACCTTATAGATTTCCGCCAGCAAAGTTGCTCGTTTTGTAGGAGCAGTTGCAAGAGTTACTAGATAAGGGCTTTATATGCCCTAGTACTTTGCCATGGGGAGCACCGACTCTCTTCGCCAAAAATAAGGATGGTTCATTGTGGTTGTGCATCGATTACCACAAGTTGAATAGGGTTACAGTGAAGAACAAATACCAGTTGCCTAGAATAGATAACCTTTTTGATCAACTCAAGGGTTCTCGATGTTTCTCAAAGATAGATCTAAGGTTGGGTTATCATGAGTTGTGAGTGAAGGAGAATGATATACCAAAAATGTCTTTTCATACTCGATACGGCAGCTACGAGTTCCTTGTTATGTCATTTGGTTTGACCAATGCCCCTTCCACGTTCATGGACTTGTTGAATCGAGTTTTCCGAGAATATCTTGATAAATTTGTGGTGGTTTTCGTAGATGATATCCTTATCTATTCACTCTTCGAGGAAGAGCATGAGGAGCACCTTTGTATTGTCTTACAATTGCTAAGGGAGCACCGTTTATATGCAAAATATGAGATATGTGAATTTTGGCTTTCCGAGGTGAAATTTTTGGGTCATGTCATTTTCAGAGATTGTGTTGTTGTAGACTCTTAGAAAATTAAGGCCGTGTAGAATTGGAAGCAACTTGAGAACACCTTTAAGATTCGTAGCTTTTTTGGGTCTCACCGATTATTATAGGCAGTTTGTGAAAAACTTCTCTACCTTAGCATTCCCATTGACTAAGTTTACCTAAAAAGGGGTGAAGTTTGTTTGTAGTGAGTCATGTGAGAAATCTTTCTTGGAGGCAAAAGCTAGATTAACTATTGCACTAACTCTAAAGGTGGGGGCCGAATAAGTAGAAGAGTCGGAAGATGCGTACCCCAGAAATCAGATACTATTTGGCTTCATATTGCGTGACTAGGACGCCGAATACGTTAGGAAAGCCGAATAGACAGAGGTCAGTAGCTCCGAATGAATAAAAGGGGAATGGGATAAAAGTAGGCTCAGGCCCCGAGGCCCAGAAAGCAGGTATAAATACAAGAACCACAGATTTAGAAAGGTATGTAAGAATCACTTCACTTAACTTAGTAAACAAGCTATCCTGAGTGTCTGCACTAACTTGTCCGTCGGAGTGCTAATTCCAGCACCCCCGATCGGAGTGCTTGTATCTTTTCAGGTGACTAGCTGAGGATCACTAGCGTCTCCCAGGATCTGAAGAGTATTTCCAAACCACTTCGCCACAACTGGCACCATCTGTGGGAATACTCAAATACATCCATGGCAGGCGTGACTGAAGATCTCCAGATAGCCACTGATGAGACCGCATAGAGAGGTGACCTCATTCCAGCAAACTTGCTTGGACCAAAAACCATCGCAGCAAGACTCGCCTTGGACCTCTGCTCATCTTCAAACCCAACACAAAAGACAATACAAGCCACCATGGCACAAGCTAGGCAAACCAAACAGAGGTTGGACAACATCATCGCTGAGAACGAACGCTTTCATCACAATCTGGCCTCAAAAATAGAAAAATCCAAACAAATGGTGCGCCAGGCTTCTGAGCGACCCCCGAGGGCAGATGATTGACGATCTCAGGCCTGACAACAAGAAACTGACGGCTGCTATGCCTCAACAGATCATCGTGAGGAGTTGGCAAAGGACAAACGTCTCCACCAATGCGTCCGGAAGAGTGTGGTCGAAACACCTGCCCTTCCGAAGGATGCATTTCCGCTTGACACCGTCCACATGATATACAGCCTGCCAGCAGCCCTGGCCGTGCATACGATCCAATCACATCCAGGCCTCCAATAGCAACTCACGCCAGCAAAGCGGCCCTGAGAAACGCCAATTATCACCTTTGACGATTCTGATTTGATCGGTGTAACACTCCCTCACATCGATCCGTTGGTTGTTGAGCTACGCGTAAACCGGTTCATCGTCGAACACGTTCTTATCGACCAGGGCAGTACCTTGGAGATTATGTATTATAAAACCTTCACCAAACTTGGATTCAACGAGTCAGACCTGACTCCGGCTCCTTATCCATTATTCGGCTTCAATGCCACTCTAGAGTATCCATTAGGAAAGATCAGCTTACCCGTTCGAGCAGGTTCTAGAACGGTGGACGTGGAATTCTTGGTCGTCAGGCTGCCATTGCCGTACAATCTCATCATAGGGCGATCGTGGTTGCACACCTTGTAGGCCATCCCAAGCACCTACCATCAACTGCTACGTTTCCCAAAAGAACATGGCATTGAGCAAATCCGCGGATCCCAGAAATCGACACAAGCATGTTATCTCCTTGCCGCCAGAATGCCAAAGGAACTGCAAGTAAACTCCATTGAGGTGCCGAATCGGGAGATCTTGGATGACGTTGGGCGGCATCCAAATGAGAAGGCCACGGAAGATTTAGACCCAGTTGACATTAATGGAAGCCTAGTAAAGTTCTTCATGATCGACGCTTCTCTGAATCAGGCCGACAAGCAGCAACTAATCTCTTTCTTGCTCAACAACCTTGATGTCTTTGCGTGGACTTCGTATGAAATGCCGGGAATAGACCCGTCAATTTCACAGGACCATCTGAATGTCGATCCGAAATGTAAGCCGATCATTCAGAAAGGCCGACGATCAGCCGTGGAGCACACTGCCGCAGTTGTTAAGGAGGTAGACAGACTGCTTGACACTGGGGCAATTAGAGAAGTCACATACCCTATGTGGCTCTCCAATACAGTGGTGGTGAAGAAGAAAAATGGGACTTGGCGAGTGTGCGTCGACTTCACGGATCTGTACAAAGCTTGCCCCAACGACTATTTTCCTCTACCTAGAATCGACCAGCTCGTCGATGCGACGGCACGTCATCAACGCATGAGCTTCCTCGATGCTTACAGAGGCTACCATCAAATCGCCATGCATCCAGATGACCAGGACAAAACTGCCTTCCTCACTCCAAGAGGAACCTATTGCTACAAAGTTATGCCCTTTGGGCTGAAGAATGCAGGGACAACCTACCAAAGATTGGTCACCGCCATGTTCAAAGAGCAACTCGGCCACACTATGGAAGTATACATCGATGATATGGTGGTCAAGTCCAAAGAAGAAAAGAATCATATAGCCGATCTAGAAAAGACATTCAGCATCTTATGCAAATACAGAATGAAACTGAACGCTTCCAAGTGTGCGTTCGGAATCGGCTCTGGCAAATTCCTGGGTTACATTGTCAATCACCGAGGAATCGAAGCCAACCCGAGGCAAGTCACAGCAATGTCAGAACTCGGCTCCCCCCGTTCAGTAAAAGAAGTCCAAAAGTTGATGGGGATGGCCGCTGCACTCAATAGGTTCATCAGCCGGTCTACAGATCGCTGCTGACAATTCTTTTAGACACTACGGCAGGGTAAGGCATTTGAATGGTCCGCCGAATGCAAATCAGCCTTCAACGGACTCAAGACCTATCTCCGCTTAGTACCTCTCTTGACAACGCCCACTGCTGGTGACCCGCTCATCCTATATCTGGCAGTTTTCGATAGGGCCATCAGCGCCGTACTATTAAAAGAAGAGGAGGGAGTGCAACGGCCAGTGTATTATGTGAGCAAGGCAATGGTTGACGCCGAAACACGCTACCTTCCACTGGAAAAACTCATCTTAGCCCTAGTCATGGCAGCAAGAAAATTGATGCATTACTTCCAGGGACATAGCATTGGGGTGCTAACAGATTATCTCCTCCGATCAGTACTACGGAGTGCAGAAGCATCATGACGTGTTTCAAAATGGGCTCTTGACTCGGCCAATACGACTGTGGTGAAAGGGTTTGGAAATACTCTTTAGATCCTGAAAGACGCCAATGATCCTCAGCTAGTCACCTGAAAAGATAAGAACACTCCGGTCGGGGGTGCCGGAATTAGCACTCCGACGGGCAAGTCAGTTCCTCTGCTCAAGAAAGCTTGTTTACTAAGTTTTTAGAAGTGATACTTACATGCCCTTACAAATCTGAAGCTCTTGTATTTATATCCATTCTCTGGGCCTCGGGGCTTGGGCCTACTTTTTCAATCATTATTTTTTCCTCTATTCGGCTCTAAAGAGGGATCCAACTACGGCCTATCTATCCTATTCGGCCCCGTGTTCTTGCGGGATATATATGCTGGCTAGCGTCAATCTTCTGAAATATACCTCCCTTATCCTCGCCTAATTATTCGGCCACCACAATTGCCCTCCAAACTCCCTGTTGGCGATTAACGGCGAGTTTGGTTGAATGAGAAGTTCAATCGAGGCGGCCAGCGTGCCCCAATATATGTCAGGAGGCGCGGACCTTTTTGCTCATCATTACGCTTTCTCGCTCTATTCATGTGTATCGCAGCATTTATTGCGATTTGAAACTTCGGTCTTTTCAAATTCTCGTTTCGTCGATTTTCTGAGACTTTTGGATCGCAGGTGCATATCTCTCCGCGACTCGTGTTTTTTGCAACTTCTTCCCGTCTTCCCCTGTCTCATCTGCTCCTCGTAAGTTTCCTTATCCCTTTTTTGTAATCCTATTTTCCGTTTGTTATTTTGACTCTGGCGAACACTTAGTTCTCTGTTAAGATGGCCAAACATTTGAAAGACCTCCTTTCTGAGGGTCATATCTCTGGTTTCCGGCGACACTTCTCTATTCCTGACGACGTCCATTTATCCCTTGTAACGGACAATGCTCTCGACATGGAGAGGGAAGACCAAAACACTATCGTATTCCCTCTTTTATCCATTGCTGAGGGCGGAGTTCGTTTCCCCCTACACCCACTTCTAAGAGCCGTTCTCCGCTATTGGGGTTTGATTCCTTCTCAACCCAATGTAAATTTCTTTCGAATCATCATGGGGGTAGTAGAGTTGAATCGACGCCTTAGGATCAACCTCGGGATTCCGGCCGTTCGGCATTGCTACGCCTTAGCCAAATCCTCCGGTCGGCTGGGGCGATATTTTCTCAGGGCCAGAGATACTGACCATCACTTGGTGACCATGCTTGCCAGTTCTGGTAAACGGGTTGACGACGTGATGGTCAACGTCCGAGGTAATTGGGAGGATCGCCTGGACCCTATTCCCAGACATAAGGGTGACCCAGGTTGCCACGCAATGTCTTGTTTGCTGGACTATCTCTTATTCGGCTCCTTTCCCTAAATCGTTTTTTTCTCTTCTGCAGGTAATAGGTTGAAGAAAATCTTGACTTCGGTTGACGACGTGATTCTTGGGGAAATCAAGACTGCGCTCAGATATTTCGGCCGCCCAAACGTACAACAGCAAGGGAGAGCTGCCCATATTCTCCTTCGGTACGAACCCACTTACACTACTTTCTCGGCTGCAGATAACATCTCGATTCCAGTAGGTAGTCAACAGCTCTCGGCCCTTATCTTTCCCCGCTTCAAAAACCTTAGGCAGATCGGTCTCGTAGATTCTGATTTGGGGGAAGACGTTGAGCCGGTTGTAGAGGTGATCGCCGATCCGGCTGTGGGGTCTACTGAGGGGGTTATAGAGGGCGACAAGGCCGTACGCTCGGCATTTGAGGCCACCGAGCCATCCGCCTCAGGACGAACGGATTTCTCTTCCGAGGATATTTTTGCGAATCTGGGGGATCTACCCGGCGATTTCTTGGAGGGCATGGCGAAGGAAAGCTTAACGCAGATGGCACGTCGAAGAAATGCCGAGCGGATGGCCGCCCGGAAGAAGGCCGAATCGCGCGCAGTTCACTTGATCAAGCCCTTCGTGCCGTTTCGAGGAGCGGTTGAGGTTCTTCGCGTCCGTCTTGGGAAAGAGGGTGGAGAGCGAGCCGATGGGGAAACGGTGATTCGAGCATGGCCAAAAGCGGTGTCGAGGAGACGAAGCTCGAAGCCCGCTAACAAACGGCCTCGGCTTGAAGAACCGGACGTGATCGCGCCGTTTGTTATTCAAATTGAAAATCGGCGTGCGATTTTATCCGGCAACCGGCCGTCGAGGATCCAGCCGTGGCTCTGAGCCTGGCGGCTTCAATTTCACTACCTGCTGACAACAAAGCCTTCGGTGCCGTGCCTGACGTTATGGCCGTTGCCCTAACTGCTCAATCGGCACTCCTGGTAGGTCGCTTTAATCTCGCTCTTGTTTGTTAAAGGTGTCTAATCGTACCGAATTGTTTTGCAGACGATCGGAAGGATCACGGACTTGGGTCGCCGCTTACGTGATGCGCTCGGGAGGATTGACCATTTGGAAACAGAGTTGTAGGGTCAGAAGAGTGGGGCCGAGTTCGAAATTATGAGAGCTGAAATGGAGAGCGTGCGAGCCGAAGCGGAGAAAGAGAGGGCTCGCGTCGCCGAACAGCTTCGTGTTGATGCTGAGGGTAGGGCAAATGCGAGCGAGGAATCGCTCAAACTCTCAAAGGAAGCACTTGCTGAAGCGGAAGCTCAGTTAGAGGAGCTTAAGGCCGCCCGCGATAAAGCCGAATCGGAGGCCTTTGAGGCAGGGAGAGGCGCCGCTCTGACGGAATATGTTGAAGAAGTGTCAAAATTTGAGAATCGCGGGTTCAAACATGGGTGGCTCAAAGCCCTTGCTGCCGCTGAGGTTACCTTGGATGTGCCAATTCCTTATGAGTAGGTGGACGTTCAGCCACTTGAGTCCGATACCGATGAATGATTTGGGAGCCGTTTACTGCGCAGGAGTCTTTTTGTTTTTGTTTTTCTTTTTGGATAGTGATTTGTTGGTTCAGGGTAGTTTTCATGTATAAATTGGTTAGCATCGGCGCGCAATTTATTAATGAAAATTTCCTTGTAATTTTTGCTACCATCGCACATTTTGTATGAAAGAATTCTTGTAATTTTATTTTTAATGAAAGAGTTCTGTATTTGTCAATGCATTTGGTAAAATGGAATTGCATATACTGTGGGGAAACCCTGATGTGTGAATCTGCCCTTGCCCCAGTGGGTTCATAAAAAGAATTCTAGCGCTGAATCAACTTGTGAGCTTGGGGTACTTGGTCGAATAGATTGATAAATCTGTTCTTGCCGATCAACTCATGAGCGGATGATTTTCTTTGTACGAATGATTTTATCTAGAACTCTTCTAAACACCATTTGCAATTTCATAGAACCACTGAAGGTAGAGGGGAAAAGATTTGTCAATATCTGGGTTCCTGCAGATTTCATACATATCTCATCAAAATCACCATTTGCAATTTCACTGCCTACTGATCTTGTGTCCATGGATTGATGGATCTGCCCTTGCCCTAGTGGGTTCATGATAGGAACTCGGGCTCTGAGGGATCAATTCATGAGCCGGCTGGGGTACTACGCACTTAGGCTGAAGATCTTGAGCCAAAAGCTTGTCCTGCCGTTGACCTATTCGGCATCAGGTGATTGGGTTTCGCGACTAATGAACTTGCCTCGATCGTGCTGCCTCTGCGGGTGTTAAATGATTAGGGGCACAACTTTTAAGAGTGGTAGGTATCTGATTCAGACTCGTGAGAGAAAATCTATTGTGCGTATGTCGAACAAACTCTTCTTTAACAGCAAAGGGGAAGCCAAGACATTGGCTGAGCTTGGCGGTGATATGGATCGAAGTGAACACCATGGTGCGCCCTTGCGTGCTGGGAGTAAGAGTTCTATGGGTCGAGAGAGGCGTCAATCTCCTCGACGTCGTAGTAGGTCACCCAAACGGGACAGGCAGTCTCATGGGAGATCGCCACACGCCTAAGTTGAAAGGAGATTAGACGCGAATCCGTGCCCGTTAAGTTTTGCAGTATTCGTGAAGAATAAGCCCATGATGGAAGCAGACTCGATCGTGCGAGATCCAGACATGGCGGTCGAGTTTGCTCGACAAATATTTCCTCCGGAAGTTCAGCAGTCAATGGTTGGTCGTTAGGACTACGAAGTGTTTCGCGAGGGCATTCATGGGGCGGTGAAAGGGCTCTATACGGCTTATGAAGTCGGGATGCGATTGCGCGCCGCCCGTCGAGAAATGGAGAAAAAGGATGAGCATATCCGTAGTTTGGAGGCTCGCGTGGAGGCGGCTGAACGTGAATTACGGAAGATCAAAGCGGCTCAAGTTCAACCAGCAGGGCAGGTGAATCCAGTCGTGGAAGAGAGGGTTACCAGTCGGCTAATAAGCGCTACCATTGCCGATCGTGAAACGGCGAGCATGTTCGCATTGGAGTCCGCCAAGGGGAGGTCTTATGAGAAAGGTTTTCACGAGGGGCGCTTGGTTGGAATCCAAAAGACCCAGGAGAAACTTGCCGAAGAGGTTTGCCGATGTGAAAATCGTGGGTTCAGGCATGGTTGGATCAAGGCATCTCAAGCCGCCGAATCTCTGCGCTTGTCAGGCATCGATTCGGCGTCACCTCTCTATCACAGTAAGGACTTTCCGTTTTCTGCTTTCGAGGCTGAGAAGAGTGAGGATGAGGGCGATGCCGTATGACTTTAATTATTGTAAGGTTCGAACGCTGGTCGCGTTCGCAATTATGTAATTTCTTGATTCTTTGAATAAAAGACGCTTTATTGAAAATGTCAAATTGTGTGCCGCATTCGGCGTGTGCGTGTTTAATTTGATTGCATAAATGTTTGGAGACGTAAATACATCAATCGGACGCGTGTTTAATTTGATTGCATGTCGAGGGGCCGATTCAATGTATGTGATCGGCCTCCATATAATGGTCTTACTTTTGAACAAAGCCTATTGCGGCATGTTGTTGAAATTTGAAGAAGCCATGAGTCAGGGATCGGAGGGGCTACGGCGTTGTGACTTGGCTTGAATGCCAAATGTCTAGCCGATTGGGCTAGGTAATTTTTTACCCTTGCGCAGCCTATGCGCGCGCGTTTTAGCCAATTGTTGGGTTAATTAGGTCGTGGAGAATGTTGACCGACGATTGTGTTCGTGGAATTTTGTGTTAATAAAATCACTTCGGGACTTGGGCCTCGAGATCGCGGCCATTACTGAGAATAAAAGCGGCAGGCGCCTCGGGCAGTCAAGCATATTTGGTTCTCCAGCATCTATTGCGTGGGATGACCAACAGTTCTTACCATCGGATGGTGATGATAGTTGCAGGTGCTCAAATTCCGGCTGAACTTGGCGCTCAGAAGGTTTGCGGCGGAGGATTCTCTGGTGTGGGAGGTGGACCGCTGAGAGAAGAAACTGGAAACACGTCAGTCTCCAAGTCGTCGAAGCAGATTGCCCCGAAAGGAAGCACAACGACCGCTACTCCTAACCTCCCTTGTCTTGGATCTTGGCCTTGACATTGTCGATGGTGTCAGAGGCCTGGCATGCCGATTCGGGCGCGGTTAGATCGATTCGTTTTGAGGCGCTATGGTTGTTCTGATGACAAGGGTCGAGTCGATGGGTTGATTTGTCTTAGAAGTTAGAGGTAGATATTGTAATGCTCGAACGCGGATTGCGTCTATGTAACACCGTTTTAACGAAATAAAAAGTGTTATTTTATATAGTTGAGTTTGATTTTGAAAATGTTTTGTTTTAGCAATGCCGAATGAATGTTCCTGATCCCGGTTAAGTACGTCGTTTCGTATGGTTCGATAGTTTGCTATTGGAACTTTTGTGTGGCTTAGATATTTTAGCTTAAATATTGTTCCTGTACTCGGGGATCGGCCCTTGCCTTGGGCGGGGTATGAGTTTGGCTGGAATGGCTTACTCGTGGGCCGTCTAAGGTACGCCTTGTTCGGCCCTAAGGTGTCGTGCACCAAAGGGGGCTTCGAATCCGGAAACTCATTCGGCCCTAAGGTGTCGTGCACCAAAGGGGGCTCCGAATCCGGAGACTTGATTTGGCCAATCGTGATTCACGAAGGGCGCTCCGAATCCGGAGACTTAATCGGCCCTAAAGTGTCGTGCACCAAAGGGGGCTCCGAATCCGGAGACTTGATTTGGCCAATCGTGATTCACGAAGGGCGCTCCGTAAGGTGTCGTGCACCAAAGGGGGCTCCGAATCTGGAGACTTAATCGGCCCTAAGGTGTTGTGCACCAAAGGGGGCTCCGAATCCGGAGACTTAATCGGCCCTAAGGTGTCGTGCACCAAAGGGGGCTCCGAATCCGGAGACTCAATCGGCCCTAAGGTGTCCTGCACCAAAGGGGGCTCCGAATCTGGAGACTTAATCGGCCCTAAGGTGTCCTGCACCAAAGGGGGCTCCGAATCGGGAGACTTGATTTGGCCAATCGTGATTCACGAAGGGCGCTCCGAATCCGGAGACTTAATCGGCCCTAAGGTGTCGTGCACCAAAGGGGGCTCCGAATTCGGAGACTTAATCGGCCCTAAGGTGTCGTGCACCAAAGGGGGCTCCGAATCCGGAGACTTAATCGGCCCTAAGGTGTCGTGTACCAAAGGGGGCTCCGAATCTGGAGACTTGATTTGGCCAATCGTGATTCACGAAGGGCGCTCCGAATCCGGAGAATTAATCGGCCCTAAGGTGTCATGCACCAAAGGGGGCTCCGAATTCGGAGACTTAATCGGCCCTAAGGTGTCGTGCACCAAAGGGGGCTCCGAATCCGGAGACTCAATCGGCCCTAAGGTGTCGTGCACCAAAGGGGGCTCCGAATCCAGAGACTTAATCGGCCCTAAGGTCTCCTGCACCAAAAGGGGCTCCGAATCCGGAGACTTAATCGGCCCTAAGGTGTCGTGCACCAAAGGGGGCTCCGAATTCGGAGACTTAATCGGCCCTAAGGTGTCGTGCACCAAAAGGGGCTCCGAATCCGGAGACTTAATCGGCCCTAAGGTGTCGTGCACCAAAGGGGGCTCCGAATCCGGAGACTTGATTTGGCCAATCGTGATTCACGAAGGGCGCTCCGAATCCGGAGACTTAATCGGCCCTAAGGTGTCGTGCACCAAAGGGGGCTCCGAATCCGGAGACTTAATCGGCCCTAAGGTGTCGTGCACCAAAGGGGGCTCCGAATCCGGAGACTTAATCGGCCCTAAGGTGTCGTGCACCAAAGGGGGCTCCGAATCCGGAGACTTGATTTGGCCAATCGTGATTCACGAAGGGCGCTCCGAATCCAAAGACTTATTCGGCCCTAAGGTGTCGTGCACCAAAGGGGGCTCCGAATCCGGAGACTTATTTTAGGCGATCGTGGTATCCGCGGAGGGGCTTGAAGGAGAATGACGAAAAATCAATTTTCATTAAAACGTGGGACCAGTACAAACATCGGATCCCACAAGTCGGGTCCGTAAATGGAGTCTGTTCATAGAGTCTACGTACGCGCGGACTGCGGTGAGCTGCGGATCTCCTCAATGCCACGGGCTGTTGGGAAGCGCATAAGCTGATGGTAGGTGCTTGGGACGGCCTTCATGACATGCAACCAGGGGTGCCCCGTGATGGCATTTTATGGCGACGGAAGCTTCACAACCAAGAAGTCCACGTCAACTGTCTTTGAGCCCGCTCGAATAGGTAGCACGACCCTCCCCAACGGATACTCTGGATTCGCATTGAAGCCGATCAGCGCCTGAGACGACGGTGATAGGTCTGACTCGTTGAGGCCGAGTTCGACAAAAGTCCTGTAATACAAAATTTCCGAAGTGCTTTCTGGGTCTATGAGAATGCGTTCAACGCTGAACTGTCGTACGTGTAATTTGACGACCAAAGGATCGACGTGGTTGGCCACCGTTCCAGCGAGGTCGGAGTCATCGAACTTAATTGTCGGAGCTTCTTTGGGCCTGCCGGTCGACATGTTATGTTTTTGGGGGATTGGGTGCGACTGGACGGTATGCAAGGTCGGGGATGCCGGCAGACCATAGATTACGTGGATCACGCCAAGCGGGGGTGAATCCTGTCTCAAGGCTAGTGCTTTGGTTGGCCTTCCCTTTCTCACGTATTGCTGCAATCGACCATCTTGCGCGAGTTCCTCCAGATGATCCTTTAGCGCATAACAACTGTCGGTTTCGTGGCCGTGATCTTTGTGGTATTCGCATCGTTTGTCCCTCCTCCGTGTGTCAGGAGGCCCCACCATCTTCGCGGGCCACTTGAAAAATGGAAGGTGCTGGACTTTGGTCATTATTGCCGCGATCGGCTCTGTCAACTCCGTATACGTCTTGTCTGTTCGCCTTGAGCATCTGCTATCGACTTGTAGTTGTTCATTCGTTCGGTGGGGGCATTGATCGCTTGATCGGCGGGAGTCTCGCCTTTTATCTCGCTTGGTCCATTGTCGGGGCTCAGGGCTCGGTGGCGGCACGGAGCTGATTGGTCGAGCGGTTTCGGGGAAGGCCGTTTTGCTGGGGATTTGTCCGGCTTTTATCCTCAGGGCGTCATCTTCGACTTTACAATATTCTTCAACTTTTTTCATCAACGCCCAGACTGTTTTGGGGGGCCTTCTGGTCAGGGAACTGCGCAGAGCACTGTCAGGATGTAAACCCATTTTGAAGGCGGTGATGGCCATAGAGTCGTTGCAGGCGTCATCAACAAGGTTGAAGCACTCCCAATATCGTGCCGAGTACGCTCTTAGCGTTTCTCCTGACTGTATCTGCATAGCCCAGAGGGAGTCGGCCTGTTTTGGTTGTACCTCGTTGGTGATGAACCTGGCCCTGAAGGATTTCTGCAACTGTCGGAAGCTTTTAATCAAAGCTGGCTCCAACTTGTAATACCACCTAACGGCTAGTGGACCTAGGCTGCTAGGGAATATTCGACACATGAGGGCTTCATTGTCTGCGTGCAGCGTCATGGCCTGTTTGTAATGACGGATATGATCAGTGGGGTCTGATTTTCCGTCGTATAGAGTGAACGAGGGAGCTTTGAATTTCTTGGGCAGGGACGCTCTTGCGATCCGTCAAACAAAAGGATCGTGCTGGTCTTCCTCGTTTGAGCTGCTTCTCCTGCGCTTGTTCCTCGTTCTTAGATCCTTTTCGGAGGAGCTGGAGGTCTCGGATCGTCCCCTTGCGTCGAGCTCCATGGATGATGAGTTGGAGCTGCTATCGGTATCCTTTAGGCGAGCCCAAGGTCTTTGTCCGTCTGCCCTCGGGGGTCGCTCTAGTTCCTGGCGCATGGCCTCTCTAGACTTTGCTACCTCCAGGGCCAAATCTTGACGGAGTCACTCGTTCTCAGCGATCATGTTCTCGAGCCTATGTTCATTCTGCTTTGCTTGTTCTATGATAGCCTGCATTGTTTCTTGTGCTGAAGTTGTTGGTGAATCGAAGTTCAGGACGCGTCGTGCCGGTATGGTTTCTTTTCCGAGCATATTGACTGGGTGAGGTCGTCTTCCTGTGTTATCTCGTTGGTGGCTATCGAGGGATCTTCGGTCACGCCTTCCATGGATGTATTTGAGTATTCCCACAGACGGCGCCAATTGTGGTGAAAGGGTTTGGAAATACTCTTTAGATCCTGAAAGACGCCAATGATCCTCAGCTAGTCACCTGAAAAGATAAGAACACTCCGGTCGGGGGTGCCGGAATTAGCACTCTGACGGGCAAGTCAGTTCCTCTACTCAAGAAAGCTTGTTTACTAAGTTTTTAGAAGTGATACTTACATGCCCTTACAAATCTGAAGCTCTTGTATTTATATCCATTCTCTGGGCCTCGGGGCTTGGGCCTACTTTTTCAATCATTATTTTTTCCTCTATTCGGCTCTAAAGAGGGATCCAAATACGGCCTATCTATCCTATTCGGCCCCGTGTTCTTGCGGGATATATATGCCGGCTAGCGTCAATCTTCTGAAATATACCTCCCTTATCCTCGCCTAATTATTCGGCCACCACAACGACATTCAGTTTTTACCTAAAACTGCAATCAAGGGGTAGGTGTTGGCCGACTTTATTGCCGAATTCACTGGCGAGCTTGCCAACCTCAAACCTGATAAAGTTCAACCAAAGGCTGAAGTTCTACCAAAGCCGAACTGGAGAATTTATGTCAGGGATATTTGGCAATTATACTGTGATGAATCATCTAACCAAAGGGGCAGTGGCGCCGGAGTTGTAATCATGTCTCCAGACGGCGTAGTAATTGAGCAGGCCATCAAGCTTGGCTTTGAAGCATCAAATAACGAAGCCGAATACGAAGCCTTTCTAGCCGGTCTGCGGAATGCGCACCTTCTCGGCGCTCAGCGTCTGCTTGTGTTTTGTGATTCAAAACTGGTGATCAATCAGCTAAAGGGAGAGTACGCGGCAAGAAACGACCGTATGGCAGCCTACATGAAAACGGCCAATTCCTTGCTGGCAAAATTTGACCATCACGAACTGAACCAAATAACACGCGACCAGAACACACACGCGGATGCCTTGGTATGCCTAGCCTCCACCATCAATTTTGAGATCAAACGGACCATCAAAGTAGGTTTCGTCCCGGAGTCGAGTATTGGCCCTTCGATGGAAATCCATGTCAACGTTATAGAATCCGCACCAAGCTGGATGGACCCCATTGCTGCATTCCTCTCTTCTGAACAACTCCCAGAGGACAAAAAAGAAGCACACAAGTTGCGAAATAAAGCCCTGCGATACTATCTAGATCCGCAAGGAGGGCTTTACAAAAAGTCCCTCTCTGGTCCATATTTGGAATGCGTGCACCCCAACAAAGTGGCAGAGCTTCTGACAGAGATACATGAGGGCAGTTGTGGTGCCCATTCTGGCGAACGCTCCATGGCCCATCGAGCTATAATGCGGGGATATTATTGGCCGACAATGAGAGTTGACGCGGAGAGTTATGTAAAAAAAATGCGAACAGTGCCAAAAGTTCTCCCCATTCACCCATCTGCCTGTCGAAGAGTTGAACTCTATCACCAGTCCCTGGCCGTTTGCTCGATGGGGACTTGATATGTAGGACCATTGCCTAGGGCCCCAGGGAACAAGCGATTCTTAATCATCGCGACAGACTACTTCATAGTCGAAGCGGAGGCTTTAACACATATACGAGATGCCGACATTAAACGCTTTGTATTGAGTAACATCATAACACGATTCGACATTCCAAGAGCTCTCATCTCAGACAATGGCACCCAGTTCGATTGTGGCGTATATCGAGAGTTATGCAACAAATATGGCATTCGACCTTACTTCTCAACACCGGCCTACCCCCAAAGCAATGGTCAAGCCGAAGCCTCTAACAAATCCATCTTGGACGGCATCAAAAAGAGGTTGGAAAAAGATAAAGGCAAATGGGTCGAAGAATTATCGAGTGTATTGTGGGCTCATCGTACTACGCCGAGGAGATCCACTGGAGAAATGCCGTTTGCTCTATGCTTTGGAACCTAGGCAATCTTCCCCCTGGAAATCGGCCTCCAAACTCTAAAATCAAAAGTTTTTGATATGGGCCGAAACGACATGATGCTTGCCCTAGATCTGATTCTAATCGAAGAACGAAGAGACCGCTACAGCATCCATGGCACGCAGATCGCCAGCAGCTCGCCAAGTCGTATAATCAGCGAGTTCAGTTACGCCAATACACGCCAGGAGAGCTTGTCCTGAAGAAGGTACTTCCAGTCGACCGGAGATCGGCCGATGGAAAATTGGGTCCAAACTGGGACGGCCCCTATTAGATAGAATCCATCGCAGGAACAGGGGCATATCGGCTCTCAGACATGTTAGAAAGAAGCCTGCCACAGCCTTGGAATTCAACACATTTACATAAATTCCATCATTGACCCGACTTGTGGGCTTGATACTTGTACATGTTCCACCTTTTGCAACACAAAGTTTCTCGTTATCTCAAGCTCGCTCCCAAGCCTTAATTAATAAGGGCCGGTTAAGCCTTCCAAGGCCGAAACGAAGACTCCGGATTCGCAGCGCCCTTCGTGGATATCATGATTGGCCAAAATAAAGCCTCCGGATTCGGAGCCCCTTTTAGTGCATGACATCTTAGGGCCGATTAAGCCTATTAAGGCCGATTAAGACTCCGGATTCGGAGCGCCCTTCGCGGATATCACGATTGGCCTAGCCAAGTCTCCGGATTCAGAGTCCCTTTTGGTGCATGACACCTTAGGGCCAATTAAGCCTATTAAGGCCGACTAAGACTCCAGATTCGGAGCGCCCTTCGTGGATATCACGATTGGCCAAAATAAAGCCTCTGGATTCGGAGCCCCTTTTGGTGCATGACACCTTAAGGCCGATTAAGACTCTGGATTCAGAGCCCCCTTCGTGGATATCACGATTAGCCAAAATAGTCTCCGGATTCGAAGCCCCTTTTGGTGGATGACACCTTAGGGCCGATTAAGCCTATTAAGGCCGAAAAAGACTCTGGATTCGGAGCGGCCTTCGTGGATATCCCGATTAGCCAAAATAGTCTCCGGATTCGGAGCCCCTTTTGGTGCATGACACCTTAGGGCCGATTAAGCCTATTAAGGCCGACTAAGACTCCGGATTCAGAGCGCCCTTCGTGGATATCACGATTGGCCAAAATAAAGCCTCCGGATTTAGAGCCCGTTTTGGTGTATGACACCTTAAGGCCGATTAAGACTCTGGATTCGGAGCGCCCTTCGTGGATATCACGATTGGCCAAAATAGTCTCCGGATTCGGAGCCCTTTTTTGGTGCATGACACCTTAGGGCCGATTAAGCCTATTAAGGCTGAAAAAGGCTTCGGATTTGGAGCACCCTTCGTGGATATCACGATTGGCCAAAATAGTCTCCGGATTCGGAGCCCCTTTTGGTGCATGACACCTTAGGGCCGATTAAGCCTATTAAGGCCGACTAAGACTCCGGATTCGGAGCGCCCTTCATGGATATCACGATTGGCCAAACTAAAGCCTCCGGATTCGGAGCCCCTTTTGGTGCATGACACCTTAAGGCCGATTAAGACTTCGGACTCGGAGTGCCCTTTGTGGATATCAAGATTCGCCTTTTTGAGAGATGCATTCGGACCATTGCATTGGCCGAATAAATATTCATTGAGAATCGTTCTTAATTAATGCATGTTTAAACATTTACACCACGCAACACAAAACTTGCCAGTAAGTTGAAATAATATGATTAATTAGGCACATAACATTTCAAGACCAAATACAAATGTTCAAAATAAAAGAAATTCTATTTATTCGGCGCGAAGTCTATTCATTCGGCACCCTCATCATCGCTCTTCTCAATTTCAAAATCAGAATAAGGAAAGTAGTGGCGATGATACAGGGGCGAGGCCGAATCAATGCCCACGGCTTCGAGAGCTTCCTCAGTTTGAAGGTCCGTGATCCAGCCCTGCTTGAATCCACGATTTCCACATCGGCAGACCTCCTTGGCAAGGTCCTGTTTGGTCTTCTCTATCCCGACCTTCAGGCCGTCCTGAAACCCCTTTTCATAACCCGAGGTCCGTTGGGTCACTCTCTCCGCAACAACCAATTCAGATTGACCGGTCGCCACCGATGCGCTCATTTGAACATTCTTCAGCTCCCAAAGCTCACGCTCAGCCTTTTCTGTGCAAATCTCTAAACTGCGATTCCTTTCATCCTTTTTCTCGCTCTCACATCGCGCTTCCCGCAGACGCATGCCGACTTCGTCAGCAGTATATAGTCCTTTCATGGCCCCATGTATGTCGTCTCGAAATACTTCGAAATCTCGACGTCCGACCATCGATTGTTGGACTTCCGGCGGGAATATCTGTCGAGCGAACTCGACTGCCATATCTGGGTCTTTAATGATAGAATTCGCCTCCGTCATTGGTCTATTCCTCATAGAAACCGCAAAACTCAATGGTCGTGGCGTCGTATCATGCTCAATTTTCGGCCGCGGGCACAGAGAATTTCCCTGTTGTTGCTTGTTCTTTCGGGGCGATCTGCTTCGATGACTAAGGGGCTGCTGTGTTTCCCGATCCTTGGACGTTCTTCTTCCCGTACGCGTAGACTCGCTACTACGACTCATTGTAGCGTCTAATTCAGTCAATCTTCATCCCTCTCAAGTTACTTGAATGGAAATAAGTAGGGCCTCTGGTGTGCACCCGCCCCATTTATCCTTCAACGTATGCAGATTTCTCGAGGCAACGTCAGTAATCCCAAACGTCAACAGTCGGATGACAATTGTCCAGCCCACGAGCTGGGCCAGCTCGCGCCCTCGCTAAGGCAAGGACAGATTTATTAATCCGGTCGGCCATGTTTTCAAGCGCAAGCGCCGATCAATCCGTGCCTCAGCCAGCCCAAGAGTTAGGCCCATTCGGCTTCCCAAGCTCGTGCCCTGGCTATGACAAGGGCAGATTTACTACTTTGAGGCCAAGGCAAGGGCAGATTTATTAATCTGGTCGGCTATGTTTTCAGGCGCAAGCTATGATCAATCTGTGCCTCAGCCAGCCCACGAGTTAGGCCCATTTGGCTTCCCAAGCTCGCGCCCTGGCTAAGGCAAGGGCAGATTTATTAATCTGGTCGGCCATGTTTTCAAGCGCAAGCGCCGATCAATGTGTGCCTCAGCCAGCCCACGAGTTAGGCCCATTCGACTTCCCAAGCTCACGCCCTGGCTAAGGCAAGGGCAAATTTACTACTCTGAGGCCAAGGCAAGGGCAAATTTGTTAATCTGATTGGCTATGTTTTCAAGTGCAAGCGCCGATCAATGTGTGCCTCAACCAGCCCATGAGCTACGCCCATTTGCTTCCCAAGCTCGCGCCCTAGCTAAGGTAAGGGTAGATTTATTAATCTGATCGGCCAAATACCTAAGCTAAGCAGCCGATCTAACAATAACTGAAAGCAACATCATTCATCAACATCATCTTCCTTAGCCAGTTGAGCACAACTCATGAAATTTTATATACTCAAGTTACTAAACAAAAAGCTACAAGCCCGCATAAAAATGCCTAGCAAAAAACTATGACTGTAGCAACAGAGGAAAAATACTAAATTAAAAACTGTAAAAATACATTTGACATCCTAAAAACTATGTCAGTCGGCCGGATCAGCCATCGGAATCAGACTCCAATGGCTCAACATCCACTTGCTCATATGGTATTGGCATAATCAATGAAGTGTTAGCAGCAGCAAGGGCTTTGTGCCAGCCATGTTTGAATCCCCGATTTTCAAACTTGGGAACTTGGTCCACGTATTCGGCGAGTCCAGCATTTTTCCTGGCCTCGAATACTTTGGAAGACTCCGAGTCGGCTGCTTTCTTCGCCGCCTTCATTCTAGCCAACTCAGCCTCCAGTTTGGAGATCGCCTTCTGGGCCAATTTGAGCGCATCTTCGCTCGCGTCCGCCTTCTTCTCGGCATCCGATCTCAATTGATTTGCGTTACGAGCCCTCTCCATCTCGACGTCGGCCCTTAAGGCTTGTTCGTCCTCAAAGCTTTGACCCCGACCCTTCTCCTTTGGCCTTCAACTTCCTCATGTAAATGACCAATCTGTTTGACGGCGTTGCGATGGCGACAGCCTATATCGGCTATCCATCCGACGGTCTGCAAGACAAGAATTTAAAACCATAACTTCAACAGTATTTGGATTAAGTGAAGCTAAGTTCTAATATGTACCAAAAGTGCCGGTTGGGTGGCTAGTGCTGTCGCATTCAGATCCGTTTACACTCGGAAAGCCTCCTTGTCAGACGACAACGACATGAACGTAGCCAAGCTGAATGTGACTTCTGGATCTTTAAGCGCCGAAGCATCAGAAGAAACCGGTATGTTTTTTATCATCAACTGAATGACAAAAAGAACGATCACGCCCGATCTCTCTAATCAAGGACGTTTGCCACCATGTTCTTCTGAGCCGGCCTCAAACTCGGCAGGGCATTTCTCTGCCTCAACTTCTTGGCCGGCCTACATGATCAAAGTAGATTCGGCATTTCGATTTTCTACCGTCTCCACCTCAATAACGCGCAAGGACTCTGATTCGCTAACAGGCAGGGAGAATTGAGATTCGGTGGCGGGTGGTACTTCAGACGGAAGGGCCTCCGCTCTTCGCCGCGCGGCCAACCTTTCCGCATTCGCCTTCCTGGCAAGTTTTGTCGGGCTTAACCCGGCCATGTCTTCGGGGTCTGCGGCAGGAAGATCCTCTAAGCCGTGAAAAACGCCGTCAAGTGAAAGATCCCCTCGGCCCGAAGTGGGTGGGGGATCGGCCGAATTCAATACCTCGTCAGACTCGATTTCGGACTGATCTGATTCGGTAACATTAGCTACATCCCGCTCTGAATCGGACCCTTCAAAACCAACCTGCCTTAAGTTTTTGAAGTCGGACAAAATAAGAGCGATAAGAGAATCTTCACCCTCCGGAATCGGGATATTTTTCGCTGCCGAGAAGGTTGTATATGTCGGCTCGTAACAAAGCAGAATGTGGGCCGCCCTCCCTTGTTTCTGAAGACTTTGATGGCCGAAATATTTGAGCGTGACTTCGATATCTGAAAGAACGGCGTCGTCAGTTGAAGACACAACTTTCTTCAAATTGCTCACTGCACAAGCCAAGCCGTAACATTTCAAAGAAGAGGCTTTACAACAAAAATGAACAAATAATAAAAGCAAGAAGGCAATCGGCCACCTGGCTCGCCCCTCCATCTAGGAATAGAGTCGATGTGATCCTCCCCTTTGCCAAATTCCCAGTTACCTTGGACAACGACCATTACATCATCAACTCATTTTCCAGAATTGGAAAGCATAGTAATTAGCTGATGGTCGATATCCTTGGCCCTAAGGAAGAAACGCCCGTGCCGACCAGAAGACTTAGCCAAGGCATAACAATGCCGGATGGCTGGAATGCCAAGGTTAATTCTTAGGCGACGACTGAGCGCTATAACCCCCATTATGATTCTAAAGAAATTCACATTAGGTTGGGAAGGGATTAAACCCAAATGGCGAAGCATAGCCCTAAGAAACGGGTGAAGGGGGAAACAGACTCCACCCTCTGCAATTGAGAAAAGAGGAAAGACAATTGTGGTTTTGTCCTCCCTCTCCATATCAAGAGTGACGTCTGCCACAAGCGACAGACGAACATCATCAGGAATGGAGAAATGGCGTTTAAAGCCAGCAATTCGATCTGATGAGAGGAGATCTTTTAAATGTTTTGCCATACCCTATAGTTTGTGAGAATATGCCAGGGAAGGAATAAACCAGAAAGAGTCTTTGAAGCAAGGGAGGAGAGAACTTACAAAGGACGAAGAGGATATCGGAAAAGAGAGTTGTAGGGACGATTCAAAAAGCAATCCAGTGATGAGCGTCATAAAATACATACTTGAAAGGACGTCAAAATTTTAAATCGCAATAAATAGACACGTACGAGGGGGCGAGAAGTCGACACGACAACCGAAAGCGATGCGCTTAGAAATCCGCATGAGGATAAGGCCAACAGCCGAATTTTGGCTCTGACTTTTCAAAATTCAAAACTAAGCACTCCAGCCAACTGTCGTCGGTGAAGTGCTTGGAGGGCAATTGTGGGAGCCGAATAAGTAGAAGAGTCGGAAGATACGTACCCCAGAAATCAAATATTATTCAGCTTCATATTGCGTGACTAGGATGCTGAATACGTTAGGAAAGCCGAATAGACGAAGGTCAGTAGCTCCGAATGAATAAAAGGGAAATGGGATAAAAGTAGGCTCAGGCCCCGCGGCCCAGAAAGCAGGTATAAATACAAGAACCACAGATTTAGAAAGGTATGTAAGAATCACTTCACTTAACTTAGTAAACAAGCTATCCAGAGTGTTTGAACTAACTTGTCCGTCGAAGTGCTAATTTTGGCACCCCCGACCGGAGTGTTTGTATCTTTTCAGGTGACTAGCTGAGGATCACTAGTGTCTCCCAAGATCTTAAGAGTATTTCCAAACCACTTCTCCACACTAAACATTCTGGAAAGAGAGTTGGGTTACATCGTCTATTGTGATTCTTCCAGGGAAGGTTTGGGATGTGTATTGATGCAAGAGGGTAAGCTTGTAACATACGGTTCACGTCAATTGAAGACTCATGTGACAAATTATCCAACACATAACTTAAAGTTAGCCGAGGTAATCTTTGCTCTAAAACTTTGGAGGCACTATCTGTACGGGGAGAAGTTTGATGTGTTTTTGGATTATAAAAGCCTTAAGTATCTATTTTCTTAAAAATATTTGAACCTATATTGGAGAAGATGGATGGAGTTCATGGAAGATTACGATTTTGAATTGCATTATCATTTGGGAAAGGCCAATGTGGTGGCCAATGCCTTGAGTAGGAAATCCATGAGTACCATTGTTAATCTTGCCATTAGAGAGTGGGAAATGTTGGATGACCTAGGTGAATTTGAGTTGAATCTGGGTGAGTCTCCTAAGCATGCCACTTTTTTTATTGTGATTGCACAGCTAACACTCGTCACACAGGTTATAGAAACACAATGGAGTGATTCAGAAGTGGAGGTAATCCGAAGGAAAATATCCCAAAGAAAGGAGAAGAAGGGGTTGTGGGTGCATTTTGATTTGAATGTCAGTCATCTAGACTGCCTCTTTGTACCAAAAACTTGTAGAGATGAAGTACTTCAGGAATTCCATCATTCACACCTTGCGGTGTACTCGGGAGGCACAAAAATGTACCGTGATCTTAGCCGTCAATTTGGTTAAGGGGTATCAAGCAAGATGAAGTCTTGTTTGTGTCCGAGGGTCTAACTTGCCAATAAGTCAAAGCAGAACACCAAAAGCTAGCTGCGTTGTTCCAACCCTTACCTATTGCTACATGGAAGTGGGAGAACATCACTATGGATTTTGTTTTGGGTCTTCCTAGAACACAGAGGGGTAATGATGCAGTTTGGGTCGTTGTGGACCGACTAACTAAGTCGACCCATTTTCTTTCTATGTGCATGAGAGATTTGGTTGATTACTTAGCTGAGCTTTATGTTAGAGAGATTGTCCGGCTTTATGGGGTTCTGGTGAGCATCGTCTTAGATAAAGATTCTCGTTTTATCGCACCATTATGGTAGAGTTTACAAAGTGTTATGGGTACCCAATTGACTTTTAGTATC
Organism: Camellia lanceoleosa; assembly: GCA_025200525.1. NCBI lineage: Eukaryota > Viridiplantae > Streptophyta > Magnoliopsida > Ericales > Theaceae > Camellia > Camellia lanceoleosa. The sequence continues at coordinate 65,888,123 of CM045764.1, forward strand.
GCCTACGATCCTCAAATGAACGGGTAGTCTAAGCGCACCATCCAAATCCTAGAAGATATGCTAAGAGCTTGTGTATTAGACTTCACTAGTCCTTGGGAGAGGCACTTGCCTCTAGTAGAGTTTGTCTATAATAATAGTTATCAAACTAGCATTGGGATGGCGCCTTTAGAATCCTTTATGGATGTCCATTTAGATCACTGGTGTGTTTGACCAAGGTGGGGGATTCACCCATGCTTGGACCCCGAGTTAGTTCATGACTTTACTAAGAAAGTGGCTCTTATTCGACAGAGGTTGATTACAGCTCAAAGTCGACATAAGAGTTATGCTGACTGGAGGAGAAGACCTCTATCTTTCGAACATGATGATCATGTGTTTTTTAAAATACCACCTAGGAAGGGCTTGATGAGGTTTAGGCGAAGTGGGAAATTGTCACCTAGATTCACTGGTTCCTTTGACATTATAAAATGAGTGGTAGAAGTAGCCTATTGTCTTATCTTAACACTACAACTATCTGGGGTGCATGATGTATTTCATATTTCTATGCTTTGCAAGGATGAACTTGATCGTTCCCATGTTTTAGATTGGACAAGCTTAGAGGTAAATGAGAATGCTTCAAATGAGGAGAGACATGTGAACATCTTAAACTCCCGGGAACAAGTTTTGAGGGGCAAAACCATTCCTCTAGTCAAAGTATCGTGGCATCATCATGGGGTAAAAGAAGCTACCTGGGAGCGAGAAACGGTTTTGGGAATATAAAAGAGGGGTTTTCAAATGGATTAATGGAAAATGTTGTGGAAATGAGTTTATTGTTAAGTTGTGTTGGAAAAATGGATTTTTTTTTTTTTTTAAATGTGTTTTTGAAATGAACAGATGTTTTGTTCAAAATCATTGGTTTTGACCTAAGAATAAAGGGAAAGATGTTAAGTTGTTGACAAGATAAAATGGATGTATCTATTGATGATGAGAGTGGAGTTGTGTATGTATTATCACTTCTATGTTGAGATTATAAAATTGTAATAATTGTTGGAAATTTATTTTTTGTATACAGATATCTGTTTTGGGTTATCTGTGGATGATAGCTTTGATTGTTGTAGAAATTGCATGAGGATTAGGTTAATTGAAACCAATTACTCATGTATCTTGCATTGAACATTGTTTCATATTTATCGTTTTTAGAAAAAAAAAGGGTGAATACCTTGGTGAATCTAGTTAGGGGGTGTGATTGTGGTATTATCTATGTTGGTAGGTGTGTCCTTGATGAAAGTCCAGAAACCCACGCAGTTAGGTGCCAATCCTTCCAGCTAGTAATGGTAAAATGGCTCTGGTAATGTTTATATAGCCTATTAGCAAACAATACCTAGAGATTCCTAATGTTGTGTATCCACTGCCCTATTTTCTGATTTGAAAAGCATTGCTTTACAAATTGATTTATAATCATGGTATTATATTATTTTGAGATAGAAAGTGTAATATTTTGGTAAATGGCATGCTTATGCATTCATCATATGACTTTGTTAAGCATCATACATTGTGTTCAAGTACTCTCTACTAGGCTTTAGGTCACTCTATGTGGAAACCAACTTTGAGGTGCTGATAGTTTGCCTCTGCCAAAGACTTAGCCTGGGAGGATCGTAGAGCTGAAGGCTCATTTTTGTTTTTCTTTTATTGTAAATCTTTTGTACAAGCATCGAGCTTTTTACTTGTTTTGGGCTTGACCCTCTTTTATTGTAACGCCCTGAAATAATAACAGCAACCATATAATAATACTCCACAGAATGTATGACTTATGAGTACTAACCGGTACTAACCAGAAGGATCGGCATCTAACCGCGTGAGTTTCTTGACTTTCACCAAGGATACACAGACCAACATAATAACCACAACCACACCCCATAACCAAATTCACCAAGGTATATACCAGTTTTTCTCAAAATAATACATTTTCAATGTTTAAGTATGAAACAATGATCAATGCAAGATGTATAAGTAATTAGTTTCAATTCACCTAATCCTCATGCAATTTCTACAAAATCAAACATATCCTCCACCGATAGCTCAAAACAAATATTTCTACTCAATAGATAATTTTTCTAACAATAGATACAATCTCATAATTTTCAAAATGGGACCGATAATACATATCCAACTCAACTCTCAACATCAATAGATATATTTCTCTTATGTTTTCAAAACCCAATATCCTTTCCCTTTTCTTTCACAAATCAAATATCAATGATTTTTCAAACAAAACCTCATTTACTTTCAAAATCACATTTAACTAAGGAATTCTAACATTTGAACACAACCAAACATTTTATACACTCTCACAACCTTTCTTAATAGTTTATTTGAAAAACCCCTCTTTTACATTTCAAAATCAAACCCTAAGTTTAACCCGGAATCCCCAAATCACTAAACTCTTTTCAAAGAGTAAATAACTAAGCTATGAATCATACCAAAGGTTGAAGAAATTCCTACCTTAAGAGTAGAAGAGGAAGAGAGCAAGGGTGGAAGTTTGACAAGGTTGAAAACAAGATCCTCTCCGATTAAAACAAAGCTCTCTACGAGCTCTACCTTTTTCTCCAAGGAACTAGGGTGGAGAAATCAATAGATTAGGATTATTTGGGGTTTTAAGGCAAGAACTAGAGAGAGAGTGTAGAAATTAGGGTTTCAAGTGTTTTAGAGAGAGAGGAAGTGAAAATGTGACAAAAAACCCTTTTTTCCCAAACTGTTATATGCATAGATCACTCGAGTGACTAAACCTCTGCTCGAGCGTCAGATACAATAACTGACATCGCTCGAGCGACCAAAAGCACCGCTCGAGTGCACAATGTCCCCCTCCTAGAAGTTTAGACCTGTAAAAGACCGCTCGAGCAAAGATCACCTAATCCTAGAAGTTTTATAGGTTTGCAAACATACTAAGAGATCTTAAAGATAGCTTGAGCGACCAAAGCATCACTTAAGCAAATCCAAAGTGAAATAGACAGTAACTCTTTTGAAAAACTAACTCCCAACCTGTTTCAAACACAAGCAACAACTTAACTCAACTATCAACAAGATAATAAAGGGCATGAAAAATAGTTAAAGGTATGAAATCCCAGATCTAAGAGTATAAAAAGGGTTAGGTCTAAACTGGAACCGTTATAATCTTCCCCCTTAAGAAATTTCATCCTTGAAATTTAAATTAAATCAACAATCACCGGATTTAATCCTATTGACAATTCATACTAGGAACAATATTGAATCAATGTCATTCCTCACAAGATATTACAAATGATATCTCCATTACATTCATAACAACTATATATTACGACAAAACATGAAAAGTCATAAGGACCTAAACACTAACAAACAAGTCTGGATATTTTTCACAGACTTTTGCTTCACATTCCCAAGTCGCCTCCTCAACCCCATGGTGTCGCCACAACACCCAAGCTAAAGGAATGTTCTTGCCCCTTAAGACCTGCACCCCAGTATCTAACACTTGAATTGGTCTATCTTTACATGAGGCATCATTATCTACCGCAAACTCAGTCCAATACAACAAGTGTGAAGGACAGAAAATGAAGTCGATTTGATGAGTTTGATTCATGGGATGGAGGAAGTTCTTCGCAATCACGAGATATGTCGAAAAAGAGGGAAGATGACTCTGACTCAGAACACAAACACGATCCTTTTATACGACACATAGCAAAGGTCGTCCTGCCTAAGAAATTTAAGGCACCATCATTTACCCTTTACGATGGCAAGTCAGACCCCATTGATCATGTCCGTCACTAAAAGTAGGCTATGACATTGCATGCAAATGATGAAAGCATTAATGTGTTGAACTTTACCTAGCAACTTAGGACCTTTGTCTTGTAGGTGGTATTATAAACTTGAGCCGGCTTCGATTAAAAGCTTCCATTAGCTCCAAAAGTCTTTTTGGGCCAGATTCATCACCAATGAAGTACAACCCAAATAGGCCAATTCTCTATGGTCCATGAAGATTGAACCAAATATGACCTTTCTTGAATACTCGGCGTGATATTGGGAATGTTTCAATCTGGTAGACGATGCTTGTAACGACTCTATGGTGGTCACGACCTTCAAAATGGAATTGAAGCCAGACATCCCACTTTGGAGTACTTTGACTCACGGGCCCCCAAAGTCAGTTTGGACTCTAATAAAGAAAGTAGAAGAATATTGTAAGGTGGAAGATGATGCACTCTGGGTTCAAGCTGGGCTTCAAATTTCTGACTCGGTAACACCAACTTTGGAGTAGCCGTTAGCTATTGTGCTTCCAAGCAGAACCACACCGCAGAGAAAAAGTATGAAGCTGCACGGTGGTCCAAAAGAGATAGTCACTGAGATTTATGCTAGCATCACAAGCAATATCAATTGGACAATAAACGTCCATGGAGGACAGTAAACAGTAGACAAAGTTGTCCAAGCCGATTAGTCAAATTCTACCAAAAACCTAACACCGGACATTCTTCAAGTGGCTGACTAAGATGTCTGAACCCCCGGATATGATGAGAAAGGACCAACGATGTGACTATCACAAGGATCATGGCTACATGACTAATTAACGTTATGCAGTGAAAGATCATTTGGAAGAATTGGTGTGTGAACGTCACTTGACCGAGTATTTCCCGAAAAAGGATGAGCCGACTAACGTGTTAACCATACAGCCCAAATCTCCTTTCCCCCAACCTGATCCATATGACTTATATCCTCCTACCGTCGAATAGGGTAAACACAATTTAGTTGCAACCAGCGTTGTAATCCTCACAGCCCAACTTTCAATCCATCGGGCAACCAAAGTGACAACGAGTAGCCCCAACTAATGAGATCAGTTTTTTCTAACACCGATCTAGAGGGATTGACCTTACCCCACGACGATGCTTTGGTTATTGTGTTACGGGTGAACAAGTTCGCTGTCGAATGTATCTTGGTTGATCAAGGAAGTACTTTTGAAATTATGTACTACAAAACGTTTTGAAAGCTTGGCTTCAAAGACGAAGACGTTGTAGCTGCTGAATACCCTCTCTTTGGTTACAATGCCAACTCAGAATATCCCATGGGGAAGATCGTGCTACCAGTGCAACCCGACACCAAAACACTAGATATGGAATTCCTAGTTGTTAAGCTTTCCTCCTCCTATAACATGATTATGGGTCAAACATGACTCCATGCAATGAAGGCCATTTCGAGCATTTACCATCAACGTCTTTGTTTTCTGACTCAATATGGCATCAAACAAATTTGTGGATCGCAAATGTCAGCTAAGAATTGTTATTTGACAACCTTAGAAAAGAAACCAAAAGAGCTCAAGGTCAATTCGATAGTGATACTAGACTAAGAAGGCCTTGAAGATGTGTGGAAAATTCTAGCCGAGAAGGCAATGGAGGATTTGGATCGGGTTGCGATACCCGACGATGCTGAAGAGTTTTTTTTATGATTGGCACCAGCCTCAATGCTACCTAATGACAAGAACTGGTTACTTTTTTACTCGACAGCATCGATGTTTTTTCCTGGACCCCTTACGACATGCCCAGAGTAGATCTAGAAGCGAATATCTACCTTTTGAATGTTGACCCAAAAACCAAGCTTGCTGCTCAAAAGCGTCGCCGTTTAGTTGGCAAGCATGCTGGCCACGTAGTTGAAGAAGTTGACAACTTTCTTAAGGCTAGTGCCATTCACGAAGTTACATATCCTATGTGGTTGTCTAACACAGTCGTCGTGAAAAAAGAAGATAGGGACGTGGCATGTGTATGTTGATTTCATGAATCTAAAGAAGGCTTGCCCCAAGGATTGTTTTCCTTTGCGACGAATTAACCAACTTGTAAATGCCACCGCTTATCATCAACGCATGAGTTTCCTGGATGCATATCGAGGTTATCATCAAATTGCCATGGATCCTGCCGATCAGGAAAAAATGACATTTCTCACTTCAAGAGGGACTTATTGATACAAGGTAATGCCTTTTGGATTGACAAATGTCTGGATAACTTATCAAAGGTTGGTCACGACCATGTTCAAAGACCAAATCGGTAAAACCATGAAAGTCTACGTTGATGACATGGTAGTGAAGTCTACGGAGAAGGGTCCTCATTTAGCTAATCTTGCCGCAACTTTTGATATCCTTCAAAAATTTAAAATGAAGCTTCGGGCAAGTTTCTCTGCTATATTGTCAATCATCGTGGGATATAAGCTAATTCGAAATAGATTAAGGCCATTATAGAACTCGGCTCTCCTGGGTCCGTCAAGGAAGTTCAAAAATTAATGGGCATGGCTGCGACACTCAACAGATTTACCAATCAATCTTTCAATCGATGTAAGCCATTCTTTTAAATACTTCAGCAAGGTGAATCATTTAAGTGGACTTCGAAATGTCAGTTGGCTTTGGAAGGAATGAAAAATTACCTTGGCTCTGTCCCTTTTCTATCTACTCCCATGCAGGTGACATTTACATCCTATACCTGGAGGTATCCGATCATGCTGTAAGCGTCGTCCTTCTTCGAAACGAACTCAGCGAAGCAGAAACCTATTTTTTATGTGACCAAGTCCATGGTTGATGCAGAAATCTAGCATTCTCCCTTGGAGAAATTGATTCTAGCCCTTGTAGTCACCGCTAGGGAGCTAATGCATTACTTTCAAGCGAACACCATTAAGGTATTGACAAAGCATCCTCTACGTTCAGTCCTTCGCTAAGCCGAGTCTTCAAGGAGAGTCACCAAATGGGTGTTGGAACTCGGGCAGTACAATCTCCAATTCTCACTACGAACCACCATCAGAGGATAGGTTTTGGCTGATGTCATTAGCGAATTTACTAGGCTAGTAGACAACGCTGAGATCATCTTGCCAGGCCAATTAACTCTCCAGCCTCAACTAGAATGGCGAATGTTTATCGGTGACATTTGGCAATTATATTGTGACGAATTGTCCAACTAACAAGGAAGTGGGGTAGGAGTTGTCATCATGAGCCCTGAAGGAGCAGTAATGGAACAGTCGGTCAAACTGGGCTTTGACACTTCTAATAATGAGGCCGAGTATGAAGCCCTTCTTGTCAATCTTCGGAGCTCACTTTAGATGGGAACCAAACGGCTGCATGTGTTTTGTGACTCAAGTTGGTAATTAACCAACTAAAGGGGGAATACACAGCTAAGAATGATCGCATGGCAACCTATGTGAGAATAACCAAGTCATTGTTGGATAAATTCGATATCCATGAGCTCAATCAAATTGCTCACGATCAAAACACTCATGTTGATGCCCTAACCTGTTTAGCCTTGGCTGTCAATTCAAAATTGAAGTAAACAATTGAAATGGGTTTTATTCCTAAGCCAAGTATCAGTACGCTCGAAGTAGATCCTGGTACGCTTATTATTCAGAGGGGACCGAGTTGGATGGATCTCATTATTGCATTCTTGGCTTTCGAACAACCACCATAGGATAGGAAAGAAGCCCATAAGCTTCGCAATAAAGGTTTGAGGTATTATTTGCATCCTCGGGGAAAGTTGTACAAAAAATCTCTCACAGGACCTTACCTGGAGTGTGTCCACCCAAACAAAGTTGAGGACTTTTTAGCAAAAATACATGAGGGGAGTTGCGGTGCTCATTCAGGGGGTTGATCGTTACATTAGGCTGTTACTGAAGATTATTAGTGGCCAACCATGCGCACTGATACTGAAAACTGTGTAAAAAAAAAAAATATGCAAGCTGTGCTAACAATTTTCCCTATTAACACACTTGCCTGTCGAGGAGCTAAACATCTTGACTAGTCTTGGCCTTTTGCTCAGTGGAGTCTAGATATTGTTAGACCACTGCCAAGATCCCCAGGCAATAAGCAATTTTTAATTGTTGCTACAGATTACCTCAACAAGTGGGTTAAGACAGAACCATTGGCACATATATGGGACACTAACATCAAATGCTTTGTCTTGGAAACATTATAACTTGATTCAGCATCCTCGAGCACTCATCTTAGACAACAATACATAATTTGATTATGGCATTTACTGGCAATTATGTGACATGTATGGGATTCGACCTTACTTCTCATTGTTGGCTTATCCCTAGAGTAACGAGCAGGCAAACACCTCCAATAAGGTAGTCCTGGACAGCATGAAGAAACAGCTAGAGAAAGCGAAGGGAAAATGGGTTAAAGAGTTTCCAAGTGTATTATGGGCGTATTGAACTACACCAAAACGGTCTACGGGGGAGACTCCATTCACCATGTGCTTTGGCAACGCGGCAATCATAGCATTAGAAATTGGCATGACAACTCTTCGATCGAGGGCATTTGATATTGGTAGGAATGACATGATGTTGGCACTAAATATGGATTTAGTCAAGAAGTGCCGAGATTGAGCCATTGTGAAGATGGCACAATACCAATAACAACTCGCCAAATCATACAATCAACGTGTACATCTACACCGATAAACTCCTGGGGGTTTAGTACATAAAAAAGTGTTGCCTGCCAGCAAAAATCCTTTTGACGATAAACTCAGCACAAATTTGGATGGTCCATATCAGATTGATTCCATTGCCGATGTAGGGACATATCGCCTCTTACGTATGAACAACAAAAGATTACGCCACCCTAGAATTCGACCTATCTTTGTAAATTTTATCATTAGTGTCATTTCTTTTCTTTGCTCTCAAATGTATATTACTTTGCATATGTACAATCAATGATAAAAGATGTTACCTCCATTCCGAGTTTGTTTCATTTTGATTGCTTTGCTTTAATTCATATAATCAACGAAGGTCACCAAATTCGAAGCACTCTTCATGCTCAGCACAAAGCGCCATCAAAAGTTTTCGAATTCAGAGAACTCTTCGTGCTCAGTGAGAAGTGCCATGAGTGAGTCTCTGAATTCAAAGTACTCGTTGTGCTCGGCATGAAGCGCCATTAACAAGTCTCTGAATTCAAAGCACTATCAACAAGTCTCCTAATTTGGAGCACTCCTCGTGATTAGCATGAAGCGCCATTAACAAAAGTCTCTTAATTCGGAGCACTCTTCGAGCTCGGCACGAAGCACCATCAATAAAAGCCTCCGAATTTGGACCACTGGTGCCATTTTTAATTCAGATTGCAATTTAAGGATATAGTTAATCCAACTATTACAACCAAGTATAATTCCTGAATTTTACTTTTTAAAAAAATAAAGAAAAATTCAAATTACTTTATCACAAATACATTTACTCTAAGCTCGATCGGCATTCTAGTTACAATCCTAACAATGGTTAAACCCCCAAGAATCAAACCAGAGTAGTGGCCGCCACTTAACTTTCCATAGGTTTGGTGCCCTCATCATTGTCCATTTTGTTAACGTATGTCATAGGCTTCAACGACATTACATCGTCCATTTTCTCAATGTACGCCGCTTGAAGGTCCATTGTCCATCCGTGCTTAAAGCCATAGTTTTCACATCGGCAGACGTTGTTGGCTAGCTTTTCCCTTGTGGAATTTATACCAATCTTTCCTCCTTCAAATGACAAAAATACTGCTAGTATCTCGATCAGCTATCACCCAATCCGTAAGGCGTTGTGTTCTTTGTTCTTCAATGTTGCCGATTCTATTGTCCCTGCCGCTTTGAGCTCTGCCACTCTGGTTTTTCGAGCCTCATTCTCCACCCTTTCATCGGCTTCCTCAATTCAGCATTCCAAGTTTCGGACACCCCCCTTATCCTTGTGATTTATTTCTTTTGAGGTGGCATGAAGGCACATATCGACTTCATATGAACTATGGAGACCTCTGATAGCCCCATGAACTCTTCCTCGAAAAACCTTATAGTTGCCCTGGTTGGTTATTGATTGGTGTAGTTCAAGGGAGACGATTAGTCGTGTAAACTCAACTGCCACATTCGGGTCATGGACAATTGAACTGGTTTCGGTCATTGGCTTATTCCCAATAAACACCAAGAAGCTCAACAGACATAGTGATCTACTCAGCTCGTTTTGGATTAGGGCCTGGACACTGGCGGTTCTACTGCCTCATTTGTTCTGGACCCTACTTCTAGGAGATCTGCTTCACTCATCTTTTCCGTTCGTCCCTTGTTGCCTGGGCAATCGACGCCTGTTTTACTCATCCGGTTCCATGGTATTTTTGTAAATAGAATTGTTGGGCGCTTGTTGATTCATTTCTATATCCAATTTTGCCAAACCCTTTCCGTTTCCTCTACTATTAAAGAATAGTCTCCCTGTCATAAACCATTTTTTGTGCACCTAGACTGCGTTCTATGCTTTGTCAACGACGGGGATTAAAAGTGCAATGGACCTTTAGAGAAATCGAAGTATCTTCGAAGTAGCGATCTACTTGAACAAATTAAACAAATTATAGTCCATGGTGCATATAACTTCAAATCAATTGTGGAGGCACCACTTTCAATGCCACCAAGATGATTCCACATGATCGTTGTCCTATCACTTACCACAATACACGTCCCTGATCATATCGTACAAAGTTAGCTCATTTTTGGCATGCCATGCCTTCATTTCAACCAGGGTAAGGCGGATATATGAATCAACTTGACGTACACATTGCCCCATTTGTAACTCGGTGACATTTATTTGGCTGCGTACAACGCATTAATTCCCAACTGGGGTAGGGGCAAATATATGAATTTATTTGGCATGTAATATACCTCGGTTGAGAAACAACAACACAATCATTCGGCTTCCGAGTGGCCTTCAGATTCAGATTCTTCATTGTTCATGACTTATTTGGGGCACGGTTAAGTCGACCCCTATTTTCACCTTAGTTTCCAAATCAAGGCAGTGACAGATATATGAATCCATTCGCATTTAAGTCTACCCCATTTATGAAACCATAGAAAGGTGCTAAATTAACATGATATAGTTGCATCAAATAATTGCATTATGCCAATTGTGAAAACGTCAAGTTGGACTAGTATGATAATTACAGTTCAGTCACATTCATTCTTGAAGACAATTTTGGCACACAATGGAATGTTTTCATTCATAAACTAACTTATTATAAGAGTTTGTCACTTCACATATGAAAACAACCCTAGTACATCATCTAAAACAAATAACAAAGGAAAGCAGGCTACACAGAGCAAGAACACCAAATCTAGCTAGTTAGCATCAAAACTATTCTAGGTCCGATTCCAAGGGTTCAATGTCTTCCTGCTCGAATGGAATTAGCACGTCAAGCATGACTTGCGTAGCTGTGAGCGCCTTGAGCCAACCGTGTTTGAAACCATTGTTCTCAAACTTCAGAGCTTCATCGGCATATTTTTTTTTTCCGCTGCTTTTTGTCCCCTCCTCAAAGGCTTTAGACACCACTGATTGCACCTCTTTCGTTGCCTATCTAGCCTCCAATAGCTAGGCCTTGAGCTTCTCAAGGTCTTCCTTTGTCATTTTTAAGGTTGTGTCAGAAAGGTCTGCCCCTTCTTCAGTAGCACAACGGAACAGGTTGGCATGTTTTGCTTTTTCTTCTTCGGCGGTGGCCTTTTGTTGTTCCTCATTGGCCCTCTTTGCTTCGACCTCAGCCCTCTGGGATGCTACCACGAGTTTTGCCATCGCCGATAACTTGACCTTACCTTACTCGGTCGCCACTTCTATCTTGAGCTAATTGATCAACTCGACAGTATCATGATGGCAGTGACCGATCTCAGCAATTCACTCTACACCCTGCAAAAGCGACAAAAAATTAGGCCAAATATTAGAATATAAAGTTATACCAATGATTGCACTAGCTGACCCAACTCACCAAAATGGCTGATTGAGCGGCCATAGTAATCCATACAATGTCTGGCTCGGCACTGAGCATAGCCTTCTCCAATGGAAAAGTAATGATAGTAGCCATACTCAGTGCAACTCCAAGCTCTTTTACCACTAAAGTACCTATTAGGATAAGAAATCCCTTAATCTTTGGTTGAATGGAAAGCGGTGCCGCTAAGTCAAGGGCGGGTGAAGCTCTCGGCCTTTTTTTCAATTGGTAGCTTGACTGATTGGATAGACTCGATAGGACATTTGAAGCCCCTTTGATTGATTCCAATTTCTTTGTTAGGCACAAGAGTTTGTTGTGTCAATTCGGTAGGGATAGAGTGAGCAGTGACCTCTTCCGATTGAGTCACCACTGGTAGGGGGCCTTTTGGCCAATGTTGGCAATTCTAACCACTTTCTTTTTCGTGGCTAGCGTCTCAGCATTCCTTTTCTTAATGAATTCAGCCAATGAAAGTGTTTGCCCAACAATTTCTTCAGCTCTGGATCCCGGCAGATCGTCCAAGTTTAGAAAAATGTTGGCTTCTTCCTGAATGTTCTCCAAATCCACTCAAACAAGAGACGACACGAATTCTATTTATGAGTGGGGGCTAGTTTATTCACTTTCAATTACTTCGATAGCTGAGTCAAATCTTCTATTTTTGGCATCTTGATTATTTGTGCCCTATTGTACTTCAGCCTTCTCTTCATTGTTCTTATTATCTGATGCTTTGACTACTCCTATATCCCTCAAGTTGACATAACTTTAAAAAACAGGAGTTGTGAGCGGTTGTTCACCTTAAGGAATCAGAATATGATTCACAACAACAAAAGAGGGGTAAGATAAATCGTATCTGAGTAGAATATAGGCAACACAACCTCATCCTTGGAGGTTCTTTCGGCCAATATAATCAAGAACAGTCTTGACTTTGGCGAGAACAACCTTGTCCTCTAAGGTAATCACTTTTTTGAGATCGTTACCTAGAAAAAAGAAATCATTAGAACATTGAATGCCGAATAAAATTAAAATTAATTTGCAACTACTCAGCCACCTGGTTTATCGTTCTGCCTAGGAATTGAATCCAAGCGGTCTTCTTTTGCACCGAATTCCTAGTTGCCACAGACACGGATCATGATGTCATCCATCCTCTTTCCTAAACTGGCGAGCATGGTCACTAATTGGTGGTCGACATCTTTGGCCCACAAGAAGAGTCGTCCATGTCGACCAAATGAGTTAGCAAGGGCATAACAATGCCGAATAGTAGGGATGCCCAGGTTAGTGTTTAGTCGATAGTTGAGTTCTATAATATCCATAATTATTCAGATGAGAAGGAATCAAAGCCCAAAAATGAAGAACAGATCAAAGAAATAGATAAAGGGGAAATCGCACTCTGCCATCAACAATCGCCAATAATGAAAAGATTATGGTTCTAATCTCAGACTGTAACCTGATCTGTAATTAACCATTAATCCATACTTAATCATGTTTATCAGGTGGTTAAGTAGAATTATGTATTAATTATGTGTTTTGCACGCTAATTTGGAATTTATATCTGTCTGTCATAGGATTATCTGTTTGGAATTTTGTTTGATATGCAAATTAGAGGCCTTATCGACATCCAAACACGAAATTGACTAGGTCACCGTAGTATTTAGAATTTTTAGAGCCCTATGTAAGTTTAATTAAAAATTGATTCAGAATCAAATAATTAGAATAAAGTAATTAACTTGATATAGCTTACTTATTCCTAATAACACTTAATTAAGTTAATACTAAGCAAGCCTATATAAGGCTAATGTGACTCAAGAACCTTCTATACACACACACACTTCTTCATTTCTTGAGCAAAAACATTAGAAGAAGAGAGAGTGAGGAAGATATCAAGATCAAAGAGGAGAAAATGAAGAATTGCTAAGAATAGGTAGTGAATGTGAAGGATTTGAGAGATTTAACCTCCAAAACTCAAGATTTAAGGTAAGAATTCAACCTTAAAATTATGAACATGAGTTGATTAGAGAAATAAATGAAGTGAAATAGTACAGTAAGCATGGAAATTGAGCATAGAAAGTAGAATTGAGAAGCAAATTATACATGCATATATATTTTTATCACACTTTGAGGTTGTTTTTCCAAGAATTCACACATGCATGGTGTTCTCTATGCTCAAGTTTAAGAATTCAACATTTTTTTACACTTCTCACTCCATGAATCCATGTTTTGGAAGAAAGAAGCCATATCATTGCATGCATGTGCATTATACATGAAGTTTCAACTTGGTTTTGAAGAATTCACAAGCTTTTGGGCCTGGATTTTGAAAAATGATCTTCAATTCATGATATCGTATGAGTTTCTAAGAGTTTTCTTAAGTTTTGGCCCAAAAAAATGAGTTTTGATGCTTTGAATTTGTGTTTTGAACATAGAATAGAATTCTGAAAATTCTAGAATTCTGCTTGATCGCTTGAGCGACGGTTCCTTCAGTCAAGTGCACACTACGAGCTCTCAAAAGCTTTGCAAAGTTTGATGGTTGGCTCGAGCGACAAAAAGTCCGCTCGAGCAACCACCCTTTATTTTTAGTCTTGGATCGAGCAACCAAGAAGTTGGCTCGAGCGTAAAATGAGAGCATCCAGCACTTTTGCAGACCACGAGGTCTGCTCGAACAACCAAAGCATCGCTTGAGCGAACTGCCCTATTTTTTAAAATTTTATCAAGTGTTTCTAAGCGCATTATTCCATCCTCATTCCATCGTAGGCATTTTTAAGCCATGATTTAGGCCACAATAAAGAGGAAATGAATTGGAAACACACTAAGAACAACTATCATAAGTCAAGTGCTTTCAAAGTGTGTGTTTCAGTACATATCTATCATGTGTTTGTGTAGGTCACGCGTCGTTGCCTGTCTGATCTGTATGATTCATCTGATTTTCTTCTGGAGCTACCTGTGAGTAACAACTTTGTAAAGATATGTTCGATTATATGTATTTTCTGATTATACGTCAAACTCTATTTTTTGAAATGTTATTTTTTGATTAGAATGAAAGATTGTCCAATTTCTAAAATGTATTCGTGACATCCTTAGCACCATGTGTATTTGTCATGTGTTATCTGTTACTTGGTTCCAAGGTTTCATGTGGGTTTGATTCATGTAACTAATTATGCATAATCAACTATTTGATTTGCACGTGGGTCTAAATGACCATCTCATGTGAATATGGGTTTTTATGACCAATTTGATCTGTTACTCTGCATGTGGGTCTTTATGATCAATCTGATCTATTAGTTAACGGATGTACCACATATAACTGTTACAAATCTAAATATGCATAAGAATCTGTTTTTGATCTGGATTTTGATTTTTGAATCTATTATGGACATCATTTATCAAAACCTTTACTCTGTTGTCATTCACTGGGCTCCAGCTTATTATTTATATTATATATGTAGATGACTAGGCGCGTGACCAAGCTTGAGACTTCCAGTCTGGATTCTATTTGTGTCAGCCAACTAGTGCGCCTCCCAAGGAGGTTCCGGAAGTCATTTGTGGTCAAGTTCTATGGACAATTTTTATGACCAAGCTATGAACAAGTCTTATGTTTTTATTTTCTTACATCTTTTTAGACAAGTTTTTGTTTATTGTAATAAGGCTAAGTCCCTTTTTGTTTATCTATAGTTGTGGTGACGCATGAATGACGTCATATGTTATGTAAATATAAGGTTTAAATTTTCTGTCTTATATAAGTCTGTACAGCTCTATGGTAATTTTCTGTCAGCCTCTTATTTTGCATGTCTTAGAAGCCTTTGGTAATCTTAGGATTACTGGCCGGTGACGACGCTAAACCTATAAGGGCGGGTTTGGGTCGAGATAGAGTGTTATCAGAACACGAGTAATGCTGCACACATGAGTCCATATGAGCTCTAGAATATCCTAGAAAAGAATTAGGGACATTACATTGACATGTGTGAGTGTGTGTGTAATTTGGTGCATATCTCTAAAGTAATATGAAATGAAATGAAATGAAACTAAATGCTGTGAAAATTGTAAAAGAACTATTTGCTATGTTTATTATTGCTCTGTTTACCTATAGCAAATGGAAAGAACAAGAAGTGATGATGTAACTAAATCCTCTGATGCTTGAATGTACCGAATAGAACGAATGCTAGAAGCTCTAGCTAAGTCCATGAGACAGCAACAAAGGCAATAGTCACTACCTCTTTCGCTTTCTCTGGTGCAAGTTGGAACGGTGAATAATGATATTATTACCTTGACTCAAAAAATTAACAAGATGAAACCTCTGACCTTTCTAGCTGGTATTGAGCCACTAAAGGCCGAAACATGGATGCTTGAGATTGAAAAACTATTTGAAGTCTTTCCATGTTCGGAAGTCTAGAAAGTTTTATTGGCTACTTACACTCTGAAAGATGAAGCTTAGCGTTGGCGGATGTTAGTACGAGATAGTAATTGTCTTTTCAGTCTTAGCGTTGAAGCTTAGCAAGGCAACTGTAGACCGCTCGGAACTACACTCCGCGCGCAAGGGCGCCAAATCGTGGTTCTTAGCTACTACAGTTTGGACTCAATGTCACGGTTCTGAATCTAATCTCGCAAAGTGCAATGCAAGACCGATAAATCACCAAAGAGTTCAAATCCGGCAAATCATTTTTGGAAAATTGATTTTTATAAAGAAGTGCCAAACATGGACTGCTTTGCCAGATACAGAGTCGCCACCTAAATGTTTTATTTTGGGAAATTTATGAAACCCTGACTCGTGCCTAAGGCCACATGTCCATCATCACCAAAGTTGCCTCGGTTCGGGAACTTGGATACGAGAGGGGAAGGTCATGCAATGAGCACCCCTGCTCACCCGATCAAAGATCGGCCTTTACTAACATGATATGTTGTTTTTGAAAAACACATGTGTTCTTATTCCGGTTTATTAGCTTGCTTACTACGTGATGGGCACAACATACAAGTATAGACTAGATTGCCTAAGCTGGAACAAAACATCTCATATTTGTTTGAAAATGGTTTGAAGGTGCTATTTGCAAGTAGGCTTAGACGTCGATTTGCCACCCTTAGGTGGGCTTAGAAAAGCATGATTTGGAACTCTCAAGTGGGCTTAAAACTCGTATTTCGATGAATTGTTCCAATTCAAGCAATCCAACCTTCACCCACAGGCATTCAGGCAGTTAAACACTTAAGCAGTTAGCCTCATGGAAAGCATGCTAACATGGCAACCCTCACACTCATGCAAGATACTAAAGTGTAAACACTTACCTAGTACTCCGAGCCAAAACAGAAGCTAGTTAGTAATCATACATGATCCTAGTTCATGTTAAGATGGCTAATGCAACACATGCAAAATGCAACTAGAAATAGGCTCGGCTATTCTAAGATGGCATATGAAATACAACTTGATACATATATTCAAATAGGAATTGAAACACAATGCAATTAGTATGATGCGCAGAGCCCGGCGCATGCAAGACGAATGAATGAATGCATGCATATAAACATAAGGATGCTAATCGAAATGTCCTAAAACTAACCATCAAAAGCTGATAAGTAAAAGGGAGAAAGATGTGAGGTTGGGAGACATTCACACACTCACGCACACTTATTACAAAATTCGCCCTCTCGACGGAGGGTCCGAATAAATAATACAAACCAACTAATTAACTAACTATCCTAGCTAATTAATTATTACAAAACCTTAACTAATTAAGCAAATTAATTAAGTTACAAAACCAAGTAAGTAAGAAAAGAAAGAAGCTGAACCAAGCTGCCACAGCTCTGCCTCGAAATGATAAATGATGCATGCTCGATCCTGTCCTCCCGGAAATCCGTTGCCATGCCTCATGTTGCCTCTGTTTGCACTATTTTACATTTCTGAAAACTATGCCAACTTGTAAAACACTTCTGATCCACCTCAGGGATATGATGAGAGGTCATTAGCCAAGAGGTAAGGCCATCAGCCAAGAGATAAGGGTCATCGACCAGTTTTGAAGCTATCGGCCAAATACCTATAGCCGATCGGCACATTAGATAGCCGATCAGCCATCTCTTCCTGCAAACTCCTCCTTTTGCTGCAGCAGAGTACAAACAGAGGCATGGCAACACATTTGCAAGAAAATGTTGTATAACTACACTCCCTATCATGTTTAAAGCTCAAAGGAGTGTAGTGCTCGACTCTTAAGCCATCAATCACGCATTCCAATGCATGATGGCCAAAGAGGTCGAATTGCACAATTCAATGTGAATGAAATGCACAAAAACACATAAATGCCTTAAACTCTATCATGTGTGATCAAGAGTGTCGGCGACCGAGAATTGAGGCACATTTCATCACTTCAAGTATGAAACGTCCCTCTTTCCTCATGTTTGGCTTAACACCCAAACCAAACACAATGCAATGCATACAACATGGAGATGCTATACAATGCAACATAAGCATGCCAAATGCAATGCAACAAATATGCAACAATGTCATGCAAAGACAAGCATGCAACAACATGCAAAGATGGACTTAAACCAAAATGGATAGACCTCAATCATGCCCAAATCAGTGGCCAAAATGATGAAATGATAACATGAAATGCAAAACAAAGCATGCACATGTAATGGCCCATCACCTAAGCATAAGTGCACAACTCTCAAGAGTGCTCAAAGAGCGACAAATGTAAGTGTATGACCACACTATAAGCTCTGAAAGCATGCATGGAATGATGCCAAATCAACCAAACAAAGCAAGTATAGCATATCAAGAGGCTCAAAGCTCCAGGTTGGCAAAGGGACTTACACCATGGCCATGCAAAGGAAGCCCCAAAAGGCCAAGGGCAACCAAAACAGTCCCAAAGCAGGTCAAGATAAGACCAAAAACATGTTTGAACCTAGCCAATACAAACTAGCACAAAAGTCCAAAAAGCATGAGGCATGCAAGGCTAACAAAGGGTATTACACTACACCTATTACAACCAAACATGGCATGACTTTGACAAAAAAAAAAAAATAAATAAAGTTATGGCATGGTACAAGAAGAGCAAAAACACAATGAAATGATAGCCCAAAGGCCTAAACATTAAGACATGCACAATGATCCATTCTTGAGGCATAAAGAGCCAAACCTCCTAGGCATTAAAAGAGTGACAAGCACAAGTGTATGACCATGAAACATGCACTGAAATAACATTTCAAATGATGCCAAATCATGAAAATAGTCTAAGCAATGCATGCTAGTGGACTTGATACACAAAGCTAACAAGCTAGATTGAACCATGGCTATACCAAACAATGCATGCATGACTAAAACAACATCAAACAGAGCTCAAGCATGGTAAAACATGAGGGAAAGCTTCTTTCAGTTGAGCCAAAACATGCAAGAATGATGGTCCAAACACAAGATGCATGTTATGCTAGCATGCAAGATTGCTTTGTAAGTATGTGAAACATGCAAGATGCTATCAAACCAGCTTAAAACAGATTTGAAGCATGCTAAAATAACACCAAGAAGTTGCTAAAATGGAACCAAAACATGCTAAGCAAACATGCTACTATTATGAGTCACTTGTACTAGCATACAAAACAACAAGGAGAGGTGATGACCCTCTCCTCTTTGGGACCTCAAAACCACCTTTCCACCACTGAAAATCCTCTAGATTTCAGTGGTGAGAAGGCCCAAACAAGGTAGTTCCAAAAGCTAAAAAGGAAGGCACAAAACAAGGCCAAACAAGGCCTAAGAGGGGATAGACAACCCCCAACACAAAAGTGTCCTTAAACAAACATCACAAGCATGAAAAATCAGAACTTTTTACAGTAGAAAGTTAAGCTTAAATCAGCATGCAAATAGGTCTAAAAGCTTAAGCGAAAACAAGGGATCAAAAGGTTAGTTTCTGACCCTTGAAGAACACCTTCAAGAACACAACTCTAGCAGCTTTTCTAAGTTCAAACCAACCCAAAAACACTAACACCAACTCCTAAGTACCTCTGCAACAAAAGGATGGTGTTCTTGTAGGTGTTTGTGTGCAATAGTATGAAGATTTTACACTTTTGAGCACAAACAATGGTAAATATGGAGAGAGAGAGAGAGAGAGAGAGAGAGAGGTAAAATATAGAGAGAGAGTGATATATGTTTTGTATCTCAACTTTTCAGAACCTCTGGAAAGGGAGAAGGGCCTCCCTTCTTATAGAAATTCAATTCTCATGCTTGTTGAGCAAGCTTGAGTCTTGATTCAATCCCTCCATACATGTATGGAGGATGAGAATTGTGCTCACTAGTTGGCACAGCTGGCACAAAAATATCTGCAAAAGCAGGTGGAAAGTTCTTGGCCAAGAAATATGGCCGATCGACCAAAAAGAGGGCCGATTGGCCACCACTTATGGCCGATGGCAAGAAAACAAGGCTGATGGCACCATGACTTGGCCGATGGGTTGTAAGGATGGCCAACAAGCCACCCCCTTCCCTTAGAAGCAAAACCACAAGTCCTTGGTCCACAGCCAAGCACAAAACAGACAAGTTGAGAGATCTTATGGCAAGGCGCGTAGCCGAGACCTTCGAGAATTCGAAACGAACACGAGCATGGATGATCATCGAGTGTTCAAACGATGACGTCCAAATCTTCAGTATGGTCAAAAATTGGGTGTCTACAGTTGCCCTTCTTTGACAGAACTCGAAAGTCATGAAGCATGGAAAGAGAGCTATAATGAAGCATAACATACAAAGTAAATGCGACATTTTAAGCAAGCAAATAAGAAATAACAGTCCTACATATTCCAACATAAAGGATATAAGAAAATTATGCAATTCTCACTGTGTCTCACGCGGAGAAAACTAAAAGCGACTACCAAGAATACCCAGAGTGTCAAACACAACATCTCTCAGCGTGGCCCACGCATGAGAGGAAAGAGAGCATCTCTTAGCGCGGCACACGCATGAGAGGAAATAGAGCATCTCTTAGCGCAGCACATGCATGAGAGGAAAGAGAGCATCTCTCAGCATGGCACACGCATGAGAGGAAAGGACTGTGCAAGAAAGCGTAGTCATCCAAACGAGCGTCAAACGCGAGAGGAGAGAGATACGTCCAAATGCATGCCAAATGCGAGTGGAGAAGGGTTGCGGTCAAACTGATCCGGGACTTCTCTTGAATGAACCGTACATACAATATCGTGCCTACAAATGAAAGAAATCCGACAGGTACAATATAGTAGAAACACATGTTCAATGTTAGATCAAGAAATCAGTTTAATATGAGATAAACACATGCATATACAACGCGAGTGAGAAGATGCATAGCAATGGAAGTAAAACATGCGCGATAACGCAAGCGAGGGGTGCATAACAATGCAATTGAAACAAGCATGATAATGCAAATAAAACATGCATGACAACGCAAGTAAGGGGATGCATGACAATGCAGCATAAGTGCACGTGACAACGCAGATAAAAAGGTGCATAACAATGCAAGAAAGGCATGCGCGACAACGCGAGCCATGGGGTGCATAACACATGTAAGTAAAGCATGCGCGACAACGCAAGCAATGTGCGTAACAATGTGAGGAAAAGCATAAACACATGTAAGTAAAACATGGGCGACAACACAAGCAATGTGTATAACAATGCGAGGAAAAGCATAAACACATGTAAGTAAAGCATGCGCGACAATGCAAGCAATGTGTATAACAATGTGAGGAAAAGCATAAACACATGTAAGTAAAGCATGCGTGACAATGCAAGCAATGTGTGTAACAATGCGAGGAAAAGCATAAACACATGTAAGTAAAGCATGTGCGACAACGCAAGCAATGTGTGTAACAATGCGACTACAAAGAGAGGCACATATTCAACGTAAGCATGGTAATGGCAAGTTATTCACGATGTTGAGATGCAACTTCAAAACAAGACGAGGCATGCTCAATCCAATAGCGAAAAGATGTATAACAAGTGCGCTTATTACCAACATGACAAAACATTGTAATGCAACATATTCAAAGCAATTTTCGAATCTCGTAATATACAAAACGATACGAAAAAGGATACACGTCGTGTGTTTCGAGTGCCGCACACGAAAGACACATTTCGGGGCCACCACGAAGGCCGCCTAAGCTTCAAAAGTGTATTTTCTTGCACTTTCTTGAAAAATGAGGGTACCAAATCAACAGAACTGACCCAAACAAGGGCATTGGAGGTGCATCAACCACAAGGGAAAGCCATCAGCCACAAAAAAAGATTATTGGCCAACAATTTAGTCGATCGGCTAACAATTTGGCTGATCAGCCAAAAGTGGCAGATTCGGGGCAGTTTTTACATTTTGCCTCGGGTCTTTAAATATAGGGTTCAAAACCCTATACTTTCACTTGTCCCTTGCCAAAAATCCTTGCTCTCTCTCTCTCTAGGTCATTTTCCGCCCTTAGATCCAAGCTTTTCTCCAGTTTTCGAGCCTCTCACAACGTCCGATTCGCGAAATCTTCGTTGTTTTACATACTTTGAACTGATTAGAAAGTGATTTCGGCGTCCCCTTCTCGATTTCCACCACTTGGGGCTTGTTTCTCCCGAGTTTACCTTGCTTTCCGTGTCTTCGTCCGAGTCTTTTCATTTTCCTCCGTTTTTTCACCCCTCGGGGTTGACTTTTGGTTAACTTTTTGCATTTTTACCCATTTTTCATACCCTCGACCACTTTTGTACCCTTCTCGAGATGGCAGACGATATTCCACGGGGTGGGACTCCCCCAGAGATGGAGACGGATCCTGAGGTCGAGCTCCTATCGCTCAGTGTTCGACCTTTTGACTCGGTGACATACCGGCTCGCGATACACATACTACCTCCAGATAGCATCCGCTAGTTCAGGAGCTACGCACGAGGTGCGCCATTGGTGCTCCTACTACGCGAGCCAGAGTCGCATATATCCTTCGGTGCCGCTGAGGTATACTCTTCCCCTCTTTTATTTTCTGCACTGTAAATCAGATATCTTGAATAGCCAATTCTATTCTTTAACTGAATAACCCAAACACACTGATACATGACATGCTTAGTTCACCCTGAGCACCATCATACATGATATCTATGTAAACTCGAACACATGCACACACACTGCATTTTCATCAATTCTGAACGCATTCAAACACTGTATTTCTGACACTGCTTCGCATCTATTTGTCTTTGAACACAGGGAGATTCCCATGCCTTTCGGGGGTATGGGAATACCGTCACCCGGGGTTGGTACATGGAGTTACCCGGCGAGGTTTGCCATATTGTTGATCAGGCCGGCTTCGGTATTTTCTGCATGGGACTCTCCCGCCTCACTGCAAGTAGGTCCCTTCTAGGCACGCTAGTGGAGAGGTGGCGGGACACCACCGATTCCTTTAACCTTTCTGTTGCAGGGGAGATGACGATGACTCCCTTCGACTTCTCCATGCTCACCGGCATCGGAGTAGGAGGCAATCCGATTTCCTTCGACACCGATATGGGTGAGTGGGATGCTACCCAGATCTACTTGCTTGGCACTCGGCCACCTCTCTCCCGACCAGGGTTCGTGAGGTATTCTTGGTTCGAGGACCATTTCAGGGTACAAGCGCCGACGACCCGTGAGGAGGTGGAGCAGTACGCGCTGGGATTCATCATGTTCTTGCTGGGCACCACCTTATTCGCCGACCAGGTGAACACTATTGCCCTATATTTGCTGAGCGCATTGGTGGACGTGACTAGGATCCATCGCTATGATTGGGGTGCCGCAGGCTTGGCCATGCTTTACAGGTACATGAGCTCTTTATCCCACCGCAGCGAACATTTGCTCAGAGGCTACTGGCGAGCTTGGGAGGTACACCTTCCCTTTTTGTTTTACAGTTCTGCTTTACACTATCTGTACACCACACACACTGCATACACATAATTTTCTTTACACTGGCTGTACATTGCACACACTGCACACACACAATCTGCTTTACACTAGCTGTACACTACACACGCTGCACAATACACTACACACCATTCTCTAATTTTTGCTTTTTTTGCATACTGCCTTACTGATCAACATATTCATTCTTATCCTGTTACACTCTGTAGTTGTGGGTGTATGCCTACTTTTCGAGGCTTGCCTTAGTGCTGGATGTAGAGACGCCCCCCATGGTTCCCTATTCTCATCGATACGATGTGAGGTGCGAGCGGAGGCCACGTGAGTCTTTCCTGTTCTTTCGCAGATACTTCGACACCATTACCGCAGCAGAGGTATTTCAAACTTTACAGTTTATTTGAGCTTCGCTTTACATTGTACTTTCAACAGCAGATAACAAACTATACATCTTGCCATTTGCAGATCACCTGGTAGCCCTGGGCCGTGTTGCCGAAGGCAGTGAGGGACTAGTATGCGGGTGCTCGAGAGACTGCCCAGTTTTGAATTTTGTTGGAGGGTCTGGTCTGTCGGGCTTGGTATTTTGGAGAGTGCTTCCTGCATCAGACCCTTGATTTGCCTGAGCAGATAGTTCTGAGGCCACCTCCTACCCATTCGAGGGCCACTGAGAGGTACACCCTGCAGGAGATGATGGATTTTACGATAGGCTGGGATTCAGACTTTTCCAGAGATGAGGGCGACTACACCGAGTTCATCCAAACTTATCTCATACGACCTTTTGACCAGTGCTCGCCGAGATGAGAGGGAGAGAAAGGCCTGCAGCCCTAGTGGGAGTAGCAGGAGCGCCGAGGATGACTCAGGCCCGTGACAGGAGTGGGTCCCAGAGGGGATGGGGAGTTGTGTGGCCAGAGCTGCCCACCTCCATGACATGCCGAGGATAGGGTAGGGAGACTTGTCAGATACCCATCGCTTCTCCTCCGACTGATCATGAGCTTGTCAGAGTTCACGGCTCGACCCCGGTACCTGCTATACTTTTCATTCCGTCCAGTCATTTCATTTCATTTGATATCCCGCAGAATACTAATGACTTCAACACTTTTGCAGGCTTCGATCGAGTACACTGGGCAGGCATTGGAGCTGACAGCCTCGGTGATGGGGATGCTTCAGAGGAGCATCGACCTACTCAGCATTTACAGTATCCTAGTAAGTTCTTTCAACCTCAATCTCAAAACTTTGCATAATCTATTCCACACTAATCTGATACATCACATTATCAACACGGCACTTGATACACTGCACTCATATACTGCTCTTAGCACTAATACACTGTAACTCACTTGCTACTCACAGAATTCATCCTGTAATCATATGTTGCTCACGACATTCATACACTGCTCACAGCATTCTTACACTATATTCATACACTGTATTCAATTCCATATTCGACTTTGCGTAGCACAACTGATGCATCTACCAATTGTTCTTTTCAGGTCCCATACCGGATACCTGCCGCAAGGGGTGCCTCAGCAGGACCTTCAGCACCTCCTAGAGCAGCAAGGGGAGCCAGATAGGAGATGACGATACATAGCCGAGGCAAACATAGGTGTGCTCGTACCAAGAGTAGTTCACGAGAGCCTACCACAGATGATGATGAGTCTGATGAGAGGGCAGCGTCGTCTCAGGATGAGGCTGGAGATGGCTCAGATAGCGGAGGTGACGGCGGCAATCCTGGACCTTTGTCCAGGAAGAGAACGAGGACGGACTCCTACGCTTGAGGCGACTAGCGCCGATCCTGATGCTGCTCTTCTTTTTTGCTTTATTTTTCTTTTTACTGGTAGTTTAAGCACATTGTACTGCGTTAGACAAATTTTTATTTTCTTCAAAAACTATGTACTTTTGCAAAAGAAAAACATGATGGAATAAAACAGCTCTTTTTGTTGAAAAAGTGTTACATTTGTACATCCTAAGCATCGCATCGCATTACATAACAATGTAAATGAGATTGAACTTTGTTTTGAAAACTAAACACTTGAATCGCATTAATCAAGTAGTTTGTCAAGTTCTTTGTTTTGCTTATCAAATTGTTTTGTTGTTAGTCTCATTTACTTTGTTTTGTTGTCAGTCTCATTTACATAACAATGTAAATGAGATTGAACTTTGTTTTGAAAACTAAACACTCAAAAACTAAACAGCTCAGTTTTTGTACCAAATGGAAGCATTTCTTCTCCAAAATCTCACAAATTGGATTGCCAACTTAGATGGCTCGGAAAAGCTAAATTTTCGGGGTTTCGGAATAAATGCACTATACACACTGAGTCGTACCCCGCTGCGTTTTCCGTTCCTTCATGCCGCGGCAAGGTTTTGGAATCCGGTGACACATGTCTTTAGCTTTGGCGGACAAGAGATGTGTCCCACTTTCGAAGACTTCCAAGCTTTAATGGAATCCGAGCGCGATGAAGAAATCTTTCCTCAATTCCGCTTCGTCTATGTCGAAGCCCTAGGACGGATGTGCGGCCTCACTTTGCATGATGCTTGATCATTGATTCACGACAGTGAGCTGGACATTCCGAGCTTGATTCGTCGTTTTTCTGATGCTAGTGACCGCGGCGATAATCATTGGCAGGGTTATCGGCGACATGCGCTTTGCTTGTGTATGTTGTCTCATTTCTTGCTTGCCTCGAGCTCCGTAGGGTTTAGCACTCATTCGATTGAAGTTGCCGAGGGCTCAAAACAGGGCAAGAGCTGCATTGCCATGACATTGGCTGAGACATTGATGGGTTTGGATGCGTTTCATCGTCGGGAGACAACTAGATTTGCGGGGAGCCCACTACTACTGCAGGTAATGTTTCCCACCCTATCTCACATATGTTTCTCACATCACGCGGCCCTTAGGCTCGATTTTTCTCTCAAAACCCTTTTTCCCACTTTTTCTCTCAACGTACACCTCTTTATTCTTTAACCTCTCATTTTTCATCCCTCTCCAGATATGGTTGATGGATAAATTGAAGGTTATGGACTCATGCCCAGCATATTCAGCTCGCAGCTATTTCTTCCGACGACATCTAGTCGATGCCCCGAATGAGGGATGGTGGTGCGAATGGATGCGCAGTTTGTCTGCTTTTGACATTGCTTGGAGCTGCACCTGGCTTAATTTACTGGCGATGAGCTACAGCATGACCCGCCAGCCTGGGATTCAGTTGGTTGGCCTGGCACACTGTGTCTTTTACTTCCATTTTCGATTCCGGCACCAGTTCGGACATGATCAGACTTGCCTGGAAGAGGGGATAGAGTACCCTACTTCATTTCCGGTCCGAGGCGCACAGCTAGCTCGGTATACCATAACATGGAGGATGAGAGAGCTTCTGGCCCCCGCTCCCAATTTCAATTGCACCCTCTCTGATGAGTGCATAGCTTGGCTTGATGAGAAGGTGCAGATCGGGCCCACTTTGGCATCAGAGGCTTCCACAAGCTCTGGGAGGAGATGCAGGAACACTTGACTATGGCCCGAATTTATTTGCTTTAATCAGTACTTTCAAGTTTTCTTTATGAATGTAATAAAAAGCAACTTCAATTTGTATTCAAGAGTAGGCAACTTCTGTACTGAAATCAATGTAATTGAAGGTTGTGGGTACTGAAAATTTTCTGTTTGGTCAAAAAATGGTCTAAGTCGTAAAAAGATTAATTTGAGCAAAATCAACTTTTATTAAAACTTTTCAAAACCATTTTCAATATGGATCACAACTGGACATGCCCGAGATCTATCACTGAGATGTACAA
This sequence comes from Camellia lanceoleosa, assembly GCA_025200525.1. NCBI lineage: Eukaryota > Viridiplantae > Streptophyta > Magnoliopsida > Ericales > Theaceae > Camellia > Camellia lanceoleosa. The sequence goes on from CM045764.1 coordinate 65,915,453, forward strand.
CCCCGGATCCTCAGCAACTGGAAAGTTGCCCCTAGTCTGAATAGCACTGCACTGGAGATCGCAATCGAGCTCTTGAATGCAGAATAGACAAAGATGACCAACATGATCACGTGGACAAAGTTGATCGGGGAAGTGTTTATGGCTGAACTTCAGAATGAAGTTGCCTACGTATCCCGAAGATGGGAATCAAGCCTTATGTAGTTCGGCTCAGGTTCACTCGTGTATTAACTCTCTCCCTTTGCGCTCTAACTTTTGCCAAGGCCGCCCTTTCTGGGTTTTTAACCTTGCAAGCTCAGATTTTATAATTTCAAATTTTTCATGCTCTAACTTTTACCTTGGTTGCCCTTTCGGGTTTTCGGCCTAGCGAGCCACTCAGGGATAGTATTGCTTCAACTTGTCCATGTTGATCGGCTGGGAGAACTCTAGGCCATCTAGATCCATCAGAACGACAGCTCCACCCGACCAGATAGACTTGATGATGTAAGGGCTAGTCCAATTGGGTCTGAACTTGCCCCTAGGGTCGTGGATGGGAGCTCGGTTGTCTTTGAGCACCAAATCTCCCTTTTTCAAATTCCTGGACTTAACTTTCTTGTTGAAAGCCCTGGCAATTCTTCGTTGATAACCCTGAACATGATACACTGCTTTCAGCCTTCTTTCATTAAAGAGCATGAGTTCTTTGAACCTGCTTTGCTGCCAATCTACCTCAGCTATTTGACACTCAGCCAATACTAGTAATGACAGAACCTCAACTTCGATAGACAAAACAGCTTCCATCCCATAAACCAAAGAATATGGAGTTGCTCCAGTAGAAGTTCGAATTGAAGTTCGGTAGCCCCACATGGCAAATGACATCTTATCTAGCCAGTCCTGGTAGGTTTCCACTATCTTTTGCAGAATGTGCTTGATGTTCTTGTTGGCGGCCTCAACTGCTCCATTGGTTTGCGGCCGATATGTAGATGACTTATGAAAGGCCATGTTGTACTTCTTTAACAAGTCGATCACCTCCTTTTTGAAGTGGGAACCATTATCTGAAATAATCTCGTTCGGAACCCCATAGCGACAGATGATGTTGTTCCTGATGAACTTAGCAACATGCGATGCCTTCAACACCGCGTAAGATTGGGCCTAAACCCGCTTCCTAAAATAGTCTATCGCGACCAGAATGAACTCATGCCATTGGACCCCTTTGGAGTGACAGCCCCAATTACATCAATCTCCCAGACTGAAAATGGTCATGGCAAAGTCATGTTGTACAGCTTCGACGGCGGAATGTTCATGCGGTTTGCATGGATCTGGCATTTGTGGCATCGCCAAACAAAGCCAATACAATCCTCCTCCATGGTGGACCAGTAGTAACCCTGTCTAAGGATCTTTCGAGGTAGCATCACCTCGTTCATGTGCGCTCCGCACTCTTCTCCATGGATGGCCTCCATCACGCGCTTGGATTCTTCAGCATCAACACACAGCTTATGCATCCCGAGATGACCTTTCTTGTACAGTTTACCCCCGTAGACGATGAACTGAGCAACTATTCTTTGAATTGCCCTTTTATCTTTGGCATTTGCCCCTGGTGGATACGCTTCCTTCCCCAAGAAGTTCCAGGCATCGTAATACCAGGGATTCTCATCTTGTACCTCATCTATGGCAGCAATCAGCTCGTAGGCCGGCACAAATTTCTATTTGATGATAATCGGACGCATCCGGACTCCGAAAGGGATGTCTATCATAGAAGATAGAGTTGCTAATGAATCTGTGAACTTGTTGTTCTCTCTTAACAAATGAGCAAAATTCAGTTTCTCAAACCAAGGAATCAGCATGTCTAAGGCCTGGTGATAGATTTTCATCTTTTCTTCTTTAACTTTCCAATCTCCTTTAGCTTGAGATACAATAAGGTTCGAGTCCCCGATGACATCCAACCGTTTTGCCCCTAGTTCCAGGGTGGCTTCTAAACCAACAATACATGCCTCATACTCCACTTCATTGTTCGATACTTTGAACCGGAGTTTGGATGCTAAAGGTATGCGGGAATTATTGGATGCTATTAGCAACACCCCTATCCCATACCCGTATTGGTTTGACGCTCCGTCAAAGTACATCGTCCAAGTTTCTTCTTCGACATGTAGAATGGCCTCGTCTGGCAACAAGTACTCAACTGTTTCATCCCCTTCAACTGAGTGATCGACTAGGAATTACGCTACCGCTCTCCCTTTCACTGACTTGCGCGTCATGTACTTCAGATCGAATTCGGAAAGCAGAAGCAACCAACGGGCTAGCCTACCCATAAGTGACGGTTTCTTGAAGAGATATTTGATGGGATCTAATCTTGAAACCAGTATTATAGAGTGAGCTAACAGATAGTGCCTCAGCTTCCTAGTAGCCCATACCAAGGCCAGACAAACCTTCTCCAGCGAAGTGTAGCGGGTTTCGTAATTCAGCATTTTCTTGCTCAGGTAGTAGATAGCTTTCTCCACCTTGTCCTCAGACTCCTGTGCAAGCATGCAGCCCATTGTAGTTTTAGTCACTGAAAGGTACAGAATCAACTGTTTCCCTGGCTCAGGAAGTGACAACACAGGTGGGTTCTGTAAATATTGCTTAATCTGTTCGAAAGCAGCTTGGCATCGGCCGTCCCATTGGAACTTCTTTCCTTTCTTCAAGAGACCAAAGAGTGGTTCACAAGTCAAGGATAATTTTGCAATAAACCGTCTTATGAATTGCACTTTACCCAGAAAGCCTCGCACCTCCTTTTTAGTCCTTGGTGGTGGCATTTCTAAGATGGCCTTGATTTTGGAAGGGTCGACCTCGATGCCCCTTTATGTGATCAAGAACCCCGCGTTTTCCCTGCTGTGACACCAAATGTACATTTCCGAGGATTCAACCGCCACCGATACTCTCTGATCCATTGGAAGAATTTTTGCAAAGCGGTGTAGTGGCCTTCTCTTTCCTTGGACTTGACAATCATATCATCCATATACACCTCAACTCTTTATGGATCATATCATGCAAAATTGTGGTCGCAGCCCATTGATATGTAGCTCCAGCATTCTTCAACCCAAACGGCATAACCCTATAACAATAGGTCCCCCACGGGGTGGTGAAAGCAGTTTTCTCTCGGTCTTTGGGTGCCATCAGAGTCTGATTGTAGCCTGAAAACCCATCCATGAATGAGAGCAACGCATGCCCCGCAATGAAGTCCACTAATTCGTCGATATGTGACAGAGGAAAGTCGTCCTTCGGACTGGCTTTGTTCAAATCCCTGAAGTCCACACATACTCGAATTCTACCGTCCTTCTTCGGCACTGGAACTATATTGGCCAACCAAGTTGGGTATTCAGATACCAGCAAGAACCCTGCGTTAATTTGCTTGTTGATCTGTTCTTTGATCTTGAGAGACCAGCCCCGGCAGATCCTTTTGAGGTTTTGCTTAACAGGATGGGCCTCTGGGTCAAGAGGGATCCGATGCTGTACAATCTCAGGATCAATTCCAGGCATGTCTTCATAGGACCACGCGAAAACATCTTCGAAATTTTTTAATAAAGCGACTAAGCGCTCGCGCTCCTCTGAAGACAACGTGGACCCGATCTGGACCAGTCGCGGGTCCTTCTCAGTACCAACATTAATTTGGGTGATTTCATCAACCAGTGGTTTTATGGACCTCTCCTGCTCTTGATCAAGCAAACGTTTCAAAACTGGAGGAATTTCTTCCTCGTCGTTTTCATTAAAAGTTTGAAAGTCCGGATTAATGCAATAAATTAAGGGCACAGAAAAGTACTCGAAAGCCACAGGCATTCCATTCTCATTAAGCACTTCCAAGTCGCCTGATTCCTCTGTTACAACAGACTTAAAGGAAAAAGAAAAAGACGACCTAAACAGGATTGTAGCCTCCGAGTTGTCACCCCCAAGAATACTGGACTTAGACTCAGACGAGCTGGAACCTGATTCCGACTCCACAGACTCAGTGGAATCAAATTCCGGCTCATTACCTGACTTGGTGCTGCTAGATAAGAATCCCTCCTCGTATTACCAGATGAAGGAGGGTGCAATAGATGCATCCAAAATGTTTGAAGATGGGCTCGCAGCCGTTTCATTCCCAATCATGGACACCGAGAAGTTATCCCCCAAGCACTTATGTACGATCGGAGGATTTGAAAGTAAACAAGCCAGTGCTATCCCCATTTCAAACTCTGCGCTCTCGGAAACCTCTTCCTTACATTGCTCAGCCTCAGCTGGTGGGTCTATCTGCTTTTTGGCAACATCATCCCCGAACAACTGTAAGTCAAAGAAGATCTCGAACCCCGGCAACCGCCACCTCTCTGTGTTTAACCATGGCTCTGGGAAGCCACAGAATGGAAAGTCTTCTCCCTGCCGAACAAAGCATCCATTCAGGGTGCCCTAGATAGGCCGATGTATCAACTCATAATGCTTCCCGGTCTGCTTGGCTCTGGCTCTTCCGGCCATCTCTTTGCCTTTTCTCACCCAGTCCTCTTTGGTAGGCAGATAGCCTAAGCCAAAGGTATGCAGGTTGTGCGGCACTTCAGCCGATACAATAATGCCCTTCCAGCCACTTTTCCCTAATCCCATCCTGGGGATGTACCGGAGCTTGTTCATGAGATACATTGACTGTGTGTTGACATATAACCCCTCATCAATAGCCAAAATGTTCTGTACGACCTAGGCCTTGGCTAGGGTAAATCCTGACAAGAACACATCCTCCGCGCCATGCTCAATATCCAGAACTGGTGTAGAAACCTCTGGCGACAGATGGATTGAAGAATTCCCAAAGAAATTGCCACCCCCTTCCCGTGGGGGTATTTCAACATTTGGTGCAGGGTAGAAGAGACCGCCTTCACCTGGTGCAGCCACGGCCGCCCTAGGAGTAAATTAAAGGTTGCAGCAACGTCCAAGACATGAAAATCAATATCTTGCTGTCCTGGACCAACCTGAGTTCGGATCTTCACGGTCCCCAACACCTCTCTGCTGGTATTGTCGTAGGCCCTTATCACTTGGGCAGTTGGCACAAAATTCGCAGGCTTCAACCTGATTGCATATGCCGTCCTCGACGGGCACACATTAATGGCGGATCCCATGTCGACAAGAACCACCGGTATTCATTTGTTTCTACACTCCACAGAGATGTAGAGTGGTTTGTTATGATTTGCGCCCTCAGGCGGCAGTTCCTTGTCAGAAAAGGTCAATGTCAGGGAAACTCCTCATGAAAAGACCAATCCTACCAGCTGCTCAGGCGTAGTATCTATTGAAAGTTTGGCCTTGTCAATTGTAGAAAGGACAGCTTGTCTATGAACTCTTGAGGCCATAAGTAGTCCCCAGATGGAGATGTTTGCTTGTATCTTCTTCAACTGTTTCAGCACAGCCTCCTTTTCGAGCAGCTTTTTTTTTTTTTTTTTTCTGCTTGTCTACCTTTTTGTTCTTTCTGAATGCCTCTGGTTGATCTAAGTGCGGGGGCTTGAAGTACCACCCGCTCCTAGTCATGTGGTCAACTTCGCCAACATACCAAGTATTATCCAGCTGGCTTTGCCCCCAGTCTTCATCGGTGTGGGCAAGACAAAGGTCGTCATCTTCCCACCACATGCCATCGGCAGTCGACAGACACCTGTCCAGCTCCGTTACAACCATTCCTGTACCTACAGCACCTTTCGTTCTTGTACTCACAGCATGCTCTGTTCTTGTGCACATAGCACGTTCTGTCCCCGCAGGGGCTTTGGCCTTCCTAGCCCTCTCAGAATCTTCAGTCCTTTCCCACGGAAACTATTTCAGTGCAGCCTGTGGTTCAGTATCTTCTATACCCAAACTGCCCATGTTCTGAGCAAAATTCTTAACACCAGTGCTCTCCGGTGATGCAGACTGATTCCCGACCCTTCTGGCCACTGTTGATGTCTCCGTCCCTGACAGACCTTGTTCTAGCTGAGGTTGTTCAACAACATCTGGCTAGTCGTCAAGCCACCCAGTAGACTCTGCTAACCCATCTAAATCAAACCAGTTGACTGTCATCTCCTGGATCTTGTTCGTTGAAAAACTAAAGGTTAGCAATGTCCTCTTCCAGATCCGCTAGGTCATCTAGCCCTTGATTAGGTCTATCCTCTCGTACTACACAAATCTCTGCCCTTACTGGCAATTCTACATTCGGCCTAGCCTGGCCTGCTGATGTAATGTAACCGCCCAGGCAGTACATGAAGCTCGCAGACCCCTCAGGCTCTGAATGATCATTCCCATTTGTGCCCACAATCGACCCACTTCTATCTTTGATAGCCACTACCACCATTTCTGGTTGGGTTTGAGAGATGTCCAATATGCACAAGTGTAGACACCCCATTTTTGACCATCCTCAAGACTTGGACGTCACCGCTTGAACACTCGGTGATCATCCTTGTTTGTGTTTGTCCTGAGTTCCCGGAGGTCTCGGCTACGCGCCTTGCCTCAGGATCTCTCGAGTCGATTGTTTTGTGTTTGGTTTTGCACCAAACACTTGTGTTTTGCCTTTGAGGGGCAGGGAATGGCTTGTTGGCCATCCCCTGACATCCACCGGCCATGGCTTGAGGGCACCGGTTCTATTTTGTTGCCACCGGCCAAATGTTTGGCCGGCCGGCACTCTAGATGGTCGACCGGCCATCTTTTTTGTTCAAATTGCATTTTTGGCTGGCCGACTACTACGCATCTGCTTTTGCAGATATTTTTATGACAGTTGTGCTAGCTGGCATACACTTTGCTCCCCTCCATACACGTGTATGGTGTGATCTCCCTCTTGTTAGCTTGCCTTGGAAGCTTTACAAGATTGGATTGTCTATAAGAGGAGGCCTCTTCTCCCTCTTTTAGGTTAGACAACATTTTTCCAGAGCTTTAAGTTCTAGGGTTAGGGTTTGTATATATCCTATCTCTATATCTCTCTTTGTGTATTTGTGTGTGTTTAGTCTTAGTATTGCACACAAACACCCACCATTACACCTTTTCTTGGAGCTGAGGTCCTTGGAGGTTGTTCTTGAAGTATTGGAGCTAGTTTGGACCTAAGGAAACAGCTGGACCATCATTTGTGAAGAGGGTCTTCAAGGGTAACATTCTTGCTCTTTTTACCCCATATTTGCATAGCTTTTTTGACTACCTTGTAGCTGTTTTTAGACTTGGTGTATAACATATAAAAGTCTTTTTTTGGCCTACTCTAAATAGTTGTTTAAGAGTGTTTTGAGCTTTAAGGTTGTTTGACCCCTCTTAAGCCTTGTTAGGCTCCATTTTTGTGCATTTTTGGTGAGCTCTGGAACCATTGTGTGTGGGCCTCCTCACCACTAAAATCTTGAGGGATTTCAGTGGTGAGGATGGTGCTTTGAGGTCCGAAGAAGGAGAGGGCCACCCCCTCTCCTTGCTGTCCTTGAAAATGGCCATTTTTGCCTCTTGAGAGAGCATCTTGTTTAAGTGTATGTTGGCCATGCCTTAACTATTTTTTGTGCTTATTATGTCATAAAATAGCTTTTTTTTTACTTGGTATAGGTACACCATGCTTTCTTAGCATACATGCCTTGTAATGCCATGTTTAGGCCTTAACATGCTTTAGGTTTTGATCCTTGCTCTAGCGTGATTTTGGCCAAGCTTTGTGTAGCTTTTTGTGTTTATTTTAGCATGCTTAAGTTCTGCTTTTGGTTGTTTTGGTCGACCATGACATGCTTAGTATAACCACCTTGCATTTTGGCTTGTTAGCCTTAGGTGTGTGAGTATGTAGCATGCTTTACTTGCCTTGTTTCAGTCGTTTGGAACCACTTATAGCATCATTTTAGTCCTCATGGTATGCTTGTATGCTTACATTTGATGCCCCTTTAACGCTTTACAAAGTTGTTGTCATATGCTCCATGTTTAGCCCCTTGTGCATGCTTAAATGTTTAAGCCACTTAGATGCCGTCTAGATGTATCCTTAGCATTGTTTAGGTCTGCCTTGGACCTGTTTTAAGTCCTCTTAGCCTTGTGAAGCTTGGTTGACTTAGCCATGGTTTAAGCCTCCTTGGCTTGCCTTAAGTACTTGGACCATTATTGCATGCTTCGCTTGTTTTGATTAGTTGGTTTGGCACCTCTCCTTCATGATTTTCAGAGCTTTCTATGCATGCCATATGTCCATGTTTTGTCTCTTTTAAGTGTGCTTAAAGGTTACTTGTTTGATGCTTAAGTGTTGGTCCATTTGCATGCATGTTTGTATGTATGATTGACCCTCATTTCCATAGCATTAGCCACTGTTTTAGGCTTGTTTGAAGGCTTCCTAAATTAGTTTAAGTCCACCCCTTAGCATGTGGTTACATGTTTACCTTATGCCTTGCATGCCTAAATACACATTGCATGTCCATGTTGCACACTTAGCCTCCATGCCTAGGTTGCATTCCATTTGCATGCATGCTTCACCTCTTGAGTTGAGTATGATAGAGGTTGAGCTTCTTTGTTTGATTATGTGCATTGCATTCCATATCAAAATGCATACTTGGTTTCTTGGGTCATCACGCATTGAAATGCGCGATTGGTGGTCCGAGAATCGAGGCCCATCCTCCCTTTGAGTCATGAATATGATAAGGAGTGTGGTTGGTGCATACATTGCTTGAAATGCATTGCCATGCTATGTTTTGCCCTCTGTTGCTGTCAAAAATAGATTATGCAGGAAGCTTCAGCCGGCCGGCCATCTTCAGTGCCGATCAACCATCCATCAGTGGCCGATAGCTTAATCAGTGGTCAGTGACCATTCCCCTTGGCCAGTGGCCACTCCTCCTAGCCGGTGGTGTTCCACAGTGTGCAGAGAACATATCCTGGGACTTGTGCAGCCTTCAGAGGAGCAGAGCAGTCAAAGCAGAGGCATCTTGTGCATGGCAGTATCTTTCAAGCGGAGCCAAGCACGCGTTGCATTGGGCCCTCTTCCCAAGGCCGTTTACTGTTTTAATTAGCTTAGTTAATTTGCTTAACTAGTTAATTGTCTGTAATATTTTAATTAGCTTGTAGGTTAATTAATTGTATTATTCTTTCGATCCCTCTGAGCGAGGGCAAATTTGTAATAAGTGTGGGTGCGTGTGTGCATGTCTTCCAACCCCTCCACTTCTTTCTCCCTTTTACTTACCTGCTTTTGATGGTTAGTATTAGGACATGTTTAATTCAACATACCTTATCCTATGGCTCGGCGCATCATGCTAACTGCATAGTATTTCAAATCTAACTTGAATACATGCTATCTGTGCATTTCACATGTCATCCTTAGATTAGCCGAGCCTATTCTAGTGACATTTTGTATGTGTTGCATTGGCCACTTAACATGGACTTGCATCATGCATGATTGCTAACATGTTCTTTGTTTTGGTTCGGAGTACGATGTAAGTATTTATGCTTTAGCATCTCGCATGAGTATGAATGTTAACATGACAGCATGCTTCCCATGTGACTAGATGCTTATGTGATTTAAATTGCTTGAATGCCTGTCGGTGAAGGTTAGATTGTTCGAGTTGGAACAACTCATTGAAATCTGTATTTTAGCCTACTTGTAAGTAGCAAATTTCAAATCGTTTTTTTAAGCAAACGGATATGCAATGCTTCGTTCCAAATTAGGCAATCTAGTCTATACTTTTTGTGTTGTGTGCATCACATAGTAATTCTAGGCTAATAACCGGAATAAGAACGCATAATGTTTTCAAAAACGAGATATCATGGTTAGTAGAGGCCGATCTTCGGATCGGGTGAGCGGGGGTGCTCATAGCTGACCTTCCCCAATCGTACCCAAGTTCCCAAGCCGAGGCAACTTTGGTGATGACGGACACGTGGCCTTTGGCACCGAGTTAGGGTTTCCTAAATTCCCCCATTAAAAAATATTTAGGTGGCGACTCTGTATCTGGCAAAGCAGTCCACGTTTGGCACTTCTTTTTAAAAATCTATTTTCTCAAAACGATTTACCGAATTTGAACTCTTTGGTTCAGATTTAAAACCGTGACAAACCGAGTCCAAACTGTGGTAGCATAAGGCCCTCACCCGGGGTGCATCCACAACAAGTCAGTGCTATCAGGAATGAACACTTCCAACTTGGGTAGGTGAGAAGGGGTGATATATATGCTAGGGTCGTATGACACAACCCCAGTTTGGATTAGATTGATGCATTTGAAAGGTGGAGCTTGGTTATGTGGTGGGAGAGGGTTGGTTGTGACATTCGGTTCCTCCAGAGGCACAATCACCCTATTGTCAATGAGATCTTGAATCTCATGACGCAATCTATAGCACTGGTCAATGTCGTGACCATGCTGTTGGTGAAAAGCGTAGTACTTCGCCGAGTCATGGGAGGTAAAAAGTTTTTTCTGGCAATGGCCGCGGCTCTAGGGGCTTCAAGTGCCCTTTCCTGATCAAAACTCCCAAAGCCTTGGACAAAGACATGTATAGTGGAGTGAAGGTTCTCTGACCTCGGGGTGGAAACTTGGATGTTTGTGAGCTACTTCCGGACGCACCGGTGAATGGCGTAGCTGTAAGGGTTCTTTGGGTGGTGGTGGTAACCATTCCCACATTTGAAGATCTGACAGCTGCAACACTACTTGTGCCTGCATTCGTACTGCGGTTGAATGCCCTCTTGGGCTACTCTCTTTCATGGTCAATCAGACCTTGTTTCATTGCGTCCTCGATCTGCACCCCTATCCCATGTAGATCTGCAAAGGTGGGGAGGGGGAGAACGATCATCTTCTGCATGAGCTTGGGCTGGAGGTTACGCACAACCATCCGAATCTGATCTTTGTCAACAGGCCGGATGGTCATCATCGAGGCCTTAGCCCTCCACCGAGTCACAAAATCAAAGAAGCTCTCCTTCGGCTCTTGCCTAGTCGTCTCAAGATCACGTGTTGTGACCTCGATCTGTGTATTGTAGGAGTATTGAGCTACAAAGGCCTCAGCCATCTCCTCCTAGTTCCTCTTAACAGGGTCCTCCAGTTTTGCATACCAAATAGCCACTACACCGGACAGGGTTCGGCCAAACAAGGAAAGCTTCTGCAATCTGAAACGGCCTATCGGCCTTAGTATGTCCGAGAACAGCCACAAATGCACCATTGGATCTCCAGACTCGTCGAAATGGTCTATGTGCGGCATTTTAAATCGGTCCGGCAGAGTCACGGCCGAGTTGGTGTACCCATCCTCAATATCCAAAATGGATTTCATGCCTTGAGATTTCTTGAACAACTTTTCTAGCTTGCTCACTTTTAGCGCTGTGGGATCTACCTTGAACTGAAAGGGTGTATCCACTAGGTTGCTAGGCGCTTTAGACAGCTGAGGTAGGATTAGAGGTGGAGCTGGCCCCGTTGGAACGTCCGTATTTTCCTGGACGTTGGCGGTCTCCCCGAGTATTGGAACTCTAGATAGGGGAGGAGGCGAGTGCGAAGCAGATGCTCCAGTTTGCTGCTGTAGCCTGGCGATTAACTCTGCCTATTGGGCCACTACTTCTACTTGACGTGTAGCCACTTCTGCCTGGCGAGCAGCATCCTGCTGCATGACCCGCATGCTTTCCTAGAGCTGACGCATCATCTCTTCCATTCCTGCCATAGGATGTTGGTCTAACTGAATACCTGGTATATCTGTTTCTGCAATAGACTCGGAAATCTCAACCTGACTACTCAAGGACAACTGATCTAGCAACCGTTGTACTGGTACACTGCGCCTTACTGACCTCCGTCTAGTAACCGGGGGTAAAGAAAGGAACACTGCTTGTCCTTCTGTTAGATCCTCAGATTGACGAAGTGTTCGACCTCTAACCTAAAGTGCTCGGGGAATATCTGTCTGGTCAGAAGCAATGGTGCTAAACTACCTTGCAAAAAGATAAATAAAGCATAATAAGGAAACAAATAACCAAAAAACGGACAACATAACGGCATGAAATAAAGACAACACACAGTTGACATTCTGTAAGCTGAAATAACTGTTCTCAACCACTGAACACTGTTCCCAAATCATTGCCCCAAATCTGAATCTGATACCCGCAGGCAAAACTGATTCCCAAATACTGATGCCCACAGGCCTGATACCCAGACTTGCAAATTGATACATGCATTCCTGTAGAGACGCACTCTAAAAGCACATAGCAAGCAAGTGAGTGCCAAAACACCCCTATGGAGGGGTAGTGTTTCCCTATCCTATTGTCAGGAGCTAGGGTTTCACTATGCACACAGCAGTTTTCAAACAACCTATAATCGGGTAAGCAACCTGTCCTAGCTTGGAATGGTCACTACAGTTTCTGATATGCACTAGGTCGAATGGTCAAAAAGGGTGCCCCGGTAAAAACCAATGTTTATGTTCCCATTGTCGCAGAGCCTGCAACCGGTCAGCCTTATGCAACGCTTCTCAAAGCAAGCCTCCGGCAAACCATTCAGGAATAGCATACGGCAAACATGGTATCCTAGGCGCACCAATGCAAATGCAATGCAAAGAAACACATAAGTGTAGTCAAAACAACATATCATGAGTTCGAGTCAAGTTCTCTAAATCCCCAGCAGAGTTGCCAGAAACTGTAGACTGCCTGGAACTCCGCTCCGCATGCGAAGGTACAAAATCGTGGTTCTTAGCTACTACAGCTTGGACTCAATGTCACGGTTCTGAATCTCATCGCGTAAAGTGCAATGCAAGACCGATAAATCACCAAAGAATCCAAATCCGGCAAATCGTTTTTGGAAAACTGATTTTTATAAAGAAGTGCCAAACATGGACTGCTTTTCCAGATACAGAGTTGCCACCTAAATGTTTTATTTTGGAAAATTTAGGAAACCCTGACTCGTCCCTAAGGCCACATGTCCATCATCACCAAAGTTGCCTCGGCTCGGGAACTTGGGTACGAGAGGGGAAGGTCATGCAATGAGCACCCCCGCTCGCCCGATCAAAGATTGGCCTTTACTAACATGATATTTTGTTTTTGAAAAACACATGTGTTCTTATTCCGGTTTATTAGCTAGCTTACTACGTGATGCGCACAGCATACAAGTATGGACTAGATTGCCTAAATTGGAAGAAAACATCTCATATTTGTTTGAAAATGGTTTGAAGGTGCTACTCGCAAGTAGGCTAAGACGTGGATTTGCCACTCTTAGGTGGGCTTAGAAAAACATGATTTGCCACTCTCAAGTGGGCTTAAAACTCGTATTTCGATGAATTATTCCAATTCAAGCAGTCCAACCTTCACCCACAGGTATTCACGCAGTTAAACACTTAAGCAGTTAGCCTCATGGCAAGCATGCTAACATGGCAACACTCACACTCATGCAAGATGCTAAAGCGTAAACACTTACCTAGTACTCCGAGCCAAAACAGAAGCTTGTTAGTAATCATGCATGATCCTAGTTCATGTTAAGATGGCTAATGCAACACAAGCAAAATGCAACTAGAAATAGGCTCAGCTATTCTAAGATGGCATATGAAATGCAACTTGATACATGTATTCAAATAGGAATTGAAATACAATGCAATTAGTATGATGCGCTGAGCCCGGTGCATGCAAGACGAATGAATGGATGCACGCATATAAACAGAAGGATGCTAATCGAAATATGTCCTAAAACTAACCATCAAAAGCTGATAAGTAAAAGGGAGAAAGACGTGAGGTTAGGCGACATTCACACACTCACGAACACTTATTACAAAATTCGCCCTTTCGACGGAGGGTCCGAATAAATAATACAAACCAACTAATTAACTAACTATCCTAGCTAATTAATTATTACAAAACCTTAACTAATTAAGTTACAAAACCAACTAAGTAAGAAAAGAAAGAAGCTGAATCAAGCTGCCACAGCTCTACCTCGAAATGATAAATGATGCATGCTCGATTGCGTCCCCCCGGAAATCCGTTGCCATGCCTCATGCTGCCTCTGTTTGCACTGTTTTAGACTTCTGAAAACTGTGCCAACTTCTGAAACACTTCTCATCCACCTCAGGGATATGCTGAGAGGTCATCAGCCAAGAGGTAAGGCCATTGGCCAAGAGATAAGGGTCATCGACCAGTTTTGAAGCTATCGGCCAAATACTTATAGCCAATCGGCACATTAGATAGCCGATCAGCCATCTCTTCCTAGAAACTCCTCCTTTTACTACAGCAGAGTACAAACAGAGGCATGGCAACACATTTGCAAGAAAATGTTGTGCAACTACACTCCTTATCATGTTTAAAGCTCAAAGGAGTGTAGTGCTTGACTCTCAAGCCATCAATCACGCATTCCAATGCATGATGGCCAAAGATGCCGAATTGCACAATTCAATGTGAATGAAATGTACAAAAACACATAAATGCCTTAAACTCTATCATGTTTGATCAAGAGTGTCAGCGACCGAGAATTGAGGCACGTTTCATCACTTCAAGTATGAAACGTCCCTCTTTCCTCGTGTTTGGCTTAACACCCAAACCAAACATAATGCAATGCATGCAACATGGAGATGCTATACAATGCAACATAAGCATGCCAAATGCAATGCAACAAATATGCAGCAATGTCATGCAAAGACAAGCATGTAACAACATGCAAAGATGGACTTAAAGCAAAATGGACAGACCTCAATCATGCCCAAATCAGTGGCCAAAATGATGAAATGATAGCATGAAATGCAAAACAAAGCATGCACATGTAATGGCCCATCACCTACGCACAAGAGCACAACTCTCAATAGTGCTCAAAGTGCGACAAATGTAAGTGTATGACCACACTATAAGCTCTGAAATCATGCATGGAATGATGCCAAATCAACCAAACAAAGCAAGTATAGCATATCAAGAGGCTCAAAGCTCAAGGTTAGCAAAGGGATTTACACCATGGCCATGCAAAGCAAGCCCCAAAGGGCCAAGGGCAACCAAAACAGTCCCAAAGAAGGTCAAGATAAGACCAAAAACATGTTTGAACCTAGCCAACACAAACTTGAACAAAAGTCCAAAAAGCATGAGGCATGCAAGGCTAACAAAGGGTATTACACTACACCTATTACAACCAAACATGGCATGACTTTGACAACATAAAATAAAGTTATGGCATGGTACAAGAAGACCAAAAACGCACTGAAATGATAGCCCAAAGGCCTAAGCATTAAGACATGCACAATGATCCATTCTTGAGGCATGAAGAGCCAAACCTCCTAGGCATTAAAAGAGTGACAAGCACAAGTGTATGACCATGAAACATGCACTGAAATAATATTTCAAATGATACCAAATCATGAGAATAGTCTAAGCAATGCATGCTAGTGGACTTGATACACAAAGCTAACAAGCTAGATTGAACCATGGCTATACCAAACAATGCATGCATGACTAAAACAACATCAAAAAGAGCTCAAGCATGGTAAAACATGAGGGAAAGCTTCTTTGAGTGGAGCCAAAACATGCAAGAATGATGGTCCAAACACAAGATGCATGTTATGCTAGCTTGCAAGATTTCTCTATAAGTATGTGAAGCATGCAAGATGCTATCAAACCAGCTTAAAACAGATTTGAAGCATGCTAAAATAACACCAAAAAGTTGCTGAAATGGAACCAAAACATACTAAGCAAACATGCTACTATTATGTGTCACTTGTACTAGCATACAAAACAACAAGGAGAGGGGATGACCCTCTCCTCTTTGGGACCTCAAAACCACCTTTCCACCATTGAAAATCCTCTAAATTTTAGTGGTGAGAAGGCCCAAACTAGGTGGTTCCAAAAGCTAAAAAGGAAGGCACAAAACAAGACCAAACAAGGCCTAAGAGGGGATAGACAACCCCCAACACGAAAGTGACCTTAAACAAACACCACAAGCATGAAAAATCAAAACTTTTTACAGTAGAAAGTTAAGCTTAAATCAGCATGCAAACAGGTCTAAAAGCTTAAGCGAAAACAAGGGATCAAAAGGTTAGTTTCTCACCCTTGAAGAACACTTTCAAGAACACAACTCCAGCAGCTTTTCTGAGTTCAAACCAACCCAAAGACACTAACCCCAACTCCTAAGTACATCAACAACAAAAGGATGGTGTTCTAGTAGGTGTTTGTGTGCAATAGTATGAAGATTTTACACTTTTGAGCACAAACAAGGGTAAATATGGAGAGAAAAGTAAAATATAGAGAGAGAGAGTGATATATGTTTTGTATCTGAACTTTTCAGAACCTCTGGAAAGGGAGAAAGGCCTCCCTTCGCATAGAAATTCATTTCTGAAGATTGTTGAGCAAGCCTGAGTCTTGATTCAATCTCTCCATACACGTGTATGGAGGATGAAAATTGTGCTCACCAGCTGGCACAGCTGGCACAAAAATATCTGCAAAAGCAGGTGGAAAGGTCTCGGCCAAGAAATATGGCCGATCAACGAAAAAGAGTGCCGATCGACCACCACTTATGGCAGATGGCAAGAAAACAAGGCCGATGGCACCATGCCTTGGCCGATGGGTTGTAGGGATGGCCAACAAGCCACCCCCTCCCCTCAGAAGCAAAACCACAAGTCCTTGGTCCACAACCAAGCACAAAATAGACAAGTTGAGAGATCTTACAACAAGGCGCGCAGCCGAGACCTTCGAGACTCAAAACGAACATGAGCATGGATGATCATCGAGTGTTCAAACGATGACGTCCAAGTCTTGAGGACGGCAAAAAAGGGTATGTCTACAGCAACATGTCAGTGTTCGAATATGAGGCTAAATTTACTTAATTAGCTCGGTTTACTCCTTATATGGTAGATACGAACTACAAAAAGGCTAGGAAATTCAAAGGAGGCCTTAATCTGGATGTGCTAGATCGGGTTAGTGTCTTTAAATTAACAAAGTATGTAGACGTGTTGGATTGAGCCTTAATGTTTGAAGCGAATTTAGCAGCCATGAACCATGCCAAAGCCCTAACAAATTAATAGAGATAAAAGATCAAATTTAATTTCAAGAAAGGCTGGACATTTTCAAAGAACAAGAAGCAAAATACAAGATTGACTAATAGTTCAAGTGAGGGGAGTGGCTTCATGCCTACTTGCCCAAAATGTGCAAGGAAACATAAAAGTGTGTTATCGAGCAATGGGTGCTTGTTTCCGATGTAGTCAAGCTGGTCATATGGTAAAAAATTGTCCACTTTCATCTCAAAATACCAACCACCTTGTGGCAAGTTCGGCCTACCCCAAGAACAAATGCAAAGGCTAATACTAGAAAGGAAACTTTGAGACAAGGGAGAGTCTTCGCACTTGTTCCTAGAGATTTTTCAAATACCGAATCTGTGGTGTCAAGTATACTTCCTTTTTGTGCCCAAAATGCATACGTGTTGATAGATTCTTGATCCACTCATTCATTTGTATCACATACATTTTCTCGAAAATTAACTAGACCTCTAGAACAAATGAACTACTTGTTATCTGTATCTAAACCCTCAAGCAGTTCTATGATGTGTGCATATGTATATCCCACATGTGACATTGTGATTGGAGATATGCTGTTATATATTGACTTGTTACTTGTAGATATTTATCATTTTGATTGTATATTGGGTATGGATTTGTTGACAAAATACCATGTTACCATTGATTGTATTTCTAAGTCTGTTGGGTTTCAACCACTGGGTTTGCCTGAATTTATATTTGTTGGAAATGGTGTAGTTCCTCTCCTGTATTTGATTTCTTCTATGAAAGCTAATAAATTGATGAGTAAAGGTTGTAGGGGTTACTTGTGTAGTGTGTTGTCTGTGACTACATACAGTACCAGTGTGGAAAACATTCCTATAGTTAATGAATTTCCGGATGTTTTTCCTAATGAACTACTTGAAGATTTGATTGATAGGGAAATCAAATTCACTATTGAAGTAGTACCTGGAACGCAACCAATTTCTAAAGCCCCATACAAAATGTCAACCACTGAACTAAAAGAATAGAAAATTCAATTGCAAGAACTGCTTGACAAGAAATTCATCCGACCGAGCACTTCGGCTTGGGGTGCACTAGTTTTATTTATCAAAAAGAAAGACAAAACCTTGAGATTATGTATAGACTACTGGGAATTGACAAGGTGACTATGAAAAACAAATACCTACTGCCCAAAATTGATGATTTGTTTGATCAACTCAAAGGAGCTCAAGTGTTTTCTAAATTTGACTGTAGATCTGGCTATCACCAACTAAAAGTTAAAGCAAAAGACATAGATAAAATCGCCTTCCGAAGAGATATGGGCACTATCAGTTTCTGGTAATGCCATTTGGGGTAACTAAGGCACCTACCGCATTTATAGACCTAATGAATAGGCTTTTCAAACAATTTCTTGATGAATTTGTCGTTATCTTTATCAATGATATTATGATTTACTCCAAAAGCAAGGAAGAACATGAAAATCATCTGAGAATTGTGTTACAGACATTAAGAGAGAAAAAATTGTATGCAAAACCATGCAAATGTGAATTTTTCTAGATAATGTGACTTTTCTAGGGAATGTAATCAACAGGGATGGCATATCTATTGACCCGCAGAAAATTGAGGCTATTGTGAGCTGGTCAAGACCAACCATAGTGACAGAAGTTCAGAGTTTTCTAGGGCTTTCCGTATAGCGATTCCGATTTAGACCTGACCCATTTATTGTTTTGGACCCAGGATTCCTTGTCTTGATGGTTGTTCATGTCATTTGTTCATCTTATTCCTTGTTGAATTGGATTGTCACTGTGGTTGCATTTGAAACAGGTTGGGAGTTCTTTTTCCAAATGAGTCTTTGCCCAGAATTTTGCTTCCTCACTTAAACGAAGCTTCTTGCTCTCGAGCGATCTTTTACAGTCTGTAAAACTACTAAGAGTTTGATATCTGTGCTCGAGCGATGCTTTTTATGCTCGAGCAAACTTTTACAGGTCTGAACTATTAGGAGGGGTGCATTGTACACTTGAGCGACCATTCTTGCATTCAAACAGTGTCTTCGTTTATGT
This sequence comes from Camellia lanceoleosa, assembly GCA_025200525.1. Lineage (NCBI taxonomy): Eukaryota > Viridiplantae > Streptophyta > Magnoliopsida > Ericales > Theaceae > Camellia > Camellia lanceoleosa. Next base: position 65,934,322 of record CM045764.1, read on the forward strand.
CTGGTAGCTTGAGCAACCATTCTTGTGCTCGAGCAATCTATGTGTATATCAGTCTGAGAAAGTCACTTTTTGGATCACTTTTTCATTACATTTTAACATCTTAGATCTTCTTCCTCTCTCTCTAGAAACCATCTTTAACCTCAAATACACCTTGATCCATTGATTTCTACACCCTAGTTCCTTTGATAAAAAGATAAAGCTTACCTAGAGCTTCAGTTTAATCGGAGCAAAGTTGGTTTTCGATTTTGTCGATGTTTCTCCACTCTTTTTCTTTCCTTCTAGCTTTGAGGTAGGGATTTCTCTACACTTTTGTATGGTTTTTAACTTAGTTATTTGAGTTTCTAAACAATATTGTGATTTGGGGATTTTTGAACAAAATCTAGGGTTTTGATTTTGAAATCAAAGAGGGGTTTTCAAAATGGTTTCTTGGAAATGATTGTGGGTTTTCAAATGTGATTGAGTTGTGATAAACTGTGGATTTTTATCCTTGGGATTGAGTTATAAAGGAAAGAAGTTTTTGCCCTAAAATGTGAATATTTGATTTTGTAATGAGGAAATGAAAATGATGTTGGAATTTATGAAATTGTAAAGGTGATGATGATGATGATGATGATGATGATAGTGGAGTTGGATATGCATTATCACTCTTATCTTGAGATTTTGGAAAGTATATCTATATTGTAAATTATCTATCTGTTTAGAAATATCTATTTTGATCGGTGGAGGATAGCTATGATTGTTGTAGAAATTGCATGAGAATTAGAAGAATATAAAACTAATTTCTCATCCATTTTCATGGAGCATTGTTGCATACTTGACACATTGAAAATGTATATTGTTTTGAGAAAAATGAGTGAATACCTTGGTGAATCTAGGAAGGGGGTGTGGTTATGGTATAATTGTTGGCCTGTGTGTCCTTGGTGAAAGTCTAGAAACCCACGCGGTTAGGTGCTGAGCCTTCTAGTTAGTACTAGTAAAAATGGCAATTGGTAGTCCTTGTATAGCCTACTTGCAGACACGTACCTAGAGATTTCCAATGTTATATCCACTACCCTATTTTCTATTGTAAAGGAAATGATTTCATGAATTGTGATATAAACCTAGCACTGCATGGCTTCGGAAAGAGATATAAAACATTTTGACACGAGCATTACATATGCATTCACCTTATGGCTTTGTTAAGATTTATACACTGTGTTAGAGTATCTCTACTGGGCTTTGGCTCAACCTATGTGGAAAACCATTTTTAGGTACTAATGATATGCCTCTGTCAAGGCAATAGCTTGGGAGGACTTGGAGCCAAGAGCTTCTTTTGTTATTGTTGTAATTATTTTGTACAAACCTAGGGCTTTAATTGTATTGAGTTTAAACTCACTTTTGTTGTAACCAAGTATTGTCTTGGAAAGTTGTGGTCACTAGGGCATTTATATATATGTTTAACTTTTATTTCATATCATCAATTTGTAGCACATTCTATAGATTCAGGGTTAGGGCTTATGAATTTATAACTGCATGTGTTACCTTTTGTAGAATGGGATCATATGAATGGAAGGATATTATATTCAAAACTGTGTTGTTATTTAATTAATATCGTGAGATGAATTATGGTTATTATTTTTGGGGCGTTATATGCTGGTTATTATAGAAGGTTTGTGAAAGATTTCTCCAAACTTGCTCTACCACTTACTCAGCTAACACAAAAAGAGGTGCCATTTGACTGGAATGATCAGAAAGAGTCAACTTTTCAAGAACTAAAGACCAGATTTGTGACTGCACCAATTCTGACACTGTCTTCTAGTACCAATGGATTTCAAATTTACAGTGATGTTTTGTACAAAGGATTGGGGTGTGTTAATGCAAAACGAAAAAGTGATAGCATATGCTTCTCGACAACTCTGGCCTCATGAAAAGAATTATCCGACCCATGATCTTGAACATTTAGCTGTAATGTTTGCTTTGAAAATCTAGCGCCACTATTTATATAAAGCAACTTGTGAAGTGTACACGGACTACAAAAGTTTGAAATATTTCTTCACTCAAAAAGAACTGAACATGAGACAAAAAAGATGACTTGAACTGATTAAAAACTATGACTTGCAAATTCTGTACCATTCAGGGAAACCTAACACTGTTGCAGATGTTTTGAGCAGAAAATCCATTGGAAATTTGGCATGTTTACTCACTGGTCAAAAAGAGTTGTTATGTGATTTAGAAAGAAATGAGATTGAAATTGTTTTGCATAAACAGGGTAGAGTTTTAGCTGCTATTTCCGCATAGCCGACAATCATTGAGAAAGTTAGAGAAAAATAGCTAGAACATGAGTTTTTGAAAAAGATTGTTGATGAACTTGAATCAAAACCGAGAATGGGATTTATGTTTGAGAACAATGTATTGAAATTTCAAGGTAGGCATTGTGTACCAGATTGTTTAGAACTGAGAAAGCGTATTATGACAGAAGCCCATAGTTCCAAATTTGCTATGTATATGAGAAACATGAAAATGTACAAAGATTTGAAACAAATTTCTGATGGCCTGGAATGAAGAAATACATTGCTGATTTTGTAGCAAATTGTTTGCATTGCCAACAAGTGAAAGTCAGACATCAACAAGCCACTAGATTGCTTTAACCACTTCCAATACTGGAATGGAAATGAGAGCATATCACAATGGACTTTAACGTTAGACTGCCTCGTTCTTCAAGAGGTATGGACTCTGTCTATCATGACCTGAATCTGCCCCCATGGGCTAAGGACATAACCGGCCAGTAATCATGAGATTACCTACGGCCTCAAACCAAATCAAATATATTTTAACAGAGTTAAGGGGGCCAAACGGAAGCAATTTCAAACTTTTGTCCGCAGAGCTGTGCTTAGATGGCACGTCATAACATTTCACAAAAGTATTCGTTAATGACACACATCAAAAGGAAGTCAATAAGTATATATTTTACATAACAGGATCATACAAGTCTTAGTCAGCCTAACCAAAACATATTTACAACCGTAATCCAAAGTTCTCGCTAACATGACAAAATTTAACAATATGGCAAAAGGTCGAGAACAAGTCTCGTGTGTGAGACGTATCAGCTGACTCTTCAAAACCTTGACTGTTTCACACAACTTCACTGGGGTTAGGTTTGGACCTCCCTTGGCTCACCTACAGACACATGAATGAGCGTGAGCGAATGCCCAGTGAATAATATCAAATAAAAAAGTTACACGAACGGTACTTAGAACAATATACATCAAACGGCCTTGGGCCCAATTCATATTTCCATCAGGTATATATATAAATATATAGGTCAAGTGACTGCAGTTCCAAACACATCAAACGGCCTCGGGCCCAATTCATTCATATCCAACGGCCTGTGGCCCAATCATTCCTGTCCGACAGCCTTTGGCCCAATCATTCGTGTTATACGGCCTCTGGCCCATTCATTCATGTCATACGGCCTCTGGCGCATTTATTCATGTCATACGGCCTCTGGCCCATTCGTTCATGTCATACGGCCTCTAGCCCATTCATTCATGTCATACGGCCTCTGGCCCATTTATTCATGTCATACAGCCTCTGGCCCATTCATTCATGTCATATGGCCTCTGGCCCATTTATTCATATCAAACGGCCTCTAGCCCATTCATTCATGTCATACAGATATTTGTCCCCAATTCAGATTGAACAAACTTATAAGACTTATAGGGAAGTAGGCAACTGGACAAATAACATATTTCAAATATCTTTATTAAGATGTTACTCACAGTGCTCTACCGGTGGATTCACCCTCGAGCTCGACCCTACACATTACATAACACATATGGGTCACAAACAATTCAATCCGTTTTTAATTCATTCATCTCTCTTAGGCTTCTTTCTTATTCTTTTAATTCATTCAAAATGCTCAATGCATGCCTAAGGGTACTTAGGAGTGAAAAAGAACGGAAAAATGAAACACAGAACCCTTTTACAAATTTTCTAAAACAGGGGTCCCCGCTTGAGCGTGAATATCCCCGTTCGAGCAGACACCTATGTCTGCAAAACTTCTGGGAGCTCGTATTTCCTACTCGAGCGGCGGTTCCCCCGCTCAAGCAGACTTCATGAATTTTGGGTTTTCCAGAAATGTTCTTCAAGTTCAAACTCGACCTCCAAAGGTCCAAAACTCATAATTCTGGTTCGGAAGATGCAAATACATCATATATCATGAATACACAAGCAATATGAGGCCAATTGCTCAAAATCATGGTCACATTCTCAAAATTTTCAACATTTCCTTTGTATAATCAAAACTCATGCATTCAAACTTCATGCAAAATCCATATCTCTACCAATTCAACATGCATGTAAGCCTTTGACCCTAATTCCATTTCAAATAGCACCAACTATGCTCATAACCATGAAAATCAACAAAACTATGCTTGCATGTATGCTTTAATACTCATATTCCCATATTCAACTCAATACATGCTTGACTATGCAAAATCATGATAATTCTATACATGCATGTGCATATGAGCATTAAATTCTTTAATTTCATCTCAATTCATGTTCCTAATCATCCAACTAGGTTGAATGCATAAGTTTACAAACTTATACTCATGAATTTATGCTCAAATGCTCACCTAGAGGTTCAATCTTCCAAATAGTAGCAATTTCTTGAGCCTACCTCTTCAAAGCTTGAGCTCCTTAGCAAATCCTTCAAGATTGGCCCTTCTCTCTCTCTCTCTCTCTAATTTCGGTTCTCTTTCTCTCTAGAGAGCAAATTTAGATTCTTTGGGCTCAAAAGAATGAGCTTAAAGTGTAGTTGGGTCCCTTATATGGGTTTTCCTTAATCAAATTTATCAATATTAAATAATTGAGCACTATATCATCAATTTAATCTAATTAATCTAATCCGAATCAATTTTCAATTAAATTTCACCGTATGCTCTAAAAATTATGCTAATCACAATGGCGTAATCAATTTCGGGTTTTGTGGCCGATAGGGCCTTCAATTTAATTTCCAAAGCAGAAAATCAAATAGATTTTCCTACGGTGAACAGATAGAAATTCAAAACCACATATATTCATATAAATGACACTCAAAATCATATCAAACACATAATCACAATCATAATTAAGATTAATTAGCATAATACGGACCAGGGTTATCACACTATCTAGGTTATTGTTGATCGTTCAACTAAGTTTGCTCACTTTTTACCTATTAAAACTTTTTATAATGCGGACAAATTGGCTAACATTTATGTGAATGAGATTGTGAGACTACGCGGAGTGCTAGTGTCTATTGCATCTAATAGAGATTCAAAGTTCACTTCGAGATTCTAGAAAAGGTTGCAACAAGCCTTGGGAACCGAGTTGAGACTCAGTAGTACCTATCACCCATAGATAGAAGGTCAGTTAGAAAGGACTATACAAACCTTGGAGGATATGCTGAGAATGTGTGTATTCGATTTCCAAGGGAATTTGTAGACCTACTTACCTTTGGCCAAGTTTGTATACAATAACAGCTATCATTTGAGTATTGGTATGGCTCCTTATGAAGCTCTGTACAAAAAGAAATGTCAGTCTCCAATCTGTTGGGCTAAAGTAGGAGATAGACCTTTATTAGGGCCTAAACTTGTGCAAGAGACGACTGAAAAAGTGAAATTGATTCAGCAACGATTGCAAACCACACAAAGTCGTCAGAAAAGTTATGCGGATGTTAAAAGAAGAGACTGAGAATATGAAGTGGGCGACTGCGTGTTTATCAAAATGACTCCATTGAAAGAGCAAACCCAATTTAGAGCAAGAGGCAAGTTAGCACCGCGGTATGTTAAGCCATATGAAATTATTGAGAAAATCAATCTGGTGTCGTATCAAGTGGTCAGACCTCCGGTCATGGAACATATGCATAATGTCTTCCATATCTCAATGCTTCGAGATTATTTGAGAGATCCGCTACATGTTATTGAGCCAACTCATGTGTTTTTGAAAGATGGCTATACTTATGAAGAACGACCAATCCAAACTGTTAACCACCGGATCAAACAATTGAGAAACAAAGAGATTTTATTAGAGAAAGTTGATTGGCAACAACACGGAGGGACATATATGACTTGGGAAATGAAAGAAGATATGATGAAGAGATATCCAGATTCGTTTCCATTGGATCCTATGTTTTTCCAAAATGAAGGTAACTTAAAGTCTGGAGGACCAAACTCTTTATGGGGGGAAAACTGTAACAACCCTGATCCGTAATTAATCGTTAATCCATACTTAAGCATGTTAATTAGGTCGTTAAGTAGAATTATGTGTTAATTATGTGTTTTGCATGCTAATTGGAATTTATATATGTCTTTCGTAGGATTACTTGTTTGGAATTTTGTTTGATATGCAAATTAGAGGCCGTATCGGCATCCAAACACAAAATTGACTAAGTCAACGTAGTATTTAGAATATTTAGAATCATATGGTAAGTTTAATTAAAAATTGCTCTAAATCAAATAATTAAAATAAATTAATTAACTTGATATAGCTTACTTATTCCTAATAACACTTAATTAAGTTAATACTAAGCAAGCCTATGTAAGGCTAATGTGACTCAAAAACGTTCTATGCACACACTTCTTCATTTCTTGAGCCAAAAATGTGAGAAGAAGAGAGAGTGAGGAAGAGATCAAGATCAAAGAGGAGAAAATGGAGAATTTCTAAGAATTGGTAGTGAATTTGAAGGATTTAAGCGATTTAACCTCCAAAACTCAACATTTAAGGTACGAATTCAACCTTCAAATTATGAACATGAGTTGCTTAGAGAAATAAATCAAGTGAAATAGTAGAGTAAGCATGAGAATTAAGCTTAGAAAGTAGACTTAGGAAGCAAATCATACATGCATGAATATTTTATCACACTTTGAGGTTGTTTGTCCTAGAATTCACACATGCATGGTGTTCTTTATGTACAAGTTTAAGAATTCAACATATTTTTACACTTGTCACTCCATGAATCCATGTTTTCAAAGAAACAAGCCATATCATTGCACGCATGTGCATTATACATCAAGTTTCAACTTGGTTTTGAAGAATTGACAAGCTTTTTAGCGTTGATTTTGCGAAATGATCTTCAATTCAAGATATTATATGAGTTTCTAAGAGTTTTCTTAAGTTTTGGCCCAAAGGGATAAGTTTTGATGTTTTGAATTTGTGTTTTGAACATAGAACAAAATTTTGGAAATTCCAGAATTCTGCTTGATCACTCAAGCGATGGTTCCTTCGCTCGAGCGCACACTGCGAGCTCTCAGAAGTTTTGCAGAGTTTGATGGTTGGCTCGAGTAATAAAAATACCGCTCGAGTGACCACCCTTTATTTTCAATCTTGTCTCGAGTGACGAAGAAGCTCGCTCAAGCATATAATGATAGCATCCAGTACTTTTACAAACCAACGGGTCTGCTCGAGTGACCAAAACATTGCTCGAGCAAACTGCCCTATTTTATGAAATTTTGTCAAGTGTTTCTAAGTACATAATTGCATCCTCATTCCATCTTAGGCATTCTTAAACCATGGTTTAGGAAACAATAAAGACAAAATGAATTAGAAACACACTAAACGACTATAATAAGTCAATTGTTTTCAAAGTGTGTGTTTCAATATGTATCTATCACGTGTTTGTATAGGTCACGCACCGTTATCCGTCTGATCTGTCTGATTCATCTAATTTGCTTCAGGAGCTACCTGTGAGTAACAATTTTGTAAAGATATATTCGATTATACGTATTTTCTGATTATATGTTAAACTCTATTTTCTGAAATGCTATTTTCTTATTAGAATGAATGATTGCCCAATTTCTAAAATGTATTCGCAGTATCCTTAGCACCATGTTCATATGTCATATGTTATCTATTACCTGGCACCAAGGTTTCACGTGGGTTCCATTCATGGAACTAATTATGCATAATCAACTATCTGATTTGCACGTCGGTCTTAATGACCATCTCATGTGAATATAGGTCTTTATGACCACTCTGATCTGTTACCCTGCACGTAGGTCTTTGTGACCAATCTGATCTGTTAGCTAATAGATGTACCACGTAGAACTGTTACAAATCTAACTATGTATAAGAATTTGTTTCTAATCTAAATTCTGATTTCTGAATCTGGTATGGACATCATTTATCAAAATCTTTACTCTGTTGTCATTCAATGGGCTCCAACTCATTATTTATATTATGTATGTAAGTGACCAAGCGCGTGACCAGGCTTGAGACTTCCAGTCTGGATTCTGTTTGTGTCAGCCAAGCTGTGCACCTCCCGAGGAGGTTCAGGAAGTCTTTTGTGGTCAAGTTCTGTGGACAATGTTTGTGACAAAGCTGTGAACAAGTCTTAAGTTTTTATTTTCTTGCATCTGTTGGACAAGTTTTCGTTTATCTGTAATGAGGCTAAGTCCTTTTTCTTTTCTTTTTTTTTTGTTTATTTCAAGTTGTGGCAACATGTGAATGACATCATATGTTATATAAATATAAAGCTTAAATTTTCTACTCCATATAAGTCTACACAGCTCTATGGACATTGGATTTTGACATTTGTTTCTACTAGTCCTTATTTTGCATCTATCTCAAAGGCCTTTGGTAATCTTAGGATTACTGGCCGGTTATGACGCTAAACCTATATGGGCAAGTTTACATCATGACACAAAACTCTCAAAGTTCACCACTGTATCCACGATGAGTTCTAGTTGAACATCCTCAGGGTTCGCGTAATGGTAACGGAAAGATGCAACCTTATTCTCAGATTGCAGAGCTTTCATGTAGTTCTGCATGGATGTGTTGGAGGATGGGAAAATCGAAGGCAAAAGAATAAACCAAAGGTGGGGCAAGGTCGAAAACCTTGAAAACACAAAAAATGAAATGAGGGAAAAGTCTTGGAAAACTTACAAGTTCTAATAAAGGATGCTTGAACAAATGAAGATTGAAGCAGTTGTAATCAAGAGGTTAGAAGTGAAAGGGTTGTATGGATGGAGTCTTTTTGGAAACAAATGCTCGGAGGTGATGATTTTTTGAAATCACAATTAATGAAGGGTCAGAAGAGCGTGATGAGACGGGAAGCATTATATATTCTCCATGAGGTCCCATCCATCATGTCACAGGTATGATGGCGTGTCCGTCACGCGCCCAAGTTTCAAAGCCTACAGGGTGTAATCCAAGTTTAACATAATTAGCCGAATGCATAGGTCAAGAAAAATTCGAGCACACAGGATACTTAGGATATTAACTAACCAGGAGCTCGGGGGGGGGCAATTGTGGGAGCTGAGTATAAGAAAATGTTAATCAACAAACAAGGCATATCCAAGCCCATCCTTGATGGGCCAAATTCAGCCAAAACCCACTGGGCTTAAACAAGTCATTGTCAAGTAAATACAAATAGGCTAAAGAGTACACCTAGTTAAGCGTATCTAGGCCATGCATCGAAGCCGAGTACATTGTGTAAGTCAGCATAACCCCAAGCTGTTCTTTCCTCAAAAGTATAGTTGGGAGATAGGTTCTGACATAGTGATGATGAAGGGCTAAGCTATATGGAAAAATATCTAGAAGAATGGCTCTATAAAAGGAGAAAAATGTGGAATAGAAAGGCATGTTCTAACAGACTTGCACTTTAAGAAATTAAGACACTTCTTCTTTCAAAATGAACTAACTTGCTTGTCGGAGTGTTAATCCCAGCATCCCTAATTGGAGCTTCCTTCTATTTCAAGTAGCAACTCAAGAATCTTTCAATGGCTTATTTGGAGTGAAGGAATATTCAAAAATCGCCCCTCACAGTGACATTATAATCTACTATTACCATTGGCTTTGTTTTTATTTTTCCTAAGAAAACATGTGCAAATGAATATTCTACATTGACTTCAAATGATAGAAAATCTACAACACATAATGAGTATTCCAAAGAATAATACCCATAAGCATGGTTCATTATTATTATTTTATTTCTTCTGATAATGATGATATCTACTGTGACGCCCCAAAATAACCACAATAATCCAACCCAACACAATTAATGCAAGGCAACATAATCAGAGTAATAAACCTTCATTAATCTGGATTGATATAAAAAAGTAACACGTGCGATATACATTCATAAATAGTTCATCCTGAATCTACAGCATGTGTTACAAGTAGTAAAGAGGAATGAAAGTTAAACAGATATTTAAATGCCCTAAAGACTTACACCTTTCCAAGTCATAGCTTGGTTACAACAAAAGTGAGACTAGCTCAATACAAATAAAGTCCTTGGCTACACAAAAGAAAGTACGACAAAAATGAAACTCTTGTTCCAAAGTCCCTCTAATCAATTACCTTGGCATAGGCATATCACCAACACCTGAAAAAATGGTTTTTCCCAAATAGGGTGAGCCAAAGCCTAGTAGAAACAATCTAACACAATATATGAGTCTTAACAAAGTTATAAACACATTGTGCACATAGAATGTCCATGGTGAAACATTTATATTCTACATGATCATAGAGTGTCAAAATCCCATAACTCAATCCATTGTCCTTCAATTCATTCCAATTTAATTTAATTTATCCCATTACATGAGTTAATTTTATTATCTTCCAAACAACCCAATTGAGACTACAGCTCAGTGGTGCTCAATTCAACACAACCATCACACAAACACTTCAATTTGCCATTTTACGGAAATTTCATCTGCGTGATCGACACCCAAGTATACGCGCGGTTTTGGGACTTTCACCCGAGATACATAGGCCAACTTAATTTCAATGAAGTCCATTCCCTATCTCCTTCCAAATATAGAGTACATCCCATTTCTCCTCCCAAATAATCATACATATACAATGTATTTAAAACATAGTCATATTCAATGACAACCAACAAGTGATTAGTTTGAATTTAACTAATCCTCATGCAATGTCTATAACAATCATTGATATCCTCCATCGATAGCTCAGTACAGATATTGCTAAACAGATATTCAATCTTAAGACATATAATTTATTCAAATTCCCATAGGAGCGAGGTAATACATACCTAACTACACCATTCATATCAACACTCATCCACTTTTACATTTTCAATACCAATTTCATTCATTTATACAAAATAAATATTCGAAACATTTTAAGGAAACCCCTTCTCTTTTCCACTTATCAACCCAAATGTCAAAATCAACTATTTTGTTACACTATAACCCCATGTTCAAACCCCATAACCATTTATATCACATTCACTTAGAAATCCCTCTTTTGATTTTTGAATCTCAAACCCTAAATGTGTCCAACTTACTCCCAAATCCCACCACTTTTACACAACACCCAATAACTAAGTTAAAAATCATATGAAAGTGTAGAAAGTCTCTGCAACAAAGAGAGAAGACGAGCAAGGCAAAGATGAAACTTCAAAGATGCCCAAACCTAACTCTATTCGGATGAAAGTGGAGATCTTGAGATGCTTACTCTTTTTAACAAAGGCGAATGGGTCGAGAAATCACTAGAACTAAGTGAAAATGTAGAGAGAGAGAGTGTGTGTGCGTTTTAGAGAGAGGATCTCAACTTCAAGGTTTAGGAAGAAAAGAACTGAAAAAGTGATGTAAAAAGTAACTTTCACGAACTCATATACGCATAGTCTGCTCGAGCACAAGAACTGATGCTCGGGCATCAGACACAATAAGTTGTTCCACTCGAGCTCAAGAAGTGACACTTGAGCACCAAGACACAATGAAAAATACCATCGCCGCTTGAGCGCAAGAAGTCACGCTCGAGCGCAGAAAACACACATCCAGCAGTTTTACAGACAAAAAACCAATAGCTTGAGCTCAAGAATGGATGCTCGAGCCACTTGAGTGTAGAATACATTTTTCTAGTAGTTTTGTAGGCCTGCAAAAGTATTGAGAGTTTGCAAATCCCGCTCGAGCACAAGAAGTGCCGCTCGAGCGGATGACCAAAAATCTAGACAACTAAATTTTGAAAACCAAGCAACCAACCTATTTCAAATGCAACACGATAATCCACAAACCAAATTCAAGGAAGTACAAGGGAGGAAAAACATGAACAGCATTCTGAAACTATGTAACCCGAGTCCATAATACAAAAGGGCTAGGTCTAAACTAGAAACACTATATTTAACAACCTGAGCTTGACCAAACTAGTCCTCAGATACAAACAATCCCGAGTTCCACAATTGCATATTAGAGAATTACCATGCAAAAGCCCTCGAGTGGCCCCAAGGGGGTTAAGTGTTTGAAGGGATTAAAACATGCTTTCAAAATGTATATCATGTTTCAACTTGTCACTAAACTAATCCTTAGTCTTAGTTCATTCTTTTTAGTACAATTCTATTTTGTATTTAAATGTGCTACATGTAGCCCATGGTGATATGGTGTCGTTATAAATTTGAAAAAATTAAATAGAAAACAACAAAAGATGTAGGGGAGAGAGAGAGAGAGAGAGAGAAGTAGAAAAGATCGACACCTCCGATGGAGATTGCTGCTGTTCGAGGACTAAGAGAGTGAGTGATGTCGAAGAGCAGTGACCATAGCTAGAAAGTAGTGAAAAAACGTAATTAGACATGGAGAAACGGGACAAGAAACTTATACTAACCCCCGTACTATCCCCAAGTAGGGATTCAAAATATAACATCGATCTGGCCTTATAGGTAAAAAGACAGGAAAAATACATATATTTTAGATTGGGTCTCCGTAGTTATCCATCAAGTTGGGTCCCCATTGCCAAAGCCTTCTACCAAATGATGGAGAATTTTGATTTTTAATGTGTTTTGTAATCAGGATTTGCTATTTTGTGCTTTGGCTCAAGGGATTAAGGTCTCTGGAGAGTTTTTGTTTAGAGACTTATTTGGTATGGTAATTCTATAAATTCAAAATTTTATGTGACTCATATTTATTCTAATTATGGGTTTCACATTATGCCAATTTAATCTTAACCACACACTTCATTTTTGGGTTATTTTCCTGGTTCCTAAATCTTGGACCGTAAACTTTTTCTATGTTTGGTTGGTTTGGGAATAAGTTATTTTAGTAATTTTTTAACTTTTTGACTCAAGTATAAGTGAAACAATTAGTATTTTTTAGACGATTTTTTGATTATTACAAAATATATATATACAAAAAGTAGAAAGGAAAATAAATCTTTGACTTTTTTTGTAAGTTCTTTGGCTTTTAAACTTTTTTTAGTGATTTATTATTATTATTATTATTATTTTAAACTTATTTGGTTTTGATTGATTTTCTAAAAATTAAGTTTTGGGTTTCATATTTTTTTTAGTGAATTTTTTAATATTTTAAATAATTTTTTACTTTCTAAATGCACATAACTTAGATGTACTTAAAAAGTAAAATGATTGTGAAAAAAATATTTAATAAATTTAATACATACACAAGAATACAAAAATATACTGAATTTATATATATATATATTTTTTTTTGCATCTTTTGTATTTCATGAATTTTTTTAAAGATTGTTAGCTTTTTTCATAAATCCTATTCCTAGCAGTTTTATACCATAAAACCCAAATCATTTTTATTATTCCATTAGGTCCATTCATTGTAATAAGACCAAAGTACCCTTCCTCCCTTCTCCTGCATATACTCCATTCTGAAAACAAACCATTCCTATTCCATCTCTTCACTCCACAAAACACTGATTTCCCAAAGAAAATCTCATCGTTGGCCCCAAAAAACTCCCAAACCGTAACCCTAGATTCATATCGCCTCACCACCGTCGTCCTCCACCGTCCACTGTTGTCGGCCACTACTATTCCATTTCATCTCACCACTGCGAAGATTTACATAGGAAGGAGGGTGATTCGTTGTTTCGTGTTTCTCGTCGATCAACTGAGTGTGGTTTGTCGATTTCCATACCCACCCACAATGAGGAGCAAAAGTTAGCACCATCATTCCACCCTCTGTTAATATAATGTAATCACCAATGTATATATTTACATTGCCCTATTATTATTGTTGATTTTGGATATGATTTTGTAATGAAATCCCTATTTTCACTCTTTGTCCATCTTGGTGATGTTGATTTTTTCGTTGAATATGAATAACATTAAGAAACAAATGCACAATTTGCATTTCTTTCCGCCCTCTATTTTTTAGTAAATAATAACATAATGTAATTACCGATGTATATATTTACATTGCCCTATTATTATTGTTGCTTTTGGATTTGATTTTGTAATAAACTCCCTATTTTCATTTGTTATTAATGTTGATTTTGATATTGTGATTTTGCAACGAACTCTCTGGTTTTTTCCCTCTGTTAATGTTGGTATTGTTGATTGTTGATGTCCATAGAACCCCCAATCCTCATCCAACAATATGATGGAATATGATGTAAATATTCACATTGTGAAATCAATGGCAATATTCACATTATAGTTGTCAATCCTTTTTTGGGTCAATGTGAATTTCATTATACGTAATGTCAAAATTTACATCAGATTGTCAAATATTGGTAATGACTTGTTAGTCTTAAATTGTCATGTGTTATTGTTTTGTAATACACTCATTGTCTCATCCCTTGTGTCAATATTAGACTTGTTGGTGGTGTTGGTTGTTGATAGTCATGAAATAATTATAGTCCAAACTATGGATGGTTACCAACCCTGTTTTGGTTACATGTGAATTATTGTAGGCATGTTGTAAATAATAGCATCATATTGTTTCACTTGTTATTGATTAACATCAATGTCAATATGTACATTCTGAACATAATGTCAATATGCACATTCTGAACATAATGTTAATATTCACATTGTAACATTCTGAACATAATGCCAATAATTACATTCTGAGCATAATGTTAATATTCACATTGTAACATTCAGAACATAATTTTAATATTCACATTTTGAACATAATGTTAATATTCACATTGTAACATTCACATTGAATATTTACACCATATATTTGGCTGTGAACATTCACAGTCAAATATATAGTGTAATCATGTGAAGATTAACATCATGTATACATCGTGTTAATTTAATAGTTGTAATATGTTATTATTCCATATTTTATCTGTTATTTTCCTCTCATTTTTTGGTTGTTATCCTTGTTGGAGTTGTTGATTATGATCAAATGATTTGAGCTCCCAAAATTTTGTTCATTTTTCAGACACATGAACTAATGACATGATATATGATCCATGTGAATGTTCACACAATTTATTTGATTTTTATTGTCTTATCCTATGTTGTACAGTGTTCATGTGAATATTGACATCATGGTTTTGCTCAATGCAACTATAGTCACATCATTCAAACTTTGGATGGTTATCAACCCTATTTTGGTTATATGTGAATTCTTGTAGGCATGTTAAATAATAACATTTTATTGTTTCATTTGTTATTGAGTGACATAAATGTCAATATGCACATTCTAAACATAATATCAATATTCATATTCTAAACATAACGTCAATATTCACATTGTAACATTCTGAGCATAATGTCAATAATTACATTCTGAACATAATATTAATATTCACATTGTAACATCTTTGGTTCAATATAAATTCCATTATACATAATGTCAATATTGACATCAGATTGTTACATATTGGTAATGACTCCAAATCGATGACAATATTAACAACATAAAACCGTAACCATTATAGACATTTACATCATGTTGTGTTCTTGCAGGTTTGTTGTTGTAATGTGTGACTATTCTCACCTCTTTATGTCAATGTTGGCCTGTCACGTGCTATCACCTCTTCATGTGAACATTTACACCAGCTATTCACATACTATTTCACCATCACCATCCCATTATTCACACGGCATAAAATAATTTACACTTGTTGTCATTATTCATTTGTGAACAGTAATATTAAATTTGTTTGTATTTGAACAAACAGGTCTTCCCCATAGATTTTATGGCAAAAGAAAGAGAGAGAAATCTTGTGTCAAAGGCAAACTTTATCAAACAGCTAGTCCTGAACAAGTGAACATGAAAAAGGTTAACTACTGGTCTAATATCACTGGATTGGTGAAACTATTGAAGGCTACAAATTTACAAATGGTCAATTGAAATGCCTTAGGAAAACACCATTTTGGCCCTTATTTGATTGTTTGATCAGTAATGAAGTCGACCTTAACCATTGCATGAAATACGATGATGTCATTGTATGTATAGTGCAGACATTCAAGCCATCCAATGGGAGGTTTTACATCGGGGACAAGAGCATTTAGATTTTTAGAAATGATGTATCACTTATTTTTGGAGTGTACTAGGGCACCAAACCAATGGACCTCTCTTATGGTGCAAAACCAATGACCAACATCATACACTGAGTACACAAGAATGTCAATCGGTTAGGTGCAGCAAAAATACGTGAAATTCTGAATGAAGCATTAAAGGGAACAAAGAAACAAGACAATGAAGAGGTTGTAAGATTAGTTTGCATGTATGCATGCATGAAACTGTTCTTTTCCACGTCCGGAGAAACAATTGGATAGGCATTCTATTCATACATGGACCCATTAGACAACATGATCGAGTATGACTGGGCTGAGAGCATCGGGGCAACCCTGATGGGGCCAGTGGGCCAAAACTGGAGAAAACCAAGACGAGTCACCAGATGTGTTATGATGTTAATGGTAAATCCCATAAATCTTATTCTCTATTTAATATGAACGTTCACGGGATCTGTCCACTCATGTTGTCAGCAAAACAAATGTGACATACACATCGGTACACACTGGTGGCAAGGTTGGCATAAGTACACACTGATGTGAATGTTCACGACAATATGGAATGTTAGGAACATTTAGATCAATGTGTACTGATGTAAATATTGAAACCAGTATTTTGCTTATGTTAGCACCAAAATAAATGTGAAACACACATTACTAGGCAATGGTGTGGAAGTTGACATCAATGATGTAAACATTCACATTACTATTTATTAATGGAAAAACTCACATTAGTAGATACTGATATAAACATTCACATCAGTGTGCTACTCATGTGAACATTGACAACAGTGCTTACATACCAACAGAGGTCATTAGTAGACACTGGTGTAAACATTAACATTGATGTTTGTTATTTGTTTCAATACTGGTTGTGTGAGCACACAACCATCTCACAACCCCGCAAACCTAATGTCATTTCGTGGTGTGTGAAGTGGGACCTCACAACCTTACATACCAACATGAAGTCCATATCTTTGGCGAAGCTTGGTTTAAATGAGGTAAAAGTACAACCAAAATTTTGTGACCATTCACATACTGAGACAAGAAACTATGTAACTAACATAATGTTTCCAATTCCAGGTATATGGCGATGAGCTGATGGCATCCCCAATAGAAGCAAAGATGTACCATTGTACCAATTTGAATGTAGAGCCCAAACATGGGGTTTTGTCAACTGCATCACCAAAGTAAGATGAAAGGAACGGCGATGAAAGCAAAGACAATGAAGGCAGTGATAACAGTGATGGAATTTCTGGCGATGCAATTGACCTAAATGATGTTAAAGATGACATCAACACTAGCTTTAACAACTCCAATGCTGAGAGAGATATCATCGTAGCACAACCAAGTGAAGTGGACATCGTGGATGTACTTATAAAAGAAAACCAAAAAACTTGGGGTCTCGTACGACAATGGGAAGCAAAATACAAACAGTTAGAAGAATCATGGGAGTTGAGGGCAAGGGTGATCGCTGCACTTGAAGCCAAATTATTTGACCAATTGGGCCCATACAATATGGACATAGAGATCAAGAATTGTATGGAGTGGAAGGAAACAGAAATTCAGTAGTTGACAAAATTGGTCATCAACCTAGAATGCAAAAAAATGATTCTTCAAGACCTTTACGATGATTAGTCCCTCCATATTATCACGCAAGTTGAAACACAAAAGGTTCATGACAGCCTTAAGAAGCATTCCATTACAGCATTGAAAGACATTCTCAGTCCACCATCTAGGGTAAAGCACACCAAGCAGAAGGTAAGAAGAGAGCACCGCTTAGATGACTTTCAATACCCCGACTTGCCTGGCCAAAAGAAAGGGAAAGAAGGAGCTGAAGAGCAATCCCATACAGTCCACATTATACAAGATTTAGACAAACATCCACAAACAAAGCACCCAACAAAATACAAGAAGTTAACATTGACCAACAAACTGAAGCTTTAGGCTAATATGAGCAAACTCAACAAGCAGCAGGTCCAAAATTTGAACAAGAACGGTGGTGATGAGTAAGTGATCATATATGTTGAGATTGAATTTATTTTTATGATCATGTTAGGCTTCACATATGTACTTAATAGATTTGATCATTTTATAATTGTGCAATGTTAACATTCACATTTTCCGTAATCACAATGCGCAGGTTTGCTTGTGTGGCGAAGGGACTTAAAGTCTAAAAATGTGTATTTTGATGACATCATACACATCATCAAGGAATAATCAATACACAACAACGTATGGCACTCGTAAATGTGTACAAAACACACACACACACACAATGTAAAGACACTAGAAATAATGTATTGCCACTCATCATTTATGCAGGTGATAGATGCATATGGTGAAATACTACTCAAACTACAAGAGCTGGTCAACCCAACTTTGGAGGATTCGGCATTCATCTTTACAAGCACATATTTGGTAACAACTAGACTACTGGCCTATTTATGTTTGATGTTGATGAGAATGTTCACATGAATAGTATTTGATTTGCATGTTGAATAGATGTGAATGTTCATCTGAACATTATATGCTTATATTATTGACTTAAATGCTAAACAGATGTGAATGTTAACAACAACATTATATGACTGATTAAAAAGTTAACAGGTGTGAACATTCACATCTGTAATACATTATAAGACTGCTTAACAAAATAACAGATGTGAACATTCACATCATTCACAGTGAACATTGATATAAATATGTGGTACATTATTATATGCCCATTGTGTACAAAAAGTCATGCAAGGGTACTTCCCCCTTCCCCCTACAAGAGAAATAAATTGATTGATGTATATATCAATGACTATCAAGGCCAGAGATAATTCATCTTCCCAATACAGCACGACATCCACCTGACGATTATTGTCTACGATGTCAAAGACAATCTGTGGAGGCATTATAATTCACTACGACCAAGACCCGGCATACATGACCCATATATTGACAAAGCACAAATAGTCGTAAGTGGCTGATACATATAATACTTGATATGATGTGTAATATTTGAACTTCGACGTATGCACTATGTTGCTTTGTGTCTAATATGAAATTTCATTGTTCCCCCCATGGCAGAGGGACTACATCGAAGTAGTGGTGCACAACATCGGACTATCATCACCACTATGGACCAAATTATCAGGCCAAAATCCATCGTAACCAATAATATCAGTAGACATCTGTCCTCAACAAGCATCCGATTCATAAGCCTCAAATCAATTTGTATACATCTTCCACAACCATTATACACACCTAAATTTCAAAATCTAACAATAAAAACTTTGCATTTTCAAGGTGGATTATGGGCCCGCAGTGTGTTAAATCATGAGGACGCATGTATACCGTGAGTAAATTGTTGACAGCCTCAATCATTTTGAATGGCGTCAAATAAGAGACTCATTAGTACACTTTTTCTGAGTCGTAGAAAGACAGTGTAATGTGAAAACCTATAGGTGGGGGGTGTCCACCTATCACTGTTATCCGAAACTATTATCCACATTTAAGACAATTTAGTATAAATAGATTTGACATATTGGAGCAAAGTAGCTTGATTGTAAATCAATTATGTATCACTGCTTGTACTACTATTTTTCATTCAATATATGTATATGCATTTTGAGGCCTATTTCGTGTTGATCATTCACATTGAGATTGTACTTTCTTTTTTTTTTTTTTGACACACGACATGATTATGAATTTCCATATTATGGAAGAATCATACCCATTCTTATGTTTAAAGCCCTACTATACGGATATGAATATTGCTTAAAGTGTTATTGTAACACAATATGACACGTATGAATATGATATTTCCTAACAGATAAGTCAATATTCACATCAAATAATTTGACGATGTGAATATTCCGATAATGTGAATATTCACATCGTAATTTTTTATGATGTGAATGGCAACAGCGATGTCAATATTCACACCACGCCCATGTATGCATCATAATATACACAAGAACATTTTATTTTTGCTAACAAAAAACACTCGCAATTACATTTCGTAATACATATCTGAATATTCACATCTTCTGATTTGATGATGTGAATGGTTATAGTGATGTAAATATTCATGTCATCTACTTGATGCTGTCAATGGTAACAAGAATGTGAATAGTCACACCACAATAATGGTTAAAAGTTCAACCCATGTGCAAGTATTCGCATAATGTGATTATCTTACACAAGTGTGAATGTTCACATCATGTATTCATCCTTAACACACCAACAAAAATGTCAATTTGCTACCCACAAAAAATAAAAAATAAATAAAAAAATCAAATACTAATGCATTATTAGGTTTGCCAATGCATTATTATGTTTGCCAACACAACGTAATCTTATTGCAACACAATGTTTGCCAACATAGCACAATCATATTTCCAAAATCAATATAAGAATCCCATGTAAAACACAATGTTAAAATGAAAAAATGTACACCCTATATCGGCTCCATGCATGATTTCTAATTGTGGCTTCCCAACTTATCACATCTCCCGCACCTTATTTGCTTCAGTTTCTCACCCCTTGATGAGATTCTATTCTTTTTTGGCCTGCCAGGTGGTCTTTTCATAGTTTGTGGGTATACAGTGAAGTCCGTGGGATCAAAATATAGCTTTTCCACCGACGGTATAGGGAACATGGCACTCGAATAGCCTGCACGATACGTCTCTACATGAAGGTAATGTTCCACACAATCATTGAGATTATAGTGGCTCTTCTGAATAGCAATAACAACATGGTCACATGAGAATTCGTTGATTTTCCATTTGAAGCAAGAACATGTACGCCTAGCAATATCAACTATAACATATCGTATAGAATGAACCTCAAACATATCCTCATTGTCTTTCTCACTTGCCAAGATCTGTTGTCATTGAACGAATCAAGAAGCATTGTTTCGAATGTAGGACAAATAAGCTCGTTCCATTTGTTTGCTTGGTCACGCCGCGCAGACATTTGAAGCGTCATCTGAGTACGAATTGTGTCCACCATCTGAGTGATAGGAAGATTGCGTGCTTCTTTAATCCAATTATTAAATGACTCTGCCGGATTGGATGTCATCTCCCCATAACGCATGCCCCTGCACAACATCACAAACATTGTACAATATTGAATTAAATTTCTTCGCAACTGAATATGAAATTTCACATCATCACAAAATATAACTGAAATTTCACATCGCTACCATTCTAAACTTGACAAATGGAATACATCAGGAATGTTCCATCTAGGAATATTCCATCCATGAATAATAAAGGCCGACAAGAATTGTACTTTCCTTTGAGAAATATTCCATCCAGGAATAATAAAAGCCGATAAGAATTGTACCCAAAAATACACACAGTGAATGATACAAAGAAATGACAAAAACTGTTGACTATTTACATCATAGTGAATATTGACATAACTCCCCAGATTGTAACGCATCACAGCATTCGAATACCACTGCAACTGGTCAAATGATAATGAGTGATCTCCATGAATAACAGCCTTGGCTTTCTCCACGCCCAACCATACCACGTGGTAACTTACATCTAGCCCATAATCTCTCTTCAAAATAGTCACCACCTCACATGGCCAAGTCAACAACTTGTCCCTCACAATTTTAGATATAGTACTCGATACCAAATTAGAACTAACTCTCAGATTCTTTGATGTTCGGACATCCGTACCACAACTATGCACATCACTGAACCTCTTAATGTAGAAAAAATCATTTGCTCGTTGTGCTCTACAATGTATAGCCCACAAGTAACCTGTCTCCTCGCGCATTGCACACACCGTAGTAACCCTTGTTGTCTCGTTCTTAACATACGTAAACTGAAACCCACATTGGATGGCATACTTATATAAAACATCACGAAATTCTTGTGCACCTCCAACAAACCGTTGTCTCGCATGCATAATACCATTTGCCCAAGGAGCTGACAAC
Source organism: Camellia lanceoleosa (assembly GCA_025200525.1). NCBI lineage: Eukaryota > Viridiplantae > Streptophyta > Magnoliopsida > Ericales > Theaceae > Camellia > Camellia lanceoleosa. Next base: position 65,956,470 of record CM045764.1, read on the forward strand.
AACACCTTATCCTTATGGTGGCAAAATCTCTAGAGTGCATCAATTTCTTCCTCACCCCCAATAATAACAATCTCTAGAGTGCATCAATGAGTGCATCAATGTTCTAGAAAGCAATAACATGTTCTGAAATTCTTCCTTATTGTCCAAATCACACCTATTAATCCTAGGTAGCCGACAAAACAATGAAATAGAACAAGCAGACAACTCACCCCATTTTTCACACAAAGACTCCACCAAATATGAATAACACAATGCGTGGGCAACATTTATTACAGTTGTACAACAGCCATATGTGCATACCAACATCATAAAGGTATCCATATCCTGTAAAAACACAACAATACAGCGGTCAACAACCACAATACAACCATACGAACAACAACACATACAATAATTCAAACTATATGAAAATTCACATTGTGCAAAATTAAATGCCTCTGTGTACAGTTCAACTGCTAAATCCATAATAAAAACTATCACCACCATCTGTGCACAACATAAAACATTTTACAATACCAAAATGACACCACCAAAATGAGGTGATAGTACACAACATGCAAGCAACCCTCCATAACTTCATATTAACAAGATGTGAACATTCACATTGTCATATATACTCTGAATTATCTCACCCACACAGAGCCTCATTAAGCAAACATCAAATACTCACCAAACAAACACTTGCATCACCACAAAAATCAAAACATAAAATCAAACGAACATACAAAATATATGCGTATATGTAAATTTTACATTGCCAAAACCAAACTCAAAATATCACCACCGTCATTACAAATAAAATGTGAACATTCACATTCTTCACATCATCTGAATTACCTCCCCTCCACAGGGCCACGTAAAATGCATATAATTGAACAAATAGAGCATCCCATCCATCATACAAATCAAAACATAAACTGAACATGTATTCATAACTAAAATGATACTAACCTTAATCATGCAATCTTACACTCGTCTTGTAACTCGAAAACAACAAAGCATGACAACCGAGCATCGTCCAATCTGTCGTCTTCACTCCAAAATCACTGAACCATACTACAACAGCAACAATGAAACCCTAGCACATCAAAGCCTTAAAACGAGCATACAAAATACAAACGTATCCAGCTGAATTAGAACAATGATCAAAAGCGTGAAGACAGAAACTACCAAAACAGAATAAACAAAAAAAAGGAAACGTGGTATGTGTATCAACACTATATATAAGGGCATAATAGTCCATTTAAAAATATAAAATTAGTAAAATGGACATCATGGAATAAAAAGATAAGTATGTGGGACTACTCAGGCTATAATAATCCTTTGTGGACCTAATGGGTTACAACAACTCTAAAATGGATTTATCAATAAAAATCCCTTAAAAGTTATTTCAATAAATATTATACTTTTTAAGTGTATATAAATTAGGTGCATTTAAAAAAAAAAAAAAAAAAAAAAAAAGAAGCTAAAACATGAAATTTTTTTACTAAAAATAAAAAAAAAAATCAATTTTCTAAAAAGTTTGTCAATTGAATTTTACTTATTTTATTTGTAAAAGAAATTTTTTTTGATTAAACAAAACATTTTAATTAAATTATCAACTGATTTGCTGTTGGATATTTATACGGGGCAAGTTTCCTTTCCAATTATGTTTCACACATATCTCTGTGTAGCTTGATTCATATATTTTAAAAGGAGTCCAGATTTTGGACTGGAGCCCTCTGTTTGAGCTTGTGTGGTCCATCATGGACTCTATTTTGATAATTTAAGTCATTCATTTTGTTGAGTATTTTGTATATTTCATGCACACAAAAAATTGAATAAATTACAGTTATCGGATTAACTTTTTTTTTTTTTTTATAAGTGCTGCTATTAGCACCTGTCAAAATTTTTTGAACCCCCTATTTTATAATTTTTTTTATTACAATTATATCCTAAAGTAAAATTACATTAAGAGACATTATTAAATGGAGCACCCACCTATCAATAAGAACTAATACTCTATAATATTGGACACCCATCCCCACCCCCACCTCCAACTCCAACTATACGTATTCCATGTTTATAAACCCTAAACCTATTACTTTTTATAACCAACTAACATAAATCCTAAATCTATTATTTTTCATAGTCATTTTAAATCATGAATGTATCATCTTCATCACCATCATTACGCTATTGAACTTGAAAGTTTTGCTTCAAGTATAACGTATACTTCATCACTTATTTCACTGTGTAGAGCAATGGAGAACGAGAATAACAATTCTAGTGAGACCGGCGTTCCATTGATAAGTTTATCTGTCTTGTATTAACATTTTCAATCGTTTTCTGTCGTTCTTGTTTCATTCGAGTTGTTCGGTACTGGTTTGTTGACGGTTAGAATTATGTTCGGTAATACAATACTGAACATAATCTTTTTGTTCAATACATAAGTTCCGAACATTAATGTAGATAGTCTGTTATGTAATTTTCTTTGTTAAACTAACTTAGAATGGAAAAGAGTGAATTTGAATAGATTTAAGTTATGTATGTTGAATGGATTTAATTTATGTTATTTTAAGTTATGAATTGGAATGGATTCAAGTTACACAGTGATAAACAAATTTTGTTTGGACACACAGTGCTAATAAGATCACTATTGTTCGACAAAACAGTTCTGAACAAAATATATTTTTTCGGCTACACAGTGATGAACAAATTGTTTTGAGCTACATTCAGAATTCTGATAGCGATTAAGATGATGATTATGATGGCGATTTATACAATGATTCTATTTTTCCTCATCTTGCAAACAGTTATGTAAATCCCGTAGACATTGGAGTATCTTCGATCGATCTCAGCAATGATGAAGATACAAAAAGCAACAAAGAAGATGATGATGAGAGGATGAGAGAGGTTAGTGATTCGACGATACGGAGAGCGTTCAGAGAAAATGAGAGTTGTCAGAATGCTCCATTGATGGCCGAGGCGGCGACGAGAGTGATGGAGGGTTGGGGTCCAAGAATTCTATACTGGACCGAAGCTCCAAACTCTGAAGATTGAGTGAGTCAGGGAAGAAGAATGATGAAAAATTAGGTGGGTGTGCATTTCATTGTGAAAATATTATTAATATGGTAAGATTTGGTAATAAGTGGGGTGTCCAAAAAAATATTATTAAAATTTAGGGTTTAAGTTGGGGTCCAAAGAAATGAGAAGTCCAAAGAATTTTGGTAGGTGCTAATAGCAGTACTCTTTTTTTATTTTATAAATGAAATATACGAAACACTGAACAAAATAAACAGTTTAAATCATTAAAACAAGACGCATAATGAGTCCTATAAACCCAAACAACCCTCTCCAATTCAAAATCTTGCCCTCGTCCTATTTTAAAAGTCTATAATTTCAATAATTTTAACATTTTCCCAGCCGTGCAGTCTTTCTTCCCTCCATGCTTTTTCACTTCAAAATTCGATATAAGTAATACAAGGTGTACCATGTTCGCATAAAGTGGGCGCTATGACTCACACCTTTGCAAAACCAAAAAAAAGTCGCACCTTTCAGTTTATACTTTTGTGTAATTATAAACATGAAAGTAGTGGCCCTGAGTAGGCCCCACACCTTGAAGGTTTTGATACTGATCATATTAGGCACATAACCTAATTTGTTTTTTCTTTTTTATTAGTAAAAAAGTACTAAATTAAAAGAACATCAAGGGGATTAAAGAAAAATTATTAATGCCGATATAAATATTCCAATTAAATTGATACAAACAAAAGCAAACCAAATGCAAAAAAAAAATTAAATATATAAAATTTAATCCCAACAGTTAAATGGGCAAGTTGGCAAGGAGCCAACAAAAAAACCAATTCCAGAAACAAAAACTACTCACTCCTAACTACATCCATTTCTGCCTTGCATGCATTGTACATTTTTCAAAATTTTATTTTATTCCTTGTTCTTTTTTTCTTTTTTTTTTTAATTATTAAAATATAAGATTTTATTGATGTAAAAGGATTACAAAGAAGTAGTAATATATCAATAAGCGAGTGTGGAAAAATTGAAGCATTGTTAACTTAGCATGATGAGAAGGCAAAATGAGAAGAAAAAAAAACCCATCTAAGGTTAGGTGTCAACCTCAAAATGCCAAAACAAACAAAAATAACTGAAGCTTCTGTTTTATTATTAGTTTTTATTTATGAATTCCTTTTAAAATCTTTGATTCAAACAAAATTTGAATTTTCACAACAAACACCATGCATAGATATTGAATTGGTCATATTGTTAAAAAAAGAAAAAAGAAAAAAAAAAAAGGGGGGGATAAGAAGTATTAAACCCCATGTCTTTTTACGCTTTATTTGATGTAAATTCTACATTTACACATACTCCAACATAATAGAGGAGAGATACGTATTCATTAGTTTTCGAGTATAATATAGTATTTCAAAGTATCAGTACAACGAGTCACTCGGAGTCTTGGGCATGTTTGATTTGAATAAAAAGTATGATCACAGCTAAAACAGGTTACAAAATTTTAAAAATATATATTAAAAAAAAAGCGTAAAGTATACTTTGCCCCCTTAAGTTTCTCAATTCAGTCCTTAATTTTTTTTTTTTTTTTGGCCCTTAATGTTGTGAAATTTTTTTCAATATACTCCCAAAACAAACTTTCATCTAATTTTGAAAATAAAATGCCACGTAGCATACAAATGGATAAATTGCCCATGTAAGTTTCACTATATTTTATTTTATTTTATTTTAATTTTCATTCTTAAAGTATTTTGTTTCACTTTGACCTTTAATGTATATAATTTTTCTCAGTTTACTTTCGAAACAAAGTACCATCCAATTTTGGAGAAAGATATCACTTTGGTATCCAGGTTGCACAAACAAAATTATATTCAAATTTGATTGGATTTCAGAACTTGGTTTCTCCACACGCGCGCGCGCGCACACACAAAATACGTTGTGAATCATTATAAACAAGTTTGACAAAAATAAAGACCAAAAAATATAATTTTCGATGTGCAAAATATACTTTCGCTACCAAAAAGAGAAATCAAATGAAAATAATTAGTAATAATTAGTATTTTTTTTTTTTTTCATTTTTTTCACCAAAGTAGTTTTTGAAAAATTTTCATAAAACAAATTATAAAACTCAACCAAACAGAGACACTACAACAAATTAAAGTTTTAGGGGCAAAAATTTAGGAATAAAATCACTTTTATAGGGATAACATATATTTGTTACCCAATGTGTCATTATTGCATTTTTAGAGATAAAATTTAGACATTTAGTGATAAATTACTATCATTTTAGAACCAAAAATTGTCTCAAAAAATAAAGAGAATTTTTTCCCCTAAAAATGCATTTATTAGCAACATTTTGAAAGAATAATCTCTAAAATTCTTATCTTCTTCTTTTTCTTTTTTAAAAAAAACTTTCAAGACAATATTTTAGTGACTATCCTTATGACGACATGAATAAGTCACCAAATATTTTTTACAATAAAATTTTCACTTTTAAGGGCAAAAAAATTTTATCCATAAAACTCTTATTTGTTGTAGTGGTGCTAATAGTGATTCTGGTTTAAGACCCGACCCATTTGATATTCGGGATTTGGGTTTCATGGTTTTATATTGTTGTTCTTGTCTTATACCTATTTTTTCTCCTTGAGTTTGGCTATCGAGATGTGTTGGTTGTGTTCGAAACAGGTTGGTACCTTATTTTTCAAAAACCTTCTTGCCCAAAATTTTGCTCTTGCGCTCAAGCATTACTTTTTGCAGTTGAGCAATTTTTGTGAACTCTCAGTACTTTTTGCAGGCCTATAAAACTATTAGGAGTGTGTATTCTATGTTTGAGCGGTCGTGCGCTCGAGCGGCCCTTCTAACACTCCAGTGATAGTCTTTTGTCTGTAAAACTATTGGGAGTGTGTATTCTATGCTCCAGCGTCACTTCTTGAGCATGAGCGGTGCAACTTATTGTGTCTGAACACTTGAGCGTCACTTTTTGCGCTCAAGCGGCACTCGAGTGGACTGTGCATATATCAGTTCGTAAAAGTTACTTTTTATAGCACTTTTTGATCTCTTTCTCTCTCTAAACATTGCAAAACCCTAAATGTAGAGCTCCTCTCTCTAGAACTTACTCTCTCTCTCTCTCTCTCTCTCTCTCTCTCTCTACAAATACAACAAGATCTACACATTTCTCCACCTTATTCCCTTTGTTAAAAAGATAGAGCTCACCTATAGCTTCATTTTCATCCTAATAGAGTTAGATTTCGGCTTCATCCGAGTTTCATCTGTGCTTTTCTTGTCTTCTAATTTTGAGGTAGGAATTCTCTGCACTCTTTTATGATTTTTAACTTAGCTATTTATTTTTATAAAACAATCTTGTGATTTTGGTGGATTTGGAACAAACCTAGGGTTTTGGTTTAAAATCAAAAGAGGGGTTTTCCAATTGGTGGATTGAAAATGGTTGTGGGATTGAAAATGAGGTTAAGTTGTGATAAAATTATTAATTTTGATACTTGGAATGGATTTTGGAAGAGAAAGGGGTTTTACCCTAAATGTCTCAAATATTTTTTTTGTATAAATAAATGGAATTGATGTTAGAATGTGAAATTGGATGGATATTGATATGGATGGTGGAGTTGGATATATATTATCACTCACCTTCAAATTCGAAAAGTTTATCTGTATTGCAGATTTTATATATGTTTAGAAATATTTATTTTAGGCTATTGGTGGAGGATATCTATGATTGTTATAGCAATTGCATGAGGATTAGGCGAATTGAAACTAATTTCTTATCCACGTGCATTGAACATCATTGTTCATTTAATACATTGCAAATGTATTTGATTTTGAGAAAATGGGTAAATGTGGGAAATAGGTGTGTATCACCAAATTAAGTTGGCATGTGTTTCCAGAGTGAAAGTCCCAAATAACACGGTATACATGGGTGCCGATTCCCGCGGACAAAATATCTATAAAATGACAATAGTAGCGCTTGTATATGCTACGTTTACATGGGTACCGTTTGACGGTTTTCCACAGACGAAATAGCCATGAAAGGTTGTACCGGTTTAAGAATTCCCTCTTGTTTTCTACTGTAAAGAACATGATTTGAGAATTTTGATATAAACTGAGCATGGCATGGTTTTGGGAAAGAAGGGTAAAGCATTTTGACCTAAGCATTGCATATGCATTTCACCTTTATATCTTTGTTAAGATTCATATATTGTGTTGGATTATTTCTACTGGGCTTTGGCTCACCCTATATGGAAAAACCACTTTCAGGTGTTGGTGATATGCCTCCACCAAGGACTTAGCTTGGGAAGACTATGGAGTTGAAGGCTCAGTTTTGTTATTTTGTATTTGATTTTTGTACAAGCTTAGGGTTTTATTTGTGTTAAGCTTCAGCCTCACTTTTGATGCACCCAAGCATTGTCTTGGAAATTTGTAGCATTCAGGGCATTTCTATTATCTATTTAACTTCTATTTCATATTTTTGTTGTTGACACATGCTATAGAATCAGGATTAGGGCTTATGAATGTATATTCACATGTGTCATCTCTTTTGTACAACTGAGTTTTATGTAATGAAATGGTATTATACTCTTATTTATCTTGTTATTTAATTATCGTTATGGATGGTTTAGTGTATTTATTTTGGGCCGTTACAACTTGGTACCAAAGCTTACCAGGTTTGAATACTTTGGGTACGTGGAAAGTGGTTATTACCACAATGGGTTTGTCTCGCTTAATAGAGATATTTGTATACATAGTATGCTTATGTGATTATATGGGTATGGGATTTAATTCCTAAGATATTGATTGAGTCTACGGGTTTCTAGAAGTCCTATTAGAAGAGCACTTGATCACTGTTGTTTCTAATTGGAACTCTGGCAATGCCGCGGGACGGTCATCATCTACGAAGGAAAATTCGCATGTGTTTATATGACTACGTACTTATATGGAGTGAATTACTATTATCCACCGCATTAGGACACCAGTGAGTTAGCTTCGGTACATATATAAATGTGCTAATCTCTTTTGTTACCTTCATTAGGATGTCCGGACATGGAAGTGGTGGTAGGCCTAGAAGGCATAAGGTGCCTTTACTAGAGGAGATTCCGACACATGAGGAAGAGGTTGGTCAGGCCAATGTGGCCGCACCAGTTGGTCAGCAGGCCATGGGCGCCTTAGCCAGCGAAATGGTCGTAGCATTGCTGGAATCTATGGACATTCTCAGGGTTGAGAATCAGGTCCAAGCCCAAGTAGTTGAGGCAGGGCCATCATTCTTGAAGAAAGAGTTCTTCTGGTCCAACCCGGACGAGTTTTTGAGTGATCCTAAAGAGCCTTTAGAAGCGGATGAATGGCTCAAACAAATAGTGAAGATGTTGGAGATGCTTGGAATCAAAGACAGTGATTTGAGAATGACCTTAGCATCCTTCCAGTTGAAGGGAGATGCTAGTTAATGGTGGAAGTATGCGCATGGGCGCATTAAGGTGACTTGGGAGGCTTTCATTGATGCCTTTCAGGACAAGTTTTTGCCTTCCACTGTTAGGGAGAAGTCGAGGGACCAGTTTTCTCAGCTCAAGTAGTTGAACACACTAGTGGCCGAGTTTGAGGCCACATTTACTAGTTTGTCAAGGCTTGCACCGGGACTTATGGCGACTGAGGAGCGTCGTTGTTTAGAGTTTGAGAAGAGGTTGAGGACCGGACTCATGTTCATAATAGCTGGGTCGATGATTAGAGATTATGGACGCATTGTAGAGGTAGCATCTCATCTTGAGACCGTGATGCAGATGGAGAAGAAGCGGATGAGGGGCTCCAAGAGGAGTCAAGATGTTCAGGGTGACAGTAAGAGTCCGAAGGGTTTTACTCCACAGTAGTCCCAGGGAGTACAGTCGATGTAACGACCCCAAAATATGTATAAGAAATTATCTTCATTGAATTATGGGTTAGTGTGCTTTAATTTGATGATATCTGTTGAATTGAGGAATTATGTATTGAGTTACGACTTTAAAACCAAAATTGCTGACCTTCATGGGTTCAAAAACCGAAATTGAATACATGGATACGCTAATGAAAATTTTTAGAACCATTTGGGAAAGTTAATTGAAAATTTATTTTGTCTGATTCGTTAAGGTATGTTTTGGTGGTTAACCTTACACTGCAAATTGGAGGTCTTAGAGGCTTCTAAAACCAGAATGGAATACATGATTATGATCAGCATAATTTTTAAAGTCATCTGTGATGTTTAATTAAAATTTGATTTCTTCTGATTCGTTAAGTTATGTTTGGATGGCCTATATAGATATACATGATTTATTATATATATGGGAGCTCAATCTTTATCCTTTTAAGAGGCAAAAACGTGTAGAAAAAAAAAAGGGGAGAAAGAAAGGAAGAAGAGAAAAGGGAGAGAGGAAGAAGAAATCAAGCTAGAAGCTTGGAGATTGGAGGAATTTGAGAATAACCCAAAGATTGACTTAAGCTAAGTGTAAATTCTTCTCTAATTGGTTAGAATCAAGTCTTGACATGAAGCTTTAGCATTCATGAAAGCTAGGGTTTTTGGCTTGTGATCTAAACTTAACAAATCTCATGAAATGAGCATGTAATCCTTGGGTTTGTTGAGTCAAAGGGTTGGTCCTTATGTTTTGAGATTGTGTTGGGTTGGATTGTGAGGAGTTAGTTCCTAATTTGACCCTTTGCATGCTTTGAGTTCATGTATGTATATATATGTTTGTATTTATTTTGCCTAACCATGAGAACATGAAGGATTGGAAGAAATATGATTATTTGAGTTGTACTGTAACAACGCCCGCGGGGGACCTCGCTACAGCTCGGACTCGATTTTGTTGCGGTTCTCAGTCTTGAACCAAAGAGTCCAAATCCGGCAAATCGTTTTGAAGGAAAACAGATTTTTTGAAAAGAAGTGCCAAACATGGATCGCTTTGCGGATAAATGAGTCGCCACCTAAATATTTTAAAATGGGAAATTTAGGAAACCACGACTCGGCCGAAGCCCACGTGTCCGCCACCACCAAAGTGGGCCCGGAACCTTGGGTACGATTAGGGAAGGTCACATCGTGAGCACCCCCTCTCGCCCGGTCGAAGACCGGCCTCTACTAACCATGATATCTGTTTTTGAAAACTTTGTGCGTTCTTATTCCGATTATTGGCCTAGGTTACTATGTGATGCGCACAGCATACAAGTATAGACTGGGCCGTCTGAATTGGAACAAAACATTTCGTGTTTGTTTGTTTGAAAATTGTGTGAAGGTGCTACCCGCAGGTAGGCTAAAATGCGGATTTGCCACCCTCAGGTGGGCTTAGAAAACAGTGATGTTGCCACTATCTAGTGGGCTTAAAGCAAACAGTCAATGCATTGTCCCAATTCAAATAACTCAACCTCCACCCACAGGCATTCAAGGCAGCTATATCACATAAGCAGTTAGCCTCATGGCAAGCATGCTATCATGGCAACACTTACACGCGTGCAAGTATGCTAAAGCATAACAACTTACCGAGTACTCCAAGCCAAAACAGAAAAACGATTAGAAATCATGCATGAATCCTAAATATGCTGAAATGCCTAATGCAACACATGCAAAATGCAACTATAGCAGGCTCGGCTATTCTAAGTATGGCATATGAGATGCAACAGCTATCAAGTACTCAACTTGGAATTGAAATCTGAATCACGTTTGTATGATGCACGAGCCAGTGCGTGCAAAAACAGATGAATGATGCAAACATGTCTTTGTCATCTTTGTATGCTAATTGAAATATGCCCTATATCTAACCATCCAAAGCGGGTAAATAAAAGGGAGAAAGAAATGGGGTTGGAAGACATACATCACACTCACCCACTTATTACAACATTGCCCTCGCAGAGGGTCCAATAAATAATAATACTGATCCCAAATGAAAGAATATTACAAATCAAATATACAAATCCGAATAAATATACAATTTTCTATTTAATTAACAAATTAAACTAAGAAGATGGCGGCAAGCAAGCCGCTTGCCATGATGAATAGTGTATCTTTGAGTCGCTTGGCGGAAATCCACTGGGATGCCCTGATTAGCCTCTGTTTGCACTTTTTCTAAATGCGTATTTGGACTCAAAAGTTGTTGATCCTCGTGTTTTGCTGTAACAGAGAGCAGGAAAAGGGCATAGCAATGTATTTTCACAAATATGTGCATGCCTCGATCCTCGTGCCATCAATCACGCATACCGATGCATGATGGCCGAGGAACCGGATTGCACAACTCAATATAGGATGAATGCAGATGAATGCTACAACAAAACCTAACTCCATCATGGGTAATCCGGAATGTCGGTGACTTAGGAATTGAGACACACTCCGTCACTCGGAGTACAGAATGTACCTCGTTTCCCGTGCCCAGGCTAACTCCTATCCCGAACACGATGCAATATGCATGGTATGCATGAAATGTAGCTAATATGCGATCCTAATATACACAATGCCATGAAAATGAGTAACCTCGAAACGCGTGCACACGGGCACGCAAACCGAGATAATGCATGAATGCAATCTAAGATACAACCTAGTATGCACAATTCGGATGAAAATGAGGTGAAAATAAGATGCCTCGAAAAGCGTGCACGCGGGCACGCAAACTGAGGCGATGATGTGGAATGCATGTCGGATAAAACCAAAGTGCCTCGAAATGCGTGCCCGCAGGCACGTAAACCGAGGCGATGATAAGATGAGAAAATCGGATACAACCGAAGTGCCTCGAAACGCGCGCCCACAGGCACGCAAACCGGGGCAATGATAAAATGCAATGAAATGGCACACGGAATGCCGCGATGGGCTTACACCAACATGGGAGAGCCTCAGCTCACTCACATAGGAGGCCGTCGGATAAAAATGAAGTGCCTCGAAATGCGTGCACACGGGCACGCAAACCGAGGCAATGGCATACAAGCATGAAAATGCAAATTGGGCTTACGCCAACATGAGAGGGCCTCAACCACACTCACATAGGCTGCCGTCGGATAAAAATGAAGTGCCTCGAAATGTGTGCACACGGGCACGCAAACCGAGGCAATGGCATACAAGCATGAAAATGCAAATTGGGCTTACGCCAACATGAGAGGGCCTCAACCACACTCACATAGGCTGCCGTCAGATAAAAATGAAGTGCCTCGAAATGCGTGCACACGGGCACGCAAACCGAGGCAATGGCATACAAGCATGAAAATGCAAATTGGGCTTACGCCAACATGAGAGCGCCTCAACCACACTCACATAGGCTGCCGTCGGATAAAAATGAAGTGCCTCGAAATGCGTGCACACGGGCACGCAAACCGAGGCGATGATGTGCGATGCAAAATCGGATAAAACCGAAGTGCCTCGAAATGCGTGCACACGGGCACGCAAACCGAGGCGATGATGTGCAATGCAAAATCGGATAAAACTGAAGTGCCTCGAAATGCGTGCACACGGGCACGCAAACCGAGACAATGATGAAAACTGCAAAATCGGATAAAACCGAAGTGCCTCGAAATGCGTGCACACAGGCACGCAAACCGAGGCGATGACAAAATGGAATGAAATGGCATACGGAATGCAAATTGGGCTTACGCCAACATGAGAGGACCTCAGCCGCACTCACATAAGCTGCCGTCGGATAAAAATGAAGTGCCTCGAAATGCGTGCACACGGGCACGCAAACCGAGGCAATGGTATACAAGCATGAAAATGCAAATTGGGCTTACGCCAACATGAGAGGGCCTCAACCACACTCACATAGGCTGCCGTCGGATAAAAATGAAGTGCCTCGAAATGCGTGCACACGGGCACGCAAACCGAGGCAATGGCATACAAGCATGAAAATGCAAATTGGGCTTACGCCAACATGAGAGGGCCTCAACCACACTCACATAGGCTGCCGGCAGATAAAACGAGGCTGCCTCGAAATGCGTGCACACGGGCACACAAACCGAGGCAATGGCATACAAGCATGAAAATGCAAATTGGGCTTACGCCAACATGAGAGGGCCTCAACCACACTCACATAGGCTGCCGGCAGATAAAAATGAAGTGCCTCGAAATGCGCGCACACGGGCACGCAAACCGAGGCGAGGCTCTAAAGCACCAAAATGACATGCGAATGAGATGTAGCAAATGGCATAAGGAAGATGCAAAATTCAGCAACTAAGATAATGCAAAAACAGCCCCCAAATTATGATAAAATTGCAACCGATGCCCAAAATGCGATGAAATGCACCGAAATGGCCTCTGACCCTATTAAACATACAGAATATGGACATGGAATGCAAAACAGTGGCAAGGCAGCCCCTAAACTAGCATTTTATTAGCACAAAGCAAGGCCAAATAATGCTCACAAGTATGGAAACAAAAGCTTGCAAAAATACGGTAAAAGAGGGGAATTACAAAGCAAGTGATATGTACAATGCTCAAACCCAAAAATCAGTTCTACAACATTGAAGATGGAACAAAAATATGCACAAATTCAAGAGATGACAACCTCTAAATCAGTATGTATATATGCTAAACATAGCATGCAAAATAAGGGCCAAAAGAGGGTTATAAAGAGAGGTACCAAATGGATGCACCAAACCACTTAAGACCCTTGACAAAAAGTGTAGAATAGACCAAAAAAAGACACTCTCTAAGCCTGATGGAGGCTCAAAACAGTAGCTAAACAAGTCTAACAAAGCATGCAAATTTACGGTAAAATGAAAGGATTTCAAAGGAAGTACCACAAATATACACCAAATGTCTTAAGACCCTAAACAAAACATGACAAGGAGACAAAACTAAGTCTATTTATAAGCCTGATGAAGGCTGAAATCCGGAGCCAAATAAGTCTAACAAAGCATGCAAAATAATGAACCAAAGAGAGGTCTTGAGACAAGTAGTATATAGAAAATTCAAAAAGCAAAATTTCCTTCTACAACATTGAAGAGGAGCCTAAAATATGTATATTTACAGTAGATGGAAACCTCAAAATCAGAATAAAATCATGCTAGAAATGCCATGCAAAATAGGGCCACCAAAAGGGCTACAATGAAAAGTATGTAAAGCATTCACCAAATAGCCAAACATTCTTGATGAAACATGTAAAGGGGGTCAAAATAAGACCCCTTTCAGTTCTGACCAAGGGCCAAAACCAAAAACACAAAGGGCTACAAAACCATGCAAAAATCAAGGCCTAAAGAGGATTATAAAGGGAGATGGTACAAGATTTCACCAAACATGGTTGAGCCCTTCTTCAATGTTGAAGAGGGGCTCAAAATAAGCACTTTATCAGTTCATGGCAGCCACGAAATCAGATCATAAATAGGCTAGAACTTTGATGCAAGAAATGAGCTAGAAGAGGAAATGACCACTCACCCTTGTAGACAAGTCTTGGCTGCTTCTTTGCTTGAGAAGTGGTGCCTCCTAGCTGCTAGAAAGCTCCCTTAGCTGCTGGAAATGGATTGGTGGTGGTTGTGCTTGAAGATGATGAAGAAATGGCCTAGAACCTTGAAGCTTTTTAGGGTTTTGGCTATGGAAAATGGAAGCTTTTGAATATCCAAGGCTCAAAGATTTTTTTCTTCTCCTCTCAAATCAGGTTCGGCAGCTGCTGGAAATAGACAAGAAAGAGGGACTAAAAGGAGGGCCAAAGGGTTGGAAATATCTTTCCCAAAATATCTAGATATTTTGAGGGCAAAATATCTAGATATTTTGAGGGCAAACAAAAAAGATTTTGTTCGGCCACGAAGTGGGCATCTGAGACCGCAGTGTTCCTCGGAATGATGGAACAGAGGTACCTGCCAAAATTGAACAAAAACTAATGCAAAACGAAAGCTCGGGGACCAAAACCGCGCGGGGTCCCGAAAATGGGCTGCCGGGCACCGGAAGTGGTGTTCGGCTGCGAAGTGGGTCTCGGAGACCCCAGTGTTCCTCAGTGTGACAAAATAGAGGTACCTGCCAAGAATGAACAAAAACCGATGCAAAATGAAAGCTCGGGGCCTAAACCGCGAAGTTCGGGGTCCCGAAAATGGGTCAAGCACCTAGTGGTGTTCGCTGCAGTGGGTTTCGAGCCCCAGTGTCCCTTAAATGGGAGTAAATGAGATGCATGCCAAAACCGGAGAAATCGAGATGGTTGGGCGGTCCCGAACCGAGGCACACGGCCTAACGGCTCAAACGAACCGGCTCCGAAATGGGAAAAATGGCCTACGGCCACGAAAAGTAGCCCACGGCCACTGAGAGATAGTCTACGGGACCACTCCCTCCCCTCAGGAAAGAAAACAGAGAAAAATCGAGCCTGGTTCGCAAACCGAGACAAGGCACAGAAGAGAGTTCGGAAGTCCGGAGGCGGGCGCCTGACTCTGAGACTTCTGAACGAGCACAGTATGCAACATCACCGAGCGCTCAATCGGTGACGTCTGAGTCTTAAGGTCGGTCAAAAATGGGGTGTCTACATGTACTTGTTTTACAAAAGTGTTATGATCTATTTAGGCTTGAGAATCATGTTTATTATGTTCCTATATTGTATTATTGGAAAGAATTTTTCTTGTGGTGAGCCTTGAAATGCCTTTGAACAATTAGATTTTTGATGATTTTCGGACTGCTCAAGACAGAGCCAGAACCGCGCGTGCGGGATTCACAGTCGCACGTGTGGGGCTAACAGCCGCACGTGTGGAAAACAGGGGAGGCCAAAGATTGCATACTGAAATAAAGGCATGTGCGGGCCACACGTGCGACACGCCTTCCCGCACGTACGGATGAAGAGGGAAAATTATGTTGGTTTCTTTTACCCTTCTTTACCCTCTAAATGTGTTAAAATGTCCATTTGATTCTTCTACAATGTTTATAATTGAATAGAACTTAACGAATCGAATAATAAGTAAAGAGGAAAGACTAAGGAAAAAGTGAATAATTTATAAGTTGTGTGTGTGCCCCTTGTGTAGGTCACTTGTAGGAGGAGACTCCCACGCGACCAAAGCACTATGAGTAACAATAGTGAAATGATATATATTTGTTCCTGTATTTCTACTTACGAATTATTATACCTCGATTATACTTGGCACATTGGAATCATTGTGTTATGGTTTGTATATCTTTTTATTTTGAATGGTATATTGGGTGAGTCGTACTAGGACTCATGTATGTTTGTTGGATACAATTACGTTTATTGCAATGGAGTACGTTATGTGAATTAAGTTTTGATGGAAAGGATTAAACAATGGCATTGAGATGGACCTAAGGTCGTTTTGTTCTATTAATAATGATGGGCCTGAGGCCTTTATGATATGGATTACTTGTGACTCATGGCTCCAAGGCCGAGGGAGATGGAGACATGCCGATATTCTATCTACCCTATAATGATATGAATTGTTTGTGACTCATGGCCCAAGGGCAAGGGAGGTGGGGACATGTCGATGTTCCATCTACCCTTTAATGTTCCGAACAGCTGTTGATATGGTTCGGTATTATGTTGGGCCCGAGGCCATTCTGTATTATGTTGGGCTCGAGGCTATTCTATATCATGATGGGCCCAATCCCATTTTGTATTACGTTGGGCCCGAGGCCATTTTTTGAACATGATTACGATTAATGTTGTGAATGATATAAAAGTGGAAGAGTGTGGAGTTATGCTTCTTTTGAATCTACCTTATTTACTTGATTCACTTTACCTTATTGTTACTCATTGAGCTTCGCTCACTCTGTATTTTATTTGTATGTAGGTGATCAATCTAGAGACCATCTTTAGGTCAGCCTCAGGAGTTTTTTGTGAACCTGCTAGGTCAAGCCACCCAAGATGCACCTTTGTGTTAGGACTTTAGCCTTGTCTTTTTACTTAAATTTTCTATATATGTGTGTGGGATATATATATACATATGCATAATAATGTGTTTACGTTGTTTTAATTATTTCAATTATCATGTATGCACAAGCTCAATGGACATTACTAGTTGATTTGCTTCCGCTTTAGGCCCCGAAGTCACGTAAATATTTTGCAACTTTATCTTTGAGGCCTAAGTACAGGCCGGTCATGGCCTAAACTTTTAGGGGCAGGTTCGGGTCGTGACAGTTGGTATTAGAGAACGACTTACTTCCACACACACGGGTCCATTTAAGTTGTAGGGTGTTCTAGAGAGTCTTACAGACATTGCATTGGCGTGTGTGTGTGTGTGTGTGAAGATATCGGAAGATGAAATGAGAACGGAAACTATGGGAATGAAAGTTGTATGCATTTGTGTTATGCTGATATTGCATAAGAGTTATGTGCACTTGTATCTAACTGGATATGATTGTTTTCATTAATCGGATTATAATTGTTAAGACTTGATCTAGATAAGGATATAAACACAGCTGGGACTGCATATTACTTATGATAAAAATTGATTTATGATGTGAGATTATTTGCATTAAGCGTTTAAAAGAATGATTGCTACCGTGCTATAAAATTTGAGATAGCAAATTTTTGTGAGCATGAGCTACGCCTACTGGGGAATATATGATTTTGTCTACTACAGTTTTAATTTATTTTGTACATGATTCTATGTGATGAATATATGGAATTGATTTCGAATTCTGTATGACTGAAATTGAGCACCTGTGTTATGCTGATAATGCAAGTATATGAACTTATGAAGTATAATTGGTCGCGTGTATGCATTTTGATTTTATAATCAAATGAATATGTGGACTACAAATATGATTAGGTGTGCACTTATTTCACACGTAATCAGCATGCGATATCTACTAGATATGCAATTATCTGTTATGCATATGCTTATTATGTTTTGTCAGTATATAAAATGTGTAGCTATGGTTAATTCTGTACTTGGTATGGTGTGATACGAACTTGTCTAGAGCATGAAGGAAACAAGGGTAAATGGGTTAGAGGACTCTTCCATAACCCAACTTGATAGACTGGAAGGTATAGTACAAGAAATGGTAAAGATTCTAAGACAACAACATCAGTTACCGTTATGACAAGAATCTTTGTCGCTATCACTATAAGAGCACCAAGTGAATATGTTGAAGGTCACAAGGAAAAGACCATTTAAAAGACAAAAGGTGGGATCGTCAAGCACTTCAACTCTACAAGGAATACAACACTGAGTGACGAATGTGGTAAGAAACACAGGGGGGCTTGTTATAGGTGTGGTGCAATGGATTATATGATAAGGAATTGTCCTCGGATTGCTAATCATGATAGGGTGACTACCTTTATGTCAGAAAACACTCAGAACACTGAACCTATTTCTCTAGGTATTGATATTGTTTATAACTGAATGCCTATGTATTGATTGATTATGGGCTAATGCATGTATATATTCTTGCGTGGGATATTATTGGATACAGATGTTTGTGACATGTGTATTAGATTGGTTAGCCCCATAGGATTAACCTCTTGTTAATTGTATATTTTTTTTTGGCTTGAAATGCCATGGTAATAGGATGGTTGGTTTTACGTTTGACACTTTGATATTGCGAAATGGTATTAGAATTGCACACTCTTGAACCTTTACTGATTGACAACTTTTGATGTTTGACCTTGTGGGTATGCTGAATAAATTGATTAACCCTCACACTATAATTGGCAAGTTATTATGATACTTGTTGAAATAACTATGAGCATAATGGAAACAATTGACATAGATTGCAAGCACAATGGTTACGTAGTAATTAGAATGAGCATTGAACATCTGACAAAATTTGGGGACGTACTGACTGAACTTAGAAGCTTATTAGACTTATAAACTTAACTGGTGCAATGTGGAATATTCCATATGTAGAATTTTGAGAATGGGTTTATGTGTTGTGTATGATATTGAGGCTAAGGTTGTAAAAGATATGGAATATTGGTGTTACAAGGATATTAAAATTGGTAGTATAAGCTTGTTTGTAGGAACATGATGTAAAAGAGATTAAATCTTGGCTTCTGTATAAGTTACATGCGGAATTAGACTATGAGAAAATTTGGGAAGCTAAGGCTATTGTTCATCAATAAAGTGTAAGGAACTATAGCAATTAAGAGACGTGATAATTGATAACGAGCATGAGACTATGTGAGTGAGAGGTAGAAAATGGTTGATGTGAGACGAGGAAATTGTGCCACTCACATCTTTGTATGATTCCATGTTTCATGATTAAATACGTGATACTATGTGCTATATTGTAGTTAGTAAATGATATCCCACATGTCATCGGCTTATAGCTTGTGACCTTAGAGGAAGAAGTTAAGTGCAAATTCAATAAAAGACTCAAAGAATGTGTTAGGAAGTGTTATGGTACGAAAGGTCAATAATAATAAATTTAATGAATGTACAAGTGTTACGTTGGAATTAGTGTTCCTACATATGCTTGAACGACTATGGGAGAGTTAGATTTATTTTGAATGAATAATTGAAATTTGAGTTAAAATGCTAAGATAATTAAGGACACTTCGATGTGTTAAGATCCGTATTACATGTGTTTGAGCTAATTGTGAGCAAAATATTTATTTGATTTATTTAATTATAGGATGAGTTGATCATCGGGCCAATAATGTATGGTTAAAGTTTCTTTATTACTTGAAGAATCTATTTTATGAGAAATGTTATAGACTTAATGCCTTTATGAAAAATATTGAAATAAATGATGAGTAAATGATATTAGCATGCCTAAGTAAGTTATTTGTGACTTTTAACTTTCGAACCCACCTAATTGATTTATCAATAAGGCATATAAGCTATATGGGAACTACTATTTGGACTAATGTAGTTAAGGAATTTGTAGATCAAGGCTTGCATTCAATGTTAAGGTTATGTTAGATGTTCAGCCTATTTTAAGGTTGTGGAAATAAAAGAGTGTAAGCATGGATAGCATTTGAAGATGAGTTATGATTATTGGCAATTATGTAAATTGGAAATATGTGGATAGTAACACAAAAATATATGAGTTTAAAGGCAACATGTTTTGTGTTTTTCTATTATGAAGTCGATTTTGTAATTATTATGACATTGCAGGATAATTTTCAGTGACTAAACCAATTTGGGTTAATAACCTATGCCTATATGGTGATGAGTTAAACTCTAGTGATGAGGAAATCAAAAGGGAAGAAATGTTTAGTGGAAAAGTTGAGTCTGAAATTGATAAGGACTACGAAAGGAAATTCTATGGTAGAAATAATCAATAAGTATATATATATATATTGAGTGGAGACAATAGGACTGGAACCTATCTTGGTTGGTAGACACTTTAGACCTCTTTTATCTCATGCAATATGGAAGTAAATAGGCTGGGAATGCTTTGAATTAGCTAGATATTGTGAATACTTAAATCAATAGTGAGAAAAGAGCCCTAAAGTTATTAATTCAAAACCCCTTTGTTCATTCTGGGTCAAATGTGTAATGGAGAGCACGATTGAGTAATGAATATTTCTTTATTCTTCGAAGAATTATAGTATTTGGGACTGTTTGTGGAACTAAAGAATTTGAATTAGGATTGATGGTTTATGAATTGCATGAAAACAAATATCTAAAGAGAATTAGATATGAACATCTTGGGGTTAAGGTTTTACCATTTGGGGTATGTGGCTTATGGATCACTAAATTAAAATGTATGAGGGTTGTGAATAAGAAGCTAATGTTTTGATGTCACTGAGTATTATTATCACTTGGGTTACCAATTGGCTAGTAAATGACAAATTAATGGTAATTCGTGGAACAAGCCTTATTGAGATTAACAGCATAAGACTGTAAACTGTTAAATGATTGAGGGATGTTGTATATTTGTAGTAGGGTAAATCAAGTTTGGAGAACCAAACATCTTAACATGGGGGAATGTAACGACCCCAAAATACGTATCAGAAATTATTTTCATTTAATTATGGGTTAGTGTGCTTTAATTTGATGATATCTGTTGAATTGAGGAATTATGTATTGAGTTACGACTTTAAGACTGAAATTGCCGACTTTCATGGGTTCAAAAACCGAAATTGAATACATGGATATGCTAATGGAAATTTTTAGAACCATTTGGGAAAGTTAATTGAAAATTTATTTTGTCTGATTCATTAAGGTATGTTTTGGTGGTTAACCTTGCACTGCAAATTGGAGGTCTTAGAGGCTTTTGAAACCATAATGGAATACATAATTATGATTAGCATAATTTTTAAAGTCATCTGTAATGTTTAATTAAAATTTGATTTCATCTGATTCGTTAAGTTATGTTTGGATGGCCTATATAGATATACATGATTTATTATATACATGGGAGCTCAATCTTTATCCTTTTAAGATGCAAAAACATGTAGAAAAAAAAGGAGAGAAAGAAGGGAAGAAGAGAAAAGGGAGGGAGGAAGAAGAAATCAAGCTAGAAGCTTGGAGATTGGAGGAATTTGAGAGAATAACCCAAAGATTGACTTAAGGTAAGTGCAAATTCTTCTCTAATTGGTTAGAATCAAGTCTTGACATGAAGCTTTAGCACTCATGAAAGCTAGGGTTTTTGGCTTGTGATCTAAACTTAACAAATCTCATGAAATGAGCATGTAATCCTTGGGTTTGTTGAGTCAAAGGGTTGATCCTTATGTTTTAAGATTGTGTTGGGTTGGATTGTGAGGAGTTGCTTCCTAATTTTACCCTTTGCATGCTTTGAGTTCATGTATGTATACATATATAAATATATGTTTGTATTTATTTTGCCTAACCATGAGAACATGAAGGATTGGAAGAAATATGATTATTTGAGTTGTACTTGTTTTATAAAAGAGTTATGATTTATTTAGGCTTGAGAATCATGTTTATTATGTTCCTATATTGTATTATTGGAAAGAATTTTGCTTGTGGTGAGCCTTGAAATGCCTTTGAACAATTAGATTTTTGATGATTTTCGGACTGCCCAAGACAGAGCCAGAACCGCACGTGCAGGATTCACTGCCACACTGTAACAAGCCCGCGAGGGGACCTCACTACAGTTCGGACTCAATTTTGTCACCGTTCTTAATCTGAACCAAAGAGTCCAAATCCGGCAAATCGTTTTGAAAAAACAGATTTTTTGAAAGAAGTACCAAACATGGACTGCTTTGCCAGATACAGAGTCACCACCTAAATATTTTTTATGGAGAATTTAGGAAACCCTGACTCGGTGCCAAAGGCCACGTGTCCGTCATCACCAAAGTTGCGTCAGCTCGGGAACTTGGGTACGATTGGGGAAGGTCAGCTATGAGCACCTCCTCTCGCCCGATCTGAAGATCGGCCTCTACTAACCATGATATCTTGTTTTGAAAACATTATGCATTCTTATTCCGGTTATTAGCCTAGAATTACTATGTTATGCGCACAGCAAAACAAGTATAGACTAGATCGTCTAATTTGGAACAAAGCATTGCCTATCCTTTTGTTTGAAAATGTTTTGAGATTTGCTACTCGCAAGTAGGCTAAAATACGGATTTCAATGAACTATTCCAATTCAAACAATCCAACCTTCACCCACAGGCATTCAGGCAGTTTATAACACATAAGCATTTAGCCACATGGTAAACATGCTGTTATGTTAACATTCACACTCGTGCGATATGCTAAAGCATAAAATACTTACAAAGTACTCCGTGCCAAAACAAGAACATATTAGTAATCATGCGTGAGCCTAGTTCATGTTAAGTGGCTAATGCATCGCATACAAAATGTCACTAGAGTAGGCTCGGCTAATCTAGGAATGGCATGTGAAATGCTACAACTAACAAGTACTCAACTTGGAATTGAAATGCAAGTGCAGTTAGCATGATGTACTGAGCCCGGTGCATGTAATACTGATGAATGAATGCAAACATGCGAAGCATAAGTATGTTATTTAAAATATGCCCTAAATCTAACCATTGTAAGCGGTTAAATAAAAGGGAAGAAAGACGTGAGGTTGGAAGACATACACACACTCACGCACACTTATTACAAATTTGCCCTCGCTCGGAGGGATCGAAAGCATAGTACAGATTAACTAACTCGCAAGCTAACCAATATTATAAACCACCTAATTAATTAACACATTAATTAATCTAATTAAGCAGTAAACAGTCTCGGGATGAAGACCCAATGCAGTGCGCGCTCGGTTTTGCTCGGAAATCCGCCACCATGCTCAAGTTGCCTCTGTTTTCCCCACTTTGCTTCTCTGATGACTACCAAAGTCTCAGGGTTGCTTCTCTGAGTGATGTGAAACGTCACCGGCTAAGGGGATTGGCCACTGGCCATGGATAATGGTCACCAGCCATAAAGTTGTTCCATCGGCCAAAAATGATGGCCGGTCAGCACTGAAGATGGCCGGCCAGCCAAATCTTCCCGCAAAGACTGATTTGACAGCAGCAGAGGATAGAACTTGGCATGGCAATACATTTCAAGCAATGTATGCACCAACCACACTCCTTATCATGTTTATAACTCAAAGGAGGATGGGCCTCGATTCCCGGACCACCAATTACGCATTCCCATGCATGATGGCCCAAAGAATCAAGGGTGCATTTTGATATGGAATGCAATGCACATAAGCAAATAAAAGGGCTCAACCTCTATCACAAACATTTCAAGAGGCCAAGCATGCATGCCAATGCAATGCAATCCTAAGCATGTCGACTAGTATGCAACATGGACAATGCTATGTGCACATGCAAACAAACATACAAGGTGAGCATGCAAACAAGCAAAGGGAATGGACTTAAACTAACATGGATAGCTCGCAAGCATGCCAAAATCAGTGGCCAATACTATGGAAGTGAGGTCCAACACACACACACACACACACATGTATACAAATATGGTCCAACACTTAAGCTCATGAAAATAACTTGTAAGCACAAAGACATGGACTAATGACATGCAACACAAGCTCTGAAAATCATGTTAAAATGGTGCCAAACCAAGCCAACAAGACAAGCATAAGCATGCAATTAGAGGTCCAAAACTCAAGGCTAACAAGCCAAAATGTAAGGTAGCTATACAAAGCATGCCATGGTCGACCAAAGCAACCCAAAACAGACTTCAAGCATACCAAAACAAACACAAAAGCTTCACAAAGCTTGGCCAAAATCATGCTAGAATAAGGGTCAAAAACCTAAAGCATGTTAAGGCTTAAACATGGCATTACAAGACATGTATGCAAGGCATGCAAGATGTGTCCAAACCAACTCAACACAATGCTATTTCATGGCAAAATAAGCATAAATATCAATCTAGGCATGGCCAACGTGAACCTAAACATGGTGCTCACTAAAGAGGCAAAAATGGTCATTTTCAAGGACAACAAGGAGAGGGGGTGGCCCTCTCCTTCCTAGGACCTTAAGGCACCATCCTCATCATTGAAATCCCTCAAGATTTTAGTGGTGAGGAGGCCCAAACACAATGGTCCCAAAGCTCAACCAAAATGGCACAAAATGGAGCCTTTCAAGGCTTAAGAGGGGTCAAACAACCCCAAAGCTTAAAGCAACCTGAACCAACTATTTAGAGCACTAAAAATCAGAACTTTTATATGTTATACACAAAGCTCAAAAACAGATGCAAGGTAGGAAAAAATGCAATGTAAAATGGGGAATAAAGGGACAAGTTTCTTACCCTTGTAGACCCTCTTCACCAATGGTGGACCAGCTGGTTCTTCAAGCTTAAACCATCTCCAAAACTCCAAAAACAACCCTCAAGGGCCTCAGCTCCAAGAAAAGGTGTGATGGTGGGTGTTTGTGTGCAAAACTAAGGCAAAAACACTCACAAAACAAAGAGAGAGAGAGAGAGAGAGAGAGATATAGAGATGAAGGACATATGAACCCTAACCCTAAAACTCAAAACCCTCAGAAATTTCTATCTAAATTGTCTAACCCCTTTACAAGAGAGAAGAGCCCCTCTTTCATAGACAATTTGTCTTGTAATGCTTCCAAAGGAAGCTAACAAGAGGGCAATCCCTCCATACACGTGTATTGTCACGTCCCAAACCCGCCCCTAAAAGTTTGGGCATGACCCATTTGAAAACGGACACTAAACCTGCTATACATATCATATGGGGCCTGAACGGAAGCATTCACCAATATAATTTAACATAAATAAAAGAACTGCATCCATTGAGCGACCACTATCATGCCAGGATCACAGACAGAACATAAGGCAAATAAACATACAGTGACGTGCATCAGAGAATTAGCTATGTACATATATATATACGCACCCTTAGAATTGGGCGTAAAACATCATGAACAGGTAAAAGGAATTATATATACATCAACCTTAAACAGACAATCAGGGTACGAAATCAAAAGCTTAGCAAAATGAGCTGCCTTCATTTGAGTGCCTGGACACCCTGAGGTTGACAAAAGAGGTACGGACGCTATGGGTTAAAGCTGAGCTCCAGGTGGAGTGCCTACAGAAACAGACATAACACGAGTGAGTCAAGCTCGGTGAACAGTAGTACATAAACAATTTAAAGATTAACTTAACTTACTTACACTATACATGTTCATCTAATTACATAAATAAATACAAAAATTATGTGGTTAGTCTGATTCTGTACACGTTTCAGTACGGCTTTGTCAGTTCATAACTTCACAGATTGGCCTTTGGCCTGATGGGTTCACAAATTCACAAATTAGCCTTTGGCTAGATGCACCACTTCACAAGTTGGCCCTCGGCCTCTGAAATTCATAGTTTCACAAGTTACAGTCGGCCTCATAATTTCATATTTCACAAGTTGGCCCTTGGCCTCATAATTTCATGATTCACAAAGTGGCCCTTGGCCTCATAATTTCATGATTCACAAAGTGGCCCTTGGCCTCATAATTTCACAAATTCACAAGTTGGCCCTTGGCCTCATAATTTCATGGTTCACAAATACTTCACAATTTCATATAAAACATATTCTTGAACCACGGTATTATTACCCCCGGGCAAGGGCCACAAACCACGGTATTATTACCCCCGGGCAAGGGCCTTGTACTAAAAATGCCTTAAATACTTTTCGTATCTTTACAAATTATATCTTTCATAACTTTACAAATTGTATCTTCATAATTTCACAAATTATATCTTTCATTGAGCGCCATAGGCCTCATGACTTTCACATAGGCTTTAAGCCTAATTCACATATGTATGGACTCAAGAGGTGGCTCCCACCAAAGTGTAGCACTTTGTTCCATACCAGAAATCATATCGTTATATATCATATCATAAGCAGAACGAATAAATAGGACAGAATTACCTTAGGTTCACAAAAATACCTTGTCACCCAATAGTGTACACAAGTCTCTTCATAAGTCATTCCAAGTTAAAATATTCATCTTACATATATCGGAATAGTAGTAATACTTATTGATGGAAGACACATGCATCATTGTTCTTCTTGTTCACTATAAACCAACAGGGGTAATTTACAGATAACAGAACATTAATAGTATTCATTAACAGTAAACAAAGCACATGACTATAGCACTATCCATAGTTCTAGCCATCTGCCCAAACTAAGGTATGTCAAATCCTTCACTGCTTACATAAGTCTTAATCCACACATACGTTAGCATAATTGCCCATAAAGAACAGAATATTAATAACAATGATTATTAACGGTAAGTAATGTACAATTATAGTACTACTACTCACAGTGCTATAACGGAGTGCTTGTCCTTCCCGGGTTATGCCCTACACATGTACACAACTTATACATTAATTCCTTTTCTTTCTTAATTCATTTCCTGCTTTATTTTACTTCAAATGAATTTACAAGCATCTTAAGGGCATCAAGCACATAAAACAAAGCAAACAATATTTTGCAACATGAAGTCTTCAAACCTATTTCTCCAACTCAATATATACATATAAAGGATTACTAGTCTTACAAAACACATTATGGAATTTACACCCATCATCTTCTATTCAAAGAAAGAAAGGATTTTTATGAACATTTCCATGTTCCCCAAAACTCTTTAAATTTCTAGTGTTTGCACCAAAACCCAAACATTTCCTCATCATTCAACAAAACTCAACATTCTCAACACAATTCAACATGATTCAATTCAACACTACCGAGTATAATTTAACATAATTCGGGGTAAATTCTTTGATCTCATTTCAAGATTCCATAGCCAAATTAATATCATCCACATCATCAACAAAACCTTTTCTCCCAATTTCATTTCACATTTTAATATGACTTCCAATGCCCAAAACAAGGTTCATTCGCTAATTTTTTAATAAAATTCCCAAACATTTTCAAACTTCAAATAAATTTGCATATATCCAATTCAATGTCTTAATTCCATGATTTTACTTTCAATTTGGGTAAACTCTTTGCTTAACCTCATAAATCAACCTAGGGTTTTCAAGAAAATAAAGGATTTCAAGAAAAAGCCAAATTTCCCAAACCATTACTTGTTCCAATTTTCTCATTGATTACAAGTCTACAGTTCATAATCCATCACTTAAACCAAGCAATTGCATTCCCAACATTCTAAACTCTAAATCCCCAAATCTCAAGTTTGACACAATATGCACAAAACAACAGATTTTGTATTTATATACTCAAAATACCACAAACCCATCCATGAATGCAAGTATTGAAAGAGGACAAGGATCCCTACCTCAAGAACCAAACAAGGAGCAAAGCTTTGAGACGAAATCACCAAAATCCCGAAATTCCAATCGGTTGGAAATGGTCATCTTCTTGCCTTCTTCACTTCTTGGTGGAAGATCTTGCTCAAACCTAAGGGAAATGGAAGTATTTGGGATCAAAACCCTAGGGTTTTCGGAACTAGGGCAAAAAGAATCAAGAGAGGGGAGGAAAATATGAGAAATGATCTCAAAATCTCGTTTTTGAAGCTGCTGTCCCGTAATTCCCGCTCGAGCGGAGGAATTCCCGCTCGAGCGTACCTGTTTTCAGCACAGATTTCGAAACTTTGAACAGGTGTAACTCTCCCATCCGGACTCCGTTTTAGGTCATTCTTGTGTCCAAATTGAAGCCCTGGAAATAAGCTTTCCAATGGTTCCAACCTCACATTCAAATTCCAAGTATATAAGGAGAAAAGGGCAAAAGAGTGACGGCTGGTCAAAAATTCAAACTTAAATTTGGGACTTTATATTTAATCTTATCTATATATTTTGTTAAGGCTTCAATCAAGGTTCCAAATATCATCCAAGGGTCCTCAATTATACTATTTAAAGTTCACTTGCCAACCCATCAACATCAAGAGTCCAACAACCATACAAGTTTCAAGGTGACAGGCACCACTATACCTCAATCCGATGTGAATTTAAAATCCGGGTCGTTACACCCTTCCCACCTTAAGAAATTTCGTCCCCGAAATTTGCATCCGTTCTAACATGAATAGCAACAACCGTATGCTCACCAATTCTTAACAACCCCTAGTTCATAACAAAGCATGAGAGCACCATACATATCCACCCAAACTTAACAACTTCCAATTACACCTTACTTCATTCCTAAGCCCAAAATACAAAGTGTTATAACTTACCCACCTTAAGGAAATTTCATCCTCGAAATTGAAGAAAACCAAATAGAAGACAACTCAAACATGCCCATTCCAGGTATGTAAAATGAAAGAAAACATCTCGTATTTTATTTCACAGGATCTTGTATCGAGTAAGGTGAAACTACAAGAGTCCTTGGCAGGACATTCCAGATATAAACTCCCCAGTAGGCATGGTTTGTAATCACAATATTTTTCCTGTCTCATCAATTCTCAGCTATAGAAACATATAATTCTTAAATACAGAAACATAATACGTAGCATTTCCCCTAAGCACAAAATTCATAAATTCCCATAGCATACGTTAATTTCCTTCACAATATGTTCTTTACTATGTTCATAACCAAATTGATCCAACCTTAATAGTTCCTATGTAATTCTCATTAGAAAGTACATGTTCAAACTTGCCCAGTTAAGTAGTTCTTTGGGTAAATTTCGGAGTGCCATTTACTCGGAGAGGGGTTGTCCATTAAGGTTTATGGTTATGCATAATAAAATCCTAGATCAAAGCCTACCAACAAGGTTTTGCCTAATTAACGAGGCATATTTCATTCCAATAGTCACAAATAAATCGTTTATGTACGCAGCCCTTAGCTTTATAATTAAACATAATATCCCTTGTTCCCAAAAGCACTTCAGGGTCATACCAGTATATTAATTCAGAATGATATGCAATACAACAGAAAAAGAGATCACAGTACACATTGTAAATTCCTCATAGCATTACTTCTTAGTTCAATAACACAAGAGGACCATGCCCCAAGTCAAATAGTTACGACCATATCAAAATTAGTACCATACACTTATAAATTCATACAGACATGTCATAATAGACATTTAATCATACTATTATAAGACACCCATCTTTCGAGCAGAGGGAGCCATTCAAAGATAAAGCCAGAAATCAAATTTAAATAATGTTTAATCAACTAGTCATAACAGTAAGGTGTAACGTCTTCTCTTAATAACATTTCTTCTTGTTACGGCACAAATTAATTTGGCCCCTCTTTTGATCATTTCAGTATTCCACTATTCAGATGATTCTTTCTTTCCTACTGTAAGACACGAGATCATCCACATGGTTTCGTATTCATAACTCACAATTACAATGGGTCAGCAAACAGTCATACAGAAATTATAAACCAGTCTTCTGGCTCAATCAATTAACATAAACAGAGTATCCAGTTATTTCACATACGTAGGTCCTACTGGGTCCATTTATAGAGTCATAAATTTCCTTAAGTATATAGTAACCACACCCATGCAGATACGTCTGGAAGTCAACAATTTTGTGGCAAAATAATTTGATCACCTAATATCAAAGTTAGACTTCTGAGCCAAATTAGTTCAATATTACATCGTGCATATTATACAAATCTATATAAACATACTAGAGGAGGTAAACGTCCAGTACATATCATTAACTCACCATCAATAAAGAGTATTTCCCTGTCTATTCGTTCCATTTTTTCTTTAGTTCACAGTGCCGTGCAGAATAGTTTACATTATATCCCTCAAAGACAGAACATAGATTAATTCAATAATTTACAATATCTAACCTTTGCATATCTACACAAAAATATTTCACAGACATGATTTCTCAATCTTAAGTCATTGATATACAGAAGCAGGATTGTAATTCCTACGATAGTCCTTAATTGCCTCTCTTTTACAAGTCTCATGTACGCAGACACGTAAGGTGGGTAGGTCTTTCATGTTGTTCAACCATTCTTTACATGGAATTTTAATTACAGATTACAATTTACACATAACAAAATAGATTACGGATGACAGAGTCAAATGTCAAATTTCAAATGTCGAATTTCAGATTTCAGAATGCAAATTTCAAATTACAAACTTCCATAACAAATTACACACAATTCGAAGAGGGGTCATTATATACATAACTGCTCCATACAGCCATTCGTATTCAACACAAGTTCAGTTAGCCCACCAACACATCTTATCAAAATACTCATATGCAGTAATTGCACAAAATCACAGATCTAAACATTGTTGTGACAAGGAAGACTATATCATTTTTTATTTTTTTTAAGGAATATTCCATACCTAGGGTTTAATCACTCCATCAAAACAGATGATAAGCAACTTCCAATCCGCAAATAATAATCGATAACATACATCTTATTTAATCATTGATATATAGATTGTCTTACCAATCAGCTCGAACCCTTACCATGCTTCCACTGCGCAATTCTGTTGATTTAACCCCATCTGCATGTCTTACCATGTTCTGCATAACAATTACTCACAATATGCACAAAGAATATACAATGGACATGGGTTATAATCGTTAGCGTTAACAGATTGCATTTAACGTTGCCATCACTTTCTTTCATATGCACTACGGATTTAATGCATGATGCCTAAGTTTTTTTTTTTTTTTTTTTTTTTTTTTTTTTTTTTTCTAGACATCCTAAAGCTCAATGGATTCGAATGAGAGATCGCAACTCGTGCTCTGATACCACCATCCACGTCCCAAACCCGCCCCCAACAATAGGGGCATGACCCATTTGGAAAACGGACACTAAACCTGCTATACATATCATATGGGGCCTGAACGGAAGCATTCACCAATATAATTTAACATAAATAAAAGCGCATCCATTGAGCGACCACTATCATGCCAGGATCACAGACAGAACATAAGGCAAATAAACATACAGTGACGTGCATCAGAGAATTAGCTATGTACATATATATATACAGACCCAGCCCTTAGAATTGGGCGTAAAACATCATGAACAGGTAAAAGGAATTATATATACATCAACCTTAAACAGACAATCAGGGTACGAAATCAAAAGCTTAGCAAAATGAGCTGCCTTCATTTGAGTGCCTGGACACCCTGAGGTTGACAAAAGAGGTACGGACGCTATGGGTTAAAGCTGAGCTCCAGGTGGAGTGCCTACAGAAACAGACATAACACGAGTGAGTCAAGCTCGGTGAACAGTAGTACATAAACAATTTAAAGATTAACTTAACTTACTTACACTATACATGTTCATCTAATTACATAAATAAATACAAAAATTCTGTGGTTAGTCTGATTCTGTACACGTTTCAGTACGGCTTTGTCGGTTCATAACTTCACAGATTGGCCTTTGGCCTGATGGGTTCACAAATTCACAAATTAGCCTTTGGCTAGATGCACCACTTCACAAGTTGGCCCTCGGCCTCTGAAATTCATAGTTTCACAAGTTACAGTCGGCCTCATAATTTCATATTTCACAAGTTGGCCCTTGGCCTCATAATTTCATGATTCACAAAGTGGCCCTTGGCCTCATAATTTCATGATTCACAAAGTGGCCCTTGGCCTCATAATTTCACAAATTCACAAGTTGGCCCTTGGCCTTATAATTTCATGGTTCACAAATACTTCACAATTTCATATAAAACATATTCTTGAACCACGGTATTATTACCCCCGGGCAAGGAACACAAACCACGGTATTATTACCCCCGGGCAAGGGCCTTGTACTAAAAATGCCTTAAATACTTTTCGTATCTTTACAAATTATATCTTTCATAACTTTACAAATTGTATCTTCATAATTTCACAAATTATATCTTTCATTGAGCGGCCATAGGCCTCATGACTTTCACACAGGCTTTAAGCCTAATTCACATATGTATGGACCCAAACATTTCCTCATCATTCAACAAAACTCAACATTCTCTACACAATTCAACATGATTCAATTCAACACTACCGAGTATAATTTAACATAATTCGGGGTAAATTCTTTGATCTCATTTCAAGATTCCATAGCCAAATTAATATCATCCACATCATCAACAAAACCTTTTCTCCCAATTTCATTTCACATTTTAATATGATTTCCAATGCCCAAAACAAGGTTCATTCGCTAATTTTTTAATAAAATTCCCAAACATTTTCAAACTTCAAATAAATTTGCATATATCCAATTCAATGTCTTAATTCCATGATTTTACTTTCAATTTGGGTAAACTCTTTGCTTAACCTCATAAATCAACCTAGGGTTTTCAAGAAAATAAAGGATTTCAAGAAAAAGCCAAATTTCCCAAACCATTACTTCTTGTTCCAATTTTCTCATTGATTACAAGTCTAAAGTTCATAATCCATCACTTAAACCAAGCAATTGCATTCCCAACATTCTAAACTCTAAATCCCCAAATCTCAAGTTTGACACAATATGCACAAAACAACAGATTTTGTATTTATATACTCAAAATACCACAAACCCATCCATGAATGCAAGTATTGAAAGAGGACAAGGATCCCTACCTCAAGAACCAAACAAGGAGCAAAGCTTTGAGACGAAATCACCAAAATCGAAATTCCAATCGGTTGGAAATGGTCATCTTCTTGCCTTCTTCACTTCTTGGTGGAAGATCTTGCTCAAACCTAAGGAAATGGAAGTATTTGGGATCAAAACCCTAGGGTTTTTGAACTAGGGCAAAAAGAATCAAGAGAGGGAGGAAAATATGAGAAATGATCTCAAAATCTCGTTTTTGAAGCTGCTGTCCCGTAATTCCCGCTCGGCGGAGGAATTCCCGCTCGAGCGTACCTGTTTTCAGCACAGATTTCGAAACTTTGAACAGGTGTAACTCTCCCATCCGGACTCCGTTTTAGGTCATTCTTGTGTCCAAATTGAAGCCCTGGAAATAAGCTTTCCAATGGTTCCAACCTCACATTCAAATTCCAAGTATATAAGGAGAAAAGGGCAAAAGAGTGACGGCTGGTCAAAAATTCAAACTTAAATTTGGGACTTTATATTTAATCTTATCTATATATTTTGTTAAGGCTTCAATCAAGGTTCCAAATATCATCCAAGGGTCCTCAATTATACTATTTAAAGTTCACTTGCCAACCCATCAACATCAAGAGTCCAACAACCATACAAGTTTCAAGGTGACAGGCACCACTATACCTCAATCCGATGTGAATTTAAAATCCGGGTCGTTACATGTATGGAGGGGGTGACATTGTATGCCAGCTGCCCAAAAATATCTGCAAAAGCACATGCACAGTAGTCGGCCGGCCAAAAATGCAATTAACCAAAGAAAGATAGCCGGCCGGCCAACTATAGTGCCGGCCGGCCGAACATTTGGCCGGTGGCAACAAAACACAGCTGGTGGCCTCAAGCCATGGCCAATGGAGTGAGGGGATGGCCCACAAGCCATTCCCTGCCCCACCAAGGCAAAGCACAAGTGTTTGGTGCAAAACCAGACACGAAACAGTCGAGTCGAGAGATTCTGAGGCAAGGCGCATAGCCGAGACCTCCGGGAACTCAAGACGAACACAAACATGGATGATCACCGAGTGTTCAAGCGGTGACGTCCAAGGCTTGAGGATGGTAAAAAATGGGGTGTCTACACACATGTGCAGGAACACAGCCGCACGTGCGGAAAACATGGGAAGCCACAGATTGCATACTAAAATAATTGCGCGTGCGGGCCGCATGTGTAGCACGCCTTCCTGCACGTGCGGTGAGGGACTTCCACATGTGCGGATGAAGAGGAAAAATTATGTTGGTTTCTTTTACCTTTCTCGACCCTCCGAATGTGTTAAAATGTCCATTTGATTCTCCTACAATGTCTATAATTGAATAAAACTTAACGAATCGAACAACAAGTGAAGAGGAAAGACTAAGGAAAAAGTGAATAATTTATAAGTTGTGTGTGTGCGTGCCTTGTGTAGGTCACTTCACGCGACCAAAGCACTATGAGTAATAATAGTATAATGATATATATTTGTTCCTATGTTTCTACTTACAAATTATTATACCTTGATTATACCTAGCACATTGGAATCGTTGTGTTATAGTTTGTATTGCCTTTTATTTTAAATGGTATATTGGGATGAGTCGTACTAGGACTCATGTATGTTTGTTGGATACAATTACGTTTATTGCAATGGAGTACGTTATGTGAATTAAGTTTTCATGGAAAGGATTAAAAAATGGCATTGACATGGACCTAAGGTCGTTTTGTTCTATTAATAACCATGGGCCTGAGGCCTTTATGATATGGATTACTTGTGACTCGTGGCTCCAAGGCCGAGGGAGATGGAGACATGCCGATGTTCCATCTATCCTATAATGATATGAATTGTTTATGACTCATGGCCCAAGGGCAAGGGAGGTGGGGATATGTCGATGTTCCGTCTACCCTCCAATGTTTCTAACAGTTGTTGATATGGTTCTGTATTATGTTGGCCCGAGGCCGTTTTGTATTACGTTGGGCCCGAGGCCATTTTGTGAACATGATTACAATTAATGTTGTGAATGATGTAAAAATGGAAGAGTGTGGAGTTATGTTTCCTTTGAATCTAGCTTATTTACTTGATTCACTTCACCTTATTATTACTCATTGAGCTTCGCTCACTCTGTATTTTATCTATATGTAGGTGATCAATTCAGAGACCATTCTTAGGTCAGCCTTAGGAGTTCTTTTATGAACCTGCCAGGTCAAGCCACCCAAGATGCACCTTTGTGTTAGGACTTTAGCCTTGTATTTTTACTTAAATTTTCTATATATGTGTGTGGGATATATATATACAAATGCATAATAATGTGTTTACATTGTTTTAATTATTTCAATTATCATGTATGCACAAGCTCAATGGACATTACTAGTTGATTTGCTTCCGCTTTAGGCCCCAAAGTCACGTAAATATTTTGAAACTTTATCTTTGAGGCCTAAGTACAGGCCGGTCATGGCCTAAATTTTTAGCGGCCGGTTCGGGTCATGGCAGTTGAGGTCCACTTTTCCAGTGCCAAGTGCAGTTTTTCAGAGAGGTGGTTAGGGAGATTTTACTTGCTTTAAGTGTGGCTAGTTGGGCCACAAGTCTCCATCTTGCCCACAAAGGGAAGAAGAGCAATGACCAATTTCATATATGGCTCATTCTCAAAGCTAAAGTCAGAGAAGAGGGTAGCTGGTCACTTGTTATCAGTGTGGGAAGGCAGGGCATATGAAGAGATTTTCTCCTCAGTTGGGTAGCATACATGGTGTGTCTGGTTCGAGGCAGACATAGAACCACAACCTATATAGTCAGTTCAGGCCTCGAGGGCCAATCAGGGAGCCTTTTCAGCTCTGCTAGTGTATCAGGCTTATGCTCCGAGGGGTGAGCAGGTTGACCAGAGACCTGCAGGGTGTGTGTATGCTATTACCGCACCATACCTAGTACCAGCGCCTTTAGTTGTGAGAGGTACTCTCTTGTTATGCAATTTTATTGCTAATGTGTTGATTGATATGGGTGTATCCCATTCATTTATCTCGTCTGCCGTTGAATCGATTTTGGGGTTAGAATTGGCTCGGTTAGCATCTCCACTCAATGTAGAGTCACCTATTAGGGGTGAGATTGTTTTGGAACGTGGGGTGTTGGGATTGTGACGTAGAGGTTGCTAGTCGTCGACTTCCATTTGCATTTGTGTTGATTGACATGTCAAGTTTTGATGCTATATTAGGTATGGACTGGTTGTCATTGTATCAGGCTATTATAGATTGTTACCGTCAGAGGGTTACTGTATGTACCTTGAGCGGTGATTGCTTTTATTTCTTGGGGGACTTAGTTGGTAGAGTCTTATCATCGATGTATGATTCACGTGGGCAGAGTGAGCTTAGTTGTCTTCTTGCCAACTTCTTAGGTAGTGAGAGTGATGAAGTCCTAGTTGAATTGTCGAGGGTAGTTTGTGAATACCCGAACGTTTTCCCTAAGGATCTCACTAGTTTACCACCTCACCGAGAGTTCAAGTTCTCTATTAACTTAGTGCCTAGCACAACACTGATTTCTATGGCACCATATAGGTTTGCACCTGCCGAGTTGAGTGAGTTGAAGATTCAACTCCAAGAATTGCTAGATAAGGGTTTTACCTGCCCTAATACTTTACCTTGGGGAGCACCAACTCTATTTGCCTGAAAGAAAGATGGTGCATTACGACTTTGTATTGATTATCGGAAGTTGAACTGGGTAATTGTTAAGAACAAATACCCAATGCCTTATATAGATGATCTTTTTGATTAGTTGAAAGGGTCTTATTGTTTTTCCAAGATAGACCTAAGATCAACTTATCACCAGTTGAGGGTAAGAGAGGAGGATATCTAAAAGATGACATTCCATGTGCGGTATGGCCATTATGAGTTTCTAGTGATGCCCTTTGGGCTAACCAATACACCAGCCATGTGTATGGATTTAATGAACTGAATCTTTTGTGAGCCTAGACCATTTCGTAGTCATCTTTGTCGATGACATCTTGATTTACTCACCTTTGGAGGAGGAACACGAAGAACACTTGCGGGTAGTACTTGAGTTACTTAGAGCCCACAAACTTTATGCGAAGTTTGGGAAGTGTGAATTCCAGTTGGGAGAAGTAAATATCTTAGGCCATGTGGTATCTGGGGGAGAGGTGATTGCAGATTCATCCAAGATAGAGGCAGTGCAAGATTGGGAACAACCTAAGAATGCTTTTGGGATTCATAGTTTCTTGGTGTTGGCCAGATATTACAAGCGGTTTGTGAAAGATTTCTCTAGATTAGCCTTACCGTTAGCCAGACTGACGAGGAAAGGATTCAAGTTTGTATGGAGTAAGACTTGTGAGAAGTGATTTCAAGAGCTTAAGGTTAGACTTACCACTGTTCTAGTATTGATTATTCTGGATAGGGGTTTGGGCTATTCAGTGTATTGTGATACCTCACGGGAAGGTTTGGGTTGTGTATTGACGCAAGAGGGAAAAGTAGTAGCTTATAGCTCACAACAGTTGAAAACACATGAGAGAAACTACCCTACTCATGACCTAGAGTTAGGGGCGGTGTTCTTTGCCTTACAGATTTGGAGGCATTATCTGTACGGTGAGAAGTTTGAAGTGTTTTCCATTTACAAGAATTTGAAATATCTGTTTACACAGAAAGACTTAAATCTGAGGCAGATGAGGTGGATGGAGTTTATAGAAGCTTATGACTTCGAGTTGCATTATCATCTGAGAAATGCCAATGTTGTGGCTGATGCCTTAAGTAGAAAATCCATCAGCAGTGTAGCTAGTATTTCCATTTGGAGATAGGAGATGTTGGGTGCTATTGGTCAATTTGACTTGCATCTTAGTGAGTCCATTAAGTTTGTA
The DNA here is from genome assembly GCA_025200525.1 of Camellia lanceoleosa. Classification (NCBI taxonomy): domain Eukaryota; kingdom Viridiplantae; phylum Streptophyta; class Magnoliopsida; order Ericales; family Theaceae; genus Camellia; species Camellia lanceoleosa. The sequence goes on from CM045764.1 coordinate 65,994,064, forward strand.
GTCTTGTTTTTGGTGGTTACACAACCTACACTTATGAACCGAGTGATAGAAGCGTAGAAGAGTGACCTAGAGGTAAAATCCCTCTGGGAGAAGATCTCTAGTAGAAAGGTAAATAAAGGCTTGAATGTGTATCCCGATTCGAGTGTTAGATATCGTGACTGTCTTTTCGTGCCAGAGTCTAGTCAAGAGGAAGTACTTCGAGATTTTCACCATTCGGGAGGCACAAAGATGTGTCACGACCATAGTCGCCAGTTTTGGTGGAGGGGAATAAAGAAGGATGTGGTCGTATTTGTATCGATGTGCCTTACTTGTCAACAAGTGAAGGTCGAACATCAGAGGCCAGCAAGTTTGTTGCAACCCTTGCCTACAGCCGAGTTGAAGTAGGAGCATGTCACGATAGATTTTTTTTGTGGGTCTTCCTAAGACTCAACAGGGTAGTGATGCGATTTGGGTGGTAGTTGACTGGTTAACCAAGTCGACGCACTTTCTACTTATGCGCATGAATAACTCGGTAAATTATCTAGCCGACCTTTATATTAGGGACATTGTGAGACTTCATCGGGTTCCTATGACTATTGTTTGAGATAGAGATCCACGTTTTACGATTCATTTGTGGTAGAGCCTACAGAATGCCTTAGCCACGAGATTGACTTTTAGCACTACGTATCATCATCAAACTGATGGTCAGTCTGAGCGTACTATTCAGATCCTTGAGGATATGTTTTAGGGTTTTGTTCTTGACTTTAAGGGGTTGTGGAAGAGGCACTTGCCCTTAGTGGAGTTTACCTATAACACTAACTTCTAGTCAAGTATTGGTATTGCACCATTTGAGGCCTTGTATGGCCAACTGTATAGATCCCCTGTGTGCTAGGCCGAGATGGCTGATGCACCAATGTTGGGTCCAAAGTTAGTTCGGGAAATGACGGAGAAAGTTGCACTTATCTGTAAGAGGTTGGTTACGGTCTAGAGTCGCCAGAAAAGTTATGTCAAGCGTAGGAGACGACCATTATCCCTTGAGATAGGAGACCACGCCTTCTTGAAGATATCACCTAGACAGGGTTTGATAAGGTTTGGGAAGAGTGGGAAGTTGTCCCCTAGATTTATTGGACCTTTTGAGATGTTTGAGCGGATTGGAGAGTTGGCTTATCGTTTGGCCTTGCCATATTTGTATGCTTCGGAAGTACGAGTTGGATCCATCACACGTGTTGGATTAGACCGACTTAGATGTAGATGAGGATGCCTCGTATGAGGAGAGACCGGTGAGAGTCTTAGATACTCGAGGCCAAGTCTTGCAAGGCAAGACAATTCCTCTAGTTAAAGTATTGTGGCGACATCACGTAGTTGAGGAAGCAACTTGGAAACGTGAGCTGGAAGTCCGTGAGAAGTATCCAAACCTATTTGTAAATGTTTGAGCATATATTGAAACTTTTGTTATGTTTATTTAATATAAACAATGTATATGTTATGGAAATGTGAATTGTGTATTAAGTATTGAGGACTTATTTATCATGTTGATGGGAATGAGTGACCAGTGGACAGGTCATGGTATTGGAATTGATTGATTATCATTGTTGTAATTGGCTTAAACATGGTTTTAAAGTTTGATTTGTAATTTTGGAGACGAAATTCCTTAAGGGGGAGAGGTTATAGCAATTTTGGTTTAAAACCCCGACCCATTTGATATTCTGGATTTAGGTTTCATGGTTTTGTATTATTGTTCTTATCTTATTCCGTTTTTTCCTTCCTTGAGTTCGGCTATCGGGATGTGTTGGTTTTGTTTGGAATAGGTTGGTACCTTGTTTTTCAAAAACCTTGTTGCCCAAAATTTTGCTCTTATGCTTGAGTGTCACTTCTTGAGCTCAAGCGGTCTTTGTGAACTCTTAGTACTTTTGTCGGCATGCAAAAACTACTAGGAGAGTGCATTCTACGCAAGAGTGGTGTTTTCTACACTCGAGTGGTCGTGCGCTCAAGGCCCTTTTTGCATTCGATGAAAGGTCTTCTGTCTGTAAAACTACTAAGAGTGTGTATTCTACGCTCAAGCGTCACTTCTTGTACTCGAGCAGTGCAACTTATTGTGTCTGAACGCTCGAGCGTCACTTCTTGTGCTCGAGCAAACTGTGCATATATCAGTTTGTAAAAGTCACATTTTACATCACTTTTTCATCTCTTTCTCTCTCTAAACATTGCAAAACCTTAAATCTAGAGCTCTTCTCTCTAGAACTTACTCTCTCTCTACAAATACACCAAGATCTACCCATTTCTCCACCCTATTTCCTTCGTTAAAAAGGTAGAGCTCACCTATAGCTTCATTTCCATCGGAATAAAGTTAGATTTCGGCTTTATCTGAGTTTCATGGGTGCTTTTGTCGTCTTCTAGCTTTGAGGTAGAGATTCTCTACACTCTTTTATGATTTTCAACTTAGCTTTGTGTTTTTATAAAACAATCTTGTGATTTTGGTGGATTTGGAACAACCTATGGTTTTGGTTTAAAATCGAAAGAGGGGTTTTCAAATGAGTGTATTGAAAATGGTTATGGGATTAAAAATGAGGTTGAGTTGTTATAAAATTATTGATTTTGATATTTGGAATGGATTTTGAAAGAAAAGGGGGTTTTACCCTAAATGTCTCAAATATTTATTTTGTATGAATAAATGGAATTAATGTTGGAAATGTGAAATTGGATGGATATTGATATGGATGGTAGAGTTGGATATGTATTATCCCTCACCATGAAATTTGAAAAGTTTATCTGTATTGGAAATTTTAAATCTGTTTTGGGCTATCGGTGGAGGATAGCTTTGATTGTTATAAAATTGCACGAGGATTAGGTAAATTGAAACTAATTTCTCATCTATGTGTATTAAACATTGTTGCTCATTTAATACATTACAAATATATATGATTTTGAGAAAATGGGTGAATGCGGGAAAGAGGTGTGTGTCACCAAATTAAGTTGTCCTGTGTGTCTGTAATAACCCTAACTTGTGATTAGCCTATAATCTATTATTAAGAATGCCTAATAAGTAATTAAAAAGAAATTCTTAATTAATGACATGTATATTGCATTATTTGTGTTTATATCTGTTTACTGTAGAATTATATATCTGTGTTTCTATTTCATTATACGAATTGTTGGCATTATCGACCAAAGAATACGAAATTGACTTGGCTTATGTGTTATTTGGAATTTTTAGAATTTTGTGATAGGTTTAATTGGAATTCGATTCGGAACGAATTAATTAAGATAAATAATGTTAGTTGACTAACTTAAGCACATATTAATTGAGCTCCCCAATAAGCCTATATAAGGCCACTTCTAACACCTTCTATACACTTTACACTTCCAATTCCTCATCTTAAACCTTCAAAACGTAGAGAGAGAGAGAGAGAGAGAGAGAGAGAGAGAGAAGAGAAGATTGAGCTCAATTAGGAGAATTGCTAGAGAACTTGGAAATTAAGATTGAATCCTTGGAATTCACACCTTAGGTAGGAATTTCTCCCTTAATTCTTGGAAATGAAGAGCTTAGAGAGTGAATTCATGAGCCATGTAGGAATACTTGCATAAGATTGAAGAGAACAAGTTAGAATCATGTTAATCATGGAAGAATGAGCTAATGATATACATGCATGCATAATTCTCATGATTTTGAACTTGAATTCAAAGAATTTTCCACATGCATGAAGCTTTACTTGCATACTTTGAAGAATCCAACTTGGTTTCATTTGTATTGCTTCAATTGTTCATGTTTTAGAAGCTTTGAACTTGCATCAATATATGCATGATACATTTTCACAATTTCAAGTTTGATTTTGAACAATTGGCATGCTTTTGGGCCTTTATTTTATGAAATGATCTTTAATTTTCAATGCTTTGCAAGTTGAACATGTTTTCTCAAGTTTTGGGGCCCAAAGGATGTGTTTTGAAGCATTATATTTGAGTTTTGAAGCTTGAACATCAATTTGGAAATTCCAAAATTTGTACCATTTGCTTGAGCAGTGGAGTCTACGCTCAAGCGAAGAATGTGACCTCCTAGTACTTTTGGAGAGTTTGGGGGTTGGCTCGAGCGGCAAAACCTGTGCTCAAGCGACCACCATTGTTTTTGACCCTCTGCTCGAGCAACAAAATTTATGCTCGAGTGTAAAATGAGAGCTCAGTTTTTACAAACTTGTGTAGACTGCTCGAGCGACAAAAGTTGAGCTCGAGTGGAGACCCTTTTTACTCGGTCTTGTGCTCGAGTGACCGTCGAGCGTCCGTTGAGCGAAAAAATCATGCAACCAGTACTTTTGCAGACTTTACAGGCCGCTCAAGTGACAGAAGTTGCACTCGAGTGGACTTCCCTATTTTTGACAATTTGGCTAGGTGTTTCAAAGTACATTTTGGCATCCTTATTCATCTTAGGCATTGCTAAACCCTAATTAAGACATAATAATGAGGATAAGGACTAGAAACACACCAAGGTAGAAAAGAAATGAGTTAAGTGTTTTCCAACCATGTGTTTCAATGTGTATCCGTTATCTGTTTGTGTAGGTTACGCGCTGTGAGCTATTTCATCTATCTGCTCTATCTGTCTACTTTTGGAGCCAACTGTGATTAATAACTTAGTATAGCTATCTTCAACTTTATTTATTTTATATATGATAAAATAAGATCTATGTTTCTGAAATGTTATGTTATGTATAATGAATGATTGTCCAATTTCTTAAATGTATTCGTGGCATCCTTTGCATATCTGTTAGCTGTTACCTGGTATCAAAAGTTCCATTATGGAACTTAATATGTCTGCAATCTGTTACCCATACTGGAGGTTCCATCATGGAGCTCAACATATCTGTTATCTGTTACTTAGATCTAAAGGTCCCTTTATGGAACTAGTTACTCATAAACACCAAATGTTTTGTATCTTTTCTATATCTGATCTGTTAAAGCTAATGGATATACCACATATGATTAAGCACGAGACTCTAATTTCTATATATGATTTGAACAAGAATATGAATATGAATATGAATATGAATCTGCTTTCTGAATCTGATATAGGACATCATTCAATTAAACCCCTTTACTCTGTTATTATTCACTGGGCTCCTGCTCACTCTATTATTTATATATGTTGGTGATCAGGCGTGCAACTGGGCTTAATGATGATTTCCTAGAATTCTGTTTTGTTAGCCAACCTTTGTGCCTCCCGAGGAGGTTATAGAAAAGTCTTGTGGTCGTGTTTTGCGAAATAAATCTAAGACTTTGTTTTCTTTTTGTGAAATTTGAACAAGTTTCTATTTATCTGTATATTGGCCTAAGTTCCCCTTTTGGTTTTATCTGTATGTGTGTGTGATGTAAGACTAATGTATATATATGACATCACATGTATGTGTGAGTGTGTGTTGATTTCTATAAGTGTGAGAACTGAATCTGAATATGAACATATGAAATTGAAAGAAATGAACTAACTCCGAACACTGTGAACAAGATTATTCCTATGTTTATTATTGCCTTGTTTACTTGTAGCCACATGGAAAATGCAAGAAGTAATGATACAACTAAATCTTCAAGTCTACGAACTCCTGGAAGATTCGGTTCATTAAATCCATAAACACAGCTGGTGCATTGGTTAGCCCAAAGGGCATCACTAGAAACTCATAATGGCCATACCACATATGGAATGCTGTCTTCTAGATATCCTCCTCTCTTATCCTCAACTGGTGATAAGCTGATCTTAGGTCTATCTTGGAAAAACAACAAGACCCTTTCAACTAATCAAACAGATCATCTATATAAGACATTAATTGGGTACTTGTTCTTAACAGTTACCCGATTCAACTTTCGATAATCAATACAAAGGTTGACGAAGTATTGTGCAACTATTGATTATGTGAATAAAACTGTTGTGTTTCGACCATCTAGCATACCTGAGTTTGTATTTGTTGGGAATGGGGTAATTTCTCAACCATACTTGATTTCATTTGTGAAAGCTAGAAAATTGTTGAGAAAAGAGTGTCGGGGTTACTAGTGTTGCGTCTTGAATGTGACTACTAATAGCCCCAACGTAGAGAATATCCCTGTAGTGAGTGAATTTCCTGACGTGTTTCCAAATGATTTACTTAGTGACTTAATTGATAGGGAAACTGAGTTTACTATTAATGTTGTACCTGGAATACAACTGATTTGTAAAACCCCATACCGAATGGCAACTTCCGAATTAAAAGAACTGAAAACCCAACTCCAAGAACTACTAGACAAGAAGTTTATCCGCCCGAGCACTTCACCTTGAGGTGCTCCTGTTCTATTTGTCAAGAAGAAAGATGGGTCTTTGAGACTATGTATAGATTATCGAGAATTGAACAAGGTAACGGTCAAGAACAAATATCTAATACCCCGGATAGATGATTTATTTGATCAACTCCAGGGAGCCCAAGTTTTTTCAAAAATTGAACTTAGATCCGGATACCAAAAATTAAAAGTTAAGATAAAAGACATAGAGAAAACTGCTTTTCGAACTAGATATGAGCATATAAGTTTATGGTAATGCCGTTTGAGGTAACTAATGCACCTATATCATTCATGGACTTAATAAATAGGGTGTTTAAACAATTTTTGGATGAATTTATAGTTGTGTTTATTGATGATATTTTGATCTATTCTAAAAGAAAAAAAGAACATGAACGTATGTGAGAATTGCTATATAGACCTTGAGAGAAAATAAATTGTATGCAAAAATGTCTAAATGCGAGTTTTGGCTTGATTGTGTAACATTTTTAGGGCAAGTAATCAATAAGGATGGCATCTCTGTTGACCTACAGAAAATCGAAACTATTGTGGATTGGCCAAGGCCAACTAACGTGTCTGAAGTCAGAAGCTTTTTGGGGCTTACAGGTTATTATCTCAGATTTGTGAAAGATTTCTCAAAACTTGTTATGCCGTTGACATAGTTGACACGGAAAAATGTACCATTTGATTGGAATGATCAATGGGAGTCAGCCTTTCAAGAACTGAAGACCAGATTGGTAATTGCACCAATTCTGACTTTGCCTAATGATATTGATGGGTTTCAGATTTATAGTGATGCTTCATACAAAAACTTGGGGTGTGTGTTAATGTAGAATAGGAAGGTGATTGCATATGCTTCTCGGCAACTCCGATCACATTAAAAGAATTATCTGACCCATGACCTTGAATTGGCAGCTATGGTTTTTGCATTAAAAATTTGGTGCCATTATCTGTATGTAGTGACTTGTAAAATGTATACCGATCATAAAAGCTTGAAATATTCCTTTATTCAAAAGGAATTGAATATGAGATAGAGACGATGGCTTAAATTGATCAAAGATTATGACTTGCAAATTCTATACCATCCAGCGAAAGGAAATGCAGTTGTCGATGCTTTGAGCCGAAAGTCTATTGGGAATTTGTCATGTTTGCTCACGGGCCAGAAAGAATTATTATGTGATTTAGAAAGAAATGAAATTGAAGTTGTTCTACATGAATATAGTGGAGTTCTAACTGCCATTTCCGCACAACCAGCTATCATAGAGGAGCTTAAAGAAAAACAACTGCAAGATGAGTTTTGAAAAAGATTATCAATGAAATTGATTCAAAACCGACGCTCGGATTTGTGTATGAAAACAATGTGTTGAAATTTCAAAGTAGACTCTGTGTACTGGATTGTTCAGAATTAAGAAAGCGTGTTATGACTGAAGCTCACAACTCCAAATTTGCTATATATCTGGGGAATACAAAGATGTACCATGACTTGAAACAAAATTTCTGGTGGCCTGGAATGAAGAAAAATATTATTGATTTTGTGGTTAGGTGTTTGCATTGCCAACAGGTAAAAACTGGACATCAACGACCCGCTGGATTACTTCAGCCACTTCCAATACTAGAATGGAAATGGGAACACATTACGATGGACTTCATTATTGGATTACCTTGCTCCTCTCGATTTATGGACTCTATCTAGGTCATTGTCGACCATTTAACTAAGTCTGCCCATTTTTTGCTTGTTAAAACTTTTTATAATGCAGATAAGTTTGCCAACATTTATATGAATGAAATTGTGAGATTGCATGGGGTACCTGTATCCATTGTATCTAATAGAGATCATAAGTTCACTTCGAGATTCTAGCAGAGTTTGCAACAAGCTTTGGGGACTGAATTGAGATTGAGTAGTACTTATCACCCGTAGACAGATGGCCAATCAGAAAGAATAATACAAACTTTAGAGGATATGCTCAGAATGTGTGCCCTAGATTTCCAAAGGAATTGGGATACTTATCTACCTCTGATTGAATTTGTATATAACAACAACAGCTACCACTCAAGCATTGGAATGGCTCCTTATGAAGCTTTGTATGGTAGAAAATGCCGTTCTCCAATTTGTGGGGCTGAAGTGGGCAATAGACCCTTATTGGGACCAGAACTAGTCCAAGAGACAACTGAGAAAGTGAAGCTAATAAGTAGCGTTTGAAAACCGTACAGAGTCAAGAAAAGAGTTATGCAGATGTCCAAAGGCAAGACAAAGAATATGAGGTCGGAGACCATGTGTTTATAAAAGTGACTCCAGTGAAAGGTCAGACATGGTTTAGGGTGAAAGGCAAGTTGGCACTAAGATACATTGGGCCATATGAAATTCTTAAGAAAATCAACCCGGTGACGTATCAAGTAGCCTTACCGCTAGTCATGGAGAAAATGCACAATGTGTTTCATATTTCTATGCTTCGGGATTATCTACGAGATCTGCTACATGTGAAAGATGATTATACTTACGAGGAGCGGCTGATTCAGATTGTCAATCGAAGGATCAAAAGGCTAAGAAACAAAGAAATTCCATTGGTGAAAGTTGACTGAAAAAACCACGGAGGAACTTATGTAACATGGGAAACATGAGAAGATAAGATGAAAAGATACCTTGATTTATTCTCTCTAGATCCGGCATTCTTCCAGACTGGAGGTAAGTCGAGTTTGGAGGACCAAACTCCTTAAGGGGGGAAGACTGTAACAACCCCGACCTGTGATTAGCCAATAATCTATTATTAAGAATACCTAATAAGTAATTAAGAAGAAATTCTGAACTAATGGCATGTGTATTGCATTATTTGTGTTTATATATGTTTACTATAGAATTATATATCTGTGTTTCTATTTCATTATACGAATTGCTGGCATTATCGACCACAGAATACGAAATTGACTTGGCTTATGTGTTATTTGGAATTTTTAGAATTTTGTGATAGGTTTAATTGGAATTCGATTCGGAACGAATTAATTAAGATAAATAATGTTAGTTGACTAACTTAAGCACATATTAATTCAGCTCCCCAATAAGCCTATATAAGGCCACTTCTAACACCTTCTATACACTTTACACTTCCAATTCCTCATCTTAAACGTTTAAAATGTAGAGAGAGAGAGAGAGAGAGAGAGAGAGAGAGAGAGAAGTGAAGATTGAGCTCAATTAGGAGAATTGCTAGAGAACTTGTAAATTAAGCTTGAATCCTTGGAATTCACACCTTAGGTATGAATTTCTCCCTTAATTCTTGGAAATAAAGTGCTTAGGGGGTGAATTCATGAGCCATGCAGGAATACTTGCATGAGATTGAAGAGAACAAGTTAGAATCAAGCTAATCATGGAGGAATGAGCTAATGATATACATGCATGCATAATTGTCATGATTTTGAACTTGAATTCAAAGAATATTCCACATGCATAAAGCTTTACTTGCATACTTTGAAGAATCCCACTTGGTTTCACTTGTATTCCTTCAATTGTTCATGTTTTAGAAGTTTTAAACTTGCATAATTATATGCATGATATGTTTTCACAATTTCAAGTTTGATTTTGAATAATTGGCATGCTTTTAGGCCTTGATTTTATGAAATGATATTTAATTTTCAATGCTTTGCAAGTTGAACATGTTTTCTTAAGTTTTGGGGCCCAAAGGATGTGTTTTGAAGCATTATATTTGAGTTTTGAAGCTTGACCATCAATCTGAAAATTCCAAAATTTGCACTCTCTGCTCGAGCGGTGGAGTCTGCGCTTGAGCGGAGAATGCAAGCTCCTAGTACTTTTGTAGAGTTTGGGGGTTGGCTTGAGTGGAAAAACTTGCGCTCGAGCGACCACCCTTGTTTTTGACCCTCCGCTCGAGCGACAGAAGTTACACTCGAGTGTAAAATAAGAGCTCATAGAAGTTTTTACAGACTTTTTCAGACCGCTCAAGCGACATAAGTTGCGCTCGAGTGGAGACCCTTTTTACTAAGTCTTCTGCTTGAGCGACCATTGAGCGTCTACCAAGCGGAAAAATTGTGCAACTAGTACTTTTGCAGACTTTACAAGCCACTCGAGCGACAGAAGTTACCCTCGAGCGGACTGCCCTATTCTTGAAAATTTGGCTAAGTGTTTCAAAGCACATTTTGGCATCCTTATTGCATCTTATGCATTCCTAAGTCCTAATTAAGACATAATAATGAGAATAATGATTAGAAACACACCAAGGTAGAAAAGAAATGAGTTAAGTGTTTTCCGAGCATGTGTTTCAGTGTGTATCCGTTATTTGTTTGTGTAGGTCATGTGCTGTGAGCTATTTGATCTGTCTACTCTGTCTGTCTGCTTTTGGAGCCAACTGTGATTAATAACTTAGTATAGCTATGCTCAATTTTATTTATTTTATGTATGATAAAAGAAGATTTGTTTTCTGAAATGTTATGTTATGTACAATGAATGATTGTCCAATTTTTGAAATGTATTCGCGACATCCTTAGCATATCTGTTAGTTGTTACCTGGTATCGAAGGTTCCATTATGGAACTTAATATGTCTACAATCTGTTACCTGCACTGGAGACTCCATTATGGAGCTCAGCATATCTATTATCTGTTACCCCGATCCAGAGATCCTTTTATGGAACTGGTTACTTATAACCACCAGCTGTTCTGTATCTGATATGTTAACACTAATGGATGTACCACATATGATTAAGTATGAGACTTTGATTTTTGTATATGATTTGAACAAGACTATGAATATGAATTTGCTTTATGAATTTGATATAGGACATCATTCAATTAAACCCTTTTACTCCGTTATTATTCAGTGGGCTTTTGCTCACTCTATTATTTATGTATGTAGGTGATCAAGCGTGTGACCGGGATCGATGATGATTGCTTGGAATTCTGTTTTGTTGACCAACCTTTGTGCCTTTTGAAGAGGTTTCGGAAAAGTCTTGTGGTTGTGTTTTACGAACTAAATCTAAGACTTCATTTTCTTTTTATGAAATTTGAACAAGTTTCTATTTATCTGTATATTGGGCTAAGTTTCCCTTTTGATTTTATCCGTGTGTGTGTATGTGATGTAAGACTAATGTATATATATGACGTCACATGTATGTATATAAAGTTTTTAATTTTTATCCTATGTATGTCTACATAGCTCATTGGACTATGTATGTTTTATATATCTGCTTTTGTAGCCCCTTATTATGTATTAATTTGTTCAAAGGCCTTTGGTAATCCCAGGATTACTGTCCAGTTACGACGCTAAACCTATAGTGGCGGGTTTTGGTTGTGATAGTGTCCAGGGTAAAAGTCCTGAAAAACGCATGTATACATTGGTGTCAATTCCCGCGGATGAAATATCTGTAAAATGGAAATAGTAGCTTGTATAGGCTACGTTTACATAGGTACCATTTGATAGTTTCCCGCAGACGAAATATCCGTGAAAGGTTGTACCGGTTTGAGAATTCCCTCTTGTTTTCTACTGTAAAGAACATGATTTGAGAATTTTGATATAAATTGAGTGTGGCATGGTTTTGGGAAAGAAAGGTAAAATGTTTTGACATGAGCATTACATATGTATTTCATCGTTATATCTTTGCTAAGATTCATATATTGTATTGAATTATTTCTACCAGGCTTTAGCTTACCCTATATGGGAAAATCACTTTCAGGTGTTGATGATATGTCTCTACCAAGGACTCAGCTTGGGAGGACTGTGAAGCTGAAGGCTCAGTATTGTTATTTTGTATTTAATTTTTGTACAAGCCTAGGACTTTATTTGTATTGAGTTTCAGACTCACTTTTGATGTACGTAAGCATTGTCTTGGAAAGTTGTAGCCTTCAAGGCATTTCTATTATCTGTTTAACTTCTATTTCATATTTTTGTTGTTGACATATGCTATAGATTTAGGGTTAGGTCTTATGAATGTATATTTGCATGTATCATCTCTTTTGTACAACTGAGTTTTATGTAATGAAAGGATATTATACTCTGATTTATCTCTTGTTATTTAATTATCATTATGGATGGTTTAGTATATTTATTTTAGGGCATTATAGTGCTTGGGTGTATATCAACATTGATGGTGTTATCGGAAGAGGTGAACATGAATTTGAAAAGGAGAGAGACAGGAGAGTTGGAATTCGTAGTTTGAGTTTTGAACTTTTGGTTTTCAATTTTAAAATTGGACAAAATTTTTATTTTTTAAGTAAATTTGGAAAAATCAGATACATTAGGGGTAAAGTAAGAAAGAAAACACTTTAATAGTCAAAATGAAAAACTATGAAACTTCAAAGGGCAAAGTGTAATTTATTCATTTTATGCCACGTGGCATTTTCTGTCCAAAAGTACACAAAACTTAGCTACCGGAACAAATTGAGAAAAATTACAAACATTAAGCACCAAAGTGGTAAAACTTAAAGGGGCAAAGTGTAATTTACCTAATAAAAAAAATTGAAATAAAATTTATTTTAATATTCATTTGGTTAGGTTATTTTTGTGATAAAATTATAATAGTTGAATACTTTCACAAGGAAAAAAAATATCATGTAATTTTATAGCAAATTGAAAATTCAAGTTATCAACTGATAACTGATATGAGTTAACTAAGGCATTTAGCTTTGTGGTTGTGTAGCACCCTTTGTGATGTGAGGTCTCGTGTTCAAGTCCTGTAGAGAGAAGCTTGATATCATTTGTGATATTTGGTTTATTTCTCCTCAATTATGAGGTTGTATGCGATCAATAATGGTTGCTGGGTTTGATATAGCTTGGGTGGATTGATTGTTAAATTTTTTTGCTTTTTAACTATTATGGACTACTAGTCTATTTGAGAATTTAAATATTTCTCATAATATAGTTACTCTCCTATTTATTGACCAAAACTAAATTGATATGAGTTTTATAAGAAATTAAATTTTTTTTCCCACAATTTTCACTGCTCTAATGCTAAAGAAATGCATAAAGAGTCCCATTTTATTTTATTTTTTCTTTTTTAGTATTTTCATGGTTTTGATTGATTTTTAAAAAATTGATCGTGTTTTTTTTTTTTATAGTAAAGTTTTTACTATTTTGACCACATATTTTACTTTTTACATGCACCTAACCTAATACACCTAAAAAATAAAATTTTTTTGTGAAATAATATGTAAAAAAATCAATAAATAACCAAGAATATGAAAATACACTTATATTTTTTTACATTCTTGGCATTTAGTGAATTTTACAACCAAAAAAAAAAATCATAAATATTATACTTTTTAAGTATATCTAGATTAGGTGTGTCTAAAAAGTACAATATTTGTCTAAAATATTTACTGAAAATAAAAAATATTGAAAAAAATACCCAATTTTTAGAAAAGTAGAGAAAACCAAACAAGATTTTCATGAAAAACATTATTCTCAATTAAATGTGAAATACTAACATTTGGTTTTGAACGTTATTTTGAAGAATGTAGGGCAAACCGAGGGGCATGTGTGTCTGATTTGGGCATTAGTAAAATTATAAATCATATTATGAATTGTGGATTGACAAATAATCAAATTGTGGTTTGGAGCGGTTTCAATTTACTAGTTGATTGAAAAATATTCTTAAATAATTATCAAGCATTTGTATAATATATAACACTCATATGCACAATATTTTTTGTATATATAACACAAACTAATTTTACATGATATTTTATACGTATATAACTACTAATTTGCAACAAATATTACATCTTAAATCTCTCTCACACCTATTTTTACTTCGATGTTTCATTAGAGATTTAAAAATATATGTGTATTAACTATAGTAGAGCAAAGCATTTCGAAAACGGATTATAAATTTCAAATTTTAATTCGTGGTTAGCGGATGGATCAGTATAAATTGGGCGGTTTTGGCAAATAGAATAGTGAGAGGGCAATTTATATGCAAATTGGGCCGAGCTGGGTTTTCGGTCGTTATGGGCCGAGGTAAAAATGGCCGAGTAAAATGGCCCTGTTGGGGGGTTACCCCGGTTTGGAGAAATGGCTTCTGAGTTAGACCGGTTGAGGGTTAGCCCGGTTTCTTGAGGTTTACTTTTACTCCGGTTTGGGAGTATGACGTTGGTAGTTCGGTTGGGACACATGATAACCGAGGTGTACCAAGTCCATGAAGGGACTTTGGTTTGAAGATAGTTCGGCTCCTTATGATAAGCTCGGTCCAAGCATGGAAAACCGAGGTAGGAGAGGTGGTAGGTGTCTAATATGGAGATGTTACTTCGGTTGTAGAGGAGTTCGGCCATAGCAAAGCCATCTCACTTGGCTTAAGCAGTGAGGAGGGTGTTAGAGGATAAGTATTATCTTCTAGGAGTATGAATCCTAGAAGGACTCTACGTAAGGAGGAGTAATCCTAAAAGGACTCTATGCACAGAGGAGTAAGAGTCCTACCAGGATTGTGCCACACGAAACCTATATAAGCTCACCAATATCACCTTTGGAGAGGTAATGCAACTTTTGCTCCCTGAATACATTGAGCTTTTGCCTTCTTGTCTTGCTTACTGACTTAGGCATCGGAGAGGTTTCCGGCACACACCCGCCGGCTAGCTCACGTTGGTATTTTTAGGTGGTGGAACGACGTCGTACGGAGGAACGCAGACTTGATCAACAGGATTATACGAGAAGGTGTATTTCTTTCCCGTACAAATAGTATTTTGCAAAACTATAGGCATAACCTACTCAAAGAAGAATGGAAGTTGGAACAAATAGGAAGTCAAAGAAATCAAAGAAAATATTTAGACTTGAGATGGTAAAATTACATGACTCAATTGTATTTGTCCTAACTTGACATTAATAAAAAACAATTTTTGGAAGAATCCGCAAGTGAAATTCGAAAAAACTCGACCCGTAATCATCCCTAGACTTAATTGATCTCTTAAAGACTTATAACAGGGTGTACGGTTGTAACTAGGGATTTGCATGGTATGATGTGGTGTGATTTAATAATAAAATTAAAACCAAATCGTGAATGGCGGTGACAAATTTACTTTATGAGTTGATTAAACAATAACCTTAAATAATTATCAAACATTTATATAATACATAACACTAATTAGCATAATATTTTTCATATATATAATACTAATTTGCACCAAATTTCACATTTCATATATTTGTTACATTAGTTTTTGCTTTGATAATTTATTAAATATATATATATGTATTAACTATGGTGGAATGACACAGTTTCAAAGGTGCATTATAAATTTCAAATCGTGAATCAAACCAATCTGCAGTTAACGGATGTATTGGTAAAAGTTATGTGGTATTTCACATAGCCCTAATTGCAACTCAAAGCATGGTTTGAGGAAAAAGATTTTTTTAAAAAAATGAAAAAAAAAAATTGAAAATTGTAATAAAAAATTGTTTGGTTTTTTTTTATTTTTATTTTCAAAAAATTTATAATTTTTTTTTAAATTTCTTATAATCATAAAAAGGAAGTTTCATATGTTTAGAAAAATATTTTAGTTTCTTCATTCTTCTCCAACGTTTTTTGCTTCACCACCTACCACTCATCACCACCATTGGCAACCCCCACCTCCTAGTGACCTCCTTCAATAATAACCATTTGTCTTCCGCCAACCACCTTCCACCAATAGTGACCAACGACCTTCAGCCATCATATATATCTTACCAAAAACCACCTTCGGTCACATCCTCCCCCTCAGCATCAACCACTACGTTTGTTGGCTATGCCATCTCTAATCATTAAAAACCATCTCTTAGTCTCTAACAAGCAATTTAGGCCAACCCTCTCACTTGTTTCAAGATACTTCTAAAATACGTGTATCAAACATAAGCAGTAAATTATAAACATTATCAAATGCAGCAGTGCTGCATCTACATAAATTTTTTTCTCTCTCTATAATCCTCTTAATGAGGTGGTAAGACATAATGCATATAAGAAAAGTTTCAAGGGAATATTTGAGTGTCAGTCAACTTTTTAAATTGTACATGCCATGTCATTTGAGGAGTTTGGAGGGAAAAATTGCGTGAATGAGTTATTTTTCTTTCAAAAAATATCAAAGTTTTGTTTCTAAATTTTCAAAAACTACTTTTGCACAAAAATATAAATAATAAAAAATGATAGAGATGGTTGATTATCATTAAAATCAAGAATGTTCCATCTTGAGTGCAAATAACGATGCTCTAAATTGTCAGTGAGAATTGGCATTATTCAAGAGAAGTTTCTTCGAGTGAGAATGTGAGATGGTGGGTGAGCTTCGTGGACTTCTTGATAATGATAAGAATACTGCGGATAAGTTGATGTGGAAAGGGGAGAAGCATGGTGAATTCTATGTTAAATCTTTATGCGATCAATAATATTATTGTGAGATCAGGAAAATCCTCTCACATGGATTGTAGAGATCCAACGAAGAGATGAGCTTTGCCTTTGTAGATCTGCAAAGATGAACATAGTTGGCACCACCCAACCGAGGTTGCCAGCCGGAGACACTTTGATGATAAAGTTAGCCCCTGGAATCAGAGAAGGAATATGAAGAAAATGAAAAGTGTTTGTGTGCTATTTGGCAGAGAGATGAGGCATACCTTCATTCCATGGGATGCCCTCCTTTTATAGATGAGGGTGTCATATTTACTTGATGGGCTCCCTTGTTTGGGCTGGGCCCATTGTTAATAAGGTAGTATTTTTTGGCCACCACAATTGCCCCAAAACTTTCATTATCTTCAGTAGAAGAAATGAGAGTTTTTATTGTCGAACTATGCTGTTCAAAAAGATATTAGGTTTATGGATAAAGAACATTTTATAAATGAATAAAATGAATGAATGAATGACTGTATGAATGCATGTATGCTCAAATGTATGTATAAATGTATGTATGTCAAGAGCCATAGGCTGTCGTATTATAAATCCCGAGTAAGGGTCGTAGGCCACGGTATTATTATCCCCTAGGCGAGGGTCATAGGCCGCAGTATTGTTATCCGCCAAGCAGGGGTCGTAGGCTGCGGTATTATAACCTCTAGGCGAGGGCCGTAGGCCATGGTATTATAACCCCCGGGCAAGGGCTACACTAAGGATGCTACAGTTATTATATGTATGTTTTGCTCCGAATGTAGAGACCTCTGCTGATTTTAAGTGGCAACCAATTGCCAATATTGTAAGGATTTTGAATAGTGTATCTTGTGTCATTGATTGCCTGTACCAAATGATAGACTTGTTGAGCACAAATAAAAGGAAAGTTGAAAAATTGGCACCAATGATAGAGCATTAAAAAATAGCATTGCTCCATTGTAAGGAATTGTTGAGTGGTTTTTGGAAGAAGATTCCCTATTGCTTGCGAAGGAAAGTTGTTATTTGGAGGAGTAGACTTGAGCCAAAATTGTCGAATGATGTAGGTTGTTATACAGGTGGGAAGACGCCAAAATTGTTGAATTCAACATTGCAACTCTAGATGTGACAAAAAAAGTGTTGTTTGAGCTGTAATGGATATGGGGTAGGGAAAATAAAATCTAAAAATTTTTGATATAGAATTTTCAAAATCAGACCAAACAGATGTGTTCAGAAGGCTCCAAATAGTTGGAAAAAACTATAGAAGCGCTATAATCGGACTCCTGATGGCGTACTTTTAGCCAAAATAGATCTAATGGCTCAAATCAATTGAGAATAGTGATCCATGAAGCACTGGATAACTGCTTCTATATTGCTCAGTTAGATGGCTTAGTTTGGTGGCTAGCAGCGTGGCTCGACTCGGCTAGGCGGCTTGGAAAACAATAAAAGGAAGTTATTGTTGGTAAAAATTGAACTCTCACTCTCTTGATGAAAGAATAACACTAAACCACTTTGCCATGGCATCGTCTTGTGTATATATTTTGCACATTATATATTTGAACGTGAGTGTTCGGCTATGACATGAGGTAACTTAGGAGCATTGCACACAATAATTTCTTATGTTGGCCAACTCAAGTCATCTTCTCTGGTGGAATAATGACATTGCTCGGCAAATTTCGACAAGCTCGTACGGCTTCATTTGAACTTCGATTTTGACGCAGTTTGTTGTGTTGGACTCATCTCAATGAGTGCTGCACATTGGTATGGTAAATACTTGATTTGGATAACCTCAAAAATGTCAGTGTGCTGAAAATTTGGTCCATTTCGCAATTATCAACGGACTTCGGTTACCTCTTATCTCCTCGAGTTAGAGGGTTTGGATTCCTTGACTTGACACGAATCCGCTGGTATATTTAGATGTTGATTTTGGCAAGCCGAGATTCTAGTTCTATGCTGAGATAGTAGCACCGAGCAATGGTGCTGCTGAGAATTTAATCATGAGATTCGCGCCGCAGAGGTAGATGAATTAATAACTATAGGTTTTGTTCTGAGAATGTCCAATGTTATGGAGCATGTTGCCGAGATGTGACTTCAAAAAGAGAGTGTCCAATGTTCAAGCAATGTTGGCCAAATAAGCAATGTTGTTGAGTAGGTAATGTTGGCTGAATGAGCAATGTTAGCTAAATAAGTAATATTGCCAAGACAGTAACACCGAGCAATATTGCTGCACTCCTAAGAATTAAATCATGAGATTGTCACAGAAGAGAAAGATGAATTAATAATTGTAAATGTACTTGAGCTATTGTTCGTTTATTTTTTATTTTTTTATTTTTTATTATTTAAGATGACAAATGGTGTGAAGATGAATGCAAAAGAAATTCAAGTTGTGGGTCTTACCCCAGGTGGTGGTTGATGGCCTAGCTCCAGGAGCCTACTATCAAAATTGCATGTTGATCGGACACGATCTGACTATTGATCTATCATTTAATGTTCCCGATTGGCCGGTTTATTGATCCTAGTACGAGACTCAGAATTTGAAAAATTGGACCTGAAAATGGATTCTACACAGTGAAAAATGTGAGGGTAGACATCCTCGAAGTTATCGAACAACCCGATTAATCCAAACAAGCTAAGATGCAACGTAGTACTTTGCGTTGAAAAGCACACAATAACTCCTCGTCTCATCTTCATGTAGCACCTTCATGTAGAACTTCGTGGAAGGCATAATTTCTTCAGGTTCAAACTCTTCACTTTGAGCCCTGCTAACTCCTTCGTCTTAAGTCTGATTTGCCTCATTTTTACGGTGTCGGATTCATCTCTCGGCCTAGTATTCATTCCATCATGCAGACACCTCATTTCGGTATTTTTTGGATACTGTCAGACCTTTGAAAGTTGACTAAAAATAAGATTGTTCTATTACTCTTTTTTTTTTTTTGGTTCAACTCTTGTCCTCAGTTAAAGTGCGGTTAGTGGAAGAATGTGCTTGGTGGGGGAATGTGCTCGGCAAAAGAGCATAGTGTTACATGTTGTTGAATATGCACTCAACAGTGAATAATCGAGGCCATTCTCGTTGCCAAAGAATGGAGCTCAGGGTTATAGAGCTCCCAAGTAGCTTTGTAGCTTTATCGAGCAATTTGCTATGAATTGCGACACTGTCGAAATGCGTATGCATGGGTCCGAATGACGAATATAAATGGGGGCTGTAGCGCTACCAAATAGCCTTGTTGAGTTGCCAACCAGCTCCATTTGTTTTTAAACTCATGGACTTAATGGCATATGAACTTCGGGTTTTCACTTTTGTGGGTGAGTTTGATGATCAACCATGGCCACTGACTGCTCAGGTTCAAGTTTCTTGTTGAGTGATGTTGTTGATGAGCTTTCTAGAGAGAGAATCTAGGCCTAGACTTGGATCTTCTTGTTCTTCGGCTACACATGGTAATGGTGTTGTCAAACTGCTTTGCGGTCGACAAGTGGATCACTTTTGCTGACATCACTTCGGTTTCCATGACCATCCTCTTGGTGCTTGCTGAGCTTGACCCAACTATTTGTGTCGATCGACACTGCTCTTAGCTTGCCGAAACAATTAGTCAGCAGTCGCCCATCGGAGATGGTGTATTGGAATTATTTGTAAACATCTTCTAGCAAGGCAAAATATTTTTAATTAAATTGAAGGTTATAGGCATTTATGTATATAGAAATCATACTAAAGACAATAGTTATTCAAAGAGAAAAGAATAGAGGTTCCATTTTAGAAGCGGGTTTCCTGGGATCATGCTTATGCGACATGTCGTTTGATTGGGTAACAAACTGAGGAATGATGGGTTGGGGTCGGAGTTGTTGAATTATTGTTGATTAGATTGGAACTCAGCTAGTGATTTGTTGCCGATCAATTCGAGGCGGCGATAAAGGATCAGAGAAGCCAAGAAAATTGGGTACAAACCTTGTGGATTGTTCATAGCCATAGATCTTTCAGTGTACCCATTTGCTGTGTAGAAGCCTGAAACTCCACACATTTTTTTCAGTGAGGGGTCTGGGCGAATTCAGAGCGCTCCAGTTTTATGACTTTGGTTTCACGCTATCTCCGCCACGATGGTCTTATGCTTTCGGTGCATAACTCTTTGATCACCCCAGGTGTAGACACCCCATTTTTTAACGTCCTCGAGACTTGGATGTCATCTTTTCAACACTCAATGATTTTGTATGCTCGTGTTCGTTTTGAGTGCCTGAAGTTCTTGGCTGAGTGACTTGCCTTCGAGCCTCTCAACTTGTCTGTTTTGTGCTTGGTTGTGGACCAAGAGCTTGTTGTTTCAAATCTGGAGGAGAGGATGGCATGTCGGCCATCCCCACAATCCATCAGCCATGGCTTGTGCCTGTCGGCCATGAGTGGTGGCGGGTCGGCCACTGGTGATGGCCGACGACCATTTTTCTCCTTTTTCAGATATTTGTTTGCCAAATGTGCCAGCTGTTGCTCACTGATGTACATCTCCATACACGTGTATGGAGGGATGAATACAAGCTCTAAACTTGTTTTTCTATATATAGGGGAGTCTCTCCCCCATTTTGAGAGGTTAAATTTTTTTTGGATTAGAATTCTCTCTCTCTAGAAATCTCTCTCTCTCTCTCTTCTTATTTTGTGCCTTATAGTTAGATATCTCTACACTTTTGCACAAGGACCCTTAACCAAACATTCTCACCTTGGAGCTGGGTTCTTTAAGGTTTAGTTTGAGCTCTTGAAGGAGGTTTGAGCTAGAATTTGTACCTGTTTTGTGCTGTGCTTCAAGAGGTAAAAGACTTCCTTTGTAGGCTTTCTTTTGATCACTTCTTTTGCCATTCTTTTGCACTATTTTTGGCCTAGTTTTCAACTACAAAAAACTCTGCTTTTTGAGCCTTAACATGATGGTTTGAGGTCATTTTGTGTAAAAAGGTAGTCTACCCTTCTTGTTGCCTAATTGTGAAGCTTTTTGTGCCATCTTTCAAGGCTTTTAAATCAAACTTTTTGGGCATTTAAACCACTAAAACTTAGAGTTACTTTAGTGGTGGAAAGCATGTTTTGAAGTCCAAAATTGGAGGGGTTAGCCTTCCCTCCTTGTGCCTCACTTGCATGCCTATTTAGCATCACATGGTAGCATGTTTTTGTAGCCTAACGTAGCTTAATCTCAATACATTTTTGCCTCTGATTTGGAATGTTTTAGCTTTGTTTTGGGCTACTTTGGTCATATGAGCCTTGTTTTGCATAGTTGTAGTGCAAATGCCTTCACTAGTTTAGTGTTTTAGGTCTTTAAATATGATTTTCTTGAGTTGGTTGCATGTTGTAGTGTCTTTTTACATGTAATTTCAATATATATAGCTCTGTCACATGCTCATTTGTTTCATTCTTTCATTACTTTTGAGAGTTGCTTTTGAGTCTTGTTTGCAAGCTAACATGTGAGCATGTTTTTCTAGCATTTTGTACCTTAATCTCAGCATGATTTAGTTACTATTTTGACTGGTCTTAGCTCTGTTTTGAGCTGGTTTGGCCCTTGTGTGGTTGTAGTGCAATCTCTTTCACTAGCTTAATGTGTTAAGCTTTTAAACATAATTTGCATGAGTTGCTTACATGTTTTAGTGGCATTTTGCACTCCGTCTCAGCACTAAAATCTCTGCAATCTTCCTCTATTCTTCACTCTTTCATTTGTTTTGAAAGTGACTTCGAACCCTTTGTTGGCTTGAGTATGGAATTGAGACCTTCATGCCTAATGGTTTAATTCCTCTGGGAGTTCATTACCAATAGCATGAGGCCTCTTTCATGCTCAAGGTACTTGTGGTTTAAGTCCTCTTTCCGTTAGAGGACACTCACCTTTTGGACTAACCAATTAAAGAATGGATTGGTAATCTAAAATTGGTAAATAAAATGAACAAAGTAAAAGAGGCAAGATAAGCATCTTGTGTTGCATTGCATGTGTTCAATCAGACGTTACATTGAACACAATGAAGATTAGAGCATTTCATACTAAAAGTGATAAAATGAGCCAATCTCCTTAGTCTCCATTGCCTTTGATCACACATGATAAGGTGATGGTCTTGAGTCTTGTTTTTGGCATACAATGAAGTTGTACTTCTTGGTTCTTTGGCCATCATGCATTAAAAATGCATGGTTGGTGGTTTTGGAGCCAAGAATTACACTCCTTTGACTATGTGTAATGATAAGGAGGGTAATAGTACACATATATTCCTTGAGAATACACTGTTTTGCCTCTGTTTGCTCTCTGTTGCAGCAAAAGGGAAGTCCAAGAAAGTAGTGGCCGACCGGGCACTAGAAGCAGTCGACCGGCCACCAATGGTTAGCCAATAGCCACCATTAGTAGCTGACCGGCCAGAAATGAATTTTGCACCAGTCTGTTCCTGAGTTGGAGCAAAGGCATTTTGGAAGTTGGCACAATTTTCAGAGATCAAACGAGTGCAAACAGAGGCGTCTGGTGGCAAAGTGGTGGATTTTCAAGGAGGAAGCCAACCAAGCATGCATGCCTCCCTCGCCCTCGAGGCCATTTAACTTCTTTAATTAGTTAACGTAGCTAATTATTCAATTCAAGTGTTGTACTTGATTAGCTTAGCATAGCTAGTTATTTAATTCGGTTTGTAATTAATTAGCTTAGAATAAATTGGTTAATTAGTTTTGTGTTGTAATAGTTAGCTTAATTAGCGTAGCTAGTTAGCTTATTTATTTGGACCCTTCTTCGCGAGGGCATAATGTTGTGATAAGTGTGCGTGCATGTGTGCATGTCTTCCAACCCCACGTCCTTCTCTCTTTTATTTAAGCGCTTTCGATGGTTAGTTTAGGAACATTTTCGATTAGCATACCTTATGCTCGCATATATGCATCCATTCATTTGTCTTGCATGCACCGAGGCTCGGCACATCATTCAAACTACATTGCAATTTCAATATACTTATTTGAATAGGTGTTTATCGCATGTTGTTCAAATCAATCGTATGCCATATTAGTAGTCGAGCCTATTAATTTCATATTGCATGTGTTGCATTAGACACTTAACATAGTTAGGATCATGCATATTTCTTATTAGTTTTTGTTTTGGTTTGGAGTACTTGGTAAGCGTTTACGCTTTAGCATACTTGCATGAGTGTGATTGCCATATTGCCATGTTTTGCATGCTTGCCATGAGGTTATGTGCTTAAATGCTAAACTGCATGAATGCCTGTGGATGAAGGCTTTGTTGCTTAAATTGGAACAATTCAACGAATGTGAGTTTTAAGCCCACTTTGCGAAGTGGCAAATCATGTTTTAAGCCCATCATGTTTGATGGCAAATCTGTATTTTAGCCCACTTGAGGGTGGCAACTTCAAACCATTTTCGAAAGCAAACATGAGTTGAATTCGTTCCAATTCTTAAGATTTTAGTCTATACTTGCTTGTGTGCGTCACATAGTAAAGTTAGTCTAATAACCAAAATAAGAACACATGAGGTTTATAAAACATCATATCATGATTAGTAGAGGCCAATCTTTGATCGGGCTAACGGGGGTGCTAATTTCAGGACCTTCCCCTCTCGTACCCAAGTTCCCGAGCCGAGGCAACTTTGGCGATGACAGACATGTGGCCTTTGGCACGAGTCAGGGTTTCCTAAATTTTTCCAAAATAAAATATTTAGGTGGTGACTCTGTAATCTGGCAAAGTAATCTAGTTTTGGCATTATTTGATTCCAAATCGATTTTCCAAAATGATTTGCCGGATTGGACTCTTTGGTGTTTATCAATTTCACATTGCACTTTGTGAGATTAGATTCAAAACAGTGACAGGAGTCCAAACTGTAGGACCAATTCGAGCTCTCTGAAAGGGGGCGCAAAAAAGTCGAGCTACACCAGGCAAGAGTTACTCGGCACTCGGTTGGCATGCATTAAAAATCATTTGCCGATCACACTTTTGTTACTTGCCGATAACCCTTGTCAGAGGAGCAAGACCCAATTGTTGATCCTTGAATAGGCCTTGCATGTTGTTCTCAAGCTGTTTTATGTGGACGACGGCGTCACCATAAGGACTACAGCATTGCCGAACTGAAGTTGGGGTGAGTTAGCCATTCGGTTGTTGAACCATAATACATAATTCTTTAATTCCTGTTAATAGTTAGCACAAGCACATGTATGTATATTCTAAGAATCAACTTTAAAATAAATTTTGTGAGGCAATAAATTAACAAAGAAAGTCCCAGGGTGGGTTTGGCAGAGCAACTCATGTTATATTCTCGAAAAGCTGTGCTCACAAAAAAAAAAGTGTGAAACCCATTTTTAGAGAGAGAAAATGAAGACACAAAAAGAGATTTATGAATTCTGTTTTGTTTTAAAGCTTTTCCATCACTATTTACCATGAACAAAAGTTTTCACAAAGTTTGTAAGCAGACACATATGCATATAGAAATCAAGAACAAATTGTAAAGTGGTTTTACAATAAGTTTAATTAGAGAGAAAATAGATCACCATCACAGTGTTGTTGGTTGAATTTTTACTTACAAGTTACCTCGTTGAACTCTCTCAGACGATTCCCACAGATGGCGCCAATTGTGAGACCAGGAAAATCCTCTCACATGGATTGTAGAGATCCAATGAAGAGATGAGCTTTGCCCCTGTAGATCTGCAAAAATGAACATAGTCGGCGCCACCCAACCGGGGTTGTCTGCCGAAGATACTCCAATGATAAAGTTAGCCCCTGGAATTAGAGAAGGAATATGAAGAAAAATGAAGTGTGTTTGTGTGCTATCTAGCAGAGAGATGAGGCATACCTTCATTCCATGGGATGCCCTCCTTTTATAGATGGGGGTATGATATTTACTTGATGGGCTCCCTTGTTTGGGCTGGGCCCATTGTTAATAAGGTAGTATTTTTTTGGCCACCACAATTACAAACTTAAAAATTTTATTTGGAATATTAATTTATAACTTATATTTAATCGGTACTTATACTCACACTTCTTCAATTCAATGTCAACCATACAAATCAATTACCAAGGATGATTTTTCTGGGATGATAGCATTTGTGTTATGCGATTTAATAAAAATGGTAAAATGTTGAATTTTGTTTTGTAAGTTTGCTGTGGAGAAACTTTGTGCCTCCAAATACTCATTCCAAAGACTCAATGTTGGCAAGCAGCATTTGAGAGAATTTCAATAAGGGATTTACTCTGAAGATGGAATATTCTTGATTGTAATCATAATCAGCTATGTACCTTTTGATGAAAATGAGAGAATGAATCTATTCAATGAATATTATTCACATAGTCAACTGATATATATAGATATTATTTACACAAGTCTCACTAACCATATACTAACAACCTAACAACCTAACCACTCATCTAACTAACTAATAGAATTTTCTTACAAGGGAATTACTATAGTACATCTCAGGAGTATGTTGTCATGCTACACTAATTCTCTTCTTTGCAACCTATAGAATATCTTTCTTATCATTCCCCCTCAAGCTAAGGAGTTTGGGGTGGGTGCTATCACAGCATCCTGTTGTGAAAAGGAAAATGCCACCGTTTTGATTTGTATAAAAAAAAAAAAAAAAAAAGAAAAAAAATTCAATGAAAGCATTGATTTGGTCACTGTTTTGGTCATTGGACATGGAAATGGTAGCTTCAAGACTTGATCAAATTGCTTACCATCATCCTCATTGGACATGGAAATGGTAGCTTCAAGACTTGATCAAATTGCTTACCATCATCCTCATCTTCATTATCTTCATCATCGTCATCATCGTCATCGTCATCATCATCATCATCATCATCATGGTTTCAGGATTAAGGTTTCTTTTATCCTTGCCACCATTCCTGATCGACCTCAATCCACCACCACTACGACGATGATGAAGAAGAAGATGAGGATGATAGAGTAGCCATGGAGGACTCAGTGATGACGTCCATAGGGCAGGCAATGCAGGGGATGAGAGTATGGTGGAGACTTGGACCAAGTTCGTGGGGAAATCGATGTAGTGGAGGAGAAAGATGATGTTGCCAAGAAATGGGTCGAGTTCCCAGTGCCCAACTCATGGGTGCTTAGCAATCCATAGTCACTGCTACTAATTTTTCCCAAGAGAAATTACTGATTTCAATGCTCCAAGAGGATTGTGCTACCACAGCCTTAAGCCCCATAGAAATTTTTATTTATTTTTGCTTTGGTTTTTGTTTTTTGGTCAAGAAAAAGGTGGATCCAATCTTCCAATTGCGCGAGCACGCACAGGCAAAGAGAGAGAGAGAGAGAGAGAGAGAGAGAGGGCTATTGATTTTGGAGGTGAAATCATCGACCCCAATGATCTTCATCTCTGTAAGGGAGACAGAGAGATCATCTTAATTTTGTAGATAGGGGCGAACTTCCACAAACCTAAATGGTGGCATTTTGCTGTCACAGTAGGATGCTATGACAGCACCCACCCCAAACCCTAAGCTAAGAGATGGAGGACAAACCATTAGCTTGGAAGCAAGAAATAAAAATCTGTGAGTAGATAGGGGCTTGGTGAACAAATCAGCCAGTTGGTCAAATGTGGGAATTTTCTTGAGTTGAACTCTATTGGTAGTAACCTTCTCTCGAACAAAATGGCAATCCACGTCAATGTTCTTTGAGTGACTATGAAAGAAAAGATTAGTAGCCAGAGAGAGCACAGATTGATTGTCATACCAAATAATTGGAGGAGAAGATTAAGGAACTGAAAAATCAGTGAGTAACATTTCTAACCAAGTAACCTCAGCTGCAATATGAGTAAGAGATCGATATTCAGCCTCTGTGGATGAGGGACTAATAGTAGATTACTTCTTGGAAGACCAAGAGATAAGGTTAGATCCCAAATAAACATAATAACTAGAAGTTGATCTTGGAGTAGTAGAATCCCTAACCCAGTTAGAGTCAGTGTAACCTCGAAGTTAAAATATACTAGAAGTAAAATGAAGACCGTAGGTGAAGGTAGGAATGGCAACGGGGCGGGGCGGGGCCGAGGATCACCCTCCCCGTCCCCGATCCCTGATGGCCGAACTTCCCCCCGTCCCCGTCTGACAGAACCCACTACCGCACCACACCGCCGACGGGATCGGGTTTCCCCGACCCCGAAAATCCCCAGCCAAAAAAACAACATCAATATCTCAACAACATCAAGAGCATAAAATAAAAAATAAAAAAAAAAAGCTGTCTAACAATCATAAAAAAAAAAATAATCTGTCTAACAACATCAATCTGTTCAATACACCCACACAACAACAATCATCAACAACAACATATATATATACACAACAATCATCAAAAAAAAAATTTCAGATCTGAGGGAGGGCTCACGGACGGAGGGAGGGCTTCACGAATCACGATCTGACGAAGGGCTTCCCGGACGTAGGGCTTCTTCTTCACGATCTGACTAACGGGTTTCAAGATCTGACGGTGACGGACAGAGGGAGAGGGAGAGGAAGAGGAGAAGGAGGGAAAGAGATGAGACTGAGATTTGAGGGAGAGCGAGATGAGGGCCATGGTGAGAGAGAGACACACAGAGTAGAAGGGGGAGAAGAATGAGACAGAGAGAGTGAGAGAGAGAGTTGTTGACATAAGCCACTGAGTTCAAACATATATATTATATAATATAATATACAAGCCATTGAGTTGTAAATATATATTATATGATATAATAAATAAGCCACTGACTTTTAAACACTAAACATATATATTATATATATAGATATACACACGTGGGGAATGATCGGGGAGTGGTCGGGGCGGGGATCGGGCCGGGGTCGGGGCGGGTCCGGGGATTAAATACTGATACCCGTCCCCGGCCCGTGACAGATCGAGGATTGATTTTTAAATACTGTCACCTCCCCGTCGGGGGTATTTTTCAGGAAAAAACCGCTTAAATCGGGGTCGAGATCGGGGATCCCCGTCGGGCCGGTTTCAAATTGCCATCCCTAGGTGAAGGTGCCCTTAACATATCGCAAGATCCTTTTGACAGCTGCAAAATGGCCCATAGTTGGAGAGTGCATGTGTTGACAAGCTTAGTTGACCGCAAGAGAAAGTTCAAGCCTAGTGATAGTAAGGTATTGAAGGATACCAACAATACTTCTATAGAGAAAAGGTTGAGGACAAGAAAGAGCATCAATAGGAGACAAGGGAGGTTTAACAGATACTGGGGTAGCACAGGGTTTACAATCAATCATCCTTGATTTGGCAAGCAAGTTTGCAATATACTTGTGCTGGGAAAGAAAGAAACCATTCGAAGTTGATTGGATTGAGATACCAAGAAAATAGGAAATGTCACCAAGCTCTTTCATAGAAAAACTTGGTGCATATGAGATAGAAATTGGTGAAGATAACAAGAATCAAAACTTGTAAGGAGAATATGATCAATGTAAATGAGAAGGTAAGTAATGAAGGAAGAGGTTTTATGCACAATGAGAGAAGAATCACAAAGACTTTGGATGAAGCCTTAAGAAATGAAAAAAGAACTGAAAGTAGAATACCAAGCTCTTGGAGCTTGTTTCAAACCATAGAGAGCTTTGTGTTATTTGCAAACCAGGATGGGGTGAGAAGGATAAATAAACCTAGGTGTTGCTCCATATAAACCTCTTATTCCAATTCATCGTGAAGAAAGGCATTGGAAATGTCAAGTTGTTTGATGGGCCATTGATGATGTAAGGCTAGACACAAGAAAATGCGAATGGTGGGTTGCTTGGCTATAGGACTAAAAGTCTCTTGGAAGTCAATGCCATGCTATTGAATAAAGCCTTTGGTAACCAACCTAGCCTCATGCCTAGCTATAGACCCATCAGAAGCTTTTTTATGTTTGAAAACCCATTTGCTTCTATAGCCTGTTTGGATAGAGAAAGAAAGACCAAGGACCAAGTCCCGTGTTGTTGAAGAGCATTGTATTAATTAAGCATGGCTTGAAACTAAACTGGAGAGTGCAAAGCTAATTTATAGGAGAGAGGCTCAGAATTATCATCACAAGCAAGTGATGTAGACTTAGACCTAGTTTGCATAGGATGTTTGTTGGTAGTCAGAGATGGTAAAGGCAACACAACTGAGATAGAATTAACAGGGACTGGATCTAGCTCAAATATAGGTTGAATAGTAGGAGATAGGGACTGAATTGGTGCAGAAGGTGCTGTAGTGGATCAAAGACAAGCAGTAGGGCAGCGATGTGCTATTGTGTTGCAGAGATATACTGTTGTTTGGTAGAGATAGGTAGCTGTGGCACAAAAGTAGGCTTTAGGGAATCAGAGGTAGAGTGCAGTGGGCCACAGAGATGTTGAAGTGGTATTGATGAAGGATGTAATGATGTAGAAATAGGTGGCCTAGACTGTAATCTGGACAGAGAAGACAATGAACTAGATTGTGGTAAGGTTCCAAACTGAATGGTAGGAGACTGCAAAGCAGAGGACATAACAGAAGCAGAAGAGGGGGGATAGACAGATGAAGAAGACTGAGGAGAAGAATAGGAAAAAAAAAATATCGAAGTTGAGAAAGAGAAGCAGGCTGTGGCTGCAAAGAATAAGAGGAAAAACGGAATTCAATCTCATGGAACTTAATATGTCTAGAGAGAATAACCTTGCCTGTAATAACCTGACCCTCGTACATGATTTTGGTATATTTTCAGTCCCTAATTCTGCGCTTTTAAATGCTCATTGTGAAATTTTATGTGGAATTAAGCTTAATTAAGTGAATCCTATGATTATGGATGCATATCTGTCTAATAAGAGAACAATCTGTCACAATTATAATGTTTGAATCAGAAATTGGAAGCCTTAGAAGCTTAATTATCTGAAACTGATTTTACATTTACGATCAGCATGATTTTTAGGTCATAGTATGATTTTCTGTGAAATTTCAATTAGGAATGATTAAATTGATTAAATTTTGTCTTTACTTACCTTTATATATAATTATGTTCTTTGCAACTTTGACTTAGAAGCTTCATTTAAAAATATCTCCTGAGTGCAATTGGAAGAGGAAAGTTAGAGAGGGTTTGAGAGGAAGTTCAAGAAGAAGATTGGGGAAACTTAGTGAGGATTGTAGAATTTTAGCTTAAGGTATGTAATCCTTACTTTTGTTAAGCCCTCTTGATAATTGAGTGAGAATTCTCCACAATACTAAAGTTGAGGTTATAATTAAAATCAAGAGAGTGTGTGTGTTCTTGTCTAATTATCTTTGTAGATGTATTGGTAATCTCAAGCTTGTGATCGGAAATCTCATCTTTCCCTCTTGATTTTACTTGTTGTGTGGGGTTTATTTACATACCTAGATGATTATCTATATATAACTATATATATAGTTGGAACCAAACATGATTTAATCATGGAGAGAGTGAGTTGTGTATGTGTAATGGAAGGTGATGATCTTGATTGTATTTTTAATGCATGTTATGGTGCTATTGAACTATCATATTGTCCTAAATTTACCTATTTGGGCCTTGTCTTAAGTGTGTCAAGTGGGTGTTTTTGGTTGATTTTCAGACTGCCAAAACAAGGACACGGTGGCACGTGCGGACAAGAGGAAAAAAATGAGAATTAC
This sequence comes from Camellia lanceoleosa, assembly GCA_025200525.1. NCBI lineage: Eukaryota > Viridiplantae > Streptophyta > Magnoliopsida > Ericales > Theaceae > Camellia > Camellia lanceoleosa. The sequence continues at coordinate 66,025,167 of CM045764.1, forward strand.
ATTCTGCTTTTGGCCGCTCATGCGGGGAAGGGGGACCGCACGTACGGCCCATGTCCGCTCGTGCAGAAGGGACTGCCACACGTGCGGCCCAAACCGAAAAAAAATTGTCTGCTCCGTTTTGCATGCTCGACCCTCTGATATTTTTAAAATAATTTTTTGATGATCTTAGGATGGTTGTAAATTCATTCGAAGCGTAATGACTCAGAAAATGATTTAACAAGAAAAAGGAAATTAATTTGTGACTTTGTATGTACGTAGGACACGCTTCAGGAGGAACTAGCGCTTCGCCACAGCACTATGAGTAGTAGTACTGTAGTGGTACACCGTACTTATCGCTAATGATTACCATTAGCATTCTGTTATCATATATCAATTATGTTAACTTATATGAATGATTGAAGGAATGTAAATACTTTCATATAACTCTGGAACTTTGTACAACTCTGAAACTAGTCTGCTCTAATGATATCTAGGCCTATGGCCAATCTGCGAAATCTATTAGGCCTATGGCCATTCTGTATAATCTGTTAGACCTATTGATTTCTGGTATGAAACAAAGTGCTGTACGGAACTAAGTACTACAGTGTGAGTCACCTCTAGAATCCGTACGAGACACCTCTTGGGTTCATATATGCATGAATTGGGCCCGAGGCCGTTCTGCATTCTAGGCTTAAAGCCACTCTGTTTGAAGACTGGGACCAAGGCCATTCTGAAATTAGTACAGAATCAGACTAACCATATGATCTCTGCATTTATATACGCTTTGATGTATATTATAATTTAAGTTGAACATTGAATTGTTTAAGTACTATTATTCACTGAGCCTGGTTCACTCTATGTTATGTCGGCTTTTGTAGGTAACCAGCCGGGAGGTCAGTCCTAACCCATGATGCCCGTTCTCTTTTGTCAACCTCTGTGTGTCCAGGCACTAGATGGAGCCGCTTATTTTTGTGGAGTTTTGTTAAGCTGTTGGCTTGTACTCTAATTGTCTGTCTAAGGTTGAATGTACATATCTCCCCTAACCTCCAATGTTTTTGTTATACGCCCAGTTATGGGGCTGGGTCTGTATATTTGTATGTATATAACCGATGCTTAGGTGTATGTTTACTGTATATTATTCACCTGTTGCGATGTTTGTGATCCTGGCATGTTAGCGGTAGCTCAATAGATATTATTTTATGATATTTAATGCTTCCGTTCAGGCCCCATATGCTGTGTATATCGAGTGAAGTGTCCGTTTCTGAATGGGTCATGCCCAAACTTTTAGGGGCGAGTTTAGGGCATGACATTGCCAGTAAGAAAATTCAAACTGTTGTAATCCTTGGCTGAGGGGTAATACCCAAGGAAGACATAAGAGGTAGATTTGGGAGCTAACTTGTGAAGAACATGAGGTTTGAGCCAAGGAAAGCAGAGAAACCCAAAGACTTTAAGAAGAGTATAATCATGTGGATGATGATAAAGAACCTCATAAGGGGAAGAGTTAGACAAAGAGACACTAGGCATACGATTGATAAGATAAGTAGCAATGGCAATACCTTCAAACCACAAAGATAAAGGAAGAGAAGAATGGTGTAATAGTGAAATATCAGTCTCAACAATATGCAAGTGTTTTCGTTCAGCAACTCCATTTTGAGAGGAAGTATAGGGACATGAAAATTGATGATGAATACCAGTAGTGTGCATAAAGTGTTGCATGGAAGTATTAACAAATTCACCACCACCATCAGATCATAAAATTTTGAAAGGAAAACCAAATTGTTTGCAAACATTTTGATTTCTTTAAACTTAGTGCAAACTTCATCTTTATAAGCAAGAGGATAAAGCCAAGTAAAATTACTAAAATTATCCACAAGCAGCACATAAAACCTGTAAGAAGAATTAGAATAGGAAAAGGGACCCCAAACATTAGTGTGGATTAAAGCCAAATGAGCATTTGCAATAGAATTAGAATGTTTAAATGGTAAACAATGACATTTTGCAACAGAGCAATCATTACAAGAAATGAAATCTTTCGGCTTGTTTGGTTTGTTTTTCAGAAAAATTTTTGGAAAAAATTCTCTACAAACAAATTTTCAAGAGTAATTAAACCAAACAATTTTTTTCAAAAAAAATCTCAAAATTTTGTTTGGTTACCTACTTTCCAAAATCACTCACTCACTCACTCTCTCTCTCTCTCTCTCTCTCTCTCTCTCTCTCTCTCATACACATCAAATTAATCACTTTTTTTTAAAACTCTCTCCCCAAAACAATTTTCCAAAACCATTTCTGAAAAAAGACAAACCAAACATATTTTCGTACTTTATATCTCAAAAACTACTCTACAAACATAAACCAAACACACCCTTTATTTATTGAAACAAGAAAATGCTTCTTAAGAACATGAGATTTATGAAAGGATGGATGGCCAAGTCGGTTGTGCCAAAGTGATGCAGATGTAGAAGTAGTAGAGTGATGACAAGCATGTGAAGTAGATTGTGGATGATGCAGAAATTGATAAAGACCATGAACATGAACACCTCTATGTAGAATAGCCTTGGTGTGATTGTCTTAAATAAAGAAGGAAGTGCCATCTAAAGTAACAAAACAATTATTATCTTTAGCCAACTTTTGAACGAAAATGGGATTAGAAGATATAGATGGCACATGTAAGACATTGGACAATTGAAAAGAATGATGAAGTGTGGGTAAGATACCTTTACCAGTATGCTGAATAGGAAGAGAGGAACCATTACCAATGTTAACCTGATCAGTGCCAGTATAAGGCTGATAGGAGTTCAAGTGATGGAGATCATGTGTAATGTGATCAATTGCAGTAGAATCCAAGAACCAAGGTGTCACGGCCCAAACCTACCCCTATAGGTTTAGGACGTAACCGGCCAATAATCCCAGATTACTGGACCTCAAAAATAGAATTAACAAAATTTATAATATAATATACGAGGCCACAAGTGGAAGTAGAATTTACAAATTTGTCCATTAAGCTCTACATACATGCCATGAATAAAACATACATGTTATATCTCACAACATACCTGAATATTTACAAATAATCGTTTTATAGATACAAAACCCATGATCAAAATCTATAACATAACAAGCTACACAAAACCAAAGCTTCTCGAGGTTAGCCAAAACAAAGACTAAGGCTTCAATGCGGAGGCGTATCTCGGGTGGCTTCACAAAAGGCTAACTCCATAACAGGCTCTAACATGGAACTTCCTAATGCTTACCTACATACATATATATAAACGGAGTGAGCTGGAAACCCAATGAATAATCTCAATGTAAGTGGTTAAATGAATGAGTTCCATAACTTATCAAAATAAATCAGAAGGTTCTTGTCATAATTGAAGCTTATTTCGAAAACATGTACTAACGAATATAGTTACCAAATCTTTATAATTTATCACATTGTGAAGTGCCCAAAGGCCTTGTTTTACTTATGCCATGCGGAACATTCATATAGAATGACTTCATTCGGAACACCCTTATTAGTGTCATATACAGAACATCACGCTTTGATGGTTTATACAAAACATCTTATTTGATGACTTATACAAAGTGTCGAACATCATATTAATGCCTTATACAGAATGCGAAACATCACTTGGATGACTCATACAAAATACAGAACATCACAACAATGCTTTATACAGAATACAGAACATCACTATGATGACTTTACAGAATGCGGAACATCACTTGAATGACTTATACGGAATGCAGAACATCTCGCTTGATGATTCAAAATCCAGAATATCACTTTGATGACTTATACTTATTGAGCTCATTCAGAACGTCAATTACGTGTAGATTTCGTATATAATGATTACTATCAAAGTCATGCGGAACAATCATCAAAGATCGATATCATATAGAACGTTTACAATAGTTCAAGAACTTATATAGAATGTTACTTACAAATCATAGATGTAGGAGAAGCTTTATATATTCTTCATCAGATCCCATTCATCGTGTTAGAGGTATGATGGCGTGTCTCTTACGCACCCAAATTTCAAGGCCTACAGGGTGTAATCCAAGTTTAACATAATTAACCGAATGCGTAGGTCAAGAAAAAGCAGAGCACATAGGATACTTGGGATATTAACTAACCAGGAGCTCGGGGGGCAATTGTGGGAGTCGAGAATAAGAAAATGTTAATCGGCAAACAAGGCACATCCAAGCCCATCCTTGATTGGCCAAATTCAACCAAAATCCACTGGGCTCAAACAAGTCATTGTTAGTAAATATGAATGGCCTAAAGTGTGTGCCGAGTTAAGGGTATCTAAGTCATGCATCGAAGTCGAGTATATTATGTAAGTTGGCATAACCCCTTTAAGTGGACCCAGGTTGTTCTTTACTCAAAAGTATAGTAGGGAGATGGGTCCTGACATGGTGATAATGAAAGGCTAAGCTATAGGGGAAAATATATGGAAGAATGGCTCTATAAAAGGAGAAAAATATGGAATAGAAAGGTATGTTCTAATGGACTTGCACTTTAAGAAGTTAAGACACTTCTTCTTTCAAAAGGAACCAACTTGCTCGTCAGAGTGCTAATCCCGACATCCCTGAACAAAGTTTTCTTCTGTTTCAAGTAGCAACTCAAAGATCTTTCAAAGGCTTATTTGGAGTGAAGGAGTATTTAAAAACCACTCTTCACAATGACATTATAATCTACTATTACCATTGTCTTTGTTTTTATTTTTCTTAAGAAAACATGTCCAAATGAATATTTTACATTTACTCCAAATGATAGAAAATCTACGACACATAATGAGTATTCCAAAGAGTAATACCCATAAGCATGGTTCATTATTATTATTATTATTTTATTTCTTTTGATAATGAGGATATCCTCCACCCTGAGCTTGACCAGACTAGTCCTCGAATAAAAATAATCTCGAGTTCCACACTTGCATATCAGAGAATTACCGAGCAGAAGCCCTCGGGTGGGCCCAAGGGGCTCGAGTGTTTCAATGGAGTAAAACACGCTTTTTGAGATTGTATATCATGTTTCAACTTGTCACAAAACTAATCCTTAGTCTTAGTTCATTCTTTTTGGTACAATTCTATTTTGTATTTAAATATGCTACATGTAGCCCATGGTCATATGGTGTGATTATAAATTTGAAAAAATTAAATAAAAACAACAAAAGATCTAGGAGAGAGAGAAATAAAACCAACAAAATGAACCACAAAATTAAATACTGGGCTGGAGTGAAGATCATCGCCACTGGAGGAGTGATAGAGAGAGAGAGAGAGAGAGAGAGTGAAGTCAAAGAGCAGTGACTATAGCTGGAAAGTAGTGAAAAAACATAATTACACATGGAGAAACGGGACGGGAAACTTATACTAGTCCCCGAACTATTCCCAAGTAGGGATTGAAAATATAACATCAACCCAACCTTATGGGAAAAAAGACTGGAAAAATACATATATTTTAGATTGGGTCTCCGCAGTTATCCATTAGGTTGGGTCCCCATTGCTAAAGCCTTCTCCCAAATGAATGGGGGCCCACATGGAGAATTTTCATTTTTAATTTGTTTTGTAATCAGCATTTCTATTTAGTGCTTTGGCTCGAGAGATTGAGGTCTCCAGAGAGTTTTAGTTTTATTTGGTACGGTAATTATGTAAATTCAGAATTTTATGTGACTCATATTCATTCTAACTCGGGTTTCACATTATGTCAATTTAATCTTAACAACACAATTTATTTCTGAGTTATTTTCCTAGTTCCTAAGTCTTAGACCACAGACTTTTTCTATTTGGTATCATGTTTGGTTGGTTTGGGAATAAGTTATTTTCATAATTTTTTAACTTTTTGACTAAAGTATAAGTGGAAAAAATTAAATTTGAGATAATTTTCTAATTTTTATGAAAAAAATATACAAAAAGTACAGAGGAAAATAAATCTTCAACTTTTGTTGTGGAGTATTTTTGGCTTTTTAACCTTTTTTTAGTGACTTCTTTTTTTTTTTTCTTTTTTTTCTTTTTTTTGACTTTTTGACTTACTTGGTTTTGATTGATTTTCTAAAAATTGAGTT